>OZ004711.1:69097604-69697604 GCA_963924515.1 Vespertilio murinus | reverse complement strand
GCGACCTTTCCATAAGAGCTTCTGTGTTTACCCCACACGCTCACACATTCTCTATCCTGCTGTTTGCATGCACACCCCACGGAAGGCCCCAGCCCGGCCACACGCACTGTCCCTGCAGTCGAGGCCCATGAAGCCTTCGGGGCACTCGCACACGTAGCCCTCATCTGCGTCGACACAGGTGCCCCCGTTCTGGCAAGGGGCCGAGAGGCAGGGGTCAGGCACTGGCTGGCTTCCTGCAAGAAAGACAGTGGTCACCAGAGCAGCAGCACACATTGGGGTTTCAACCTCTGTTCCCAGTGCCACACACAGTTTAAGCCCGAGGCCTATTTCCTGGGCCTCCTTGGGTTCCACTTGTTTGGGACTCTAAGTCTATTTCTTTCACCAGGTAGGGGAAGTGTTTTGTCATTATTTCTTCAAATAGGTTTTCAATATCTTGCTCTCTTCCTTTTCCTTCTGGCATCACCATAATGCAAATGTTGGTATGCTTAAAGTTGTCCCAGGGTCTCCTTACACTATCTTCATATTTTTGGATTCTTTTTTCTCTTATCTCTTCTGATTAGGTGTTTTTTTTGCTTCCCCAGATCCCAAATTGTTGATTTGATTCTCAGAATACTCTGCTCTACTGTTGAATCCCTGTAAATTATTCTTTATTTCAGTTAGTGTATGTCTAATTTCTGACTGGTCCTTTTACATATCTTTGACATTTTCACTAAGATCCTTGGATCTCATGAAAATTTTAATCTTATAATCATGGTTTTTTAACTATGTTTCCAGTAGTTTGTCTGGTTTTCTAGTTCTTAACAGTAAGAGAGAAATTCCCAGCACAGCGAATCTTGCTAGGCAAGGAACAGGAGGCTAGATTCTCTCTCTCTCACTCTCTTTAAATAATCTCCAAATTTTGGCCAACTTCTTCCTGGATCTGATTAGAATGTCAAGGTTTGTACCTTGTAATGTGGCTAATGAGCTGATATCAGGAATAGAATGTCAGTTCTGTGGTTTCTTCCTGTTTGATTTCATTTGCTTTATTCTTTCTATAAAATGTGGTTTCTTATTTCACGTAGCATAATATTCTCCAACTCTCTCCTTGCTGTCTCAAAGGGTCAGAGAAAGACAAGTCTCACATTATCTCATTCATATGTGGAATGAACAAAATAAACTAATGAACAAAATAGATCCAGAGACATAGAAGCATGGAATAGACTATTGAATCTCAGGGAAGGTGGGGTGAGTGAATGGGTGGGATGAGATCAACCAAGGAACTTGTATGCATATATGCATAACCCATGGACACAGACAATAGTGTGGTGAGGGCCAAGCGTGGGAGGTGTGGGCAGGCTAGAAGGGGTCAATGGGGAAAAGGGGGAATACATGTAATACTTCCAACAATAAAGATTATTTTAAAATGTTACTTTAAAACCTTTTGAAGTCATTGATGTTTTCTGACTTGTATTTAGTTAAACACGCTGATATTTAGATTAAAATCTGGACAAGGAGAACTGTGACGTACATAGTTATTTAAAGCAGCCAAACAGGTCAGAGCACCACCCTCCCTCCCCTCCACACTGTACAGCCTCACCCTCTTCTGAGGCACAGCATCCATCTGCCTCTCACTTGTGTGCAAATATAATTTCCTCAAGTTTTTAGACTCAAGGGAAATCGGACTGGACTGTCCTGAGCGTCTCCTGGAGAAGCTGTTCGTGCTGTGTGCACAGCTGTCCGGGGCACAGGGGCCGAGGCCGCTGGAGGTCAGGGCCAGGCCTCGAACGAAAGCCCTGGATTTACTGTTCTGTGGGTTGTAACATCTAGTTGGTCTTTTAATTGATCTGAGTCATAACCAGCATTTAAAACAGCGTGAAATAAAATGGAAACCAGCGGATCTCATCCCAGTAATAAAGGTCAGTTTTCAGGGGTTCCCTCGCCTGCTGAGGGGTCCGGGGCACGGGCGGTATGCTAAAAAGTCAGTGCTCTCCCTGAGAGTGGTCACCCATCCCAGCATGTAATCAGGAGACCAGGCCAAGAGGAGAGCTGATTTGCTGGGTCTCTCACAGCAGGTGGGTGGCCCAGCCAAGACCAGTTTCCCCACAGAGACTCAGGGAACAGGCCAGTGTAGGAGACAGGGGTGGGGCTAAGCCACACGGTGATGCAAAGAGGCCAGTGACCCCGAAAGCACTATCACCTTTGGGGGCTTACATGGCCATTACCTGCCTCGCAGCGTGGTCCCTCGAAGGGCCCTGTGCACAGACAGGTGAAGTTCCCCACAAGGTCGACACACGAGGCTCCGTTCAGGCAGGGGCTGGAGCCGCATTCGTCCACGTCTGTGGGCAGCGGAGGTAGGAGCTGGGCTTCCAGCCAGCCTTTGACCACAGCTCCACATTTGGCCAGGAGTAGCCCCTCCCTTCCCAGTCCCATCCCACCCTACCCCACCCCACCCCTCTCTGTCCCATTCCCCCTCCCCACCTTCCCAGAGTGCGGGCCACTCACCTGTCTCGCAGGTGTTGCCCGTGAAGCCCACTGGGCACTCGCACACCGCGGAGCCGCTGACCACCTGGCACTGGCCGCCGTTCACACAGCCTTTGGTGTCACATGGAGATTGTGCTACAAGTGCAGAGGGTGGAAGGCCGTTGGAGTCCTGGCTGCAGTGCCCCTGCGGCCTGCCAGGTGGTGGGGGGTCCTGGCCAGGGCATTCCTCATCCCCCGGCTGCCGAAGGATGCTGAATAGAGTTTCTTCCAGCGGAAGGTGTGCGCGCTGGATGGGGGCTCCGCTGAGCTGACTCAGAGCCGGACTCGGGGCACTGGCTGAGAGATTCTTTCCAGCCAGGTGGGGGTACAGCCTGTGGTGGAGACCTAGAGGGTGTGCAGTACCCAGGGGTGCAGAAGGGGCCCCAGTGGTCCTGGGGGTTGACATGTTGCTGCAGGGACATTGTGCAAAGGCACTCAGCCCCCAGTCAGAGTGGGAGTGAGCAGGTGCAGCCCACCTCTGTCCACCCTCCGCCCACCCTTCCCTGGGGATTCAGTCTTCCTGACTCCCTACTGGTCACTGACAGCAGACCCAGGGATAGGGAGACATTGCCTTTCCCCAGCTATGTTGCCTGTCTCTTAGCAACTCAATACAAGGACCAGGTACATCCTGGATGAATGAGTAGCCCTCTCTGGAGTGGTGGGAGAGAGGAAAGGAAGGAGAGGGTCCCACCCCCCAGGTGTGGAGGTGCTTCGGTGGCTAAAGTCGTGGGCAGCATAGATGGGAGCTCGGCTCTGAGCCAGCCTGTGATCACTTGAACCCAGGGGTGTCTCAAGGTGGACCCAACCCATACCTGGGCTGTGGGAGCTCTGGGGGTTGGAGAGAAACAGCCTCTATTCCTGACAGAGCAGCTAGGGTTTAGGGTTCCAGGGTACAGGCAAGAAGAAGGTAGGGGGTGTTGGCTCCTCCCCACATCCCCACATTCCCTTCAAACCGGTCGTGGGGGGAGAGGGCTTGATGGCTCCTACCACACCCAGGTCCCGCCACCAGCCCGGCTCTGACCTGGCCCCAGTCTGGAACGGGGCACTGGCCTGTTCCAAGGCCTCCTCCCTGGTCTAAACACGGGCTCAGGAGGCCCAGTGCTGTGGTCAGCGCTCCTGCCATGGACCCTCGGGCCTCTCTGGTGGCCCTTGCCCGGTGCCAAGCCCTCTGTGGCATGGCTGACCTGACAGTTCCCCCAGGCTGCCCACCACTCTCTGGCCGGACAGGGCCACCCGACCACCCTGCAGCCGGTGGAACTTGGGGGCCCAGGTGGATTCCTCTCACCTGTCTCACAGGTGGGTCCCCCGAAGCCAGCTGGGCACTGGCAGCTGAAGCTGTTGATGCCGTGTGTGCAGGTCCCTCCATTCTGACAGGGGTGGGAAGCGCACTCATTCACGTCTGAAAAACAGGTGGGCTGGGGCCTCAGTGGAGGAACCGGGGTGGGAGGATCTGCCACGCCTGGGAGGAGTGGGGAGGGGGCAGCAACCTGGCCTTCCCGGGCCTCACCCTGGGGCGGTGGCTCAGAGGGGCATCTGTAACACCTGTCAGGAAGCACTGTGTTTGGCACCCCCAGTGGTGCCCCACACACATACCCCCCACCACAGGAACAGAGACCCTTGACCTTGGGCACTAGGGGCCACTGGCTGCCCTTCCAGGGGTCCTTCAGAGCCCAGTGCCTCCCAGTGGGTGGTGCCATCAGTGAACTCACCCAGTTGGCACCTCCTCCCTGTGAAGCCGGAGAGGCAGGAGCAGGTGTAGGAGGGGTTGCCCGTGACGCAGTCGTCGATGCATTTCCCACCGTTGAGGCACGGGCGCAGCGCCAGGCACACGGAGGCTGCGGACACAGGAGGAGCAGAGCAGTCATCCTCCCTCCTCCAGACCTACCGTTTCCTTCTCCAAGGAATGGCTGTGTTGCCCTCTAGTGGCAAAGCGCCCAGGTCTGCGCAAGGGTGCCCAGTGCCCCTGATGTCTGTCTGTCCGCTGCCTGTTTCCCGTGGGTGTTGTTTCCTAAGCTGTGACCCTGGCTGCCGGTGGAGGGCAGGCCTTAGAACCCCACAGCACCTTCTTATTCCGTTAATCCATCAGCTTCCAAACTCGTCCTAAGGACTAAGAAGACAGGGACCCGAGGACTCACAGCAACATAGGGAGACGAGAGTGCTCCCCGTGGACAAGGGGGATCCCTGTGTGGAAACCACAGGTGGTGTGGGGAGCCCCTCAGACCCTCTGGCAGCTGCAGTCTGGTCCCAGCGCTGCCCAGACCGTGACATAATTCGGGCATGCCCTGTGCCCCTCATTCCCTGTGTGCAAAACCAGGCCTGTGCTCAGAAATGTTGAAACTGGTGCTTCCTGGCCAGGGTGTGTGTGGGGGGTGCCTCCTGGAGTCCCTTAGGGCCACCTAATACTGCACCCGCCCAGGCTTCTAGGAAAGGCAGCACTTAGAGCCCTCTGGAGGACCAAGGCTGCTGACATTTGCGGTTAACCAGCACAGATTGGCCAGTTATGGCGCCAATCTCAAGTTACTGAGGGCTCAGAGAGCTGGCAGGGTATCAAGGGAAGGAGGGGGGCACTCGGGAAGCACCCTGTGGCCCAGAACGCCGTCGAGGCTGTAGGACTGCACCCTCCATCACTTCGCTATGTGTCACCCAGTCTGCGCTTCGGCTACACGGTGGTATGTGGCCGCTAACTGCACAAGCCCTCCTCTGGACCAGCCTTGCTCAGGAGCTAGAGTTCCCGGTGTAGACGCACTGCCTCTCAGGTGTGAACCGACCCTCCCTTCCTGGTAAAGCTGATGCGTGTGACCCCAGCACGGACCCACACCGGCTCCATCTCCTGGGCTTGCAGTGTGGGTGGGGACCCCAGGGGGCGGGTCCTCTCCCATAGAGGCACTGCTCCCAGGGCCTCTATGCAGCTAGTTTTGGGGGGCCCAGCGTGCTTGCTCCATCTGTTCCCCCCAGAGGCCTAAGACAGAGGGAGGCATCTCTACACAGGAAAGGGGTCCACAAAGGACAGTGGGCCCTCTTCTGAGGACCCCCACTCCTCAGGGTCCCAGCCTGCAGCCCCCGCAGAGGAGCAGGGACCAGCCCACACCCGCACCCATTCCTTACTCTTCAACCACCACCCAAGTCCTTGAGCCACCACTGACCAGAGCCCCCCTGGGGATGCAGGAGAGCTTGGCTCTTAGGTGCCCTGCTTGCTACTCCGGGGGAGGGAGGGAAATCATTGGCACCTGGTGCCATGAGCCCCTCACCCCCTAAGCTCAGTCTCTCGACTGGGGGCTATTGGGTGCTCCAGTGAGTGGGCAGGCTCAGGTTCCCAGGTCTCTCTCAGGGGGTACCATCCCCAGTTGTCTGTGAGTCTTTCTGCCCCATGCTTTGTCATGGAAGGGGGCTCAGTGTCTGTCCCTCATGCACGCACACCCTACCCAGCCCTGGCCCTGGGGTGCATGCCTGCCTCCCTGGGGGAGCTCTCACCCATTTTATGTTAGGGGGAGCAGCCGTTCCCAGTTGCCTGGGTCTCCATGGGCTAGAGGTGAGGTGGGGTGGTGGGCGGTGCCATGACCAGGGCTTGGCAGGGCTTATGACCAGCCCCTCTAGGCGGAGTGGCTGCGTCAACCACTGACACCCTCCCTCTATTTATTAGTACGGTTTCAGGGGGGCTGTGACTCGCCCAGTGCCACACACCCTTCTGCAGCCAGCCCCACCGTCCCCACCGGTCGGGCATGTGCTCTCCCCTGGGGTGGACCCTTCCTTCTCTGCAGTGTGTTCTGAGCCTCCGGAAGGCCCCCTGGCTGTCAAGGACCTTTGGGGGTCTCCCTCTACACGGATAGATGGATGTCCGGGTTGTCAAAAAAGCTGCAAGTCCCAGCAGAAAAGATGCAATAAAGTGTACAGAACACCTGCTTCCCAGGTGATCCGGGGGACAGAGGGGGCCCGGGATGCCCATCTCGGCCCAGGAAGGTGGCTGGGCTCCTCCCCTTTGCCCCGCAAACCTTGCGCTCCAGCGGGACCCCCGGCTGAGCGGCGGAGGCGTGAAGGCCCCGCAGACCGATGCTCTGGGGCCAGCGGGGCGGGACAGTAGCCACAGTGGGCGGAGCCACGCGCAGCCCCGGGTCCGGGCAGAGCTGGCGCCCAAGTCCCCGCCCCGCCCCCTCCGCCCCGCCCCGTAGGCCGCGCCCCTCCCTAGGCCACGCCCTCCCCTAGGCCACGCCCCTCCCGGCGCCCGAGCTGCTCGCCCGGTGCTCTTACTTGCATGGGCGCAGCCCCCCACGCGCACCTGGGCATCATCGATTCTGAACGCCCAGCGCCCGGGCACGCCCACGTTGGTGCTGGTCTCCACCTCCGCCATATCCGAGGTGCGTGAGCCTGGGATATTGAAGTAGCGCCGCCCATCTCCCGCGTTGAAGCCAGCCTGGGTGGGTGTGAGAGAGTGGGGGCAGGTGCGGGCTGGGTCCGCAGGTCTCCCTGAAGGTCCCACCTCCTCCAGATGGGACCCTGCCCCACCCACCGTTCCTGCACACACTGTCAAGGTCGAAGAGCTTGTGTGGGAGACAGCCGGAGAGCTCTAAGGTTTAGGGGTATCCACCCCTTCCCCCCACCACGTTGTCCTTGCCAATGCCAGCAGCCTCCCAGCCAGGACCCTAGCCAAGGACTGGGTTGGGCCTGGCACCCCCCACGCCCCCCTCCCACCCAATGACTTACTGCTGGGTCTCCCCTCGGGCCCAGCGGCAAGTGCAACCTCAGGGGAAGTAGAAGGGGGTGCACAGCCAGAAGGCGACCAGCAGGCCCTGGGCACTGGCACTTGGCCATGTCCCCCCCACCTGGGGTTTCCTGCTGGCCAAGGTCCTTGGGGCCACAGCCTGCCAGACCTGGGGGGCCACAGCCTGCCAGACCTGGGGGCAGTCAGTGCACAGCGATCCCAGGACCTTCTTTCCCGGCTGCAGGGGCAGGAGGCAGTGTGGTCAGGACAAAGGCCTTTGGCCAAAGATGATTCTGTGGTTCTGGGCTGTGAGAGGCTTGGATCGCCTTACACCAGCCTCTGCTCAGTGGTGCATGTGGGGGTGGGGGTGGGGTGGGGGGGGGCGGGGAGAGGCCTGCCAGTTTCATCAGCTCATGACAGCGCTGGCAATGGCGAGCGGGGACTCCTACCTGGGCCGCGATGCCCCCCAGGCCGGTGGCATCACCCCCGCTGCTGGCGTGTGTGCCTGTGGTCCACGTGATGGACTCGTAGTTGAAGATGGTGAAAGAGAACTTGCCGTCCGTAATGAGCACGGTCTGGAACGTGTTGACCTGCCGAGGAGGGAGGCCTGAACAGGGTCCTGCCCCCCGCGGCCCCATTCCCAGGCCCGACCCCGTCCACTATTCCTGCGCATAGATGTTTGGTCAGCCACGGGCAGGACCTTGATGGCCTCACCCTCAATTCTCCACTGTGTCTCCAATTATCAATTAAGGGGGCCAGCCTGCCCCCTCCCCAATAATCTGCATGGGAGCTGTGGGGGCTGGGGGCACAGAGCATTCCTGTCCACTTGCTCAAATCCATATAACTGCCTTGAGGGAATAGGACAAAAACTTGAAAAGAAGAGGGAAAGATGTAAAGAATCAAGGAAAAGAGTTTTTTTAAATAGGTTTTATGATTTTTATGGAATTCTATTCCAAAATGTTAGTGGATAGGGTACATATGAGATGCTATTTCAGATCAAGCAAAGGATCATGGGATGAATAGGAAACTCTGAAAAACAATGAAATCGGAACTTTACCTTACTCATGAAAATAAAGCCCAAGTCAAGTAAGGCTGTAAATGACACCGTCCAGCACTGGGAGAAATAATGGGGGCTGTGGAGAGCCTGTCAGGGAGGCTTAAGCAGGACTTATGTTAACACAAAAACCAGAAAGAGAGAGAGAGGGGGAGAAAGAGAGTGAGAAAGAGAGGGGGAGAAAGAGAGGGAGAAAGAGAGGGAGAGGGAGAGGGAGAGGGAGAGAGAGAAGGAGAGAGAGAGGGAGGGAGGGAGGGAGGGAGGGAGAGAGAGAGAGAGAGAGAGAGAGAGAGATAGACTCTTATACATTTGGCTACAAAAACTTCTGAACATCACAAAGTGCCATAAGCGCAAACTGAGTGGCAAACTGCAAAGTGAAAAATGTTTTTCTAATATATGCAGCAGGCAAGACTGTTTATATTCTTAATACAGAACTTCCACAGATCCATGAGAAAAAGACCAAAAAGGTAACACAGGCTATGCTCAGATGCAAGACAAGGAGAATACAACTAGCAGGTAACACAGGAACAAATCCAGCATCGCTAGGAATCAAAGGTGTGGAAGTTTGAAAAGGCGAGGAAGGAAAGCGGGAGGACTCCTGGCTGGGGTGCAGGGAACCGGCCACATCGATGTGGCACGTGAGAACGCATGGGCACATTTTTGCGGGGAACATGAGATTCCGCAGGCAGTAATCTCCCTTTTAGAGGCTCATGCCAGGATAAACCCCAGTGGACTTGAGGTTGTGCATGCCCACCTCAGGGTACCCTGCCCTCGAGGTCTTGGGCCCGCGGCCCTGGGCCAGTGTGTGGACGTGGCAGTGACCAGAGACCACATGGTGTATAGGCATACTTTGTTTCATTGCGTTGCACTTATGGCGCTTTTAGAAATTGAAGGTTTGTGACAGCCCTGCACTGAGCAAGTCTGTTGGTGCCATTTTCCAACAGCATTTTGGTAATTATCACATTATTTCAGACTTTTCATCATTGTGATATCTGTAATGGTGATCTGTGATCAGTGACTCGATGTCACTATTGTAATTGTTTTGGGGCACCATGACCCACCCCATTAAGACAGTGACCTTAATTGATAAATGTGAGTTCTGACTGCTTTGCTCATTGTTCCCTGTCTATGTCCCTCTCTTCAGGCTCCCTGTTCTCTGAAACACAACCATAGTGACATTGGACCCGTAAATGATCCCACAATGGCCTCTAGGTGTTCAAGTGAGAGGACCAGTCACGTGTCTCTCACTTTAAATCAAGTTAGAAGTGATTAAGCCTAAGGAGGAAGGCATGTCGAAAGCCGAGGCTGGCTTAACGCCAGACCTTTTGTACCAAACAGCTAAGTTGTGATGCAAAGGAAACACTCTTGGAGGAACTTAAAAGTGCTATTCCAGTGAACACACAGTGATAAGCTAAACAGCCTTATTGTTTATGTGCACAAAGTTTTAGTGGTCTGGATAGAAGATCAAACCCGCCACAACATCCCCTTAAGCCAAAGCCTAGCCCAGATCAAGGCCCTAACTCTTCTCAATTCTGTGAAGATTGGGGGAAATTGAGGGGACTGCAGAAGGAAAGTCTGAAGCTGGTCTGAGGTTGATTCGCGAGGTTAAAGGGAAGAAGCCATCTCTGTAACATCCAAGTACAAAGTAAAGCAGCAAGAGCTGATGTGGAAGACGTGGCAAGTTATTCAGAAGTTCTGAGATAATTAATCAAGGTGGCTACAGAAGTTCTAACTGAGATAATCAGTGAAGGTGGCTACAGAAGTTCTAACTGAGATAATCAGTGAAGGTGGCTACAGAAGTTCTGAGATAATCAGTAAGGTGGCTACACTGAACAACAGATTTGTAATACAGGCGAGGCAGGCTCATATTGGAAGACACCACCTAGGACTTTCATAGCTGGGGAGAAGTCAGTGCCTGGCTTCAACGCTTCAAGGACAGGCTGACTCTCCTGTTAGGGGCTAATGCATCTGGTCACCCAAGAGCTCTGATGGAAATGGACAATGAGACTAACGTTGCTTTCATGCCTGCTAACACAGCAGCCATTCTATAGCCCCTGGATCAAGAAGTCATGTCGACTTTCAAGCCTTGTTGTTATTTAAGTCTCATTATTTTGTAAGACTATAGCTCGCATAGATATGATTCCTCTGATAGACCTGGGCAAGGTAAATTGGAAACTTTCTGGGAAGGATTCACTGCTCTAAAAGCTATTAAGGACATTCATGGAACTAGATCAACAAAGCAACTTAACAGGAGTTTGGCAGAAGGTGGTCCCAGCCCTCATGGAAGACTCCGAGGGGTTCAAGAGGAACTGCAGATGTGGTGGAAATAGCAAGATGCTAGAATTAACAGTAGAGTCTGAGGGTGTGACTGAATTACTGCAACCTCATGATCAAATTTGAATGGATGAAGAGTTGATTTTTACAGATGAGCAAAGACAGTCGTTTTTTGGAGCTGGAATCCACTCTTGGTGAAGACATTGTGAAGACTGTTGAGGTGACAACAAGGAATTTAAAATATCACATCAACTTAGCTGACAGGGGACGAGAGGACTGACCGCAGTTTTGAAAGGAGTCTGTGGGTAAAATGCTAATAGCACTACGAGAAATATTTTGTGAAAGGAAGAGTCAACCAGAGCAGCAAACATCACTGTCATACGTTAAGAAACTGCCGCAGCCACCCCAACCGTCTGCAACCACCAACCCATCAGTCAGCAGCCATACATCGAGGCAGGACCCTCCACCAGCACCAAGATTATCCCTCACTGAGGGCTCACATGATGAGTAGCATTTTTTAGCAATATAGTGTTTTTAATTAAGGTATGTACTTTTTTTTAAAAGTGTACAACAATGCTATTGTACACTTAATGGACTACATTAGAGTGTCAACATAACCTTTATATGCAGTGGGACACAAAAAAGTCATGTGACTCGTTCTATTGTGCTATTTGCTTTATGGCGGTGGCCTGTGTGTCTTCCTCGGTCAAAGTTAACATGGGAACTGAGCGCTTGCCTTCGGGAAGGTGTGGACGTAAGTGCTCGAGTTCTGAGGACAGGGAGGGTAATGGCCATGAAGGTGAGAGTGGCAGCACGTCCGGGCAGTGGGAGCTGTGTGCTGGCGAGGCCCGGATTTGAGGAGCATTAGCCGCTGCAGCAACACGTGGACCACCCGCTTCCGGAGCTGCCGCTGCAGGGAGGGCTCCCAAGTCTCCCTGTCATTAGACCACCTCCCAGCCCGAACTCAGGATCCCGGCTCCCTGTCTTATGAGGATGTGATGTGGATACTCCTTTTTTAACTGACATCTCCGGAAATGGGGGCGCTAAGGTTCTCTGTCAACTCCGGGGGCGTTCTGGGTGCCTCTTCCTCTGCAGACGTGAAAGAATAATTTTTAAAATGAGGTAAGAGAACATATAAAATGAGGAAAATGCCCACAATACTGTTGAGTGAAGAACAAAACAACAACCACTCACAGAACAGCATGTTCTTGGCCGCTCTATTTATTTTTTAGACCGTGGGTCAGTGTACACTAGGAAATGTTGACGGGGAGTTGTCTTCTGGTAGAGGAATTATAGTTGGGTTTTCTTTACCTTTCATTACAAAGTTGTTTTGTTAAAAATTGGTGAAAAGAAAACAAAAAAACAAACCTTACAAAATATCAGTGGGCTCTGTGTGGACAGGAGGTCGCCAGTGCGCGGGTCTGCAGTCATGTTCACAGAAAAGCCGGCACAGGGAGTGTCTCCCTCTCGTAGGCACCTGCCCCGCTACCTGCTTCCTCTCTCTCATGTGTTCGTTTTGGCTGCTGGGAAGCTCAGAGTCTGTGGGCATCTCGTCACTTGGCACATCCCTCCCTTGACCCACTCGCCCACCTTCCCAGTTCCCCTGGGCTCCCTCCATCTCTAGATGCCTGCTGGGCGTGGCCATTTGGCACATCCGGGACCGAGTCCCTCACTTGCACCCCTGTCCACCCCGCCCTCCCCAGTGTGTGTGATGGGCACCAGGCTCTGCTGTGATTGCTGTTGCTCTCCTTCTGCCCAGTGTCCTGTCACATCCCTCCAGTGGCTGCTCTGAGCCATCCTGGTCCTCCACCCCCAAACTGTGGAGTCACTAAGACCCACCCTCCGGCTGGCACAGCCATACTGGCCACTTCAGGGCACCTGGCACCTTTATCACATGGTCGTTTGTGATACCCCTGAGAGAGCCGTGTCCTGTCTGATCTGCCCAGAACCTGCCCCCCAAGAGGTGCCCCTACAGAAATGTGGGTTAAATGCATGAACCAACAGCTCAGAGAACCTCTCTGCTCCCATTGCCTCCTCTCGTGCATGGTGTGACCTCCAGGAGGACCAGCACTGTCCTCACTGGGGGGCGGGAGGAAGAGGAACCACCAGGGGGACCCGCCCACCAGCACTACCGTGCTGGGCAGAGTGCTCACTTACTCCTGAGCTCACATTTGTTGTTTGGCACAGGCAAGGACGAAGTACAAGATGTGACAACTTCCTGTCTGACCCTTTGAGTTCGAAAGCATTCCCAGTGGAAAACCCGCTAGCACAGCACCCTTCTCTTCTCCCTGACGTGTGAGCTACTATCCGGGCCTCGTCAGGCTCTGCCCTTCATGAGTGACTCCTGTGCCTGCACCCAGTTTTTCCTCTCAGGCACGGGCCGGCCACTAAAGCTGACACCCCCTTAGCAAAGTGGTCGCCCCGGAGGGAGGCCGGGACCCCGAGGTGCCTCCCCCTTCCCCAGCACGGACACTCACGGGGGAGGAGGAGCTGCCTCCGAAGAAGGTCACGCGGTACCAGGTGGCGATGAAGACCCAGGTGGCAGAGAAGTCCGGGAGCTCGGGGAAGAAGCGCCTGACATCCTCCGTGGCTCTGCGCAGCATGGCTGGGTCGCTGGCCTCCCGGTAGTACACGTCCCCTGCACGCCGGTTGTCCACATCCGCCCAGAAGGCTGCCACCACACAGCGGTCCTTGGCGATGGGAAAGGCCACTGGGGTGAACTGAGAAACCTCCTTCAGGAAGGAGATGATCCCGTTGTTGTTCACCTGTCAGGGCGGAAAGCCAGAGAGGGGCTGATGGGAGCGGTGGGTGGGCAGGCGGGCCAGCGCCTCCCAGCCTCCCCCACCAGGCACCCTGCGAGGTGAGCCAGGCTTGGGAAGAGCATCCCAGGATGGCCTGGCAGTTCCTGGTCCCACACAGGGGACCCCTCAGCCCGATCCGTTCCCTCCTGGACAGGTCGTGTCCCAGATGCCCTGCAGGGCACCCAGCCCCGGGCTGCTGGGGTCAGGGAGCCCCAGTGTGGGCCCTGGTCTTGGACACACGGGGCACTCAGGCCTGCTCAGCAGCCCCAGCTTCCGCATCCCATTCCAGCCAGGGGCCTTCGGAGGGTAGGACAGGGGCCCAGCCTCTGGTCTGGGATCAGGTGAGGGCAGGAATGCCCACAGAGCAGAGGCGGGGTGCACGAGGGCCAGCATTGCCAGGGGAGGCTGCAAGGGCTTCAATGACAAGTGGCTTCTGTGCTCAGGACTCTGGGCAGGGGGAGCCCTAGAAGCTCCCGAGCAGAGGAAGGGGAGCAGCATTTTTGCAGCTGGACAGCCCTGACCCTGCCACGCGCTGGCTATGCAACCGTGAGGTGCAGCCTGGGCTCTCTGCGCTCTGGATTTGTACCTCGGAGGCGGGGCTAACGCTGCTGCTGGCCTCGAAGGGTGCTGGGCAGGGTGAATGAGTTAGTGATCACAGAGCTGGGCTCCAGGCTGTCCTGACTCACTCCTGGGAAGACTGTGGTCAGAACAGTGCTTTTAGAAAAGACCGTTAGGACTCCCCCTTAGGTGAGGGAGGCTCTGTTACCCAGACCAGCAAAAAAGGCCGATAAATATACTTCTCAAAGGCACCAACGCGCAAACAAGCGAGTGAGGGTCTTGATGCCACGTGGAGGACAAGGAGCCTGGAGGGGCCCTGGCACTCAGAGCTCTTTCCCCGAGAGACTACATCCGTGGACACAGAACCCACAGCTGCAAAGCAGACCTGCGATCTTAGTGTCCTCATGGAAGGAGAATAGATGTCAGAGCTCAGAGCTGGCTCGAGTCAGGGAGCATAGAGAACCCCACACTAAGCTGGGACCCCACAGCTGCCCACACAGTTCAGGTGAAGCTGAGGGAAGAGTCTTGTGCAGACTTACCCCCTCCTGTCACACCTGTGACTTGGACTAAGGTGTTTCCTGCCAGGCAGAAGCAGAGAAACCCCCTTTCTGGAGGAAGGCGGTCTCACCTGAGGCTCAAGCCACTCCCATGAATGATGCTTCAAATGCAAAACTGAGGACGCAGTCCGAGAAAGCGGGCGCACAAGGAAGCCGGACGCCACCAACAGGAGCAAGTGGAAACATGGGAAACACCAGATACCAGAGCTATCTGGCAATAAAATAACTACAGGCAGAGAGGCCCAGAGATAACCCCTTGTTCATGTGGTCAAATGACTTTTTAAAAAAAAAAATATATTTTATTGATATTTTACAGAGAGGAAGGGAGAGAGATAGAGAGCTAGAAACGTCTATGAGAGAGAAACATCGACCAGCTGCCTCTTGCACACCCCCCACTGGGGATGTGCCTGCAACCAATGTACATGCCCTTGACCAGAATCGAACCCGGGACCTTTTCAGTCCGCAGACCGACGCTCTACCACTGAGCCAAACTCGGCAGTCAAATGACTTTCAACAAACAGTGCTGGGGAAACAGGAGATTCACAGGCAAAACCATGAAGTGGGACCCGTACCTAACACCACAACCAAAAATCAGTTCCAGTGGATCAAAGACCTAAAGGTAAAGGGCTCAACATTTAAAACTCAGAAGAGAACACAGGTAAAGGCTTCACAGCGTTGGACTCGGCAGTGATTTCCTGCAGGTGACACCAAAGGCCCAGGCAACAAACCAAACCAAACTGCAGGCCATAGAAATTAAAAACTTTTGGTGCATCAAAAGGCACGATTAGCAACCCACTAGACTGGAGAAAACATCTGCAGATCACCTATCTAATAAGGGATACATAGAAAACTCCTTCCACAAAAAAAGCCCCAAACGACCTGATGACCTGAAATAGACATTTCTCCAAAGAAGATCCACGAATGGCCAGTCAGCACATGCTGGGTCATCAGGGAGAATCAAAGCCACAGAGCGGTACCACCTCACACCCGCCAGGGTGGCTTTCATCAAAGAAACAGGAAACACCAGGGTGAGGGCTTCACGGAGAAGAGAACATGGCGCAGCCGCTGGGGTAAGAGGCCACCACCGAGCCCCGGGCCGGGCCCTCTGCAGGAACCCGAGGTTCCCAGAGGAGCAGGTCGGTCACAGCGGGAGCCGGAGCAGGACCCAGCCACACCCTGTTTGAAACTGGGACCCTGATGGGGCCCTGGGTGAGAGCCTGTCGAAGCTGAGTGTGACCCGAGGGGCCTGTGACTCGCTGGCCTCTCCTTTGGGGCGAGTTGATTGGAACTTGACACGAACAAGGGAAGGACCCAGGGTAGGAGGCTTCATGGAAATGGCTCAGTGGCAAGAGTCACCTCGGTTTTTGTGAAACAGTAGAGCTGCCTCTGGGAAGCCTTTTCTCCCACTCCAGTGACGCCGCTGGCTTCCTGGGCCCTCCGGTCACAGAGGGTTCCTGGGGTGGCGGCAGCCTCTCAGGGCATTCCCGACATGGGAGCTCTCAGAAGGGTCAGTCAGTGCTGTGGGCAGAATTGGAAGTGGCCATCCTGGCCATGTCGGGGGGCTGTTTGGGACCAGACAAGCCAAATTTTTTCTGACCTTGGGTTGTTGTGAATGGCTTCATCAGGGTAAGCAGGCTATTTTCTCTGGAGGGCCAGACAATGACCCTCTTTGGCCTGTGGGCCACATACAGTCTCTATTGTGCATTCCTGTCCCTCCTCTTCACTTTTGTTTGTACAGCCCTTTAAAAATATAAACAACATGCCGAAACTGGTTTGGCTCAGTGGTAGAGCATCAGTCTGCGGACTGAAAGGTCCCGGGTTTGATTCCAGTCAAGGGCATATACCTTGGTTGGGGGCACATCCCCGGTGGAGGGTGTGCGGGAGGCAGCTGGTCGATGTTTCTCTCTCATCGACGTTTCTAGCTCTCTATCCCTCTTCCTTCCTCTCTGTGGAAAATCAATAAAATATATTTAAAAATATATATAAACAACATCCCTAGCTCACAGGCCATATCATTGCTGGCCGATGGGGACCCCTGGTTTTGCAAATCCAGGCTTACTGGTTCAGCCACGTCCACTCAGTAACCGTGGGGCTCAGAGCAGAGTAGCCAGTCAGAACCCGCATGGCTATAGGCCGAAGATGCCCGCGGCCCGGCCCTCTGCTGGAAAAAGCCTGGCGGACCCCTCTGCTGGCGGGCCTGCCGCAGGAAGAGCACGGCACGCCTCACCGAAGACGCCCGCTTCGAGGCCTAACGAGGGAACAGACTGCAGCTGCTGCTGAAACAGTGTGGGTCCCTCTGATGGGTCTGACTCAGACCGAGACGCTCGAGGTGCATCCTAGGTTGCCCCTGCCTCCGGGACTCCTCATGCCAGAAATGGCAGCTGGGCAGGAGGGAAGGACTGTGTGCTATTGAGGCGAAGCCACCAGCACACACTGGGCTTGTCTCCCACAGACACTGGCCTGCTATTCCCAGGGCGGGCCCTGGGCCTGGGCTGCTGCCACAGGCGCCACGGGCCACCTGCTGGGGTGGGGCCTGCCACATTACCCCCTCCCGCACCGCCCCCTCCTGGCCCCGCTCCCACAGACCGACCAGGTTTCCTTCCTGCCTTTGAAGTGCAAGTCCAACTCTCAGGTGTGTGTGGTGTGTGCAGGGGCCGCGCCAGCCTGCCCACCAGCCCTTGGCCTCATTCCTCTCCTGTGTGCCTCCCCACGGGGTGTGGGCCCAGAGCCCGGGGGTCCAGGAAGGAGGCAGAACAAGCCGGCCCTGTTCCCCTGCCAGAGCGGGGCAGGGCCAGGACCACAGCGGAGCAGGCAGCGGGGCCAGGCATTGGGCAAGCAGGCTGCTGGCAGGCCTGTCACCTGGACAGGATCCTCCTTGGATGTCCCCGGTCCAGATGGGAACCCTGAGCATCCTGTGTGGGTGGGGAGTGGGCAAGGGCTGGGTGAGGTGGGCCCAGGGAAGCAAGCTGCTGGCAAAGGCTACTTCCTACAAAATACCCACTTTATTATTATTATTATTTTTCTACTTTCAATAGTACTTAGTAAAAACACACCGCACAGACATGGAAACAAGGAGGAAGGGTGAGGCCAGACCCTCTGCCATACGCATCCTGTGGACAGGTGCATACCCCAGATTTGAGGTGTGTTTAATCCCACCCTTCACCTAGGCAGGGGGCCACCGGCATGCTCAGCTGGGAGAAGGCCTGAGGCCACAGGCTACAGGAAGCCCAGTGACTGTGAACTCCAGGTGGCCCTTGGGGCCCATGCTTCACCTGGGGGTGAGGGGGGGGGCGAGGCGGGGGCATATGTGGTCAGGAGGGGACTGGCCTGTGGGGACTCAGGCCTTTCCTGCAGGACACGGCTGGCCCTGGCTGGCTCGGGAAGAAGCACAGAGAGACTGTGCTGGTGGCATTTCCGACTTGGATAGAAGCAGGAAAGATCGGAAGTGTCCTGGAGAGGCTCTTGGAGAGACGTCCAGCCAAAAGCGTGTGAGTGGGGCTGGCTGGTCCCCTGTGCGGGAGAGCGCGCGGGCCCTCCGGTGCCACCTCGCTGGGGGGAGGGGCTGCTCTGAGAGGGCAGCCTGGAGGGGAGCCAGGGACCCCGCGTGTGCGGCCACAGACCCCAGCTCTGCAAACATCAGAGCCAAGAGGGCGGGCCTTGGTTCCTGCTTTGACTTCTCTGCCAAAAATAAAACAATAAAGCCCCTGAGGCCTTTTATAAGCTTGTTTTGAAAAATGTAGGCATGTCTTTTATTTCCTGGCAGCTCTCTGGGTAATCAGGGTTCCTCCCACGAGCACAGTTGGGGCCGGAGTCCTGCTGGAAGGGCCGTGAGTGGGGCAGGGCTCCTGGGGCCCCGGGGCAAGGTCAGCCTGAGCCCCGGAGCCCCGAGCCTGGTGCACACCCAGCCCCGGGAGCAGGAAGGCTGGTTCCTGGCTGGCACCATGTCCTGGGGGAGCCGCACTTGGGGCTGCAGGAAGGTTGGGAGGGGAGGGCATCACCACCAGGGACAGCAGGGCCCACTTCCGGGGGAGGGTATCTGAGTGCAGCCAGTGCCCAGATGGCTGCAGGGTTGGGGTGGGGGTGAGGGGTGAAGGAGGCATTCCCAAGGGTGGGACAGAGAAGCTGGTGTTGGGGGACCAGCCCTTCCTTCCCTTCCAGGCCAAGCCCTGCTGGGCTGTGGGCCCTCAGCTGCACTTCCTGCTGTCTGCTGTCCAGGGACTCCCTGTGGCCACGCCCTGGTCTCCTGCAGGGCCTCGTGGCACTGCCTTCTCCGAGCCCAGCTCTTTGAACCCCTCCAACACCTGTCCCTTCCATGTCCTCCTGCTGTCCCCCACTCTCCCCTCTCCCATGTACACCTAGCCAGCTTGTGCCTCCCGGGCCCTGTCAAAGCCACCTTCTTGTCTCACCTCTGATACACCTCAGCCAGGTGCCCCTCTCGGGCCAGAGCCCAACTCCACAGAGGCCCCTGGACATGCTCGCCTGTGGGCAGCAGTCCCTCATCACCTGGGTCCCCAGACCCGCCTTCTACACCCGTCACCAGCCTGAGCCCAGACACAACCCCCCACTGTGAGCCTGATACACCCCTGCTCCCCCCCCCCCCCCCAACACACCTAGGCCTCTCACTTCTTGGGACAGCGGCTGCTCCGCTGGGACTCAGCCCCATCCCAGGCCCCGTCCCCAGCAAGCGTCCAAGGTGGCCTACGCCTGAGCCCACTCAGGGAGTGCGGGTGGTAGAATGTGTTCAGGCGCCAAGGGCGGTGTCAGGCCCTGGACAAACCCTGACTGATTGGAGCACAGCGGGCCCTGGCTGCCTGCTGTGAGCAGGGTTTGGGGTCGGGACCCGTGCCTGGACTCTGTCCTGTCCTCCGTCCTGTCCTCCCTCCTCCCACCCTGGCCTCCCTGCAGAGCTCGGGGTGGGAAGCAGTGCTTCAGCTGGTGGTTAACAGATCACTTGCCCCACTGAGGGGGGACCCCTGTGGGGAGGTGGGGGTGGTGGTGAAACCAGTGGAGCGGCCCCACCCAGCTGCCTTCTCACAGACCCATGGGGGAAACATCCCCGGGAGGCAAATCTTCCAGCTTCTTCTGTCCTTGGGCCTGCTCGCTGCCCCCACTCCTATCATCAGTGTGACCACCAGGATGGCCTGGAAGCCAGGGGCCACGAGGAGCCCCTGTGGCCTGGGCCCTTGGAGGGCAGCTGGTCTCAGCCAGCCCTGCACCAGTACGTGGGAGGCAGTGGAGACTTGAGCTGGCAGGGTTAGGAGTGCCCAGGGTACCGTGAGCAGGATGGCAGGCCGGTGGGGCCCTGGGCAGGCACCAGGAACCCGAGTAAAGGCTGATTCTGGGGCCCTCGCATGCTGGGGAGGGTCCGGGGCTCTGCATTTCTCTCCTGCTCCCAGGTGACCCTGTGGAGTCCCACACTGGGACCTGCTCTGGCCGGGTGCCTAGTCCCGGACCATGCAGCAGCTGAGGAAGTGGTGGCCTCCAGGTTAACCCAGGCCAGATGAGGTGACTCCTTCACCCAGGAGAGAAGGGTGCAGATGAGGATGCCCTCTGGGTGACGGGCAGCAGGGAGATGCTGTGAGAAGCACATTTTCTCTGACCCACTCGGTAAGGAAGGAGAGAGCGGGGGACTTGCATCAGGACACACAAGGGGTCGTGCACGGGCGACATTAGTTCATGGGAGGTCCTGAAACCATCCACAGTCAACAACTCATTGGTTAAAGCGACATGGCGCAGCGACTGGAGGAAATATACTGTCACCAAAAAGCATGCTCCTACACACTCAAGGCATGGGAAAATGCTCACAGAAACTTGTATGAAAGGGCAAGTTTGTTTTGTAGAACCCTAACGGTGCCTGACACAAACCAGGGAGCGTGGATGCAGGATCACGGTGGTGTCATCCAGTGTCAGAAGGTGGATGACTAGCACCGACTGAGGCCGCCAGGAGCCGGCACTCTCCTGGAAGCTGGGACGGCGCAGGGGACAAAGCAGGAAACGATGGCTTCAGCCCTCAGAGTGACACGCTGCTGCCACCACATCTTGCCCCCTGGGCTCAGCCTGGCCGCAGGCAGGACGTCAGGACGCCACAGGGATGGGCGCATTAGGGAAGAAGTCCAGGGGAGTGGACACACCAGGCTCCCACGCGCGTGGTCTGGGAGACAGCCTGGCAAGGCGGCCACGTCTAGCTAAGAAGTCTGGCTTTACGGAGTCCCCAAGAGATACGGAATGGGGACACCCGAGTCATGCCCAGCTGGCCAGGCTTGCTGCCAGTGAGGCGCACAGGGCCAGACCATCCGGCCTAAAGACCGGGGGAAGGTAAGGGCAGGAAGCAGAGGCAGGGGAGGGGCCCATTTGGCGTTGCTTCCGTGGCCGCCCTGTAAACAGGCTCGAGGGGCAGGGCCAGCCGCTGGGGCCAGTGAGTGGGGACCGTGGCCTGGCCCAGGGACTTCACTGCAGGTGCTGGGAAGTGAACGGGTCTCTGAGGCGGAGCGGCCAGGCCCAGCTGCTGACAGTGTGGGGACCGGGAAAGGGGGGAGCCCCGGAAGAGGCTCGGGGCGGTCTGCTCGCCCTGTGCAGGGGGCTGGAGGAAGCGGGACTTGGGGCTGGGTGCTGCTAGTTTGGGCTGGAACGGTCAGGACGCACTTGGACATGGGAGTCTGGGGCCCTGGGTCTGCCTCCTTAGCCTGAGTCTCCTCCTCTGTACAGGGGAGGACCATCCCCCCTGCCCTCTGCCAGGCTGCCAGGGAGGAGGTCTGGGCAGGGGGGCCAGAGCCAGCACGACCCCAACTCCTGCTTTATTCCACTCCTGCATCTCCTGTCTTCTGCTGCTTCCCCCACCCCCTTCTCACCCCTGGCACAGCAGGAAGGGAGCACCCACGAGGGTGCCCATAGCAAGGAGAGGGGCAGCTCCTGGGCCACTCTGAAGCCACCGGGCTCTCACGGGCTTGCTCAGTGGGTTAGAAGAAGCAGGACTCGACCTCCAGGCCTGCCTGCGCCTCACCAGGCTGTGCCTGTGGGTCGGGGCAGTTTTTGTAGATGGCTTGGAGCTGGTGGCCAGAGCGGCTGTGACAGTGATGGTTGGACATGTGTCACGGGCATACTCAAACGGGGGCATTCTACTGCACAGAGAGGAAACTGAGGTTTTGGGAAGACATGACTAGCCATGGCGGCCCTGATCTGGGGGAGGCAGGGTGGGGGCGGCATGTTCAGGGTGGGCATGCAGCCTGCCTCAATCATTCATTGTTGACACCGCGCCTTCCCTCTGGGCCCCACGGGCACACTGTCCACCTCAGCTCCCACTCAGCTCTGCGTGCTGGGACCGGCTCCAAAGCGTTCCAAAAGACAAGGAGGGTCAGAGGGGTCAGAGCAGCATGGGTGAGAGGCCGGCAGGGGTTGGAGGAGGCTCCGGGGTGACAGGTGGAAGGGACCCTGAGGGACACGCCTTGGCTACCATTCCAACAGGTCAGTCTTGGAAACTGACCGTCAGACCCTGCGCGTCCTTCCTGGCCTCTGCAACCTTGTAACAAACTTGTGAGTTCTTTTCGGTGGGGCACCTCCACAGGTGTTGCCCACCTGGCAAACCCTTCACCCAGCGAGGGAACAGGAGCTGAGTGGTGACGTGTACCTGAAGCCACTAGTTGCAGTTCCGGATGACACATTGAGATCTTCCTTTGCATCTCCATAACCCAGTCCACAGCGGGGAGGGGTGGTGGTGGGGAGCGGGCTGCACCTGGGACTTCTGCAGAATCGCTGCCTCTCACTTCTCATGCCACCCTGAGTGGACGGTCCACCTAGGCCCGTCCCGTGGGCCATGACACAGCTGCCATCCACACTCACACACCGTGCCCCGCAGCAGGCTGCTGCAGCTCTAACCCCCTAGCAGCACTGCCTGGTGTAGGGCCTTAGCAATAGAATGACTCTCCATGATTTTCAGAGCCTCACAGCTTAGCACATGCAGCTGCTGTGACGTGAGAAGAAGCCTCATGCTGGGTGCCTCCTGGAAAGGGGGCCCCCAAGTATCACAGGACTGAATCCTTACTAGGGTGTAGCCCAGCCTACAGTGGGCAAACTATGGCCCGCGGGCCGGATCTGGCCCGTTCGGCTGTTCTATGCGGAGCCGAAAGAGCGGAGGGTTCTCTTGCTCTCCCCTCCACTCCTTCACCAGCAGCCCAGGATGAGAGTGCCAGCGTGGTCAGGTTGCTTTTGTTCTGGCCCTCCGGTCCAGTTTAAGAACCCATTGTGGCCCTCCAGTCAAAAAGTTTGCCCACCCCTGGACTGTAGCCCGTGTTCTGATTCCATGAAGACTCAGAAAGCACTGATCTCCAAGGAGTGTCACTGCTGACGTGATGCCGTGAGACGAGTGGGCCCTGTCAAAGGGCTGAGGCACCCATCCATCCACCCCTCCCTCCAGCCACTCACACTCACCAAGCTTGCTCTGGGCCAAACAACAGGCTGGGGACTGAGGGGACAGAGGGCAAGGGGGAGGGGCGAGGAGAGGGGGGCATGGACCGGGTTCTCACTCGACTGGTCACAGGGGACTGGGCTCAGGGCTGGTCCAGGTGCGCTCTGCTGGATAATGGCTGGATCCAGGGACGTGCAGGAAAGTGTCTTCTGGACCCGGGTGGGTGTGGGGGGCACCTGGGCGGACCCCCTTGCTTCAGGGCAAATGCCGTCCCCTCCCTCCTTTGGCTGGGATTCTAAGGCCTCCACGCCCGCTGGCACGTCCGTCCCCTCCCTGACACAGAACCCGGCGTTGTTTCAGGCACGGTGCTCTGGGCACTGCCCCCTCAAGAACCCCGTTCTTTCCTCCAGAGGGAAGAGGAGGTGAGGGGGCTCCCTGTGTCCACACGGGCAAGTGTTTTCCAAAGAACATCTCTGTTTCAGGAAAGAGCTCTCACGAAGATCTGTGTTTTGTTAGCAGTCAGAATGTTGGTTTCTGATGAAACCATTTGTTTTGCTAGTGGATCTGTCCACATCCGAGCCCTCTCCCCCGTTGTTTTGGCAAGGGCCGATGTTTTCAGTGGGGGCCGGGCAGAGGGTCGACTGTTTTCATAATATTTTCACCTGGGACTGTGGGTGGGAGAGTTGAGCCTGGCCGATTCCCAAGGGCCATGTTGATGCAGTGTTGTGTAAGATGGTGCCAACACGCGTTTTCCTATTTCTAAGATGTATGGGGCTCCTCGGCTCCCAAAGCCCCCGAGCCCAGCTCTGCCCTGCTCCTTCCACCTTTCTGAAGCCAGTTCTGACTCAAGGTCCACATCCCGGACCGGAGGGACTTCCGGCGGGTGCATCTACAGGGCAATGGCCGCCTCCTGCCACCACGGTCACATCAGCAGGTGCTGCCTGCCCCCCGCGTGAGGAGGCTTTCTGCACGGGCTCGGGAAAGGCAGCTTCCCAGCTGTCGGGTGGCCACGTGGCAGAGGGAGCCGATGATGGTAAGGGGGTGGCAGAGGCCACATGAACAGCGGCGGGTAAGAATGACAGCAGTGCCAAAGCTGTGGACGGTGCTGGAGGTGGTGCTGGAGGTGGTGGGGATGATGGAACAGATGGCAATGCTGATGGGAGAGATGGCAGTGCAGGGGGTGATGCGGGCTGATGGGGGAATGGGAGGTGGTGGCGGTGATGGTGGTGGGAATGGCAGAGGTTGTGTTCCGGGCACTGGTGTTGGAGGTGACAGTGCCTCAGGCTGCCCAGCCCCTTTCTGGCCCAGATTCCGGCGATCTGGGGAAGTCAGGTGCCAGAGCACTGCGGCCCACCCACGGAAAGTGCGCGATGCCGGGAGGAGGCACAGCATTTCTTTCCCTCCGTGGCCAGGGTCCCGCCCTGGGAGCGGCGGAGACAGAACTGGCCCGTGCCTGCTGCTGTCTGTGAAGGAGTCCGGACCTGGCCAGGACTCCCCCTACCACGCTGGGACCAGGCGCCGGCGGACCCTCCGTGCGCGCTGCCCAAGCTCCGGGCTGGCCAGGCGGGGCAGGGGCGGGGCAGGCGCCGGTCGCCAAGGTGGTGGCGGGGCTGCAGCTCGCACCCCCACCCGGCCCGCTTCTCCCGCGGGCCGCTGTCCGGCCTTGGCCGCCGGGGGAGGAAGCGCTGTCCTCATTCCACCTCTGGCCGCCGTGGTGCCAAGCTGCCGGCGGCGGCGGCGGCGGCGGCGGCGGGAGTCGGGGCGGCGGGCAGCGGCCAGGGCACGGCGCCCTCCCCGGCGCCCCGCGCGCGGGCTCGGGTACTCACGTAGAGTCCGGAGTGCTCGGCGCCGAAGAACGGGAAGGGCACGGAGAGCGGCCGCAGCCCCGAGCCGCCGTCGTCCTGCTTGGGGGTGACGGCGTCGCCGTGCTCCGCGCCGAACGGGTAGAAGTCGGCCAGGGCCACCGCGCCGCGCGCCCCGCGCGCCCCGAGCCCCAAGGCCACAGCCCAGAGCAGCGCCCGGGCGGCGCCGCACGGCATCGCCGGGGCTCGGCGGCGGGGACCGGGCGGACGAAGCAGCGCGGAGCCGGGACGGCCGCGGACGGACGGAGCGGGGGACGGAGCGGGGACGGAGCGGAGCGGGGCGCAGCGGGGATGGAACGGGGGGGGGGGGACGGAGAGGGGCAGAGCGGGGCTTCGCGGTCCCCACCGCCCCGAGCGAGGCCGCCGTCGGGAGTGGCCCGCAGGGCCGGGCGGGCGTCCGGGCAGCGCGGCCGCGCCGTCGATCGCTCCGCGCCCTGCGCCCGCGAGCTCGGCCGGCCGCGGTCCGGTGGCCGCTCCGCGGAGGACGGCGCCGGGCGGGACCGCGTTCGGGGCGGGCCCCGCCCCTGGGCGGCTATTTAAATATGGAGCCGGGCCGCACACCGGAGTGGGCGGGGCCATGCAAATAGGGCGACTCTTAAAGCGCCAGGCCGGCCCAAAGCGCGGGGGGCGCGCTCCCAGCCCCTGTCCCAGGGCTTGGGGCGCTTAGTGGCCCTCCGAGGCCCAGCCCACGCCCCCCCCCGCGGCCCCCCCGTTCCCGTATCCCCCTGGCCGGGGGTTGGGGAGGGAGGGCTCCGTGGGCGCACGCCTTGCGATGGGGACCATCCTCCTCCGTGAGGCAGCCGTGATGTGCATGGAGCAGTTTGGGGACAGATCTTATCTCGGGGGACAGGTTTTCCGGGTGCTCTTTCAGATTGCTGCTCGGCCAGGGAACCCAGTCACCCCCCTGCCAGAGTGTCGATGGTGGGGATGGGTTGTGGGGGGGCCACACTGGCCGGATGAACCCTTCTAGAACAGGCCAGCGGCCAGCCCTCTATTGCCCCCAAACCTCCCAAGCCTTGAGCCTGGGGCACTGGATTCCTGTGCAGGGGCGAGGCTTTCCATCTCCGGTTTAATGTGGGACTGAACCCTGGCCTGGGGAACCTCAGGATATTAAACACAGTGTTTCTGCTCCAGAAGTTTCCTGCTGGGTGCAGGCAGCAAGGAAATTTTGGCGACTCCTACGTAAAGCAGCCTAAAGCAGTCATTGGCAGGGGAAGGTTGGTCAGGGGGGGCTTCTGCAAGTGGCTTGTTGTCCCTGGGTGGGAGTAAGACCTCAAGAGCCCACAATTCAGATTCTCTGTCCCCAGCCTGTGGTGATCCCAGCCCTTCTTCCACCTCTGGGACTGCTGACCTGGGACATAACTGCGCATTTGCCCCTCAGGGGGCATCTGTTCACCTGCGGGTCCCCAGGCCCAGGGCAAGACCCAACTCAGGGGCCTCAGTTCCTCCCCCATCCTCTCTGCTCCCAGAGTCCTAATGTTGGTGACTCCAGCCAGGGCCCGGGCCCCTGAGGACAGGTGCCTCCCCCGACACCCCCAAAGATAAGCAGAGCAGTCACGAGGTCCTGAGAGGTTTCACACTTGTCTTTGTTTTTCTGTATTTTCCAAAACGCCTTCAATGAGCATGTTGTTCTGCAATCAAAACATGGAACATTTGATGTGACTTTTAGGAACTCGTGGGAGGGTCTCTCTGTGCGTGGACAATTCTGAGGCCACCGGTTCACCCAGATCCCGTTAGGATGCAATCAGGGCCATGCGAGAGTTCCAGGAGGCCAGCCCTACGCTGGCAGCACCCCGAGAGTGAGGGCCCCGTGAATGCCCTAGTCCCACGAGGTGCAGCTGTGGGAGGGCTGGAGACCCTAGGACACCAGAACAGGGGCTCCCAACCCCACCGCCCCTGGGAATCTCCTGGGCATCTTTGTGAGATGCCCACGCCCAGGCCCACGCAGAGAGCCTGCTTACTCCACGACCTTCACCCTGGGCTGATCTGTAGCCCTGCCTGGGGGTTAACACAAGGCCTCACCCGCACTGGGCACTGCATTAAAACAACAACAACAAAAACAACACCACAAAACACAACTCCGCAGGCCAGAGGAGAAAAAAATGTTTTAGTTTTTTTTCCCAGGTGCTAAAAATATTATCAGGAAATAGCTTTCAGCAATGTGCCGTTGTAGGTTCTCCTCTGGACTCAAGGGCGCCTTTGTCTCTGCCACAGAAAGTCCACATTTATCAAAACCAAAATGGTTTTATCAAGCAGGCTCATGTTCTGCGGCAGGAAACCCGAGCCTCCCCATAGGCCTGTGACATTTTAATTTAGGGCCTGAGAGTGTGTGCAGTTTAGATGGGGGGAGCCTGGAGCCGACCTCTGGATGCCCCAGGACTTGGGACTCCTTGCAGGGTAAGGTGGTGAGTGTCCACACCTGGCCCCGGGGCTGTTCCCTGCAGGGCTGGGGGAGGGGGATCTGGTGAGGCCGCTAGTGGCAGGGGCGGGCGGGCTGGCTGGTTGGCTGTACCCCCCACCTTTCTCTCCTTCCCTCCAAGAGGCAGCTGGCAAGGCACAGACCTTCCCGGAGCAGTTGGTTCTACCATGCCGGTGAAACCAGAGACCCTGTCCCAGGTAACCCGCCACCTGCTCTGGGAACGAGGTTAGGAGACCACAGGGCCCAGAGGGCAGGTGGGATCTGGCTCCTGTCACTACCTGGTAAGGCTAGATGGGTGCCGCTGGTGTCCCAAGACAGAGGTGGGAGGGCCTGGCTCAGGGTGCCCAGCTGCTCACATAGCCAGTGTGTTGAGCCCTCCGACCCCAGCTCACCGGCTCCTATGTGCAGCGAGGGACAGAGCCTCCACGGAAGTGCCTTCCCCATCCCCACCCCCTCCCCCATTCCTGCACCTGAACATCACGATGAGGCTCCTGCTAAGGAAACGCTCAGAATGGGTCCACATTCACTCCTGGGATGTTTGTGGCTGCTTTAGCTCAAAAAAAAAAAAAAAAAAAAAAGAGGAACTGGAAATATTGAGCTAGAGGTCCTGCCGGGAGAGGCCATAAATGGGTTACAGGTGGGCTCAGGTACGGCTTTCCTTGCCTTGGGGTGATGACAGGCTCCTCCCTGCCCCCTGCGTACCCCCTGGTTCAAGGGCGAAGATTCCATTTCTGAGTGTTTCGTGATGGCAGTGACGCCACGGTGGAGACCCAGGCACGTGGGAGGCAGGGTATGCCCCTGCTCGGCAGCCAATAAAATTATGCTCTGTGGCCTTTCTAATGGTGCAGGAAAATGCAAGTAAAATTTTCTGTGTTTAGTTAATCTTCATCAGAGGATATATTTTCCATTGATTTTTTGAGAGAGTGGAAGGGGGAGGGGGGAGAAACAGAGAGAGAGAGAGAGAGAGAGAGAAAGAGAGAGGGGGGGGGTGGTGGTCAGTCCCCACACATGTCCTGACTGAGGCCAGGGATTGAGCCTGCAACCCAGCAATGTGCTCTTGACCAGGAATCATAAACCCAAGGCCCTTTGGTGCTTGGGCTCACGCTCTAACCACGGAGAACACTGTCCAGGGCTCAAGTAAAAAATTTTAAAAAATATTAAAAGTAGCAGATATACAGTCTAACCCACAGGCTCCGAGCATACATGTGCTGGGAGAGGGAGTGCTCTGTCCTCATCTTAGAACCACGGGTGAGAATATTAACGTCAACAGGCCCAGCTGCACTCCGGGGTCCTGAGGCTCATCTCCCCCCCCCCCCCAGCTGTGGCCAAAAGAGGGCCTTTGCCTCCCTCAGAAACTGGTGCGTTGGAGGCTGAGCCTGTCCCCTCGGGTGCTTGGTCACCCTCCCCTGCCTCTCTGGTCTAGGGTGTCACCTCCTTCCTGTCGGCCCGAGTACTTCAGGATGGCTCTGTCCCCATGGCTCTCCTGCTCTCTCAAGGGATGGGTCCTCGTCGCCCCGCGGGCTTCAGGTGTGTCCTCTGACACCCGAGAAGGTTGGTGCCCCCGACCAGGTGGTCTCCTAGGCCTAGAGAGCCTGTCCGGGATCGCACAGCTGGAGAGGAGCAGAGCTGGGACTGCCCTGCAAGGCTGGCAACTCCGGAAGGGATGGAGTTACAGGCCACAGGCCACAGGCCTCCATGTGGGATAGCAGGGGAGAAGCACCCAAGGGCCACGGCCCGGGTTCCAGGGAGCAGGGATGGGTGGGAGACCGGTTGCTTTTCCGCCCTCTCCCTTGGACTGTCGGGAGGGCAGCAGCTCTGCCTTGGCCTTGCATACCAGGATGGGCCCCTACCCTGCCTCCTCCCTGCACCTCATCCCCAGGGTGCTGTGCGAGAACGGGGTCCAGGACCCCACACGGGGCCTCACTTTACTCAGTCTACCCGGCCCAGCTCTGTCCTCCAGGCAACGGGACCCCATGCCCGAAGCCTGGCTGGGCAGATGAGGGGGGGTGAGGCCGGCCTGGCTCGCCTCCCTGGGGGATGGCAGGGGTGCCCTCTCCAGCTGTGCAATCCCAGGCAGGCTCTCTACACAAGCCTGGGTCCATCTCGAATGAGACAGACGGCCGTCTCTTCGGGCCACGGCTTACAATGGCCGGGATGGGGTGGCTTCCTGGAGCTTTGGACCCTTCCTGCCCCCATGCTTGTCCTCCAGAGCACAGCGGCGTTTCCCTGGGAGGAGCTGAGCTCCCAAGAAGCTTGTGAGTCCTGGGCTGGCTGGTGCCATAGAACCAAAGGGGCCATTTGGGGAGGAAAACAGATCACTGGCCCGGTGTAAATGGAGGAAATGAATACAAATGCCTACAGGTGAAGATGGCTGCCTCGTTTCCGTAGCAACGGGGCTGGATGCTGAGGGTCCCCGGCCCAGGTTCACAGACTGTGAGAGGTTGTGCAAGGCTGACTGTTAAGTTCCTACTGCCGTGCCTCTCAGGCCGGTGAGTCACAGGGAGCGACTGAGTCATTTCCAGGCACCTGCCACCGTGAGAGACCTGCAGTTCCTGGATACAGAAGGTTCCACAGCCCCTGGGCGTGGGAGGCGGGCGCCGGGCCTCGAAGGACACGGTTTTTGGCTCCATTTGGTGGAAACGTTTTCCACGTGTTTCCCCGTGTTTACAGAGCCGAGGGCAGGGAATGCAGCCTGTGGCCGAGGAAACTGGCCCGGCGGGGTCTGTCCCGATGGCATGTCCAGGCGAACACAGTGGCTGGAGGAGGCGGTGTGCCGCGGGGAGGGGTCCGGCAGAAGCCCACGTCACAGGGTGGGGGAGCTCAGTGGTCGGGGAGCCAGGGGCTGCCCGCTGACATGGGACTCCTGGGGGTGAGTGGGGGCTCCGGCTGCCTGCTCCCCGAGCCCCTCTGCGGGCACCAGGCCCACCCTGGGCCGCACCAGCTTTGGTTTTCCAATTCATGGTTCTGCGTCTGTGGCAGGGTTGGCGGCAGGGCTCGCTTCTTGGCAGGGCGGGCCTGGCCGAGGTGGGCATGCTGTTGTCGTTGTACTTCCTAGTCCAGCTGCTCCTTCGGGGCCACCTGGGAACAGGGCAGGGACGGTCTCAGTCCCCCCCCACCCCCCCCCGGGCTCTGTGACAGGAAGCACCGGGAGGCCACCGTCCACGGTCCCCCCGGGAGGTGACGTGCACGGGTCTGAAACCTCCGCAGACATACAGGGGCACGCAGGCTCACCTCACCAGGTGCATCCACCTCTCCGTGGGACCCGCAGGGGACAGACCCCCCTTCCATTCAGGCCACGAATGTACTCAAGGTGATAAGGAAGTTAAGTTCTCCCGAGCGCATACATTTAGCAGACGTGGCTTGGTGGGTCGGGGACACTAACTTGGGGGTAGCACTGGGCAGTCACCTTCCCTTCTGGGTCTCAGTTTCCTTACCTGTAGAAGGTAGCCGTCCCTGACAGCTTGGAGCCTGGGGGCCAGCCCTGGCAGGCGTGTCTTTGAATGTGTGTATACATGTACGTGTGTGTGTGTGTGTGTGTGTGTGTGTGTGTGTGTAACACACCTACGTTTCCAAGGCTCTGTCACACTGTCCCCACCTTGTCCCCCATATGACACTCTCTCCCCTCCTGCCTGGAGGACAGGGGCAGGGGCCACCGCTGCTACAACTGCCACCTGCCAGGCACGTGGACACTTCACGGGCCTCGCCCCCTGACCGAGGGACTGCCTCACCACCCTCCTTACGGCAGGCAGGCAGCAGAGGCAGAGCAGCGGCAACCTGCCCCCGAGGCCTGCTCCGCCTCTCAGCGAGCTGGGGCTCTGGGTGTGGGTCTGGGGAACCCCTGCCGCAGGAGGGGTGTGTGGCAGGACACTGGCCTTTCCCCTCCCCCCTCCCCTCCCCCCCCTGCCTTCCACCCCGTCCCACCTGCTCCTCCAGCACGGGGGGGAGGGGGAGGCTCCAGGGCCTGCTTGGCCTCCGCAGCCGGGTCCTGCCGGTGCCGGGCAGCCGGCTCCCGGGGCTGCTGGGCGCGGGCCTGCTCCAGCTCCGCTGTCCGGACCTGGGCGAGAACTCCGGCACCTCACTGCTGCCCGCTTGCCCTTGGGGCCACTCTTCCTTCGTCCAGCCCTCTGTTACCCGCTGCCCTCTGCTGGGGGGTGGGCCCCAGTTCAGGAGCGGCAAGCAGATTTGGGCCTCATCTGAGCTAGGGTCCTTACATCTGCTTTAATGGCATTCTGTCCGGACTGGGGGTCCTGCAGGCACCCCCCGCTGAATCTTGCTGCTTGTAAATTCCTTGTCTGGGGTGGAGAGTCTTCCCAGTGGTGGAAAGGGAGAAGACACCCCCCCCCCAGAACATGTATGCTTCCCCCACACCTCCCTTTGTGGCTTAGGTGCTGGCTCCTGAGGCCCTCGACCGTCCCACCACTCCCAGGTGTGACCTAGCAGACACGCCTGTGCATGCACACCTATAGGTGCTGGTCCTGCCTCAGAGCCCTGTCCACTCGGAGGCGCAGGCTGCTCAGGGGCTGGCCCAGTGGTCCTCGGCCCCCGCCGTGTCCCCTTCCCCGCTCAGGGCGTCCTGCTCTCTCTGCAGGAGCAGAGCCTATAGTGTCTGCGAGGGGAGAGTGGCCGGCTCTTCGGGGAGCATGTGGGTACCGCTGGGAAGGGCTCTGGGTCCCCGGAGCGCTGGCGTGGTCCCAGGGTGAGACAGAGAAACCGTGCTGGTGGGAAGGCTGGTGGGGCTCCAGTTGCCCCAGTGGACGATCCCTTTGGAGGAAGGAACTGGCCCCGGACATGCCTCGTGGTGCTGCCGGGGACGTCCTGGCCTGGCAGTCCTCGCAGCAGCTGGGCAGCCTCAGAGTCCGGGCCCTCTCTCCAAACCAGAGCTGCCCACTGCCCACTGCCCCCCGTGCCCAGCCCCCCGGGTCCTCCTGCGCCCCCCGTCGGTCCTCCCTTCAGGGCCGGGGCTCTCAGGGGCCCTCTACAGAGGAGCAGTCTCAGGGTGAGGCTATGGGGTCAGTGTTCAAAAGCAAGGATTCCTTTCTTCTTCAGGCCTGAGAAACACAGAGCCCCCTCCACTGAAAAAGGAAGTCCTGTTTCTTTAAAACCCCAGTGACAGTCCTGGCAGTGCATGTGAAACAGAGAAACATGAGGTCCAAAATAAACAAACGGCCACGGCCGGGCTTCCCCTCCTGAGACACCAATAAAGGGTTTATGGGTTTGCGGCCCCTCGCAGCTGACCTCCTGGAACTCATTAGCTGTTCCTCCCCTCCCCCGCGGGGCGGTGCCACAGCCGGGCCAATGCTCAGCCCCCCCTCACCCCCCGAACCCCTGGAGGGGCCACGAGTCCTCCGCTTCCCCAGCTCAGCAGCTCAGCGCCGGCCCACCCCTCAGGAGAAGTGACAGGATCCCGGTGACTGCACCCAGCTGGCCGGCCCTCCTTCCTGGGAGGGCAGGTGGCCCTGTGTGGACAAGCTGGCCGGTGGTTGTCGGTGCCTGTCCTGGCCTGCTGGTCTCTGTGCCCCCATCCAGACCCCAATTCTATCCCCAGGGTCCCTTTCCCGCCCCCCCTGACTTGGCCACTCCCCTCTGGAAACCCCTCCTGTCCTTGAATCCACCTCAGCTGAACAGGGCCTGCCTGGGACATGGGACAGTCACTCTCCCAGGGGCTTAGGCCCAGCAGTCCCCTCCCCGCAGCGCCCCACTGCTCCCCCGGGGGGCATGTGGTCAGTGTCCACAGAGCTGTCACATACATCCTCCAACCCATGGGGACCATGGCTGCTTCCGGTTCTGCCTCTGCTCCTGACGCAACTAAACACGTTCCCTCCTATCTGAGGTGGAGGAAGCCTTCACCTTGTCTCTGGCCCTGACCCTTCCTTTTCTCTCCTCTCTGGTGTCCCCATGCCCCCCTGGCATCTTTCTCCTTCAGAGTCTGAGAGTCCTGGGCACCTGTCTCCTTGCTACTCCTTCCACCAGCCAGTGATGCCAAGCCTGGCCTCTGTGGTCCCCTGGTCCTCTTGTCCTTGGGCCACACTGCCCAGACCAGACCAGCCCACCCCAGCAGGAAGCCAGTCTTTATAGGTCTTGGTGAGCAGGTGACACAGTGACAAGCCCAGGGACTCACTGGACCTGAGGTGGCCCTTGCAAAGTCTGCGGGGTGCCACTTAACACGGCCTCCACCAACCCTTCTGAGCAGCCCTGCCTGGGACAGCCGTGAGTGACAGACACCTGCTCCCTTTGCATAGGTGAGCCCAGGCTGAATGCCCTTCCTGGAGCCCTGCCTGGGGCCAGTGGCAGCTGGCAAAGGGAAGGATATCTGTGCCCAGGTGGCAGCTGCGTGTTCCTGAGCCCCTCCTCTGTCTGTGCCTGCACACCACTCTAGATTCGTGTGCTGGGGGCCGAGCAAGACCCTCTTCTTAGACTTGGTCCAGAATTGCTCACAGACTCTCAGCCGTGACCTGCCTGGCCCCCAGGGCAGTAGGACACATCCCTAGCCTCACATCACCCCAACGAGGGGCCCTGGTGAGAGATCCCCCCACCCTCTCCTAGGGATTACTGTCAGAGCCCATCCCAGCGGCTGGCGTGCGTGCAGCACCACGAGCTCCCCTTGCAGGCGGGAGTCCTTGAGGTGCTGGGAGGCCTTGTGTCCCTGCAGGATGTGCCTCTTCATGCACTGTGCCCCCCCAATCCCTGTTCCCTGAGCTGCTGTCTCCCAAGTAACTAGGTAGACAGAGGCTGCACGGACCAGGCTCTCGGTGATTCTGGAGCAGGGAATCCCTGTGTGTGCTCCCCCTCCTCCGATTTCTGCTCTGCCAGCCGGGTACTGAACGGTGTCTGAACACCTGGACCTCTGTTCACACCCACGGAGCTGACTCTGTGAGGGGGTGCAGGGCCCTGCCTTCTGGGGGCCTCACCTGCCGCAGGCACCCCTGTGCACCCTCGGCCTCCTGGCACCCGCGCTCCAGCCGCCGTCTCCTCTGGGCGAGGCCCTGGCCGTGCCTCCTGCTCTCGTTCAGGGCCCGGTGCAGCGTGTCCAGTTGCTCCTGGGGAGGGAGGCGCAGGGTGTCTGCCCAGGCCGGCTGCAGGAGGTGAGGAGGCAAGACGAGGCCGAGTACACTGTGCACAACTGGGCTGCCTGTGATGCAGCCGTGGGAGCTAGAAGGGAGGCCTTGTCGGCCCAGCGTGGGCAGAGGCTCCGCTGGCAGGTTCCGTGCTGTGGCCAGAGTGGCCTCCAGACCCAACCAGTGTCCCTCACCTGCTTCCAGACTTGGAATGAAGACCAGAGTCACCCCACGTCACGGAGCCTGTTGGGCTCAGCCCACCCCATCTACCACCTGCTCCCCTGCCCCAGGGCCCTGCCCTCACTGCCCAGAGTCCTGCTCGGCCCTGCAGCCCAACCAGCCTCACTGGGCCCCCCACCGACACCACCCACACCAGGTCTCTCTCCTGGGCCCCGAGGCGGCCTGCAGTGGGGCCTGGAGCTCCCTGCTGAGTTCTACGCAGACTCCATTGTTGGAAACTTGAGGCTGGCTGTGACCAGCATGGCTTCGTGAGGTTGGGCCAGCCTCTGGCTTTTGAATCTTCCCCTGTGTTCCCTGTGAGAAGTGGCCAGTGTCTCTGGTCCTGTGACTCCGGTGGCGGACAGGAGGTGGCCTGGATGTGAGTGGGGGAGTGGAAGGCCATGGCATGGGACTTGGAGCCCGGAGGGGCCGCGTGGGGGGAATGAGGACTCGCAGGCATGGGCTGCTGGGTGGTCCAGGGCCCACTCACCCAGACGGAAGGCAGGCGGGGGAACATGTCTGGGGTGAAGGTTCAGAGTTCAGTCTTGAGGGGTGCCCAGGAGTCGCTAAACTCAGGGGCAGTGTTTCAGAACCAGGCGGCTCTGGAGGCCAGAGGAGGGGAAGGTGCCTTGGTAAGAGGGGGAGGGGAGTGAAGAGGTGTCCTGACAAGTAGAGGTCCGGGCAGAGAGAAAAAGAGATGGTGGAGCAGGGAAGCCCAGAGAGTGGGCAGAAATTGGGAGGGAGGGGCCAGTCCCTTCATGGGGGTGCCCCAGGGGTCGAGGAGACACCCAAAAAGGACCCTTTGGGTGGGACCAAATGTTGTTAGTGACCTTTTCCTGTGTGTATGTGTGTGTGTGTGTGTGTGTGTGTGTGTGTATGTGTGAGTGTGTGTGTGTGTGTGTGTGGTGACAGGATAAGGTTGTGGGGGAGAGAGGGGCAGACCTTCTGGGAGCCTGGCTGGGGGAGGGGAGAAAGGGCCAACTGAGAGGGGATGAAGTGTGCGGGCAAGAGGAAGACTGGACACAGAGCCAGGGAGAGGAGCCTGAAGGTGCAGGGACCCCAGTGACCCAGGCAAGCTCTAGTTCTAGGTCCCAGGGTCCCAGTCTCAGCAAACGCCCGTCCTCCACAGTGACCCAGCAGTCCGCTCCCGGAGGCTGTCAGAGGGGCCGTTTGTCCATCCTCTCACTTTCTTCTCACTAAACGCCGGAGCAGGCTCTGGCCGTTCACACAGGAGGGCTGCTCAGAGGAGCCGGGAAGTGTCGGAGACGGCAGGGGACCCTGTATACACTTTTTTTTGGGGGGCTGACACTAGTTCTTTGAGAAAGGAAAGGGAGGAGGGCAATGCTTGTCCCTAAAATTGTGCCGTTTCACCCTCCCTTGCAATTTTGAAAATTATAATTTTCTGTTTGTACACATTTTCCAGTAGAAAAGCAGAGGTTTCCTTCGAACGTGGCTTAGATATTTCATGGTATTTAAAGAGGCCCAGCCCACTTAGGTCAGGATTCAATGCCCATGGAATTGAATTTCTTGTAATAGCAAATGGAGTCCAGTCTGTGGCTCCCACCTGGGAGACAGGCAGGGAAGAGCCGGGCTTGGGGCAGGGACATGCAGCTCCCCTCGTGCCCTTGGATCAGGCCCCAGCCTCAGTTTCCCCACCTGTGGCATGGGCTGATGCCACCTCACTGGGTTCTTGTTGGGACCAGGAGAAGGAAGGGAGGGGGCTGTTGTGAATGAGGTTCTTGTGGAAGGAAGGGTGGAAAACGTCTTGTACACGGACAGCTGGTGGGGGTCTCATTACCCAGCCTACTTATGCACAGTGAGCGGCAGAGCACGCCACGACTCCCCAAGTCCCTGCTTTGGGCCTCGGAGTTCAGGTCCTCAGTCTGACACCTTTCCAGCCCCTGGGTGACAATGGGCCCATTCGTTCTGCCCTCTGGCCAGCCCCAGGACACAATGAGCCCTTGAATTGCTCAGATATAAGGGGCTTAACGCCAAGTAGTGACAGCTGAACACCTCTGGACTCTGCTACCCAGCTGGCCTCTTTGTCCAGCCAGTGCTACCCCTCTGCTGCCTTAAATCAGTTATAATTATCTTTTCTTCCCTGCAAACTTTGCAATCAGCTTGTCCAGTTTCCTCCAAACATACCACAAATAAATAGACAAAACCAAACCAAGAAAGCAAAGAGCACCCAGCAAACAGCCGACAACCAGGAGCATAAACCCAGATCCCCCCCAAAAGCCGACCAAAGGCCCACACTGCCCAAGCCACGCCCTCTCGCCAGCGAGACCAGATGTGGCGGCAAAAAGAGGCACAAACATGGAATCCGTCTTTTGAATTAAAGAAGAAACAAAAGCTGAAACTCCTAGAAAATGGGTAAAAAGGAAAATAATTCATATGAAAAAGCCACGGGTCACCCAGCAAACCTCAATTAGGGAAAACATGGTTAAGACTGAATTCTCTTATTAGAGAGAGAGAAAGTCCAAATATAAACACACTCTTATTCAATATCAGTAATCAGAAACACGACAACCAAAAGAGGATGTTAACAGAGATGAAAGCCGAGATGAGTAAACGACAGAAATAAGAGAAGAGATAAAAGTTGATTCTTTGAAAAGACCAGTAAAAGAGATGAACTGTTGGCAAGTTGGAAGAGGGGAAATAAATAGAATTCCGACACCCAGGACAGGCACAGATCTAACTGCAGGTGCAACCACACACATCACTGTGACGCCGGTAAACACACATGCACTCAAAAATATAAGGTGGGTGACTGCCACGCGACAAGAAGAGGCGGAGAACTGAACGAGACGGGGGACGGACGGAGATGGAGAGGAAGCTAAAGCCTAGTTAAGATGACAGAAGGGCAGGCAAATTCAAACTAACCTTAAAAAAACCTTACCTCTTAGGCTATTTGGATTATTCCAGGTGAAAGAAAAAGATGGAAAGCTCACCAACTCACCAAATCAAGATAAAATAATCTTTATTTTTTTATTTATTTTATTTTTTTATTGATATTTTACAGAGAGGAAGGGAGAGAGATAGAGAGCTGGAAACGTCGATGAGAGAGAAACACAGACTAGCTGCCTCCTGCACACCCCTCAACTGGGGATGTGCCCGCAGCCAAGGTACATGTCCTTGACCGGAATCGAACCTGGGACCTTCCAGTCCGCAGACGACGTTCTACCACTGAGCCAAACCGATTTCGGCAAGATAAAATAATCTTAACACAAAATAAAGCTGCTAAAGACAATACCCTAAGGAGACACAAACACAGACATTCTGGATGAAAGTTAGGAACCAGCTGCAGCCCCAGCTGAAAACGTATGCCCAGGGGTGCCAAGGGCTCCCCAGCTTTGCTTCTAGAACCCGGACTGAGCTCAGGTTGGGCCTGGGGAGCGTTCTCTGGAGAGGTGGGGTGTGCAGCAGGGCGTGTGAGAGCCAGTGGGGTGGGACGTGACAAGTCCGGGTGCCAGGAGGACTCTGTGAGCATGGGAGCCGGGAGGCCGGGACCTGGCCCTGACACAGGGTCACGCGGGGTGGGTGACGCGGGCCGTGCATCGTGGACCTAGTGAATCCCCAGGGTAGCCCTGGGAACGGGAGGGGTTTGCTCTCAAACAAGAATCTTACTGTTTGCACAGCACAGCCCACCACTTAATTAGAAAAATATGTTTTTAATTAGCTTTCTCTTGACAAACACATTGGCTTATGTGAAGCAGAGAAAAAACCAGCCCAGGAAACGTGAAAGTTGTGTAGCTTACAGACCTTGCTCTGGCTCACACCCTCGGTGGCAAACACTTCTGCCTGGGTTGGCTGTTTGTCAAAAGGGCCTGGGGCTGCCGGTGATTTAGACAAGCCTCAATCCCCATCCCATGCCCACTGCAAAGGCCACGAGGTCATACAATTTGGGAAAACTTTCCTCAGAGCTGGAGACCAGAACTTTGAGGGCTCCTGCAAGATGGAGGCTAGACAGAACCCACCAGCCCGAAAATGGGAGAGATGGTAATTGCCAGAATCCTAGAAAAATTTCCCATAATCCTGATAGATTTTAGAACACACACTTCACTAAAAAAAAAAAAAAAATTGAGGAAATTATTGATCAAGCAGAAAAATTATCATGGATACAGAATATCTGAAGAACCTCAGAAGTCCCTGGGAACCCCGGCTCAGAGCCAGGACTGGAGGGGTGTCTGGAGTGGAGGGGCGGCCTCCGGGGATGAGGGTCATGGTGGGTGAGGAACAAGAGGCCTCCAGTCACCGTAGCAGTGTCCCCAGAGCAGGGTCCTCGCCAACCCCGGTCTCGGAACAGGAAAGCTCTAGTGAGGCTCGGGACTGCTTTTGCCACTGGCTCCCATGCACACGGCCCCCAGGGTTTCCCTCGAGACCTTTCTCTCTGCCTTTCCTTTGGGCCTGAAGCATCTGGACAGGGTCACACCAAGTCACCAGGAGGTTCCTCTCCTCTTCCAACTTTGAGCAAGACCAGACCCCCTTCTTTAAAGACTTGCAGAGGGAAAAAATGATGAAGTACGTACTAGTAGTAGCAATCAACTGTGGTTCAAGAGACAAAGCCAGTCTGAGGAATCAGATCTGAGGGTCTCCAATTAAAGAGAATAGAGTGATTGAAGAAAAGGGAATCCATGTTAGAAAAGGTTCATTGATATTCTCAAGGTGAGGCCATGGGGGAGCTGGAGAGTGAACAGCTGAGATAAAAATATAAAGGCCGCCTTAGCCAGTTTGGCTCAGGGCACAGAGGTTGGCCTGCGGCCAAAAGAGTCCTGGGTTTGATTCTGGTCAAGGGCAGGTACCTCAGTTGCAGGTTCCTTCTTGGCCCAGTTCTGGTTGGGGCTCAAGCAGGAGGCAACCAATTGATGTGTTTCTCTCACATCAATGTTTCTCTGTCTCTCCCTCTCTTTTCCATTCTCCCTAAAAATCAATGGGAAATATCCTTGGGTGAGGATTAACAAACAACAACAACAACAAAACACACACAAAGGACAACACAGGACAGGTCAGCTAAAGAGGGAGAATATCCTACACTGCTGGGACCTGGAAAATGAAGTTTAAGGTCAGCAAGGAAGACAGGCCCGGAGAGCAGTGTCGGGCTGCTGTGAATTTCGGGACAAACAAACGGAAGCATGGGGAGGAGAGATGCTCTTCTAGCGGAAAGACCTGTGTAAACTGAGGTCGATTGGATTCTGCCTCGTCGGGCTCACCGAGCACAGGTTCAAACAATGGAGGACTCAGTGCTTTTGAATTTCAAAGCTAAGTGGTCATTCTGGGTCCCCACTCTGGAAATGACACTTCCAATAACCTACAACAGTGTTTCCCCAACTCCTCTCATGATGAGAATCACCGGGTGGAGTTGTTAAAATACAGATTCCTGAATCCCAACTAAGAAGGGCTGAACTAGAATTTTTGGGAACATATAGGTAAAGTTGTATACTCTAAGCTTAGAGCACTAGTTAAGAATACAATTTTACCTATATGTTCCCCAAAATTCTAGTTTAGCCCTTCTTAGTTGGGATTCAGGAATCTGTATTTTAACAACTCCACCGGTGATTCTCATCATGAGAGGAGTTTGGGAAACACTGACCCACAACATCCTCCCATTTCTGGAATCCAACTGAGATGGAGGTCAGAGGGCAAGCAACCAGCCTGAGATCTACGGGAAAACAGGCCTCTCTTGGAGAGATGGGAAGAGGGCTGGCTCACCTGAGACAGCTGTGCGCAGCCGACACATTCAACAAATTACTGAAACCTGGGGGCTGGCAGTTACAGATGGCCTGTGACCTTTGGCCCTGATGTCATCCTGTAATGATTACGTAGCAAAGGGATTTGCAGAGGTAATGAAGGCTAGTAATTAACCAATCAGAGGCCACCCAGGTGTGTCTAGTATCACAGGAGGTCTGCTCTTTGGGACTCAGAGTGAGGGTCCATGAGAAGGCCCATGCCAGGGACTGGAGAAGCCTCTAGAAGTTGCTCCATCCTTAGCCGAGGGCTGGGTTACGGAACTTGGTCCCAGAGTCACAGGGAACTGGACCCTGCCACACCCTGAGTGAGCTGCCAGGGGACTCCGCCAGGTTCGGGTGAGGATGGGGCCCAGCCCAGCCCAGAGGCTGAGACCTGGGAGAAAACAAGTCACCCACGAGGGGTTTTTGGCCTGCAGGACTGCGAGCCCACAAACGGGGTCCACCGGCCTCTTCATGGAGAAGGAATGCAGCAGGTGTGGCTGCGGTGGGACAATCCCCTGGGTCTGCAGACACTGGGGGCTTCGAGCTCAGGGGCAGGCTCTGCGCGAAGCCAGCGGGCACTTCGCAGAAGGTAAGGGCAGGTGCCAGGACAGAACCCCCTGCAGCTGGGGGCGGCCGGGGCACAGGAATGGTCTGAGCTGCCACCAGCATTCCCTGAGCACAGTGTGACGTTGCTGCCACGCTGCTCTCGGTAACACTTCCTTACCCTCAAGACCAGGGAAAGGGCCAGGCCAGGGTGCGGGCACTGGAGGGACGGGGAGAGCAAACAGCCTGCAGTCAAGGGCAGAGCGGAGGTTGTGAGGGGACACTAAAAGCAGAAAGCATCCTGTCGGCAGAGACAGCCAGGGTAAGCACACCGCTGTGAGGCCTGTAAGTGGATAAAGCCTGCTGGAAACAGCAAAAGGGCAAAGACTCGGAGGTGGAGCTGAAACGGACGCCTGGCTGAGGGACGGTGGGGCGGGAAAGGCTCTGGGACGAGTGGCCTGTGCCCACCAGGTGGAGCAGAGTTCAGGACAGAGTGGGTACGGGCACGGAGGCCCCCAGGTCTGAAAGAGCTGGAGCGGCGAGAAGCGTGGAGTTCTGAAGAGCATGCTGTAAAAATCCACAAGTCAAAGACCCCCGGAATAAAGGAGATGCTGACAAAAGGGAAATCACGGTGGGAACATTCCACGCATCGCCCCCAGCCTGGATGGATTCAGGAGAGACCCAGCGGGGAGTGTTGTGTTGGTAACGGTGGGTCTGATAGGTATACTTCAAACTTACTTTCAAATGTGCATGGGATGCATGCATGTGAACACATGTGTGAAATGGAACACCGTCCGTCCCACCCTACCTCTCCTGGTTCCTCGGACCCCCACACCTCATGGGTCCTGCCACCCCTCAGCCGCACCTGGCCCTGGGATGACCTCTCCCCCGCCCCATCACCACAGCAGCTTCGGCTGGAGAGGTCTTGAGACAGAAATTACATTTGGTCTTACACATCGTTTCTGGGCTGCGCTCCTCCGTGCTTCCTCTGGCCCCTCCCCTGTAGGGCCATCCCTCTCCCTCCCCACCCACCCAGGGCACTCGGAGAGGGGTGACCTGCAGCTCGTGGCGCTCATGGGGCTGAGGGCCCGTGTCCTGCTCCCTGACTCCCTTTTGCTCTGCTGCCCGCATCCACCTCAGCGTCCCAGGGTGAGGCCCAGGACCCCGGTCCCCACGGGCCCCCACGGGCCAGCGCTCCGCTCCCAGCACACTGTTCCCCATGCCCCCGAGGTCCTCGAGGAGCCTCAGCTCTCCGGGGCTGGGCTGGGTCGTGAGGGGGAGGCCCTTCGCCCAGGCCATCGCCGGGGCCGGCCCCTCTCTGTGCCCAGGTTCCTCCCCTGGAAACTGCAGACCTCCAGCCACCTTCCCGGCACAGAGCCCTCTTGGGTTCATTCACTGAGTCCGTCCTGGGCGGCCCGCCGTGTGTGTGAGTGACGTGGGTAACATACCGCCCCCCAGGTCTAGTGAGCTGCTTGGTTGGTGGGAGGGTCAACCCGTATACCGAAAGGTTTCCGGTGTGATTCTGGGTCAGGCACATACCTAGGTTGTGGGTTCAATCCATGGCCGGAGTGTGCACAGGAGGCCGCAGATTGATGTTTCTCTCTCACAACCATCTCTCTCTTTCTCTCTCTCTCTCTCTCTCTCTCTCTCTCTCTCTCTCTCTCTCTCAAAATCAATAAAATATCCCTGGATGAAGATTTAAAATAAAAAGTCCCACAGCAGCACAGACCTGACCCCATAGAGAGAGAGCACCGAGGCCGGGCCACCCTATGCCTGCTGGTGTCGCCACAGAAAGAGGCCGGGGTCTGCCCCTGGTCTGCCTCTGGCGGGCTCTGCCACCTAGGCCAGCTCACTCCGTGACCAGGACTCAGTTTCCCCAATCTGTAAAACAAGGGCTAGGACCACCTCAAACACCGCCCTGCAGGGACAGCCCTGACAGGCTCTGTGGGAATCCAGTGCCCCCTGAGGCCAGCTGCCCACAGGGACCTGAAGCCCCCCCTCCCCAGCAACCCTCTCAGTGCCCCCCCTTCTCCCGGCCCCGGGTCCCCACCTGGAGCCGCCTCTTCTCCCGGCCCGCTGCCTGCACACTGGCCAGGTACTTCCTCTCCAGCCGCTGAAGCTCCTCCGTCTGCAGGGCCCTCGTGGCCTGGGCACTGCCCGCCTTCCTCTCCGCCTGGCGCCAGCCTGTGGGCAATCAGGGTGGCTTGCCTGGTTCCCAAGGTCTAGGGACTCCCATACCGGGGATCGGGGACGGGGGATCGGCCCTCCTGTCTCATAGGCTGGGAAACCGACAACCTTGCTCCTCCCTCAAAGCTCATGGCCTGGACCCCAGGCCCCTCCCAGCCCACCCTCCTCTCAGGCCTTTCCTTCCAGACATTCAGGCCCTGGGCCTGGCTCCCTGGGTGACCCACCAATGGGGTGAGGGACAGACATGCAGTGGGGTGACCAGTAGGACAGTGGCTTCTCTGAGGGCAGAGACCCAAGGGGAGGGGGTGGGCCCTGTGACTGGGAGGAAGGCTCCGACTTTGGGCATAGCCGTTGCAGAAGCCCAGGTAGGAAGGGAATGGCGTGGAGGGAGGCCTCTTACAGTCTCAGGAAGTGCTGTCCCCCACCTCAGGGGGGTGCTACCCAATGGCTCACGCCTGAGCTGTTCTCAGGATTGCACAACTCCTGGAGGCCAGGAGTGGGTGTTCTGGGGGCCCCCGGGAGCAGGTGGGGAAGGGAGGTCACCTTCCTCCGCCTGGGCCAGCGCTGTCTTCAGCTGCCCCACGTGGCTCAGGGCTCGGGCACGCTCCCTCTCCACCTCTCTCAGCCGGCTGCTCAGGTGGCGGACCTGGGCGCGCCAGTTGTCCTGGGAGAAGGTCGAAGATCAGAAGGCAGGGCTAGGGTGGGCGGGGAGCTAGAGGTTTTGGGGGGGTCTGGCGGGCATTAATGAGGCACTCAGGACAGGCCCTGGGGAGGGCTTGAAGGGTCTGTGCCTGCATGTCTGGGTGTGGGGTGTGCGCGTAGGGCAGGGGAATAGGTCATGCCATGACTCTCAGTCTTTCTCATGGGCCCTCCCACCTGGCCGGTCAGGAGGGGCACCCCTGGGGTGGAAAGATGGGGAACCCTTGCTGGGAGCTTGGCCCCGTGTGAGAGGTCAGTGGGGACGCTCTTCGGGAGACAGGCATGGGGATGGTGACACCCCTGCCCTGGACCCAGCTGGACCGCACATGGAGAGTGGCCCCTCCCGTCTCTGAGCCTTCAGGGCAGGGCCTCTCTGCCCCTTTTACCCGCTCCCGCTGGGCGTCCCGCAGCTTCTGCATCAAGTCCCTCAGGGCGTCCTGCACAGCGGCCACGTCCACGTCTGGGCCGTGCTGTCCCGGCGCAGGTGAAGGCCACCGAAGTGGTGAGCGGGACCTGGCAGCAGGGCTGGCACTGTGCCGCCCAGAGTGGCCCTGGGAGCCGCCCACACCTGTGGGACAGCGAGGCTGAGGGAAGGGACTCAGTGACGACACATGGGTGCCCCGTCTCCCTTTCTCTCTGTTGTCCCCACCCACAGGGACCCGGGTGGGGGTGGGGCACAGGGTCCAGGCCCTTACGGTACAGAGCGTGAGGCCCAGGGAGGGGTGGGGGTGGCCAGGAACCGGGAGGGGAGCCCCCTGAAGCCGCCAAAGTCACTGACCTGTGGTGGGGGAGCCGGGCCGTTTAGGGGAGGCAGAGGGGCTCTGCGCCCGGAGCCCCAGCTCGCAGCAGAGTGCGGACCAGAGCCGGCTCAGCTGGCCCTGCGCATCCCGCCTGGCACCCTCTGCCCGGGCCAGCTCCTGCTCCAGGCTCTGGACGCGGTGGCAGGCCCGGTCCAGGCGAGCCCGGAGGCTGTCGGTCACGCTGCCGGCCTGCTGCAGCTCAGCCCGGAGGCTCTGCTCGGCCCCGTGGCTCTCACAGAGGCGCTGCTTCACCTCCGCCAGCTTCTGCTGCAGCCTCAGGACCTGCGGCAGGGCCGGGGGGGGGGGGGGGGGGCTCAGATGGAGGCTGGATACTAAGGGCCTCTTGCCCCGGCCCCTCTTTGGCATAGCTCAGCTGGAGGGACCAAGGCCCTGCCTCACAGCCCACGTTTGGCCGGGGACGCACCTGAGCCCCGGCCGGGAAGGGCACCTCAGGGCCACGGAGCACATTCGGACAGGCAGCAGGGAGCCCCAGCAGCCCCGTGCAAACCTGGGCCGGACCGGGCCGTGGCTCTGGGCTGCGCCTCCTGTGGCCACCCCACCTGTCTGCCTGCTCAGGGCCTGTGTCAAAGGCTGTAGCAAAGGCTGAGTCACCGGAGACCGGAGCCGGGGAATCTCAGGTGCCAGGTGCCCCGCCACAGACTTCCAAAGGGGTAACACCACCCGGAGAAACAGAATGTCGTCCGCCCCACACAGTGCACAGAGGCTGGGGCCGGCAGGGAGGCGCTGGGCGGCTGCCCCCGACTCCCCTGGCGGGGCCTCCCTTGCTCCCTCTCGCTTCACTTCGACTCCTGGCAGCCCCCTCTCCTCACCATCCTTGCTGGGCCACCTTTTTTTTTTGGGGGGGGGCAGCCCTGGTGAGAGGGGCCTTCCCTGACCCTGCTGTCCCTCTGCTGTTACCCATCTCCCCACTCCCAATGGGGCCCCTTGTCTGCTGCTGCAGACCCCGGTCATGGCCTGACCGTGTCCCCAGTCCCCCATTCCCACAAGGTGAGGGAATAGGGCAATAAACGGGGACACTCCCCCCCTCCCCCCAGGAATGTGCACAGGTTTGTGGGGAGGCAGCCAGGCCCCGGCTCCAGGCTATGGAGCCCCTGCCAGACTGTAACCCCCGGGGCAGGAGGCCTGGCGCCAGTGCAGGTGGGCCTCGTCTCATCCCCCTCCCTGGGTGGCCACCGCATAAGGACCCCATTCACAGATGGAGGTGAGGGGCTGTGAGGTCACACAGGGGTCACACGGGCCATGGGAAGCAAACCGTGTTTCTGGGTGCGGTGGGTGCTTGACTCTGCACACGACTTTGGGTCTGAACCCGGGAGCCCCACACAGACCGAGGCCCAGGGGGACCTCAGGCTGTGTGTGGGGGGTCCACGGCCACCTGGCCATGGGCAGCACAGCCCGCAGCAAACAGAACCTGAGGGGCGGGGCCTGGGCCTGAACAGAGGGTCTTTTAGGCTGGCGTGGGGCTGTGTGTGCTGGCGGGGGGAACTCACGGCAGAGCGCATGTGGTAGGGTGTGGGGACATGTGTGCGGGCTTTTGGGGAGAGCGCATGGGAGAGTGTGTGCCCGTGTGTGCAGGTGTCAGGGCGTGGGGCACGCGTGCAGGCCTGGGTGGAGGTGTGAGCTCAGAGACCCGAAGCTCTCGGAGAAATGGTCTTTGCAGGGTCCCCCTGCCCATCCCCAGGCTCAGAACATTCTTTGCCTGGGTGAGACTCTGTCCTTGACTAATATGTGATGGAACGAGGGTGAGAGCGAGGCCTGGGCGGCCCTGGACCTCTGCCTCCCCTTCGGGGGCCCCTTAGCCTCTACCTCCTTCTGGGCGTCTTCCCAGGCCGCGTCCACCTCAGCCGCCTGCCTCTGCAGCGCCCGGGCCTCCCGCCAGCTCTGCTGCTGCCGCTGCGAGTCCTGTGCGCACCGGGCCTGCAGCCGGCGCACCTCTTGGCTTTTCCTCTGGTTCTCGGCCTCCAGCGTCTTCACCTAGGGGGCGGGGACAGGACGGATGGGAGCCCACGACCCCTCCCAGGAGCCCAGGCGGCCTCCTGCACCCCTGCCTCTGCTCACGTGTCCTGGAAAGAAGCCTCCCTCCCGGGCAGCTCCCCGCACTCTAGGACGCTCAGGCCAAGTCCAGCCCTGGCCAGGGCTCTGTGCAGCACGCTCAGACCTTCACCCACAGACACCTGCCACCTCCACTCTGGGGCCAGGGCCCTGTGGGGCGCAGAGCTCAGAGCTCGACGTTAGCCCTGGTGGCCCAGCCCACCCCCAGCATCAGCCACTGGACGTGTGCAAGGAGGTGCGTCCAGGAGACCCGTCTCTGCTGTCACGCCCTGGCTGTGGAGGCTTCCCCGAGGGTGTCTGTGCCAAGGGGCAGAGCCAAGCTCCCGCCGGTGCCCTCAGGCTGGATTTCTGACCCTCAGGGGTCATGAGCCTCAGAAGGTTGTTTTAGGCCATTGGGTTTGAGGCTTGTCATCCGGGCCCCATAGGGCAGACCCACCCAGGAACCCCGAGTCTGAGCAGGGCTCTGCTGGTGGCTCCAAAGGCACAGGCAGCAGCAGGCCAGTCTGCGAGCTCTGCCTCAGCCCCGGGTGCCCCACAGACTGGGGTGGGGAAGGGGCGGGGGGGGGGCAGGGGGACTAGGGGAAGAGGGAGGGGGGCGTGTGTGAGGCTCAGAGAGCTTGGTCACCTGTCTGCGGAGCTCCTGGAGCTCCCGGCAGGTGTCTAGCTGGGCCTGCTCTGCCTCCTGCAGGCGGGCCCTCAGCTGGCCAGCCTCCTCCTGGGCTGCGGCTCGGGCCTCCTCCAGGACCAGTACCCTTTGCTCCTTTTCTTCCTTGGACCGCTGCAAACTGAGCAGAGCATCATCGGCTGGGGCTGGGGAGCCACCTGGGGGTCTGGCGTCTCCCATGGTTTCCGCTCAGGCTATCCTGCAGGCTGTCCGCCTCACTCTGTGGAGAAGTGCCTAAGGTGCCCCAAAGCCCAGCCTCCTTGGGGCTGCCTGCCTGTCACCTTTGGGCTCAGGGGGTCTGAGTACCCAGCTGTCCCGGCCCTCCCTATGTCTCCAGCCCCTCTCACCACTTCTCCCCTCCCTCCAGCCCCGGCCATTGCCCACCGGCCACGGGGGCCCGTCTTTCCTGCTGGAGGGGAACTCCCTAAGGGCAGGGACGGGCCTGTGTGTCCAGGTCTTCCCCAGCAGCCATCACTCTGGATGCGCGGTCGGCACCCTGGGTCGGACGGGTATATCCCCCCCCATCCTCTGGCCCAGCTTAGTAGGAAACCCCTGTCCTACCACGGCGGGGAGCAGGGAGCTTTGGGGCGAGGCGGACTCCCTGCAGCCAGTCCATGGTGGAGCCTTACCTGGCCTTCTCCTGCTCTGCCCTGAGCACCGCGGCCCGCAGCTCGGCGTTGGAACGCTGCAGCATGTCCTTCTCGAGGGCCTCGTCACCCAGGGCGTGGTGGGCGTCCACGACCTCCCTGCGCAGCCCCTCGAGACTGTCCTCACTGCCCTGCAGCTCCCTGCGAAGCACAGCCAGCGCCTCCTGGGCCTCCCCCAGCTGTGCCCGCAGCTGCTCGGCCTGGAGGAGGAGCGCGCAGCTCTAGGGGCCAGGGCCCTGCCCGGATGGGGGTGTGTGTGGGTCAGGAGCTATGGGTCCAGCAGGCAGAGCTGTTGCTCCGGGGACAGCCACAGGCAGCACACAGCCTCGGGCTCCGTCTGCAATGCCCGTGTCCCGCTGTGCCACCTCCCCGGTGCTTGCAGCCACAGACAGCCTGGTTCTGCCAACCTGTGGCTGCAGGTGACTCCCCCGGGCCAGTCCCAGAGCCCAGGCAGGTGACACCCTGACCTCTCCTAGTTCTGGTCCTGCCCCGTGCTCCCTCCCTGGACCCGGGGTTGATGTACACTCCGTGCATGGGACACGGCTCTGCCCACCCATCTGCACGGTTCCCACCCAGTACCTACTGCCCGATGGCCCTCGCCGCCTGCTGGGCTCTGGTGTCCACTCCTCTCCTTCAGTAATGGCGTGGCACCCAGGGTCCCTGTCTGTGGCCCAGGCTCCTGACCCCTATCGGAACCAGAGGCAGCGGGGAGGGCGGGTCTCTGGTCCTTGGAATCCTCCGTTGGCACCAGCGCCCACTGGGCCAGGCTGTCCAGCTGCTCGGGCGGGGAGTTCTCGCGGTGCTCCGCATGGGGCGCCCCAGCGTGAGCCTCCTAAACTCGAGGTGGGCAGGGGAGGCCCATGGTAGGAGGATCCGGCGCCCCGTCCGCACCTCAGGGAGCTGACCCAAGGAGGGGCAGAGGCTGCAGGTGGGACACCCACCACCTGGAACCAGGACCTGTGTTCTCTTCTGCACCGGGGCGTCTAGGCAGAGCCTGCTGACACCAAAGTGTGTGTGTGTGTGTGTGTGTGTGTGTGTGTGTGTGTGTGTGAGAATCAGGGACCCTACTCACCCTGGGGCACAAAGGCCCTGGGCTCAGCCCTGCTGGGAGGGCCTGGGGGAGAGGGTAGGCCTGGGGCAGGGGCAGCCCAGCCCTCAGTGCCCAGGCTGTGGGTGGGGGCTCTGCCGGGCGCCTGGTCTTTGGCTGGCGGTGGCCCTAACCAGGACACTCTGTAGAAAGCCCTTTTCCAATCCACAGGTCCCCAAGGAGGAGACAGAGGAAGCTAGCGGGATATGCCAGGGAGGGGAAGCCGCAGGAACTCTGGGCCATGTCAGGATGCTGGTTTGCCAAGAGCAAACTCCACTTCGCTGGCTGCTTCTGTGGGACACTGTCCAGGCCCCGGCCGGCCTGGCTGCTGCGCCGCCCGCTGTTATTGTTGTTCTGTTTTTGGGAAGGGCCTGAGCCCCCCCTCCGCTCCCCTCCCGCCCCCCACATGTGGGAGCCACAAGTTGTGCAGAGCATTTTCCGCTGAGCTCAGCAGAAATCCGCCCAGAAGGTCAAGGACCAGCAAAAGGGCCTATCCATCACAAAAGAGGCTGTTTTCATTTCCCAGGACAAGGAGATGAAAACAAGCAAAACAAATGCAGGGCCCTCCCCCGCACCTCCGCCCACCTCCCTCTGCCTCCCGAGAACAACCATCCCTTTTACAGGAATTTTACAGCCAAATCGCTTAACGTGATTATAATAATTATTTCTTTACTAAAAATTGTATAAACAGCCTCTTTTGAAATCTCCTGCAGGGAGGTGGTTGAGAGCTCTACATAGAGGGAGGGGTGTTGAGGGCTCGGGCCTGCGCGTGGCATGTTCATTTGTGCACACATGCCAACACAAATGTGTGCTTGGTGTGCACATGTGTGTGCATGTAGCATGGTGACCTTGTGGTTGTGCAACTGCATACATGTATGTGTGAACACATACATTGTACATGGCATTGTGTGCGAACCTGCAAGTATGCATCTAAGTGCATGTGCTGCCAGTTGGACATACTAGTATGCACACACTTCATGGTGTTCACATGTGTTTACATGTGCACCACACACACGAATGCATGTGTGGGCGTGCATGTGCGTACTATCACTGTTTGTGTACATGTGTGCGCGTGGGGGTATGGGGTGTGCATGTGTGTGAGCCATGCAGTGAGTTCACATGTGTGCATGTACGCTCACGTGTGTGGACTCGATGAGGGCTGCCAGAGGCCTGTATGTGCCTCCAGTTTAAGGGCTGTGAAAATGTTACGGTTTCCATGGCGACTCCGGCCAGCCTGGCGCCGGTGAGGGCGCTTCCATGCTCCTCTTTCCCCTTCACCCCCCCGGCTCCCCGTCCATCGCCCCGCTCCCTTTCTGGAGGCCCCTCTCCAAGAACTTGAACTTGCACATCTCCCCGCTCCTCCCCCCGCTGCCCCCAGTTTTAAAACCTCATTTTGTTTCCCCGTGTGGTCGCTGACCGGCCTGACTTTGAAATCTGTTGAAAGGAGACCTTTCTCTTTGGGGGCCAAAGTAAACAGCCTGTCATGTTAAATCACGCTCTCTTCCTCCGTCCACCCCGCCTGCCCGGTGCGGGGGGAGGGCGAGCCCGCTCCCCCCGCCGAGCCTCCGGGCTAGTGCGTGCGCGCGGCCCGCCGCCTGCCAGCCTTGGCACGCCGCCCGGGGTGCACGGGCGCTAGGGCCTCGCCCCGCCTGCCTGCCCGCCCTACCTGGGCGCCAGCTCACCCTCCCCCCGCCCAAATCCCGCGCCCTCCTGCCCTCCTCTCCCAGGCGCCCGAGCCTGTCAAACCTCCTCAGAAACACCTCCCGATCCGCCTGCCCGCCCAGCGCCACCGAGGCCGGGGCCTCGCGGGGGCCTTTCCTGCTCACCCTGCCCAGGCCCGTCCCCACCCAGGGCACCTCACAGGGCTCTAGCAGGGCCACCCTGCACCTCTGCTGCCTCTCTGCCCCAGGAGACCCCAGGGTGGCCTCACCCCACCCCCTGCTCAGCTCCATGGGGCCCATGCCTCACCCTGCTCCCCACGGATCTTCCCACTGCATGTGGGATGGATGGGTCTCCAGGCTAATGGCCCGATTCCCTCTCCCCACCCCACCCCCAGGTCGCCTGTCTTCTCCCCCCTCTGCTGGTACTCCCCTCCCTCACCCCTCCTGGCACCTCCCTCCCTCCCCTCCGGGCACCCCCTCACCTCTCGGCCCGCATCGCTCCGCTCTGCCGCCATCTCCCGGAGACTGTGGCTCAACGCCGAGGTCTCCCTCTGATGGGCCGAGATGGCCTCCTCAAACTGGGCTTGCAGGGCCTTCAGCTCCGCCGCCGTGGCTCTGGCTGTGGCCTGGGGGGGGGGGGGAGGGGGGAGCAGTAAGCCAGTGAGGCACCCAGGGGCTGCCCATGGTAGGCGGGGGCCGCACAAAGTCCTGGGACCAGGTGGGCAGCTCCCATGGGCAGCACAAGGCAGGTGGGGGCCAGAGCAGGGACTTGTCCTGACTGCCCATGCCAGGCCCAGAGTGGACACAGCGGTGAAGGGGGGCGGCAGAGGCCCCAAGGGGCGTCCCTAGGGGAAGGGGCTGACCCTATTCCTTGTCCCCGTGCCTTTCCTCTGGGACCCCCAGGCTGCCAGAGCAGGGCTATCATCCAGCGCCGACCTCTTTTCTGCCTAAGTCATTGCTATCAGGCCCACTTCGCTGAACAGCGAGCGGCCGGGAATGGCTGCTTGGCAAATGAAAGAGACACCGGACCTGGGCTCCTGCGGCCGGGCAGGGGCTGGCATTCACACCAGGAGCTGAGCCTCTGCCCTCTCGGGTCTGTGGGGCACAGGAGGGGCACCCTTGGCCTGGGGTGTCCCGGGGAAGGTGGCTCCGGGGTCCCACCCTCAGTGTAGGGCCCGAAGGTTGGACCCCTCAGCAGACGTGGCAGTGGCTGCGGGAGGGGTCCTGGAGAGCAGCCCTCTCCCTGGGTGCAGGTGACCACAGTCCCTCCATCAGCCGGAGCTTTCAAACAGGCAGGCGGGATCGGGTGACACTCACAGTCCCCGCAGGGACCACGGGCCACGCCCAGGCGGCCAGACATCCGTTCAGGACTCGGCCTGACCCAATGCGCTTTCCTCTGGCCACAGCACCCAAGATGCTCCTCCCTGGCACCAACTGATGGGCACGGGGAGGAGGCACCTCCCTGTCCGAGAGCTAGGACTGTCATCTGCTCACCTGTCCCCCAGACCCACCCAGCCCAGCCTCTGTACTGGGACCCAGGGTAGTTTGAGGGTTTCCTTAGCAGGCTTCCTTCTCCCAGGAGGCAGGGGAGCCCCCGCGGCTGCCATGAACCCATCTATGGGGCACACACCCTCATGTTCCACCCCCTGCTCAGGGCACTGGTGGGCTGGGCTCTGTCAGCCCGTGTCTCCTGCTCTTTTGTTGTTGTTGTTGTTTATCCTCACCTGAGGATATCTTTTTCCATTGCTAAAAAAAAGGGAATAGAAGGGAGGGGGGAGGGGAGAGAGAGAGAAAGAGAAAGAGAGAGAGATGTGAGAGAGACACACCAATTGGTTATCTCCTGCACGCATCTACTGGGGACTGTGAACTGGGGAACAAACCTGCAACCCAGGTATGTGCCCTTGACCAGGAATTGAACCAGCAACCCTCCGATCTGTGGGCCGACACTCTCTCTACCACTGAGTCAAACCTGCCAGGGCTGGCGCCTTCTGCTCTTGGTGAGGGAGCCTGCTCTGCCTCCGTGAGCCCCTCCACCCCGCCGGGTCTGTTCTTACATCGCCTGCAACTGGTGCTCCTTGGCTGGCCTTTCTCCCTCCCTCCCCTCTCAGTGGGTTTTCGTTTTCATTTTCATTTTCCAAGCTAAGGTGGCAAAGAACCCTTAATGAGCCCCCTGAAGGACCCGCTGGCTGGCAGGCCATCCAAGGGTCCACTCAGCCAGAGTGAGGGGGGCCCCCTGAGAGCTGGGGGAGTTCCCAGGGTCTGGGGGGGCTTTCTTAGTTTCCTGCCGCCTGAGCGGGGGTAGGGGGTGGGGTTGAAGGAACACCTGGGGGTGGGGAGGAAGGAGGACACAGCCCCAGGGCCCCCCACCCCCTTCTTGGCTGTGCACGTGGAAGGGCCATCTGCTAGAGGGTGGGACAGAGCCTGACGGGGATCCAGGGAGCGAGGATCTTGGGCAAGGCTCTCCTGAGTCCTGGGGCCGGTGCTGGAGTTCCTCCCCAGCTCTGCTCAGAGTGACGGGGATCTGGGCGCCCGGCAGGCAGGAGGGGACAGAGACACTCTGGCAACCAACTCCTAAGAGCAGCCCCTTGTCCACCACACAGCCCCCTGCCCCCTGTCCATGGGCCACAGCGAACTCATGGCCTCCAGCCAGGCCTCTCTGCCCCCGCAGCCCAGGGAGGAAGCTCCGGGCCTGGCAGAGAAGCTCACACTGGTCCACGCACTCATTCATGGACTCCTGAGTCACTCACTCAAGTCAGGGAGCATGTGACTGTGCTCTTGGGACGAGGACACGCCAGGGACCAGGGTGAACAGGGGTCACCGAGGTTAAAAGTGAAAGAGCAGCACTGGAACAGAAAGGTGACCGGGGCTGGAGGGACAGAGGCAGAGCAGAGGGGACGGAGCTGGCCCCACGAGGCTGCGTGGGTGCGGCTAGGGGTGGAGCTGTGTCCCCCTCAGTGTCCGGAGGATACCTGCAGCCTGCGTCTGCTCAGGGCCAGCCCCAGGACAGCTGTCTGACCCCAGCTGCAGGCTAGCTCCTGAGAGCCCTCTCTATCTGTGTCCTATCACCTTGCTTTGACCACCTCCTCCTGTGAGTGGGTCCATGCCTCCGCATTGCCCACTTCATAAGTGGGCTGAGGCCACCCTGCCAGCAATGGCAGTGGGTACCCGAGGACACGGCCCCATAATTGCTTCCCCTCCCCTCTCCAGAGTCCTAGTTGCTGCTGCCTGTCCTGCCCTGAACATGGGCTCCTGAAGAGGACTCAGGGGCCCCACGTAACCCCAGCTGCAGCCTGCAGCAGCCTCCAGGCATACGTGGGCCTCTGTCCACTGGTCGAGGGCGGGAGCTGCCTCCTGGGGTCTCTCCCAGCCCATGGTGGCTGCCTCACTCCAGGCTCTATGGGATTTTCCGTGGGTGTCCTTCTTCTGTGGTTTGGTTTCTTCTTTGAAAGGGGCCCCTTCAGCGAGTCAGATTTCCTGCAGTTGTGTTCAAGTGTACAGACAGGCAAGGCTGGGGGCCAGTGGATTGGGGGCACAGGCCTGGGTTCTGCCCACTCTGATGCTGGCTTATGTGGAGGCCCTGGTGCCTTCTGTGGGGGCAGGGACTGGCTTCATCAGCCTTTCCTTCCCAACAAGACAAAGTTCCCTCCCAGCAAAAAGCCTGGAGGTACCCAAGAGAAACTGAGGCTCAGAGGGGGACCAAGAGGGGTATATACCTGGGATGAGGTGGGAAGGGGTGCATCTGGGGCTCTGCCAGCACCTTCTGGGCACTGCAGGTGGCCAGGCCAGTGCCTGGGTTCTGGCTGATGGGGGCACACGGGGCTCACCTCTGCTTGCTCCTGCTGGCCGCGGGCCTCCTGCTGCACCTGCTTCAGCCTCTGAGCGGCGCTGGAGAGCTCCTGCTGCAGCAGGCTCCTTTCTGCTTCTTTCAGAGACAGGGCCTGGCGTGACAGTGGGTTACTGGGGGCTGAAGCCCTTGGTGGGACACAGCATGTTCCCGGTTCTACATCCCTGCTCTGGAGGGGCGGCACCCCGGAGACAGTGACATCTGGGGAGGGGGTGGGAGCCTGTTGCCCCATATGACATGGTCCAGCCTTCCTGCTTGCACTCAGGCAGTCCCCCACCCACCAGGTACATTACCTCTTTCCCCCGTGCACCCGCTCTTTCCCAGCGCAGCTCAGGGCTTCACAGAACCCTTCTCCCTGGAGTCCCCCAACCCCTCCAGTCACCAATTCCTACAGAGCACAGAGTGGGGACCACTAAGGATTCTGAACCTCTGAAAAATGCTGTGTCACTAAGGGTGAGGGGTGCAGGTGAGCGCCCCCCACAGGGCTGCAGAAGGTAGAAGGAATTTGTCAATGGCCATCAAAGTCACAGGTGCCCGGGTCTCTGGAGGCCCAGGCCCATTGGGGCAGGAGGCCTGGAGACCTGCGTGTATCTGTGTGCGATGACCTGCACAGGGTCACTGATTATTGTTCGTAATATTGCTCATAACAGCAACAAATTAGAAATAAACCAGATGTCTGCCGATGGGGGCCAACAGAACAACGCATCTGAGGACCTTACGAAGGCTATGAGAAGAGTAAGCAAATCCTGAGCATATAGATGTCGAAAGATTCCCAACATAGACTGATGCCCGGAAAAGCGTGCACTTGTCAGACTTTTTATGTTACAAAAGCGGGAGAGCAATGTGTATACCTATTTGCTCTTCTGTGCACAGCCTTCTCTGGGAGGCTCTTTCATACTAAGATTTGGTCTGGGTTTTTTGTTTGTTTGTTTTTTGTCCTGGGAGGAGCCTCTAAACCCTTGGAATTCACCAAGAGAGGAGCATCGTTGTTATTCCTGGGCCCTGGGGCCACACCTGAATTTACTCTAAGAGGTGACTCATGGCTGCCTGACATAGTTTGGGGCAGGGGTGGCCATGCCCCACCAGTCATGGATTAGAACACTGGGACTATGAGCCAGAGATCTCCAGCCTCGGGGAGAGTATGGACTGAGTTCCACCGTGTGGCAGTGATTCTGTCAATCACACCTATAGGAGGACCCCAGTAAAAACTGGACCATCCTACATGCCAGAGGGTGATGAGCCCTGGTTTCAGGGGAGACACTTCATCCCACATGTCTCTTCATTGGGGTGGTGCTGGTTTGTGTCCTTTAAATAATTCTGTAATCATACTAACAAGTCTAGCACTTTTTGAGTTCTCTAGATCATTCTGGGGAATCATTGAACCTTGGGGTTTCTGCACAGTCCTTTGCGCCATCCCCAGACATTGCCCAAATTCCCTTCCCTCCCTCCCCAACCACCTCCAACTCCTCCTTTACAGTTTTATTCTCCCCACCCTCCAGTGCCACCACAGCTACAAAGCCTCTTCTTCCTCCTCCCCAGGAAGTGAAGAGTGGAGCAGCTAAGAGCACAGACCCCAGTGTGCTTTGCAAGCTGGGGCAAGGTGGTCACCATGTGTGAACCTTACTTTTCTCACCAGTAAAAAGGGGCCAATAAGAGCCTGTACCTCAGAATGTTGAGAGAATAAAATTAGAAATGCATGGAGTCTGACAATAAGCCTTGGTGGAACCCATCCCCTGTGGTTTGTAATTTGTGACAACACCTGAGAGTCCTATCACATTGTGTGACAACACATGTAAATATGTTTACTTGTCCTTCCAGTCACTGAACAGTGAATAGTTCATGGTGTCACAGTAAAATGAAGAACCTGGACTCAGAGGGTAACTTTTACATGTCCAGTGTCTGAATCAGTATCTGAGGGATAGAAAGATGGTCAGAAGAGTGGCTGGATACATTGATGGATGAATGGTTGGCTAATTAGATAGATGGATGTATAGTCAGATGGATTAATGGTGGATGTGAATGGACAGCTGAATGTGTGGACAGAGAGAAAGCTGTTTAAATGAAGATATAGGATCTGTTTAATAGATGGATGGTCAAGTGAATGGTTGGATAGTCATTTTGATGGATGATTGGACACATGAATAGCTGGATGGATAGTCAAGCAAATTGATGAATTGATGAACAGTGATGTGTGTGAATAGACAATTAAGTATGTGGAGAGATTGCCATGTATGTGGGTGGACAGTTGGGTGTGTGGATAGACGAATGGAGTCAGGTGAATGAATGGTTAATGGACAAGAAGTTGAGGGACAGTTGAGTGCATGGATGGATAGACAGACAGATACATGAGCAGATGGATGAATGGATGGATAGACAGATGAAAGGATGGATAGTTGAATAAAGGGATGAGTGGATGGATGGATGGATAGATGGGTGGATGGATGGGTAGATAGATGGATGGATAGATGGGTAGATGGATGGGTAGATGGGTAGATGGATGGAGGGGTAGATGGGTGAATGGGTGGATAGGTGGGTGAGTGAATGTCTGTCCTCCAGGACTGCTGTGGAAGACCAATACTACAATAGCAGTGACCTGGAAAGGCTTCCCCTCACAGCCCTCTTGCTGGGCCAGAGAAGGCGTGGTGAGGTGGAAGTGAGGACACCCACTGCCTCATAGTCCCCCCATTACCTGTTGCATCTCATGTTCTAGTTGGAGAAGGCTCTCATCCCGCTCATGCTTCAGGCTCTGAATTTCGTCCTTTAGAGCCTCCCTCTTGGCTGCACGTTTTGCCACCAGCTCCTTCTCCTGTTCCAACCTGCAGGCTGCCACCTTCTTCTCCTCTGTCAGAGTCAGACTGAGGGTCTCCTGGGCCAAGACAAAGGGGCAGGCTGTGAGGACCATATAGGTCGGGACATGTGAGACCAGTAGGTGCCTGTGGTCCGAGTGAGACCTGGTTCATGGGACTCCAGGGCAAGACAGGTCCCCAGGGATTGTCAAGCTGGCTGCAAGCCCCTTGTCTCACACACAGTGTCACTGAAGCAAGAGCTACAAAGAGGCTCTCTGGGCCTCCACCTCCTCTAACAGTTCAAAGACCTTTCCTAAGCCTCCACGGCATACCACGCACCAGTGACATGCATGATGTGTGCAGGCATGTCAAATGAGGCCTGCAGGAGCTGTGACCAGTGGAATGACTCGGGTGGGTGACGAAGTTGCCCTCCAGCTTCAGCCCTCAAACTGCAGCCAGGTCAGCCAGTGCCCACAGCTGGCCCCTCCTTCGAAGGAGAGGACCTAGCCACGCAGGCTCAGCCCCATGACCCTAGCTGCCCACCTTACATATGAAGGGTCCTCTCTGGCCCCCACTTGAGTGTGGCCTGGCACCTCTGCCTCCTGCCTGGTCTCCTAGGACCCCTCCCTGAGGGTCTGCCATGATCTGGGACATGTAAGGTCCCAGGACTGGCAGCGGCTGGTGGCCTAGGGAAGCAGACCTTCTCCCTCTGGAGCCGTGCGAGGTCCTCACAGTGGGCCACCTCCTGGCTCTCCAGGGCCAGCTGTGCTTCCCGCTCCTGCTGTGCCATTTGCCGCCGTAGCTGCCCCAAGTCCCACTCCAGCTTCGTCTCCTGGACCTCCCAGGCGCCTTTCAGCTGCTCCAGTTCCACTGCAAAGTGACAGATGTATCCAGGACTGGCCACAGGGCCCCATGCCTGTGCAAGCCCCCTGTGGAGTGACAGCCACCTGCTCTGGGGACGCTGCCCAAGCAGGCAGGGACAAATCCCACCACAGTGTGTATTCTGGCTATGGCCAGGCCTAGGGGCTGGGTGAGCCACACGTGGTGAGGTGGGCTGAGCCGGGGTGGGAGCTCAGGGAATGGGGCAGGGGCTGCCACACGGACCCTGGGAAGTAGACTGGGCAGGCCACCTCTCACAGATGGACCAAGCCCAAGATGGTGCCCTTCCGGGGGGGGGCAGGTAGTGGGAGCAACATCTTGGGACTGAGCTCCATGGAAGGGGCTCCTCTGGGCCATGCGGGAAGAGGAGGGACAGGCGGGAGCTGCGGGAGCACCTTGCAGGGCCTGCCGGGCCTGCCGGGCGCTCTGGGCCTCTCCCTCCAGATGTTCTTGCTGTGCCTGCAGCTGCTCTGCCAGCTGTTGGGCCTCAAAGAGGCTGCTCTCCAGCACATCCCGCTCGGCCCTGTGGAGGAACCATCAAACAGCGGGCCGGTCACCACGCGATCCCATTTGCTGCTGGCCGGACAGCACTTCCCACGGCCAGGCTGGTAAGTCAGAGAATAAACAGAGGACATTTCCTTCTTCTTAAATCTGTGAAAAACAAATGGACCCCCCACAAAAAACCATTTCAGGTGGGTTAAAAGCAAAATGTAAAAATAAAACAACTAAAGTACTTTTAACTATAAAGGTGGTAGGAAAAAATACAGAAGGATATTTTATAATCTCTTAAGAAAGACACAAAAACCAGAAGATAAAAATAAAGATGCTGACAGATCCGAATATACGTAAAGATAGGGAAGGAGAGCTTTCATGAAGAAAAGATTCCACAAACCAACTTAAAAGACAAGGCACAGTCTTGAAGAAAAAAATCTGGACTAAATATACACAGGGTTCATATCCATCACATACAAAAAGCTGTTATGAATCAATGACAGGAAGTCAGCTGACCCTACAGAAAAACGAGAAAAATGACTGTTATTCACAAGGAATCCACAGATGGCTAATGAACATACGAAACTTGCTCAACCCTATTCAGTACTGAAGGAAATTAAAACCATGACCAGGCGTTCGATTACCAAAAGGCCGAAATAAAGATAACATCCAGGGCCTGACCTCGAGGCAGCCACCCCACCGTCAGGTGTCAGCACCCTAGAAGCACACGGGACCAACAACGCTGCAGAGGGTGCTCACTGGCTGGAGAACTGCACTTGTCTTCAGAGCTGGCGGGTGGCAGAGTGTTGTGGAAATGATGGCTAAGTATCAGTCGTAAGGGCAATAAGGAAACTCTTATCACCTAAAGCAGTGTTCCCCAAAGTGTGGTACGGTACCCCCAGGGGTACGGGAAGAGTTTGGTGGGGGTACATGTTGCACCGGAGTTTGGTGGGGATATGCACTGCACCGTGCTCAGCTGCGCCTAATCCTACGTTCTCATGAGTCAAGTCAAGACAGTCTTGTGAGGCGTGAGATGGTCCAGTGTGCAAATAAATGTTATTTATGATATAACTTTTATTTATATTTTATTATGAATAATTTTATTTTTTGTTTATTATTATTTTGTGTATGTACCAAAAAAATAATTATATTTTGATTGTTATTAAAATACATCCATTTTTTTTTGACAAGGGGTACCCAGAGTTACGAAAATTATAGAAGGGGTACACATACCTTATGTCAAAAGTTTGGGAAACACTGACCTAAAGAATGGCTCTGAGAAGCGGAACCTCACACGTGTGGCTCCATTATAGGAGAAGCTGCCTCTGCACAGATGCAAACACCCAGAAGACACCTGGGATGAGCAACGAGCATAGCCCTGACACAGCCCCCGTTTCTGGGGAAATGGCTTGAACACAGCCAACCCAATAGCATCAATCGGCCAGTGAGCATGTTTTGTTTTTTTTTAAATCTATTTTATTGATTTTTACAGAGAGGAAGGAAGAGGGATAGAGAGCTAGAAATGTCAATGAGAGAGAATCGTCGACCAGCTCCTCCTACGGGGGATGTGCCCGCAGCCAAGGTACATGCCCTTGACCAGAATTGAACCCGGGACTCTTCAGTCCGCAGGCCGACACTCTATCCACTGAGCCAAACCGGTTTTGGCCAGTGAGCATGTTTTATGTGTTGCTCTGCTCTGCTGTGCCGGGTGACATACACACGGGCACACCACAGACATGGGACACACATACCCACATGAGCACACAGACGGCCAATGCGCAGGCCCACGACAGTGCATGAGCCAGGGCGGGCCGTGGGCCTTGGGCATTCTTGCTAGGTTCTCCCTGCACACCACAATCGTCATTATTGGGGGTTAGGCACTTCCACACTTTTCAGTGGCCCGATATCTGCAGAGCCCAGAAGTTTCGCTTCTCTGAGACCTCTCTAGTCCCCGACTGGTCAGCACCCACATGTTCCCCACTCTCTCTACCTAGACTGCTTTCCCTGCCTCGAACCTGCCTCCTCCCAGAGGCCCTCCGGGTCTCCTCTGCTGTACAGAATCTGCACCTGGAGGCCGGAATCGAAGGGCATCTCCAGTCTTTTCCTCCACAGATGCCCATGGACAGCTCAGCCTCCCAAGGCCAGCCAGGGCGAGCGTGGGGTATGCAGGCAGGGAACCTCGTCCATCTCCCTGGCTGGGCAGCATGCTGGCACCTGTGGACTGAGGGAGTGTCCCCAGGGCCTGGGGTCCTCCCACATCAAACCAGCCATGGAGGTTTCGCCAGGAGACCTGGAGCAGGACTGCTCACACCGAGTAGTTGTCAACACGGTCTGGGAATTCAGGAAAACTGAGGCGGCCAGACAGTCCCTCCCCAGTGAGATAAACACACAGTTTGTGTCATGCAGACATGGTTTCAGGACATGTCCCGGGCAGCCCTGTCATCAGCGGCTCAGATGGGTCATCCTGAAATGCTGTTTGGTGGGCATGTGACTGTGCAGGGGTCCTGGGCCCAGGAGTCAGGGTTGAGTTGGTGCAGGATCCCAGGTTCCCGAAACCACTGACCAGGGCCCATGATCCAGCAGCACATGCTGGCGGGAGGAAAAGGGCCTCCAACCACGGCCCCCTGAGCACTGTGGGTCTAGGAGGTGGTGGTGGTGGGCAGGATCCTGTGACCCTCTGCTTCTGACAACCCACTCCGGCCTTAGTCAGGTTTTATCAATGTCTACGAAAGCTTTCATTTTGAGGAGAGGATTGTCTGTGAAGATGTACAAAGACCCCCAGACTCTGGCATTCCAGGAGGAAATCTTTTCTAGAAAAGTACTTGGATGTTCCTGAGAAGGGCCCACAAGGTCCATACAGCCACTAGCTCTGGGTTTCCACAGAGGCTACGGGACCAGATCAGCTCACCAGGCAACAGCCTACAGGGCACCCCTGGTGTGGCCTAACGTGGCCATCCCATGTCTTCTGGAAGTGGCCCCATGGTCACTGAGCTCACTGTGGCCCCACTCTATGCTTGGTGGTTCCCTGGGCTGACACCACCCCCAATCCAGGGATGAGCATATGACCCGGCCAGCCAATCTGAGCCCTGTGACTCACTGAGTTGGTTCAGGGACATGAAGTAGCTCAAGATGATTAATGGAAGCAACTCTTGGCCCTTGTGGGGAGAAGGGCACTCTGTGTCTGCTAGACGAGGAAGCCTGGAGTAGCCACTGGCCACCTTGCCACCTCTCCCCCTAAGCCAGGGGTGGGCAAACTTTTTGACTCGAGGGCCACAATGGGTTCTTAAACTGGATCGGAGGACCGGAACAAAAGCATGGATGGAGTGTTTGTGTGAACTAATATAAATTCAAAGTAAACACCATTACATAAAAGGGTACGGCCCACTCTTTCGGCTCCGCGGGACTGGATAGAACAGCCAAAGGGGCCGGATCCGGCCCGCGGGCCGTAGTTTGCCCACAGCTGCTAAGCCCTTGAAGCAGACCTCCTCAGGATTGAGCAGCCCCGAGGAGGGAGAGGAAGGGTCCTGTGGGCTCTGTGGTAGTACCTGGATCCAGCCTTGCCTGAAGCCATGTATACCTTGAACTTCTCGGATCCACGAGTAAGACAGTCCATGATGTCATTCTGCGACCTGTCACCTGGCCAGTGCAGCCACCTCCCACAGGAAGATCACCCAGGACTCTTACGGGATCCACCTCACTCACAGTCTCTCTCCCATGTAGACACACCCTCCCTGCCCTACAGTTGCTGGGTGAATGCCTGTCCCCTGCCACACGGCAGCCTCTCTGAGGCAAGGCCAGGCACACACACCCTGCCCACAGGCCCCTGGGTACCTGAGATCAGCTGCCTCCTCAGCCGTGAGCCGGCCCTGCCTCTCCAGGGCCTCCTGGTTGGCCAGCAGCTGAGCTCGCTCCTCCAGCACAGCTTCCTTCTCCTGAAGGGCCGTCCGGAGAGTGTCCATCTGGGCCTCCTGGTCCCGCAGGCTCTGGGCCAGCTGCTCCTCTAGGGCCTGTTTCTTGCATGTGACCTAGAAGAGGGGGAAGGGGAGAGTCCAGCAGAGAAAGAGAGAGTTGGGGCCTCTTCAGGGTAAAGCAGGACTTCAGAAGAATGGTATCGTGCGGAATGGCATGGAAGAAAAGGTAGAGGAGAGTGAATATGAGACGCATGGGACTCAGAGTGCTCACGTGCGAACACAGCAGAGGGGCCTCCACTCCCCTGACCATGATGGAGGAGTTACTGAACTGAGCATGCTCAGCTGCCAGTCCACATGGTAATCTTAGTTAGACCACAAGAGTCCAGTGGGGGAGAGGGGGCAGGAAAAATTGCACAGAAATGGCAGTAGAAGGTGACAGAGGACCAGGTTGCTACAGACTAACACTTCCACCAAGAACATCACAAAAATCTAGACAAAAGACACCATGGAATCTGAATAAGGCCTGGGGGGACTTCCGGGTCAGCTGGGATGGAAGGATCTGAGCTCTTGGAGAGAAGATATCTTGTCCCTCTTCAGAGAGGGTGCTGATTTAAAAGTTTAGGCTGAGCCGAAACCGGTTTGGCTCAGTGGTAGAGCGTCGGTCTGAGGACTGAAAGGTCCCGGGTTCGATTCCGGTCAAGGGCATGTACCTTGGTTGTGGGCACATCCCCGGTAGGGGGTGTGTAAGAGGCAGCTGGTCGATGTTTCTCTCTGATTGACGTTTCTAGCTCTCTATCTCTCTCCCTTCCTCTCTGTAAAAATATCAATAAAAAAAAAAAAGTAAAACTTTAGGCTGAGAAATTGGGAAGTCAAGGATAGCTTCTAGCAATATTATGATCTTAGGGGTCCAAAAACTTAAATTCAGAGCCTCTGAAGCAGAAGGGTCCTGATAAACACCCCAGGTTTCTAGTTGTATGCGCAGAAGGGCTTCACCCTCGTAGTAGAGGTGATCAGAACAGACCACCCCTCAATCATGAATTATGGTGATCATCTACCCTCACTGCCTGCTAGAATCAAAAGTAAATCCTCTCTGGAAGAACAGCATCATCAAATTAGTTCTATAGTTTTAAAATGTGATAACTGGCATTTGATCGACATTACCAGGAATATCAGGAGATAAGATCATATGGCAAAAACCATGTGTAAAAACATCAAACAAACACAGATACCTCCCTGTCTTTTTAAACTTTAAATTAGCTGTGATTTAATGTTCAAGAAGGTGAATGGGAAGATACAGAATTTTACCATAGAACTAGAAACAAAATATAGACAACATAATTAAGAAAACACAATAACTAAAATTAATAAATATAATGTTTCAGTGACAGATTAGATGGAAGACTGATAATCTGGAAGACAGACAAAAGATTGCATTCAGACTGAATCATGAAAAAAAAAAGATGGAAAATACAGAAAAAAGTGTAAAATACAGACACATAGGGCAAGGCCTAACATACGTATAATTAAAGTTGCAGAGGGAGAGGAGAGGGAATATTTGAACAGATACTAGACAAGATTTTTGTCAATAGAAGATCCGGGAATCAGGGAGTGAGCGAACAAGTGAGCCCAGCTGCGGACGAAAGGAAACAGTGCGCAGGGAAAAGCAGTGAAGCCTTTTAGCCCCGAGTGTGCGAAGCCACTGGGCCTCTGACCCCTAAGGAGGGGCAGAGCTCAGCCCCAGAACCGGTGGCAGGTATGCTGTAAAGGCTCTTCTTTGCATACCCACCCCCTGGCCTCTACCCCCACCCCAGGGAACCTGCCTTTGAATGCAGCTGAGCCAGTCAGCTCTGCAGTCAGAAAGCGCTGGTGCTGACGTCCTGAGCCAGTGTGACGTGGTGACCTGTGACCCGTCCGCACCACAGAGGGTGGGGCCGGAGCCGGGAGCCCCTGCAGACCTCTCACCTGGCCCACCTGCTCCTGCAGCTGGGCTCTCTCGTGCCGGAGCCGGTCCGCCTGCCCCTCCAGCTGCTCCAGCTGCTGCTCTGCCAGTGCCAACCGCTCCCTGGCGTCTGCCCGCTCCTGCCTCAGCACCTGCTGCTGCTCCCGCAGCTGGTCCCCCTCCTGCTGCAGCTGCCGGGGGAGGGGTGTTGGGGGAGTCAGCACCCAGACCGTGCCCCACACACCTGTGCCTCCATGGGCTGACCATCTCATCTCTCCCTGGACTGCCTTGGTGTGTAAGGCCTCCCCTCCCACAAACTGTGCTCAGTCCGGGAACAGAAAAGGTGTGTGTGGGGGGGTGGAGATGGATGCAGGGAGGATCTTAGGCTCAGAGACCAGAGTCTCATGGCCGCCCTGGGGACTGGGAGGCTCAGGGGAAGGGCTGCTCACATGGGCCACCCTCTCACCTGCAGGACCAGGTGGGTCAGGCTGCCTTTGTCCTTCGCCAGGCCCTCCGTCAGGGTGGCCATCTTGGCCAGGGCGTCCCTCTGCTGCACCCCCTCTGACTTCAGCCGGGTCACAAGCAATTCCAGGTCAGCATTGCTGGACTCAGCCTAGGGGTGTGGGGAGGGGGGCGGGCAGGGGTCACCCTGAGGAGGGATGCCAGGGAGGGACTTTGAGGTTCACAGGAGGAACGTTCTCCCAGGCAGAGCTGTTGGTGCCAGGGAAGGAGTGAGCCCCTTGTCATGGAGGTGTGCGGGCTGGAGGTCTGGGTGGGACGGGTGTGGGGAGGGAACCCCAAAGTGAGGTGGCCTCTGGGGTAAACAGCAGCCCTCTGAGTACTGAGGCTGCAGCCAGGAGAGGGGACAGGGTGGCCTAGTGGGAGAGACACGTGGGAGGTGGGAGTCAGAGGCGTACCCGGGCTAGCGTGCCATGCAGAGCCTCCCTCTCACTCTCCAGAATGTCCCTCTGTAGCCGGGCTGCATTCAGCGCCTCCCGGGCCGACACCAGCTCCTTCTTGAGCCCTGAGACCTTCTCCTCCAGCTGCTCCTCGCGCCCTTGACTAAGGTCCCAAATCAGAGGCAGAGGGTGTGAGGTTGGCTCCAGGCAAGACAGACCACCTCGCAGGACCCAGTGGGCAGGGCGGCCGCCTGCGACTTCTTCCAAGCTCGGGGAGCCCCAGAGGAGCCCAGGCCACTCTGGAGGCCTGGCCTTGGTGAGTCCACAGGGTGGCATCCAAACCAGGACCCCGTTTCCCGGCTGGGGGTTGGGCTCTGTCCATGCCTCCGTGGACTCACCTGGGTGCACACATGCTGGGGGTACCCCCTCTCCTGGGCCGGAGGTGGTGGATTTGCGGGGGCAGGCACTGGGCGGATGTTGGGTGGGTGTTGGGGCGATGGCTCAACCTTCAGGAAGCCTGGAGAGCCTGTCACCCCTGCTGTCTCGTTGGGTGCCCCCACCCCCGGAGATAAGGTTGCTAAGGAAGAGGTTCCCTTAGTGCAGTGGTCGGCAAACCGAGGTTCTCGAGCCACGGTTTGCCGCTCTGTTGCCTAATGAGTTTGCCGACCACTGGGCTAGACTGAACGTTACCGTGTAGTTGAAAGCTGTGAGGACCGGGCAGTTGTGGCAGATTGTGTGCAAAGAGGTAAAGGGTAGTATATGACAGTGGTCGGCAAACTCATTAGCCAACAGGGCGGCAAACCGTGGCTCGCGAGCCGCCTGTGGCTCGAGAGCCGTGGTTTGCCGACCACTGCCTCAGTGGATGAGGACGCCGAGGCCCACCTGGTCTGCAGCTCCCTGCGGCCCCGCTCGCCCTGCTGCTCCAGCTCCTCCTTCTGCTGAGTCCAGAGCAGGAGGCTCCTCTGCAGCTCAGCGATCTCCGCCTCCCGCTTCTGCTTGTCCATGTCCCAAACAGCCATCTTGTCCCTTAGCTCCTCCACCTCCAGCTCCAGAGCCTTCTTCTCTCTGCGAGCAGGGGAGGCCAAGGTCGGGGCAGCCTTGGAGGAGGGGAGCCGGGAGACCCACACTGTCCTCAGCCCACTGCCAGGAGGACGCGTAGGGCAGGGTGGGACAGCCTGCAAGATGGTGGCCAGCAACTTGTCCCTTCCTGGTGGCTCATGGGAGTCCTTAAAACGCTCCTGGTGCATCCCTGGGCTCAGCCTCTGCCACCACAGGCCTGGCTCCACCAGTCTTTGCAGAGCTTGCTGGACGGAAGACATCTCCCCACCTGCACCTTCCCCAGCTCCACATCTGCTTGCACTGCTCACCTGTCCTCACAGGCCCCGGACCCTCCAGATCCAGTTCCCAGTGTGAGGCTGTGCTCAGCGCTGACCCACTCAGAGTCCTTGCCGCACGTCACTCAGCCAGGGACCCGAACCTCAGGTGCACCCACTGGCCCAGGCCCCGGAGGCCCCATTTCCAAAATGCCCCTTAAATCTGGCCCTGTTCCCTCCACGCTGAGGGGCCCACCTGTCCCCAAGAATCACGGCCCACTCCCTCCTCTGTGGAAGGCTTGTGGGGGGAGCGTCCCCAAGCTGGGGCCGCCCAAGCTTGACCCAGTCAGCTCACCCGCCCTGCCCTGCCCAGCCCTCAGGCCAGCCACCTCTCCAGGCGCTCGCTGGCTGCCCTGCAGTGCTGTGCCTTCTGGCTCTGCGCCTCCAGCCTGTCCAGGAGGTGCCCCCGGTCCTGCTCTCGCTCCTGCAGGAGCCTCCGGGAGGCTCGCAGCTCCCGCTGCCTCTCTGACAGCTGCTCCCGGAGCCCGGCCGCCACCGCCCGGGAGGACTTCAGCTGTAGACGCAGCTCCTGCTCGGGGTGAGGTGGGGGGAGGCGGGTAGCATGAGCTACAGACCCCCCCGAAAGGATGCACCCTGGGGCTGTGGGGCTCACGGGCTTCACACCCCCGTGGGGACAGGGTACTGCCCACCTGTTCCTGCTGCCGCCTCCTCTCAATAGCTGCCTGCACAGCCCGCAGCGCAGGGTCCGGGCCGGCCCGGGAGCGGGCCCCTGGTGGAGATGCCCCCCAGTGAAGGGCCGAGGCGCGTGGGGGGCTCCTCAGTGGGCTCTGTGCCTTCTCCCTGTCAGGGCTGCTGCTCCGGGCCAGCTCCGGGCACCTCGAGTCCGCCTGGGCCACCTTCACCGTGTGGGGAGATGTCACAGCTCAGGGCCATGGCCAGTGGGGACCCCCCAGATGATCCCACCCAGCAGCTGGACCCCCCGGGACCCAAGCTGGCCTGCACCTCTGTGATGATGTTCAAAACACGCCGCAGGGACTCCACTTCCTCCTTCAAGGTGTCTGCTGCTGGCTGGCCTCCACTGCGCCCGGACTCCTGCATGTGCCCAGGCAGACCCCTCAGCGGGCGGCAGGCGCTCCCGCCCCAGGGCCCCCACATCCCACCACACCCCCAGCCCCGCGCACCAGTCTCCGAACATCCATTCTGAGGGAAGAAATGGTCCTTTCCTTCTCCGAGTTTTGCTCTGTGAGCTTCTCCACCAGCAATTTCTGCTCGGAGAGTCTACGGAAAAGTCGGGGGCAGGGGGACAGGGTGGTCAGCACAGAGCACAGGGCACGGGGGCGCCCAGAAGACCCTTGGGCTGAATCAGACTCCTGCTGTGGTGTGGCCGGGCTTGGGGTTTTGGCCACATCTGTCTGAGTGGACCTCAGTCCCTGGTCTGGTCCGACTCCTCTCTCCTAGAACCTTCAGTGGCTCCCACTGTCTTGAGAGTGAAGCACAGACCCCAAGGCCAGGATGCAAGGGCCCACGCTGACCCTGACTCCGCTTCCGAGGCCCTGCCCTGTCCGTGGGGCCAGCAGGCGCAGAGCTCATCCGGGGCCTCTGCCCGCCGCTGCCCTGCCGAGACTGCCTCTGCCACCACAAGTCTAACGGCGAGTGAAGACGCTATTGTCCCTTCCTTCCCAGGATCCCCCTTCTTCTCAAAGACCCCTGACTTCCCCATGACCCCAGCGTACTCTGCTCAGGCCCCGAGGGCTGCCCCTGCAGGACGTACGGGACTATCCGCACCCCCTGAACTCCTGCCCCCTGTGGGCAGGGTGTCTGTGGCCATGAGCCCCGGGCACCCAGATTCTGTGGGGTTGTGCCCCATGGCCTTCATGGGGAGCTGTCTCCCTGTTTTCTGCTGAAGGAAACATGCGTCAGAACATCCCATGCTTCCTCTGAGGCTCATGGACCTCCGGTGGGCCCGGCCCACTGCCTGCCTCTGCTTCTCAAACAGCGGACCCCAAAGCAAGCGTCTGCCCCGGAAGGACAGTCCACTGTCCTTTAGCCCCAAGGACAGTCCACGCATGTCCAATGCAGTGTCTGTGGAGACCCTCAAAGTTGGGGGGCTCCAACTCTGGCCTGCAGAGCTGTAAGGGGTTCGGCTCGCCTACCTGCGGGAATGTCATGTGGCAGCTGGAATAACAACTGCCTACCGCTGGGAACCCTGGCTGCTGGGCGGATGGGAAGGGGGCGCAGCGTGCCCCCACCCTGACCTCTGCTGTGCGACGGCCGCTCGGGCACCCACCTGGCCTGCAGGGCCACCTTCTCTGCGTCCCAGCGGCCCTGCAGCTGCAGCATCTCCCGCACCTTGTCCCGCAGCTGCTGCTCCAGCCAAGCGCCCTGCGAGGCCTGCCGCCCCAGGGCGCCTGCCGCGCTGCTGGCCGACAGCTGCAGGTTGGAGTCGAGGTTCAGGCAGGCCGTGTGCAGGCGCCGGGCTGTCCTGGCCGCCTCTGCTTGCATGTCAGTGAGACTCCTGGGGACAAGGCAGCACCCCCAGCGGAACCTCAGGGCCAGCTGTGGGCTCAGGGCCCTGAAGGTCTCCCACTGGCTAGGAGGGGCAGGTCACATGGGTCCTGCTCTCTGCCCTCAGCAGATCCCCATTCCCTCTCCCTCCCCCTTCCCCCCCTTCTCAGGAGAGGCCCCTACTGTGTGTTATCAACGGTCCCCACGTCACAACCAGGGAGGGGTGAGCCCGGGCTCAGCAAGGGCACAGAGGAAGGACCGGGACCCTCTGAGCCCAATTCCCTTGTGTGCAACTGAGGTGCTGACAGGTCCCTCAACAATCCAGGGCAGACCCAAGAGGTGTCTCCCCTTCTGTCATCTCTGCCCTGCACCCCCTCCATCCCTCCCTCTGTGCATTAGTGCTTCTCAACCTACCACCCTCCACCCGACAGGGCCCCCCGAGGCCCAGCAGGGCTGGGGCAGTGGCTCGTGAGCCAGAACGGCTCCTCCATGGGAGCAGCTTGGAGAGCCCCATACCTGGGCCACCATCAGATGCCCCTTCTCCTACCCCCTGATGGGGCGGCTGGCTCACCTCTCAAAGGCAGATCGAAGCTCAGCCAGGTGTGTTCGGAGCGCTGTCACCTGTCTCCGCAGGAGGAGGAAGTCCTGGGACTGCACCCCAAGGCGTGAACGCCGGGTCTGAAAGGAAGGGGCCCGTGACCACCTCAGGTGCAGGCCCAGGCCTGGGAAGTAGGAAGCGCTGCGACCCGTTCCTCTAGCAGTCGCACTGGGTCAGACCCCACACCCCCACCCTGTCCTGCAGCCCAATGGGCTCATCTTTCACAACAATGCAATTTGCTCCCCCAGAGGGCCTGTGAAGGTGACCACACCCAGCTTCTGCCCCGGCCAGGACCCACTCAGTCTGGCCCTCTGGAGTGGGAGGCATCTCCGGAGGCATCTCTGCAGCCATCAGCTTGCGCGCATTCCCTCTCCTTGGCCCCCTCCCCCCATTACACCCCCACAGTACAGGCTCTCCTCCTCCAGAATGGAGGGTGGCTTTTACCCTGGGAGGGCTCCTAGGATGTCCAGGTGTGCGGCCTGGCCCTTTCCCTTCAGGAAAAGCCTTTGCTGATCCCCTGCCCTGACCCCACCCACGTCCCAGGTCCCCTCATTGGCCCAAACACTTTGCTGGGTGCCTGGTGTCGGGAGTGCCCCTCAGTGCCCGGCACCGGGTCCTCCTCGGTGTGTGTGTGTGTGTGTGTGTGTGTGTGTGTGTGTGTGTGTAATAAGCTGCTTGCCCGGTAAGTGCGGGAGCGGCTGCCCGGACCAGCCTTCGCAGGGACTACACCGACGCCCTTCGAACTCCACACCTCACAGGTCCAGAACTGGAGGCTGGTCTGGCCCAGGTGGTGAGGAACAGCAGGCCAGAAACCCATCAAGTCAGAGGAATGTAGGCAGCTTTTACCAAATGGAGCAACTTCAACGCATTTCCTTGACCTCAGGGGCTCAGGGCCACCCACAGGGGGAATCTAGTCACACAGAGAGGTGATACCCAAAGTGGCACTCTGTGTATGGTGTGCTAGAGGTGAGTAAACTCGAGGGTGAACTAGTACACATACATGCACGTGCACGCACACACACACACACACACACACACACACACAAATGCTTGTATCCCTTAATTCACATGTTGAAATCCCAACCTCACTGTGTTGATGTCAGAGGGGGGACGTTGGGAGGGGATGAGGCCATGAGAGGGGCTCTCATAATGGGGTTCGTGTCCTTTTAACGGGACCCAGAGAGCTTCCCACCCATCTGCCACGTGAAGTTATACTGAGGCTTGTGATCCAGGAAGGGGCCTCACCAGTAACTGAATCTGCCAGCACCTTGATCTCAGACTTCCAGCCTCCAGAACTGTGAGAAGTTACCGGGTCTATAGCCCCCCATCCGCGGTGTTTGTTACCGCAGCCTAGGTGTACTAGGACAGGAAGGAAAACTACCCTTCCTGTGGACCAGATAGCGTTTGTCCAGTTTTCAGCCTGAATTCCCATAACCGGGGAGCTTTAAAAAAACTGAAGCTGAAAATCAACTTCAATGTGGTCCCAAAGATGTCAGAAGCTGTAAGCACCTGTCAGAAGCAAATAAAAATGCTCTCTAGAATTTACCACATTCATCCCAGGTGTCAAAGAATTTTCACAAAGTTCATAGGAAAATAAGCAGCTCCTACTTGTTTTATTTTATTTAAATGAAGACTCCACCAAAGACACAAGGCACAAAGCGCATGGAGTGGCAGCAGGAACAGTGGAGGCAGACCTTAAACTTCAGATACGAGACATCACACACAGACTACAAAACAACTGCGTTACCATACACACCAGCATAATCATGGCAGGCTGGAAAACAGGAGGTAAGAGTAAGATGTTTGGGAAAGAACCCACCAGAACTCTTAAGGATGAAAAATACAATATTTGGAATGTAAGCCTAGTAGGCAAGGTTAACAGATTGGACACCAGAAGAGAAAGCTGATGGCCAGGAAGGTAGACTTGATGCAATTGACTAGAAATAGATCAGCGAATAAAGAGACAGACCACGTGGGCAGTTAAAAAGTACGGGAGGAAGCGTGAGAAGGGCGGACACACTGGGGTCGGAGAGGAGGCGGTATGCAGGGTGTGCAGAGTAACGGACACTTTCCCACAATAACGGGAGCACAGAGTCCGGATGAAGCCTTAGCAGGAGAGACAGGCAGCAACCTCCACAGACACACTGCAGTGAAACGGCAGAACAGCAGAGCCAAAGCCGAGAGCCTGCAGCAGCCAGAGGGAGGAGGCAGGCGGCCTTTCCCAGGACTCGGTCAGGACCAAAGGGGCTGGAAGCCAGAGACAGACAGAAAGGGTATCTTGGGGAGATGTGCTGAGAGAACACATCTGCCAATCAGCGAGATCAGTTCTTAAGGGCAAGGGAAAATAAAGACCCTGATACACCAGGGCCAACCAACTCAGACCGGTCCCCCAGATCCCTGGGAAGACGTGGACGTCAGGGCATGGGACATGCATGATCCGCCTCACATGCTAACCCCTCTCAGGCTGAAAGTCCTGCTGTCGGTGACCACCTATGACGAGGAACAGCTTCTCCCTCCTGCCGAGGCTGCGCCTGCAGCACGTTGCCCTGCCCTCTCCTGCCCACTCAGGGCTTAGGATTTCAGACAACTGTGACCAGGCAAGGCCTCGTGGCCCCGCTGGCCCTGGCCAGGAGCGGGGAGCCACGTGCTGCATCCTGCCCAGGAGGCAGGCCTCCGGAACGGATGGGCACGCTGGAGCCAGGACTCCAGCCTGTCCCTGCTTTCCAGGTCTGGCCTCGGTCCTGCCCTCCTGCTCTCAAGCAGGAAGTCTCCCTACCCTGGGCCCCCCCACTCTGCAGACTGCGGTGGCCAAGCAGCGTGGGGGGTGTGGCATGGCAGGAGGCACGGCAGAAGCCAGCTTCCCCTGTCCTGGTCCCTGCTGGCAGCCACGGGCACCGGAGCGAGTATCCCTGCCCATGGGCGGAGGCAGAGGGAGCACCTGTCTCTCCGTCCAGCGCTGAGCCTCCTTCCGCTCCAGCTCGCCCCTCAGGTGCAGCACGCTGCCCGTTGTCCTGGCCAGCTCCTCGGCCAGCGAGTCGTTGGCCTTCTTCATGTGCCCCAGCTGCTCCCTCAGGAGCGTGTTCACCTGGGAGAGGCCGGTGCTCCTGGGCGGGCGGGGACCACAGCGGGGGGGTGGGCAGGTGGCTCTGCTTAGAGAGGCTCTGAGACCCGGCCCCGAACCTCCTGGGCCCAGCCGATACCAGCTCAGGGTGCAGCTCCCTGCATGCCCGTAAGCAGCACTGACCATATGCAGTGGGCCCCCAATGGCTCCCAAACTGGGGCCAACGTCTGGACGCCGCCCTGGCCCCTGCCTTCTCCCCTCTGAGCTTTCCTGGCTCTGCCCCCACAACTGTGGCAGGCTCCTCAATCCTGGGTGCAGAGGTGAGCCCCGAGACAAGAAAGAGGGGGCAGGGCTGGGAGACCTGGCCAGGGTAGCAGGGCTAGGGGGTAGTGCCATCCCTGCAGTGGGGCAGGTGAGAACAGGGAGGGGCAGCCCCCGCCGTGCCCTGGGGGCCTTCTCCACCCAGGACAGGACGGTGTGTGGAGGGATGCCAAACCCACCCTCCGGAGCCGGCGTCTCCCTGCCAGGCGGCGAGGCCATTCTCTGCTCCTGGGTGTGAGCCTCCACTCGATTACGTCCCCCTCAGAGGGCTTCCCAGCTCTCTCCTCCCTTTCCAGGCCCCTAGGCCGGGCGAGTGCGGGAAGTGGAAGAACCCCATGGGCCTGAACCTCCCCAGGGCTGCCGTGGAGACACTGAGGGCTCAGCTCCTCTGGGCGGAGAGCTGGAGGGGTGCTCTGCCCTTCGGGGATCGTGTCCTGAGGGTCGGGACTCTCGGGTGCAGGGGCTACCTCTGTGAGCCGAGGGTATCACACGTGCTCGCCACAGTGAACAAAGGAGCCCCTGACCATGAAATCAGGGTGACCAAGGCCACAGGAGCCTGGGAGTCAGGGCCAGAGCATGAAGAGGGGGTTTGAGGACGGCACCATGGGCACCCCAGGATGGGCGGGGCCACCCGAGGGCCACAGTCGGCTGCAGTGCTGGCTAGAGCACCAGCCACAGCGGGCATCAGGAGCCTGGGGGGCACACACACTCGAGGAGTAGGGCCAGGGAGACCCTCACAGCCTGTCAGATCTGCACCCAGTCCCAGGGCCATCAACTCCCCATTCTGCTCTACCCTCGGCTTCCCCTGCCTGCTCCTCCTCCCCGCTGCCCCCCCCCCCCAGCCCTAAAGCCTGCAGCTGACTCTGACAGGCAAATTTGACTTAGAGCCATTTGGGGAGCAGGTTGGCCCTCAGCTTTAAGGCACAGTGTGGTCCATTGCCTCTTGAGGTGATGGCCGAGCTCCCTGCAGCCCTGGCTGCAGCTGTGCCTGCCTGGTCTCACCTCTGCTCTGCAGCCTCCAATCGGCCCAGTGCCTCTTCCAGGTCCACGCTGTGCTCCAGCTCCGACCTCCGCAGCCGGGCCTCGGTGGTCTGCAGCCGGGCCTGCAGCTAGAGGGGAGCATTAGCCCACCTGGAGGGGCGGCTTTGGCGCAAAGCCCTCCCAAGGGGCTGGGGCCAGGTGGGGTCAGGTAGGGTCTGGTCTGGAGAAGCTCAGGCCCCTCCCCCATGGGATGGGTCAGATGGATGGGCATCCACACCCTGGCCCTGTGTCAAGGGTGTGCTGCCAGCTTAGGAGGTGGCCTGCAGGGTTTGGATTGGCCACATTGGGGGAGGGAGGGCAGGATAGCCAGTTGCAGAGCAGGCCTGGGGTCACCTTCTATGACAGTGAGTGAGCTTGGGGGTCCTGCCCTCTGGCTGCCCCTCCTGCCTATGCTCACACCTCTGCGGCTCCCAGTGCCACATCCAGAAGGTGAGTGTCACCACACCCACCACGTGTGGGCCAGGCCTGCCCCAGAGCCTGAGCAGATGGGGACCCTGGGTCTCTGAGGGGGAAAGGGGATGCAGGTCCCTACAAGATGTGCTGACTCAGGGCACGCTGGGGTGCTGGGGGAGGGAACTCAGGCGCTACAGGCAAGGTGGTGGTGGGGGGCTGAGAGATACGAAGGTCAGGAGAGCGGGCGGCCACACCTGTGGCATGGCCCGAGGACCTGGTTCCAGGGGTGTGGGGAGGTGAGTGTCCCCCCCTCAGCCACCAGCTGGATGAGAGAGGAGGGGCCAGAGGTCCCAAATGGATCTAGGGGCGGGAGCAGGGGCTGCCACTGGGGTTGGAGACATCAGAAAACAGTCACCCTGGCCACCCGGACCCCCACCCACCAGGTAACTTGGGGGAGGCTCAGCCTCTTTGGTGCTGAACCAGGGAGCCCGGGCGTGGGCTGAGCTGCTGAGTCTGTGAGTTCAGATCTGACTCATGAGGTTTGCTAATCTGTCCACAGGATTTCTGCGGCCTCTATTCCCACTGGCCGGTTCCCAACATCTCCCCACCCTGTGCTAGGAACATCCCCCACCCCCGTGGCCAGCGGGCTACAGGCAGCCCCGGGAGCGGGAGGGAGGGCAGGCGAGCTCACGGCGTGTTCTCCAAGTGCTCCCGCCCCGGACCCCATGAGAAGGAGTCCTCCTCGCCTCACGGCCCTGCCCTGGGCCCCCCGGTGGTGCGGGCAACCATGAGAATGGGTGTCCACAGTGTGGGAGTCGGGGCAGAGGGCACCCCACCCTGGGGCCCTCGGGCACTTAGCAAGGAGCACTGGTCACTGGTGGTGGTCTCAGCCCCAATATCATGGCAGCAGGGCCCTGGACACTCTGGCTGCTCTGAGCCTCTGTTTGCTCATCTGGAAAGTGGACTCATCTATCCAGAGACACATGGAGCAGGGTGTCTCTGAAAACAGCAAACGCAGGGGCTGGGCCAACCCGGCAGGCCCTCTGAGCCCCCCACACTGTGGGCCGGGCCCCCTCGCCCAGTCGTGCCCCACAACCATCATGTCTGGGGGTGGCAGACGTGGGAAAAGAGGCTCTGAGCAAGTATCTTCACTTCCCTGCCTCAGTTTCCCCGCATACACGATGGGAGCCTGCCTCCACCCCCCCACCCCTCCACCCCCCCATCCCCCAACTTTGGGACCAAATCGGCCTCTTGCTGCAGCTCGCCGGACACGCTGGAAGGCACAGAGGATGGAGGACCCAGGCCAAGGGTCACAGCTGTTCCTCAGCTGTCAGGAAGGGGCGGGGGCTGGGGCTGGGCCAGTTCTCCACAGGCTGGGGCTGAGTATCGGGGCCAATTCAGCACGACTCCAAAGGGCCTGCTTCCTTCCGTTTGCCGCCCCCCTCCTTGGGCAGGTGCTGACCGAGGGCTGTGCTGGGCTCACCTGGGCTGGTCGCTGGGCCAACAGTCAGGACCGATCAGGCTGCCCCCACAGGGCTCCTGGGCAGGCGGGCACAATTCAGTGCCTGAGCTGGGCTGTGAGCCTGGGGCGGCCTGGCACCATCCTGCCCTCACCTCCCACCTCCTGCCCAGGGTTTGGATTGCGTGGCTGAGGCACATCCTAAGATCCTCGATGATGGTCCCACCGGTCCAGCTGCCAGTCCCGATGGGTGACTGCCTCACCCTGGGCCCGGCTGCCCCCGCTCTGGCCTGCCACGTGCCTGTTGTGAACACTTACCCGCTCGCTGACCGCATGGTGCCTGCTGGCCAGCTCGTCCCGCTCGGCGCCCACCTGGGCCAGCAGGTCCTCCAGCCGGGACAGCTCCTCCTGCAGGAGCTCGCTCTCCTCCTGCCCCTGCGCCGAGGCCCCCGGTGGCTCCCGCGCCCCTGCAGGTGGCACCGGGGTCAGCCACGGCACCCTGCCCCGATGAAGGCACTGCAGGCTGCTCTGACCCAGGGGACCGGATGGGGGGGGGGCGAGGTGGACGTCACGCTCTGGGCCTCTCCTGCTCTCTGGTCAGTGGGCCTTCTCCTGCCTCCCTGCCTTTTTACCAGCATCCTTACCCCAAGTACAAACCGATGCCCAGGGGTGAGCCCCACACCAATTACAACTAGCGGGGGTGCCCCAGCCCTGGGAGACGGTGGGAACTGCTGATTCAGTGTAACCAGATCCCATCCCTGAATAACGAGTTGCTTTCCCAACCACACGTGGAGTTTCTCTTTCCTTAATACACCCCAGTGAGCTCTCCTTGAGTTCCTTGAGAGGGCAGCACGGACCCTCAGTGCCGAAGGGGTCCTGGGCCGGGGGTGGGGGAGTGGGGGGCAGGGGGGTGTGCCGGACTTGCTTGGCGTTATGAGCACGATCTGAGGTCCAGGCCGGTGGCCTCGGTGTGGGAGCCCAGCCTCGGGGCCAGTTCCTCAGCCGGAAAGCATGACAATGAGGAGGTGCCGGGGGGCCTGCAGGGTTGGGTGAGCACAGCTCTTGGGGTGGGGATGGGATGGGGGGGTGGGGGGGCTGATCAGCATCTGTTTCCTGAGTGTCAACCCTAAGGGTTTTCCCTCATCTAATGAAAAACAAATGTGGATGGAACCGAGACTGGCGCTCGCAAACGTTCCACAAACACAAATGCAGCGCTCGCTGGCCTGGGAAGGTCCCTGTGGCCTAGTAGTGAGGACAAAGTGGGTGTGTCACATGACCCCCTGGGCCACCCTACGGGAGGGCGTGGTTGTGCGGCCCTTCTTCACACGGGAAGATGACAGGCCGGCAGGGGCCCGACCGGGGACAACGCGGGCTTGATTCCCTGAAGCTGGGCTGCGGCTGACAGCCGGGCAGCGCCCCGGGGTGTCCCCGCACCCCCCCCCATCACTTCCCCCGCCACCTCTATTCACCTTGGGGTGGCTCCTCGCCCAGGCTGCTGGCCACGATCTCACGGATTCGGGCAGGCAGGGGGGTGGGTGAGGCCTGCCAGCCTTGCCCACGCATGGTCAGCGCCCGGTCTTCTCTGCTGGCTGTGGGGCTCAGGACAGTGTCCTCCAGCCTCTGGAAAACACCCCCCACCAGAGACCCCTGGGGCTGGCAGACCCTTGAACAGCTGAGCGGCAGAGTTGACGGGGGCGAGGGTGACCACAGAGCTCTCCCACCGCAGAAAATGCCCTGGAGAGGACTGGGGGAGGCGGAGGTCACCCCAGACATGTGCTTTGGTTTCTCCACCGTGCAGTGGCATGGTGCTCTGCCGGTCCTGGCACCGCTCGACGGGCCAGTTAGGAAGTAAGGAGGAGGACCTGTCCAAGAACAGCTAGCCTGGTCCTCAGCGCACCCCGCCCTCGGGCACGGCTCCTCCGAGGGGCTGGGCTGAGCCCTCCCATGGGCGCCTCTCCAGGGGTGATGGGGGGAGTGAGGTGGCCCTCCTGACTCGCCTCCAGAGCGGCTGGCCTGCCGCGGACGAGTTCAGAGGGGCTGGACGTGGGCAGGAAGCTCACTCAGGTCGGGGCTCTGGGACTCTGAGCCGACACCGCCTTGGCCCTGGGGAATCTTTGCTCTGCCGAGTCAACAGCAGGGGGAGGGCCTGGTCTCGGGGTGCCCAGGCTAGGCAGGGGCCTTTGGGTCTGGGTCTAATTGTGGTGCTGACTGTGGGGAGGACCGCCAGGGGCCTTGGAACGCAGAGGGTGAGGGGACAGCCATTTAAAACCAGAGGAAGCTGTGGATGTGCCAGGTGCCGGGTGCCGGGTAAGATCACCCAGGAGCGAGGCGGGTCGTAGCCGCCCGCCCTGCTGTAGGCAGGATGTCTGAGTTAAGGCAGTGAATTACGTGTGAAAGGGTGGTCAGACGGCTCTCGAGGGGTTCTGAGATGGATGTCCACTCGCAGTGACTCTCCAGGGTGGCAAAACAGGGCCCTGCTGCCACCTCCCCACCAAGTCCCAGACTTACCAAACTGGCCACCTGGTGCCCAGATCCCCCTCCACTGGAAGCCCTCTCCCTCTGCCCCCCAGTGCTCCCCCACACCGTGACTCCCCACATCTCCCTTCCAGCCCAGGGTCCTGGTGAGTGACCACTGGGCCTCCCTGCCTGACCTTCCTCCTCTGACTCCTTCCTCCTCTGACTCCTTCCTCCTCTGACTCCTTCCCAGTTCTCCCTGAAGATCCTCTCCAGGCCAGACCCCTCTGCCAGCTCTGACCTCAGGCCCGCCTGGCTGGTGGGAGCAGAGGTCTTCCTGGGTGCCCTCCTGCTCCCCAACCTGGTGGCCCTGATCCACGCTCCCTCGGCCCTCTCCCCCGGAGACCCCGGCCTGGAGTCTTGGGGGCACATCCACCTCAAACGCTCCGGGTCCTCACTCTCCATCGGGACCAAACTGCCAGTCCCCCCAAAACCTGGCTCCTGCACGGCATCTGGTGAGGCCGGTTCTGATCCCCAACAGCAGCCCAGCCTCGGGCAGCCACTGAACAAATGCTTAGGGCTGAGTTCCACTGCTGCCAGCGGAGTGAGAGCCCTGGTCCCCCACCCGGTTCCCCGGAGCCCGGCTTCAGGCTGGAGCCTCACTCTTCACCCTGGGTTTGAGTTTTAGTCCCCTGGGAGGTCTTGGGGAGGAGCCTTCGCTCAACACCCCCCCCCACACACACATGACCCCCTCAAGCCCTGCTCTGGGCGGGCGTGGGCAGCCTCCCCGGGGGGAAAGGGGAGGCTATGCCTCCTCTGGGCCAAGAGAGGACCGGGCGCCAAGACCACCAACCGCCTCTCCTGTGCGCCCTGGAGGAGGAAAGGCTTTGGGGGGGGGGGAGGCGGGTATGGGGGCTCAACCACTGCCCGCCTGAGCCCTTTATTGGCACTCGGGGAAACTGAGGCCCGGCGGGGTGGCGAGCACCCCCGCCCCCGCCCAGCGGAGCCGGTGCGTCCCGGAAGCGCCCCTCCGGGGCCAGGAAGGCCCCGGCGCTGGCCCGCCGCCCGCCGCCCGCGCTCCCCCGGGCATCCGCGGCGCCACCCGCTAACGGGAAAGCAGCAGCGCGGCCCGAACTTGACTCATTCCCAGCGTTTACAGAGGGTCACTTATTAGCCGGCGTCCCGGGAGGCGCGGGGCCTAATGGGTTCCAGCTGCGGCCGGGTGCCGGCGACGGGCCGCGGCCCAGCTGGAGCCGAGGGCGCCCGCCCGCCCCACCGCCGCCCGCCCGCCCAGGGGGGTGAGCGCCCGCCCCGCGGAAGCGCGGAGGGGGAGAGGGGAGGGGGAGGGGACGGGGAGAGGGGACCGGGGCGCGGGGCGGGGGCCGGGGGAGGGAGGGGAAGGGGAAGGGGAAGGGGCCCCAGGGGTTGGGGCGCGGGGAGGGGCTCCGTCCAGGGCCGGCCGAGCCTGCGCAAACCTCGGGCTCGGACCCACCGCTCGCTGGTGTGCCTCAGCTCAGGGGGGCTTCACAGTCCCCGCCCGGCGGGTCGCCTCCTTCACCGGTAGGGACGGGGCCCTGGGCCCGGCCTGGAGGATGGGCAGCGCCCTGGGAGAGGTCTACAGGCGCCCACAGACCCCGAGTCGCCGGGGGGTTTCTCCAAAGACCCCGGACTCTCCGGCTGAGCCCGGCCCTGCCCCTTCCCCCTGCCTCCCCGGCGCCCTCCTCCTCCTCCTCCGCTAATCCCTGCAGACCCTGCGAGGCCACAGCTCGGCGGGGCACCCCGTGGCTCAGGTGGGCCCCGAGTGACCCCTGCCTCACGCCGTGCCTCCTCCACCCGGGGAACACGGGCTCCCTGTCAGCCCCACCCCGTCAGAGCAGAACTCATTGAGGAGAACTGAGCTGGTCCGCCTGCCGGTGCACCCGCGACAGTGGGCGTGCCACCTGCCCCGGCCTCCTAGCGTCCTCAAGGGGAGTGTGTGTGTGTGTGTGTGTGTGTGTGTGTGTGTGTGTGTGTGGTGTGTGTGTGGAGTCAGAAGAACCCTCTCCCCCACAGCTCTATGGAGGGCGGAGGCTGGGGTCTCAGGGACTCCCTCCCCCCCATTTTCACAGATGCGGAGGGGAGGCAGCTGGGGAGGAAGCGAGTGGACGTGTAGGTCAGAAATGGAAATCACATGGAGGGATTTTGCCATTTCCCCTTGCCGGTGACCAGCATCAGAACCCCCTGAGCGGGTCCTTCTGGACCCCCAGGCTGCTAGGGGCTCAGGGAGAGACCGCTGGTGTCCGGGTCCCTAGGGGAGTGGAGGATGGATTAGGAAAAGGAACACTGACCTCCTGAAAGGAGAATGAGACTCCCCCACACCCAGACTCAAATTAGGGAGACTCCTGGGCTGTCCAGGTGAGCCCAGTGGCAGGCAGGGCGGGCCAACAGAGGTGGCGTCCAGTGAAAGACCCCAACTCAACCAGGACCCCGGCAGAGTCACAGTGAGCACCATGAGGGAGAAGGCTGGCCTGGGCCTCCGAGCGGTGGTGGGTCCAACAGTGCCACCTCGTGGGTGCCAGGGGTGCTGCAAGAGACTGAGCCTGCTCAGCTCGGGGAGGATGGAGGCCCGAGTGAGCGCCCTGTGGCTGCATCAGTGAAGTGTGAGGCAGGACATGGCCACGGGAGGTTTCTCAGCAAACGTTTTCATATCCATTATCTTGACCCCAAAGGGCAGCTTATCACTTCCACTTTATGGGTGAGGAAGTTGGGGACTTGCTCAAAGTCACCCTCCCATGGATGACAATGTTAGGATCCCGCCTGAGTGGCCCCCAAATGCCCTCGACAGCGGTTACTGAGCCAGCACCCTCCCAGTGGTCAGAGATCAGGGTCCAGCAAACACACTGACCTCAGGAGTTCTCCCCCATGTGGCACCCTCGTGAGCCCACGCAGAGGACCAGGCGGCCAGGGGCCCACACCAGCACACTGCCTACCTTCCTCCACCACCTCTGCCCACTCAGAGCCGCCCAAGCCTTTCCGCAGTGACACAGCCACAGGCCTCCCTGCACCCCCAGGGGGCTCTGGCCCTCGCCAGGGTTGGGTACCAGCTTGAGGAAAAGGTCTACAAGTTAATCTGCTCTACCTTCCTCCACCACCCCCAGCCAAGTCCAGCCACCAGTCCTCTGCCTGACATCCTTCTGCAGCTTGGCTGCTGCAGAGCGGGCCCTGGGCTGGGGTGGCTCCTTTTCCTTAAGAGAAAGAGCTTTCCCATGTCTGAGGCAGCACCTGGCTCTGCCATGTGTGTCTCAGCCCGTCTCAGTCTAGGTCTCTCACGGAGCCTGGAGCCCTGGGGTAGGGTCATGCTTCTCATGAGTGGCAGTTTGGTCCTCACCTAATAATAAAGGGGAGATCGAGGCCAGGCATTGGCTCAGGCAGGGGTCGGCAAACTGCGGCCCCTTGGCCCCTTGAGTGTGGCTCTTCCACAAAATACCAGGGCCTGGGCGAGTCTATTTTGAAGAAGTGGCGTTAGAAGAAGTTTAAGTTTTAAAAAATTAGGCTCTCAAAAGAAATTTCAATCGTCGTACTGTTGATATTTGGCTCTGTTGACGAAGGAGTTTGCCGACCACTGGGCTCAGGCATTGGGGATGAGGGGGGCAACTTCTCATTCATCTCTGGGCCCTTACCCCAGCCCTCGGCACGACTGATGCTTGGCACACGGCAAACTCAGACGGGTCACTACAGGGATGACTGGAAACCCAGCCTAACGTATAAACCACCAACTGCCAAAATGACTCATATCAAGGCACACTGGGGAGGGCAATAACCTTGCTGATCATGTTTGCTTGCTCCTGTGTCTACAGTGCCCACACAGGCTTCCTGGAAGAGGTGGCAGGGGAGTTGGACCTGGAAGGATAAGTCAGAGTTCAACAGCCAGAGGGGGCACCGGCCAGGTGTCCAGGTGGAGGTAACTGTAGAAGCAAAGTCTGCACCCGCACACGTGTGCTGATGTTCACTAGGGGGCCTCAGTCCCCTGGCTATGCGCACGAAAGGAACGCATGGTGATCTCTGCCTCAAGCTGCACACAAAGATCAGTTGCACATAGGCTTCAGATTTCCCTGTGAAAGTTAAACAACACAGCTTTTAAAAGGAAACAGGAGAACATCTCTGTGACCAGGGAGTGGCCAAAGTGTGTTTCTTAAACAGCACACAGAAATACTAACATAAAGGGGGAAATCGATGTGCTGTATTAAATTGAAGAGCTTCTGTCCATCAAAATATGCCCTTACAGGAGGAAAAGGCCACCCACCCACAGAAGACATTTGCAATGCGTGTCTTCACTACAGGACTTGTTTCCAAATCAATAATAAAAGGAGAAGCCACCACAATAGAAAATGGGCAAAATTTTAGGGTAGACGCTTCACCAAAGAATGTAGGTCTCCAAGGGGCCAATAAGCATGGGGACATACGTTCAACTACACTAGTCATCAGGCAGATGGCAGTGAAGCCACCACGTAAAACTCAGGAACCTTCACCTAATGGCTATGTAGGAAAAGGGTAGGAAATGCCAAGTGTTGGCTGGGGTATGCGGCAACCAGCCCCTGGCACCCTGTAGGTTGGATGGCACGACCCTTTGGAAATCCATTCAGCGGCATCCATCCAAACTGCACATACAAAACTTAGGACAATTGTTTGCCCTCCTGGGTAGATCCCCCAAAGAGATACATACACAAGGCACCCAAAGACATGCTCCAGAATGTTAATGGCAGGGCTGTGGCTGGCAGGACAAGCTGGAAGCCGCTCCAATGGCTGTTAACAATAAGCTGGGTGAAAAGTATGGAGAACCAGGTAGCCGTGAGCACGGTGAGCCATGGCCACGCATGTTCTGGGGGCTCAGGGATGTGCTGCTTCACATCCAAGCATACCTTTGTCTTGATAAAGTTCCTAAATAGGCCAAAGGAATCTAGCTCAGGGACTTCTGGCATTCTGATGATGCTCTAGTGCAGTGTTTCCCAAACTTTTTACATATGTGTATTCCTTCTATAATTTTCGTAACGCTGAATACCCCTCGTCAACAAAAGGGATGTATTTTAATAAAAATCAAAATATATTTATTTTTTATTTTTTGGTACACAAAATAATAATAAACAAAAACTAAAATTATTCATAATAAAATATAAATAAAAGTTATATTATAAATAACATTTATTTGCACACCGGACCGTCTCACGCCTCACAAGACTGTCTTGACTTGACTCATGAGAACGTAGAATTAGGTGCAGCTAAGCACGGTGCAGTGCATATCCCCACCAAACTCCGGTGCAACGCGTACCCCCACCAAACTCTTCCCGTACCCCTGGGGGTACACATAACACACTTTGGGAAACACTGCTCTAGTGGATGGACATGGGGGCCAGAGGTGGAAGTGGGTGCAGAGGATGGGACAGCAGTTCTGGCTGGACGGGTGGGGTGTCAGTAGGTTTCTCCAACACGGGGAGCATGTTCAGGCCTGGTCACACACAAGGCCCCTAATCCTCAAGCCACCCTGTGCCCAGGCTCCCCGTTTCCCCATCTGCTGCCCTGCCACGCCATCTGGACAGGCCTGTCTGGGTCCCCGTGGCGCCTGCCTGCTTGCTCACCCCAGTATCAAGCACCAAGATCTCAATCACTGCAGAGCAAATAACAGATGTTGGCCAGGCGGGTGGAGCAGACCTCATGGGGTTTCTTGTGGCCTTCAGACGACAGTTTCCCATAGTCAGCCATGTTTGCCAAGCACTGATGCCCACTGCCCACATCGACGCCATCCTGTGTTTCACAAACCAGCCTGTCACCGTGGCAACTTGCTTCCACCCTTGAGCCTCTATTTTCCCCGAATCGAGGGGGGCATGATGGAACCCTCATGAGCAGATGGGGCCACTGGGACACTGCTGAAAGTCTTGTTCACTCTGTGTGCAAGCCACTCCCCTCCCTCACCCACCCTTGGTCAGCCCCTGTCAGGCCCACAGAGAGCTGAGACCCCTGGGAGCTGGCTAGAGCGTCACCCACCCAGGCCACCTCATTTGTCTCATTTTATCACCTGACTCAAACACCCTCATCACATTCTGTGTGGGCACCTGTGTGTGTGTGTGTTTTGTGTGTGTGCGCATGTGTGTGGTGACTCCATCGTGTTACCTAATCATCTGGCACCAACTGTGGGCAGCTGCTCTTCCCCAGGGACCTGCATTGTTTATATAGGACCACGTCACCCCCACTGTAGTTCCCAAGTTCCAAGAACTGAGTTAATGAACAATTCTGAGTCACCGCTGCATGGGCCTTCGCTGAGATCCCCTGGGGTCAGCCAGAGCAGGGACTGCCTGACTGTGGTAGCCCAAGGTGGGGGGGGCACCTAAGGGGGTGAGATGGCAGGGATGCCATCAGGTTGGGTCAGGGGTGAAGGGGAGAGGGGCATGAGGATAACCCCCAGTCGGCATTGTTGTGTCAGTGGGGCTAAGAAAGTCAGAACTAGAACTTCTGGAACTCACAGGACAGACACCGGGGACGGTCCCACACACCCAGCCATGGGCAGAGGTGACAAGCAGCTCTGGCGAGGGACTGCTGGCTCTCATACTCCGCCACAAAGGAAGCAGTGAGCTAGATTCAGAAGTTAGCCTGGATCTAGTCCCCGCTCCTCACCGTGTGCAAGCTGCAAGCCTGAGGCTCAGCGGGAAGGGGCTCACCAGCGGCCTGAGGCCCCAGCCCCCTTTCCCAGTCAGTCTGCACTGGGTGTGTGTGTCTGTGTGTGTGTCTGCGCATGCGGTTGTGTGCTCTTGCTGACCATGTGAGCTTGTGCAAAGTGCCCCTTGAGCCTAGTAGGCGTGGCCTCTGCAGGGTCCCTTCCCTCTTAAGGTGCCCTTGGAGCCTGCTCCTAGGAGGGTGCTGGAAGGCAGCCACCCCACTGACCTGGATCACGGTGTCCAGCCCCAGTGGGGACCGCTCAGCTGCATCCCCGTTGCCTGGCTCACTGGAGGCAGAACTCATTGTAGCTGCGGCACAGGATCCAGGAGAAAGCCGGGCTCCAGTCAGCGTCTCCCCCGGGGATCCTGGCCAGACCTCCTTCAGCTCTGGGCCCCACACCTGTGCAGCACCTGCTCCCTGTCCTGGGCTCCCAGCTGCCCCTCTGGGTTGGGACCTTGTGGACAATTGAAGCTTAGGTGTTGCTGTGGCAACTGGGACGCTGAAGGCTGGGTTTCCCTGGAAACAGGAGTGCAGGCCTTGTTGCGATAGGGGCTAAGGAACGCTGTTGTCTGGAAGCTGTTTCCCCGGGAGACCTGGAGACGCCCTGAAGCTGTCCACCTGAGCAAGCACAACCAGGGAGGGGCCGACTCTCCCCCAGACCCCCCCCCCATACCTGCGGGGAAAGGCCCGGCCTCCTATTGGTCAGTCACCCTGGGAGGAATCACGTGCTTGGCGGCCACAGCCGTGGGGGTGGCATGCTGACCACCGTTTCCTCGTGACGGAGAATCAAACTGTGGCTTTCCCCCTAATGTTTGGAAAAGAACCTAGAGTTCAACAGTGCACTGGCATGAAGCAGATGAGTAAACTGAGGCCTGGGGAGGGGAAGCCACCTGCTCAAGGACCAAAGGAGACCTTGTCTTCCTCTCCTGGCTCTTGGTCACGCCTTCTGGAATCTGATTTCCCTCCGGACCCTTCAGGGTACCTGCTCCATGGGTAGCGTGCCTCATACTTGCCAGGGGAAGGTCATTTCTGCTCACTCGCCTGGACCTTCCCAGAGCCACATGAAGGACCAGCAGGGGCACCCCAGCCAGTGGCACCCAATCCCCATGGGGGAGGTGAAGGGAGAGAGGCAGGGCCATTCGTCAGGGCAGAGAGAGAAATCTGGCCCTCGTTGCCTGGCCTTGTGGGGCCTCTGGACTGAGTCTGGCAACAGACGTTCAGGCAGGCCAGTGTCCCTCCCCACCTGGCTCCTCTCGGGGCCTTCTTGTTCCAAGCTGACCCACCTCAGCGGGGCTGATGCCAACAGGAGTCCCTGTGGGAAGGGGTGGCCCTGGAATGGGCCCTAAAACCAGAAGTGACTATTGCTCTGATGAGAGGGGGCCTTTTGGGGGCCCTGGGAGTGGGTGTGTCCCTCTGAGGCCACCAGCGAGGATGGACACTGAGCGGGTGAGCATATCTGTGCCCAGTGCTGCAGGGGACAGGCAGCCTGAAGGGGCCGAGGCACTTCCTCAGAACCAAAGCTCACTGAAGGCACCTGTGCTCTGTCCTGCTCCCGATGTCCTCAGGTCTCTGGCCACCCTTCCCCTCCTGAGAGGACAGTTACAAGGGTGCCCCATGTAAAGACAGGCCAGCTTTCAGGGCCAGGCACAGCCCCACTGGGCATCAGGGCTGGCATGGGTTTAAGGGGCAGTTTCTAGGGCACCGGGGCCTAGGCTGTCCCTCTGACCCTGGCCCCTCTGGTCTAGCAATGAGTTCTGGCTCCCGAAGTCACAAAGCAGAGGTCCAGATTCAGAGACCAGCGGGCCGAGGCCATGGCTTGGGCATCCTCTTGGCACCCAAGGCTTCCTGCAGCATCCCTGAGTCCTGGAGGATGAGCCCAGAGGAGGTTGGGGGTGGGGAGGGACGGGACAGGGGAAGGGCAGGCCAGCATTTCCTGCTGCTCAGAGGCTGGACCTCCTCTGACAGGAGGACATGGCCCTGTCCTCTGGTGAGAGTTCCTGCAGGGGGTGGGGGGACAGTGTAATTGGGTGCTTGGCTGAGGGGGTGAGGAGCCTGCAGAGGTCGGTGTGCCCATCTGTGAAGGTCACTCAGATGAGTCTAAATAAGGCTCCAGTCACTGGAAACCATGACAATTGGTGCCTCGAGGTGGGCGGGGCCGTCCTGTCATGCCCCGCCCCCCCATCTCAGTTTGCCCACTCCCCCTTGACCCCACCCCTGCACACTCTCCTCTGGGAGCCTTCTCCACCCCCTCCAGGCCCACGCAGGGCCTGTGCACACCCTGGAGCCTCACTGCCTGGTGTCCAAGCTGGCGGCTTCTCGTCCTGGGCCCTCGATGGACTAGGAGGAGAACTCTGAGGGCAGAGTCAGCGCTGACTCTGGGCATAGACAGCCCCAGGGACATTTCTGGAACGAGGAGAACATGTGACAGGAGTCCTCACCATGCAGGTCATTCCCTTTGTGGGATGGACGGGCAGGCAGGGAGGGTTCAGGGAGGCACGGCTGGTTCTGACCCACATCCCGACTGAGCTGGACTCAGCCAGCCAGGGCCCCGAACTGCCTGCTCCCTGGGGTCCGAGAAAGTGCTCAGAGGGCAGGCAGCCTCGCTCACCACGTGTCCGGAATGTGCTTGCCTCCCCTTGTCTGTGCAGAAGGCCCTCGACGCTGGGCCATGGCTGGGCTTTGCCACCGTTCCTTCCTCCACGGGGGAAACTCGCTGGATTTCACTTGGCCCCACCGTGTCACCACACACTCTGCATTTCCAGCTCCCCTGGGACAACCCAAGTCCTGGCCGGGCCCGCCCAAGTGTGGGCCGGGGGACACAGGGTGGGGGCAGGGACTGGGGAAGGTGAGGCAGAACTCAGCTTGCCTCACTTTTTCCTGTCTCCCGCTGGCCCCAGAGACACCAGAATTTGCCACCCTTGGCCCACATCCTGTCTAAGAGGAGAGGGGACCTCAAAATTCACGGGAAAGCTTTGGTACTTCCGGGTGCGTGGCCAGTCACTCCTGCCCTTGGTCGGCCTCTCGTCCTCGCCCGGGCAGGCAGGTTTGCTGTGGATGGGACACTCAGTGCTGACGTGTCCTCCAAAGACGGTTCATAGAGAGGGCAACTGGGGAAGAGGGTGAGAGGCCACGAAGGAATGTGGTGCCCCCTGTCCCAGCCCCTCTGGGCCTCTGGGCTGCCAGTCCCGCCCCAATCAGCTCTGGCATCTGCCTTCTTCCCACCCCTGTCTGTACTCTTGGTGACTCTGTCCCAGGACCTGCACTCCCTTCAGACATCTCTTCCGAAGGGGAGGAGTGGTTCCCACCTGTGGCTGTGGCTCAGCTGAGCCGGGTTTGCAGCCTCTAAGGGCGAGTCCCCTGCAGGTGCCAGACAGGAAGCAGGCTGTGCATTCCTCCGTTGAACCAAAATACAGCCCTGCTCTGGACAGTGGCCGGGGCACTGGCTCTGGCACCGCCCAGAACTGCTGACTGGGACCAAGGCTGACTGTCCTACTGTCTGATGGATGGGTACCCAGGTCACTGGTGTCTGTTCCCCTGGACATCTGTCCATGTCTGAGGCCTGGTTTGGGGGCAGCAGTGGAGACCCTATAAAGGGTGGTTGGATCAGGGAAGACACTGGAAGGCTCATGGTGGGGGACACTACCAGGTGAGCCTCTTGGGGTCACCTCAGTGGATTGCTGGGCATATCCCAGTGGATCTCTGCAGGAAAAAACTCTCACCCCCTTCCCTCTCCATCCAGCTCTTGGGGCCTCTCTTTGCATCTGGCTCCCTGCCCAGAGGACCACAGGGGGCTATGAGCCCTGGTTGGTGGGAGGAATCCAGACTGTGGTCAATCCTGAGAGGTTTCTTAGGACAGAACTCATTAATCTATTCAAAGGGTTGCCTGAGGATGGTGTTAGGTACGCTGTGGGGGCCAGTCCTGAGGAGTGTGGGGGTGACTTGTGGACCTGCCCTCTGTCCCTTGCATTCATGGGGCGGCTAAAATGAAATCCCAGACACTGCATTGCAATGAAGAAAGGAGCTTGGGGTGGGGCGGAGTTGGGGGGGGGCTCTGCTTGGGTGACTGGAACTTGGGGCTGTTAGGGCCTTGAAACCCTGCTGAGCACCTAATCATACGAGCTAAGGCTATACACAACCCTTAGAAGAAAACGCTGTGGGAAATCTTTATGGCCTTGGATCTGGCAACAATTGCTCAGCTGCATGCTCCTCACTTGCTTCTGCCAGGCTCCGAGGGCGGGCACCTTCCCGAGGACGATGCTGGTTGGCCACACACCTGCTTCTGCTTCGGTGGCCCTGGGCATCTACAAACACCTGGGCAGCCCCCACCAGACAGACTTGTCCTCACAACCCCAGCCCCTTTTCTGTAAGGAAGGGTCTTCCTGCCTCACCAGCCTCTCCGTTCACCTTGGGGTTAGTTGTCCCGTCACCGCCTCCCACACCTAGACCTGCCTGTTTCCTGCCTGGAAGGAGCGGCTGGGGTGGAGGCGATGGTTCGAGTTTACGGGCACACCCAAGAGCTGGGTCTCTGCGGGAGGAGGAGGCGGCCAGTGCTGGCTGTGGCACATCGGGGGCCCAGGACGCCTCCCCGGGGGTCTGGCTTACCCTCTCCGCAAGCCCCCCACCACTTAGGGGTTTTCTCTCCTCACCGGGTGCTGAGATGCAGGGGGTTTGGGTGGAAGGCCCCTCCCGCCCTCCTGGGAATTCCTGAAATACAGGATCTGTGCTCTTGCCCTGAATAACATGGAGGTGGAAGCTGGACAAACATGCAATCGAGGTTGCTGTGTGAGCCTCGGGCAATCCCCCTCCTGAACCACCGATGGAAGGTGTCCCTAAGCCCACACCACTGTGCACACTGGGTCCCCCTCCCCTCCCTCACCACACCACACCGGGCTCTGCAGGGCAGTGGGCCTGGGCCGTGGCCTGCCGGCCTCTGGCCAAACGCTTCCCAGGCGAGCGGGCACCTGCGTCTCCTGTGCCAGCAGCCTGCCCTCCCTGCTCTGCCCTGCCTGGCTCAGGTGCAGCTTATGACCATCTTCCTGGCCTCCACCTGTCCTCGGCTCCAAGCTCTTGTCCAGGTGCCTGTGGCCACCTTCATGTGGGCTCCAGGACACACTGAGGACCATTCCCCACCCAGGGAGACAGTGTCTGACCGCGTGGCACTCTGATTTTTGTCCCCGCTCCCAACTGCCACTGACACTCCTCTCTCCCCCTCCCCTAGCCTAGCCGGGAGGACCCTGCTCCACGGTCTCCCGATGGGCAGCTCGTGGGATGTGGAGCTGGACCTTGTCCCGACTCAGAGCCCTGGGCGCTTTGGGTGTACAGGGGTCCATTCGTCCCCCGGGCAAATTCAGAGACAGTGGTAAGATTCCTGGGGAAGTGGAGGAACGTGAGAATCCCGAGAATCCCCCTCGCAGACAGGGAAGCCACTGCAGGAACAGGACCCGAGACTGAGAGTCAGGATGGGGGCTGCAGGCCCAGCTCCCCTGCAGCCCCTCCCGCCCTCTAGGCCAGAGTCCCCTGGAGCCGGGGGCACCATGCAAAGGCCGGTGTGTGCAGGGAAAAGATTCGGATGCAGGTGTTTTGTGAGGTCCACGCAGCAGCCCTGGGGGAGGGGCAGAGTGCTCTGGGCACCCCCCAAGGACAGGGCTGGGCCAGGGTTGGGGAGGGAAATTGGTCTTGTTGGATTGCGTCATGGGCTCCCTGGTCAGGTGGGGAGCTCCCCGTCCGCGGAGGCCTGGCAGCAGAGACCCGCTCACTGGGGCTGCAGCTCCACAGAAGGGCTTCCACGCACCAGGAAGTGAGCGCCTTGGATCCTGGTTCTGCCCACAGCCCTGACTCAGGCACACAATCTCACTCAGGCACACACAGGTCCCCGGTGGGCTGTGGCAGGGAGTGGAGGGGGGGGCATGTTTGCGATAGCTGTGGCCTTCTCCATGGAGCTCCTCCACATTTGCTGTTTACAGAAGCTGCAGCGGGGGGTCCCTGGGGCACACAGCCGGCACGGAGGAGCCGAGGGTCACAGGGGCGGCTCCCACCCGCTGGTTGGAACTTGCTCAGCGCTGAGCAGAGAGGCAGTTGGGCTGGGCAGGGTGCCCGGCACAGGTGCTGGAGGGCCTGGCAGGGCAGGGCTTTTCAGCCCCAGGAGGTGGAGCCAAGGAGACTTCCCCTAAACCCAGACTCACTCCCGCTCCAGGCCCAGGTGGGTACTCCTCTCAAGCTGGAGGCCGGGTGGGGTGGGGGCCAGGCGACTTGAGGGCCCAAGGTTGGTGGTGGGCATCAGGGGGGCACTGGGCACAGGAGGAAGGGGCAGGATTCACACCTGGACTTTGGTGGGTACGAAGTTCGAAGTTCCCAGCTTCAGGGTGGGGCACAGGTGCCTGAGAAAATGCTCAGATTACTATGGAAATGCGGCTCCTAGCTCTGGCCTGGTGCTGGTTGCTGTCAGGATGCCTCAGAGAGAGAGACAGGTGGGAGGTGCTGGCCCAGAGATGGCCCCCACACTCAGGGTCTTGGGCAGCCACCACCCCGCCTCACCTTTCGCTTCTCAGCGAAGAGGGATGTCGGTGATGGGGGTGATGTCACAGAGACCCTGAGGCTGCTGCTACTGGGATGAGGGTGGGAGGGGGAACAAAAACAGGCCCCCCTCCCCCCCCCACCTCCAGGACAGTACCGTAGCTGATGGGAGGGGAGGAGGAAGCCAGGTCCAGGAGGGCGGAGGGAGGGAGTCTCAGCTTGAATGCGCTTGGGCCTAGAGGCTGAGGCAGTGTGAGAGAGGGAGGAGCCCAGAGAGGCCCCGCCCCTGGAAGCAGGCCCCCTCTCTGCCGGCTCCTGTGGCATTCCTAATTGTTGATGACTGACTCACCCTCACTTCAAAGGCTTGGGCCAAGTTCAGCTATTTAACCTGCTGCACCCCACACCACTCTGGAATTCTGCTCTGCGGGGCGCCGGCTCCCCACCTGCGGACCTGCTCCTCACCTGGGCGGGGGCCTCCTCGCGGTCCGGTCTTCCGCACAGCCGCTCCGGGGCCATGTCCTCTGCCCTGGCCCCGGACATGGCCGTGCGGGTGCCCCTGTGGCACCACTACCTGCGGGCCATCCGCTCGCGGGAGGCCGCCCGGGCGCAGGACTACCAACGCGCAGAGAACGTGCTGCTCACCGTGCTGGAGCAGGTGCACGCCCGGGACCCCCGCTTCCTTGTGGATTACTCCCGAGACCTGGAGGCCCTGCAGTTTGCCCTGCGCTCCTCGGACAGCCCAGTGGACATGGAGGTGCCCCTGAGGGTGGACGCTGAAGCCCTCCTGAGTGAGGAGCCAGAGGCCAGCGAGACGGGCGACGATGGCCCCGTGACCTGCCGCCTGGGTGTCCCTAGAGAAGGGGCCGGCTGGGAGCAGTGGGTGACCGACGACGTCTTCACCGCCTCCTTGGACAGCAGCTCCCAGTGCTGCGGCCACATTGTGCCCAGCAAGGTCCTGCACGTCCTCAAGGACCTTCTGGTGGCTGCCGTCGTGCACTGCAAGCACCATGGCCTCATCGCGCCAGGTAGTGGGCAAGCTCTCTGTGCATGCACGAGTGCGTACGTGTGATGGTGGTGAGGGCACGCTCACCTGTGTGAGTGCTCAGTGTGTGTGTGTGTGTGTGTGTGTGTGTGTCAGGGGCACGCGAGTTGGGGGACACCTCTCTGAGTTCTAAGAAGGCACGTTTCATGTTGTTTGAGTTTTACATGGTGATTTTGATAGTAACGTTTGAATGGATGCTACTTCGTAAGGGGATGGAAACTATGACCAGTGTGCTGTTTTCCAGCTGATCTGCGTTAGGAGGTCCCTGGTGCAGTTCTGTTGTCAGTCCCAGCTGGACCCGACAGTCCTCCCAGCTGTCCTCACTTCCAGCCTCAGGTCACATTGCACTGGGACAGGACACTGTGTGTTGCGTGTGTATATTGTGTGTGGGACTGTGAATGCGTGTACATGTGTGAGCATGCACACATGTGAGTGTGGGTGTGTACATACATGCACATGTGTGCACAGGACTGGTTCAACTTATGGCCCAGTTGCTAATTGACATCTTGGGCCCCAAGTGGGATCTGTGGCCATGGGTCTGGCCCCAGTCTCTCCTCTGGTGCCTTATTGATGTGGTCTGGATGGTGGCCCACTCAAGGTGGACAGGGCCAGGAGTGGCAGGCTCCCCTCCCCCCAGGGCTGTGAGGGGCTAGAAGCACAGGTGCGGGTTGTGCAGGGCCCAGGACAGTGGGGCCCGGGGTGAGGAAGTCCATCTTCCTGAGGGTCAGGAAAAAGACATCAGGTGTCCTGGCAGGCGATTGGGGGCTGAAGCAGAATGCCCTGCCTTCTTGGGAGGGACAGGTATGCGTGGGGTGGCTGCCACCTGGTATTAGTCTGGCCCTCACATCTGCCATCAGTGGGGATGGTCAGACCCCTGAGGGACGGTGACCTGCCCCAGACTGCCCAGGTAAGGAGCCCAGGTCTGGCTGGCCACCTGGTGGCATGGTCACCTTAGCCACCTGGGCAGCCCATAGGACCAACCTTCTTCCCGTGGGTCCTAGGGAAGCCGGGCATCCTTCTCCCTGCCAGCATAAAGACTCAGCAGGAGGCCAGGCTTCCCGATAGACCTGTAACACAGGAGGGGTGGCTCCCCACAACAGCCCCTCCCCAGACCTGGCTGGTGACCTGGACGGTGGACCCCTATCTTGGGGCTGATGACGGACACTGCCCTCACAGGGTGCTGGGCCTGTCATTAGCTGCTCCTAAAAGCCCGGCCTGCAGACATCTGAGCTGACCATCTCTGAAACTTCCAATTACCAAAGGCAGCTCTGGCGAGGCCTTTCGGAGACCTAGCCTGGCTGTTCCCACCTGGTGCTGTCACCTTCAGGCCCTCTGGCCAGCCCGGGGTCCTTCAGGCACACTCTAGGCTGCCAGGTCCCCTCATCCTGGCTGAGAAGGCAGCCACACCCAGGGGCTGGCCCCCTGCCAGCAGGCAAATTCCAAGCATTACTTCCTGACACCTCCCTTAAAAGGAAGTGTGAGCTGCAGGTGGCTAGGTTCAGGCTGTCCACCCCACCCCACCCCCACCCCCACCCTGCGAGCCCCTGGGAACTGTGACACCAGGCCAGACTGGCGGAGAGTGGCTGGGATGAGTGGCAGGTGTGGCTGGCTACCTTCCAGGCCAGCATTTCATGGACAAAACGTGTGACCAGTGGTAGCTAAGGAAAGGAAGTCACCTGTGGGTTTGCATAACAGGTGCCTCAAAAGCTAAAAGGGAGGGACTGGGGATCACGGAACCCCTCTCTCCCTTTAACGGATGGAAAAACTGAGGCCCGTTCCGGGGGATGGAGTAGCCCAGGTGGCAGGGACAGGGCCAGCCCGGGCTGGCCCCAGAAGGTGGCCTAAGAGCTGCCCTGCAGGAGATTAGGAGGAGGGGTATACATAGGGGGTTCTGCTTCCTTTCTGGAGCTCCCCCCCCCCCCAAGGCCCTGGACTCTCCAGGGCAGACTGTGTCTGCTGTAGGACAGGGGGAAGACACTGAGGGAGAAGGCCAGTGTTGCCCAGCATTCCCCACCTCCCGAGCCCCAGTCCCAGGACCCCATGGAACGTCCCTTCTGGGTGGTCTGGGGGCTCTGTGTAGGGGAGTCGGCTCTGGGCTGAGCCCCATAGGGCCTGCGTGGGAAGGGGATTGGGAAGCATTTCTGCTGGAATGTTCTGTCTCCCCTACCCCCCAGATGTCAGTGGAATTTAGGGAAGCCAGTCTTGTCCACTGTCGGCCTTCAGGGAGGGCATCCTGGATGCTGGGCACCACGCCTGCTCCTCCAGACCCCCGGAGGAGATTGCTCACTCCCTCTGAGCAGACCTGTCCTTCACTTCCCAGCCCCTCCGTGAGGGGTGTCCGAGCTGGCAGACAAGCCCCTCAGAGAGAAGTGTTAGAGGCCCTTCCTGACCTTCCTCCTTGAGAGAGGGGCCAGGTCTCAGAGCCACCTTAGTGTCCCCTGCAGGGTTGGGCCAGTGGGGCCCTTGGACCCCGCCAATGGGGCAGGGGCCAGGATCACTGGCCGAGGGCACTGGCAGAGGGCCCTGCCCCGGGGCAGAACTGCTCCTCTTGGGGTGGTGGCCTCTCCTGGCCCAGCCTGGGCAGCTGCTGCTGCTGCCCCTCCTCCGGCAGAGAGGGCCGCAGGGGACATGGCCATAAAGTGGCACAGAGCCCGGGTCAGGAGGGCCTGGGAGGTGCCCATGGGGAAGCCTCGGTGCGGGTGATGCTGTCATCGCAGAGGCTGCAGACTCCTGAGCTGACTGCATCCTCACGACGTGAGTCAGCGGCTGGGCTGTGGGAACAGATACCACAGCCGGACGCTTCAACAACTTAAATTTAGGCTGGACGTCCAAGGCCACGGTGCGGGCAGGGCGGGTTTCTCCTGAAGCCTCTGGCCAGTCCTCACACGGCCTCTCCTCTGGGTGGGATTCCCTGACGTCTCTTCCATGAGGACCAGACGTATCAGATCAGCACCCACCCTGATGGCCTCATTTTGCTTCACTTTTTTTAAAGACTTCCATCTCCAAATACAATCCCAGCTTCCACACCTGAGTTTTAGAATTCCACACACAATTCTGCCCATATCAGTTGTGCAGGCACCTGCTGGGCCAGCTCCACGCCTGGCTGAGGTTCTGGGTTGACACCGGTGTTGGGGGTTATTGGGGGGCCTGCAGGTGTGGCCTGGGTGGGGCCGGCAGGGCTGCAGGTGAGGGCCGGGGAGTGACTTGGGAAGGCAGGGTTAGGCACGGATGAGGGGCCAGCAGGCGGCCGTTGCAGGTTCTCTGAAGGCAGACAGCCTGCGGGAGGAGGAGCTGCGCCTGTCGCTGCTGGTCTCCAGTGGCTGGAGGACAATCCGCTTCAACGTGGTGCCCGTGGTGCGGTGGAAGCACCGGGTGCCGGTCCTGGAGGGGGCCCAGCGGGCGCCCGGCTTCCCTGAAGGCAGCTTGAGAAGGATCGTCAGCCAAGAGGTGGCCCTGGTGCCCGCCAGCGCCCAGCTCTGGAGGTAGGAGGCACCTCCTGGTCAGGGGGGGCCTGGGGAGTGGGCAGGAAGGAATCAGCCCCGCTGCTCCATGGACATCCCTACCACAGAGAGGTTACAGGACTGTCGGGGGGATTCAGGAGACCCCCCTGAGGTTTGGGGAGTGGGCTGATGGTGGAGCCCTTCCTGACCAGCCCGGTGCGGGAAAGGAGCGGAGAGGACAGGCGGCTTGTCCAGGGTCCCCGCAGGTTCCAGGAGCAGCTGGGAGGGTGGCCGGGATCTAATGAGACAAATTAGCACCGGGGCTCCGCTCCGTCTGGGCTGCTCTTCCAGATTCGTGTCCCCGCTCCCAGGAGGCCCCACCGGAGGTAGTTGTCCTCTCCCTGGCCTGGCTGAGGAGCCCAGCAATCTTGGTTGGGGGGAGGAGGGGTGGCATCTGCTGGAAAGGGAGCCTGGGAAGGTTCTGTGGGAGGGAGGGAGGGAGGGAGGGATAAAGGGAGGGAGGAAGGGGGGACACAGGGCAGAGGTGAGCTCCTTGTAGACCCCACACCAGGGCTCGGCGAGCCCCATTGGGACCTACTCTGCTAAACTGCAACTGGCACACAGGCCACTATGATTTGGCCAGGGTGACCCTGCCCTGCCAGCTCTCATGTCGGGGGCAAAGTGTGCAGGTGGGTGATGTTTGTAAAGCTGGTGATGCCTTTTTGTGGTTTTCTGCTGCTCACAAAGGTTCAGTGGAGCACCTGGGAGCCACCCGACCCACCTGGCCCATGTTTGCACAGAGCAGGGGCTGTGTTCAGGCGGGCGATGACGCTGGCTGCCGAGAAAGGGGAAGGGCTGGGCCGCGCAGTCATTATTTGCAAGTAAATGACCTTTCCTGTGCTCTGCCCACCACAGACTGAGTGCAGTTGACCATCCAGTGTTAAGACTGCACACAGAGTGGGGACCCTGAGGGCACCATGCCCAGGTCCCACCCTCACTCAACCAGCAAGCACACAGCTAGTGCCTCTGGTGTGCTCTGTGCTGGGGGTACTGCTGGGGGCAGGATTCTGAGCCCCTTTGTGCTCTGAAGCTGCCAGAGTGGGGCATGAAATGAAGACATCCTACCTGCCAGGTTGGGGTGGCTCCTCCCACACTCCTGCCAGGGACCAGAAGACTCAGCTGCTCCACCGTGGGCTGCTGAGAGTGGCACCTTCCAGTCCCCACACAAAGGCTTGGCTAGCCCAAAGGCTCCCCGTGTCCTTCTGTGCTCTGGGTCTACGGGTAAACCAGACACTTCACACTGGACAGTGCCCTCTGCAGGCCGCTCCTGAAACATGCATGGAGCCGGGCATCCTGCCAGCGGCTGCCAAGGCCCGGGCTGTCTCCTGGGGCTCAGGAGTGCCTATCCTGGGGACACTTTCCTTCCTGGGGGTAAGCTGTGGATGCGGGGAGCCACAACACCTGACCGAGGCCGCGATGCTGACCACGGGTGCTGTGTCTGTCCGGGCCCCAGGGTCTCCGTGGACTACCTGCTCACCAGGTTGCTCAGCGCGCTGGGCTCCCTGCCGGGCCACCGCCTGGACAGCCTCTCCATCCTGGACCGGGTCAACCGCGAGAGCTGGTGCGACAGCGGCCAGAGCCCCGGCCTGACCTTTGACCACCTGAAGGTACGTGGGTGGGGGAGCTTAGGAGCCCTGTTCCCACTCTTCTGGGCCTTTGTCTATAACCAGGGGCCCAGGGCAGGGGACCCCACGTTGGACCCTTGGGCCGGCCCTGACCCATGCACAGCCCGGAGCAAGCTCTGAGTCAGAGGCTTCTGAGGCCTGGCCAGTTCCCAGAGGCCCGGGCTCACACGTGACATGTGGCCGCTGAGGGCGGTGGCACCTCAGACCCGCCTTTGCCACTCCAGGGCTGGTGACCCTGGGGGTTCTCCTTTGGGTTGGGTGGCACACGGCCAGCCTGACCCCAAGCTCGTGTCAGCCCTGGGAGGCGCCTGTCCTCGGGCCTGGAGTCTGTGATTGTTACCCGCCAGGGCTCCCTCTCTGAGTGCAGCCAGCCATGCCTGGCGCCCTTCCTCTGCTGCCCAGTGGCTCTGTGACAGCGCTGGAACCGTGTCCTCCGAGGGCTGGGTACTGTCAGGCGCTGGAGAAGCAGGGGCAGGAGCTCACAGGGTGGTGCAGGGAACGTGGGTGGGGCCATGGAGTCTTGGGGGGTCTCTGCCTGGAGTGGGCAGTGCGAGGCCTTGGAATGCTGTCCATGACCCGGGTCCGGGGTTAAGAGATGTGGTCCAACCCGGTGCAGAGGAGACTCCACCAGGAGTCCCCGTGTGACCTCAAGCCACTCACCATCCCTCTCGGCACTCCATCCACCCCTGCGGGGGTGCCAACTTCTGATGGGGTCCTTTGGAGCAGGACACAGGTGGCTCCTGCAGTGAAGTAGGGGTGATGGACCGCAGAGGGAGAGGGGGGTAAGGAAAGGGCCAGAGGATGGTAGGAGCCTCAAATCCCCTCAGAAGGATCTTGGTGGCCGGTGTCGGGTGCCGTGGAGGCATGGAGAGGAGGCTGGTGGGGGCCGGCTCAGCGGCAGTGCCCTCCCACCCCCGGGAGTCAAGGGAGGCACCATGGTGGGCACAGCTGGTGGGGAGGGTCGAGGACTCACTCTGGGGCACCCCGGGGAGCCATAAAGAGTGGAAAATAGTGCCCGTGAGCAGGGAGCTTCTGGGTGGGGGGAGGGCTGGAGGCTCTGTCACATCCTGTCCCCAGGGCCTGACCCACTGTCTCCCCAAAGGCTGTGCTGCTCTGGGCCTCGGTGCTCTTCCCGGCGCCCGAGGACTGGGCGGAGCTGCAGGGCGCCGTGTACCGCCTGCTCGTGGTGCTGCTGTGCTGCTTGGCCACCAGGAACCTGCCCCACTTCCTCCGCCCCGAGCACAACCTGCTGCAGGACACCAGCCTGGACCTCAATGCCCTCTACCAGCGCGTGGAGCACTTCGCCAGCCAGCCCGAGGCGTCCCTGCGCATCCACGTCACCCACCTGGGCCGCACCCCGCCGCCGCGCATCGGCCACGGGGTCAAGGCGCTCCTGCAGCTGCCCGCCAGCGACCCCACCTACTGGGCCACCGCCTATTTTGATGTCCTGCTGGACAAGGTGGGCGCAGACAGCTGAGGGAGCCTTGGACAGACCCAGGGTCACATGTGGTGGGGATGAGTCCTGGTCACTCTGCCCCCTCCTCACCCCGCCACACCCTCTGCTCAGGGTCAGGAGGTTGGTCAGGTCAGGCCTCTAGACAGCTTCCGTCGGCAAAGGATGTGACTTTGGGGTCAAATAGGCCATGGTTGCCCCCTGCCCACCAGTGGCTCCACAGGCCCGGGACCGCTGTCTCGGAACTAGGGAAGCACATCCAAGCCTGACCCTGTTCCCCCCAGAACCACCCAAACCCACAGTGAGAGCACTCAGAGCCCCCGCAGCTACCCTGGGCTCCATCCTCCTGAAGGGGCGTGGCCTCTGTGGGCCTCGTTGGCAGGTTCCCTGGACCCAGCAGTCCCATGTCATGTCCCTTGGCATTTAGGGGGTGCCTGTCTGCTCTACCCACTGCCCCTCTCAAGCTCCCCAAGGTTCCACCAGCTCTGCTGACCCTCCCTTCCTCCATCCCTGAGAGCCCCTTTCTACTCCTCCCCCAAAGGCCACCCCCACCCTCATGCCAAAGAGCCAACATGTCCCCTTCCAGGGTACACCCAGAGACATGGAGCCGTGGTAGTGGGAGGGGTAACCCACATTCAGGCCTCAGCAAGCACCTGCCCAGGCCTCCTCGGTGTGAGGCCATCCAGGGACACCTGGGTGTGAGGAAGGCCCTGGGGGAGGGGACCTAGGCAGGTCCAGCTGCAGGGAGGACTGTTCAGGTGAGACCCAGAGGCAGGAAGCCCAGTGGTCAGGGACAGAGGTTGTCCCATTCTGTGTCTGGGGCTCAGTGATGGATGTCCAGATGTCTCTGTGACCCCTCTGTCCCCGCCCTGCCCGCAGTTCCAGGTCTTCCACATCCAGGATAAGGACCGGATCTCAGCCATGCAGAGCATATTCCGGAAGACCAAGTCCCTGAGCGGCGAGGACAGCTGAGTGGGCATCTGGACTCTGCCACTGCTACACTGCCCCATGGCGGCTCCTGGGACACAGGCAGAAGGCCTTCACCTGGAGGCGGGTGGTGGGTTGTGGAGGGACTTTGTCCGGGGCAGTGGCCTCATGGGAGTCTGAGGGTGCAGGACAGCGGGCCTCCTGGGAGCAGCTGCCTGGTCTCCATGTGTGAGGGTTGTGTGCTTCTTGTGTCCATCCACCTTCATGGTGCCTTCAAGACTGCAAAATGAGTGTCTGGACCTCGAGGACTTGTCCCGTCTGTATCAAATGCTACTTGTGAGGTGAAATACTATGTGTCTGATCTTGAATAAATTAATGTACCCCCAAGGAATAGCAAGAGTTCTTATACCTGCCCACCTACCACAAGCACAAGGATGGGCCTGCAGCCTCACTGGATTTTGGAAATGGGCCTTGGGAAGGTCCATTTGTTGGCTGGCTCGGAGACAGTGAGTTCTGAGTGGGTCAAAGCAGGTTCATGGGCTGGGTCTCGAGGGAGAACAAGCACCACGTGGTGTCTCTGGAAAACCCTAGCGTGGAAGCTGAGGTTCTGCAGCAGAGAACAATAGTTCACTCTCCAAAGCACAGTGTCTGCACGACACGAGCCCCGACCCCGAGAACCCAGGCCACTATGTGGCCACCACGAGCTCCATGTTACAGCTCCTTGCAATGAGGCAGGAAAACATAAGTAAAAGGCATGAATATTGGAAAAGAAGAAGTAAAACTGTCATTATTCACAAACAACTTGATTATTTACATAGAAGACCCTAAGGAATTCACAGAGAAACTACCAGACTTGTTAATTTAGTAAGTCAAGAGATACAAGATTAATAGAGAAAAATGAGCTGTGTTTCTATATATTACAAGTAAACCACTGGAAAGAAAAATTTTAAAATACCATTAACGATAGGATAAAAATATCACACCTGGGGAAATATACCTAACAAAGGCTACATGAGACTACCACACTGAAAACTAGGAACAGCACTACATATAATCTCAAGCAACCCAAATTAAAGTTTAGGTCTTTAGAATGTTTAAGTTAAAAATTTATAATATTTTGATGCTTTCCGTTGTACGAAACTTGATACTTAGATTTAGTGCCATTCCATCAAAACTCCAACACGCTCTAGTCAAGACAATTCAAGAATTTACATAGAAATTCAAAGGCTCTAGGACAAGAGAAACAATTTTGAAATAACAACATTGGGGGATTAGAACCACCTGACTTCAGACCTACTATGAAGCTGCAGAAATTAGGACAGTGTGGCGCTAATGTGAGGTTAACTAAATACAACAACACAGAATGGAGAGACCAGAGCAGACCAATGCATGGGGTCAGCTGACGAAGTGCCCAAGTCCACTAATTAGATGGGGGAGGAAAGCCTGGTCAGGGCGGATGAAATTGTCCCTTGATCCCCTCTCCACTCCACCTCAAAGTTAATATGGCATGGATCATAAACCTACACATCAAAGCTGACACCAGTGTTTCTAGAAGAAACATGGTAAGATATCTTTAGGATCACAGAGTAGGATCACAAATGTTTCCTGGATCCAAACAGCACAGACCATAGAGGAAAACACGCGGGCTTCATCAACGTTTAAAATACCTGCTCTTTGAAAGACATGATATGAGTGCACGTGAGCCACCGAATAGGAGAAAATGCTCAGAGCAACGTGTCTGACAGTATCCAGAGCCTATCGAATAACTATCACAAGTTGGCAATTAGAAGATGAAAATCAAATAATGTGAGCAAAACCCTTGGGCTGGCACTCCTCAAAAGGAAATGCATGAATGGCCAATAAGCACATGAAAAGACGCTCAACACCATCAGTCATCAGGGAAATGCTTAATAACATCAAAGTAGATTCAATTTCACACTCACTGGGGCCGGGGGAGGGAGAGGGCGCTGCAGGGGGAGGACAACACCAAGTAATGGTGAGGATGTGGAGCAGCAGGCACTCTCCTCCACTCTGGTGAGAATGTAAAACGTTGCTGCCACCTCCGAGGACTTGGTAGCAGGGCTTACAAAGTTAAGCCTGTCCTTACCGTGTGACCCATAATTCCACTCTAGGTATTTGCCCCAGAGAAATGAATAGGTGTCCACACAGAGTCTGTCCAAGAACGGCCATTCCCTCCGTATTCATAACAGCCCCTGGTGGAAGTCACCCAGAGGCCCATCGGCAGCGGGGGGTGCCCCGATTTTGATATGTCCATGCAATGCCGTAGTGCCCTGCAGCAAAGGCTCCCCGCATTCCCACAGCAGCAAAGAGCGGAGGGAAAGAAGCCGGCAGGCCGGAGAATGTGCTGTGTGGTTCCATTATATGCAGTCCAGTCACAGAACGGATGGGTGGTGATGGGAATCAGTGGGGGGTGGGGCACTGACTGGATGGGGAGGTCAGGGGACCGGCCACTGGATGGTGCTGGTCTGCTTCTGGGGAAGCCCAGCCGAGACAGGGCTGCTCTCAGGGCAAAGGCCAACGTCTTGAAGGTGACCTGCATGGCCCTGTTCGGGGCCCCAAACTTTCTGGCCTCTCCTGGAAAAGCACCCATCCTTCCCTTTGCTTTCTCGACTTCAGACCCCCCGGCCCTCACAGGTCCTGTGCTGACTGTAGCTATCATGTGAGTGTCCCACGAGTGCCGAGCACCGGGGGTGGGTGGCCTCTGATCTGCTCAGGGACCTGCCCCAGTGCCCTGGGTGAGTGACAGGAGCAGAGCCAGGCTGACCCCTTCCATTCACAAAGACAGGACTGCACTGGACTGGGGAGTCCACCCTGTCGGGCCTTTCTCCTGGGGGACATAGGACCAGTGAGGACCTGGAAATGTGGGCACGGCTCTGAGTGCCCAGAGCATACTCTGGTCCAGAGGAGGGCAGAGTAGGATAGTAGGTCAGAAATTTCAAATTAGGGGGCTCAGCCCAAGTGAGGGCAGAGTGTATGGACAGAAGGTCTGAGAGAGCCAAACCACGGAGTGGGGAGGCCGGGGCTCCAGGCCACCCTCAGCTGCACATTGGAGGGTCCGGTGGTGGCCCGGCAGAGGCCCTCCCGGACTCGGTGCCGGTGCCGGCCTGCGGGCCAGGTATCCAGGCTCAGGTCCCAGCTGTGTGCTGGAGGCACATTCTGCCTTCACCCTCAACTCAGGTCACGGATCACCCTGAGGCTGTGGGCTCCCGGGGGGCAGTGTGTGGCCATGTGTTTTGCAGGTGTGAGATGGGGGGGCCCTTGCACACCCCATCTTCCAGCCCCAGGGAAGCCCTAAGGGAGGATCTGCTGTGAGCTCCCCAACAAAGGTGCGGTCAGGGGCCAGCAGCACCTTCCTGCCAGGCTCTCCCGCAGCCCAGCCCACACAGCGAGGACAGGTGACCAACGGTTCTTTATTGAGCGTTCTCAGAAGGCCAGAGACCTGGGGACTGCAGCTCATTTGCGGGGAGCTGAGGATCCTGAGCCCAAAGGGCCATTTCCAGGGAGTTCTACTAGGAAGGAGAAGGCCACTTGGGGCTGGGCGGTGGCCTATCCTGCCCCGGGGCCCCAGGGCGTGGCCGGGCGCCCACATCATAGCTTGTTCCGGGGGCAGTGCTGCAGGGCCTCCTGCAGGGCCTCAATCACTCGGTCCACGTTCTCCCGGGTGGCGTTGTAGCCCAGGAGGCCGATCCGCAGCACCTGGGGGGTGAGGGGGCGAGGGCGGCGAGACGTCATCCTCCGCCCAGGACCGCACGGGGCCCCGGCTGAGGTCTGGACAGAGCCAGGCGGGCTCCCAATGAGGGGGCTCCCACCCAGGGCACACAGGGGAGCCAGAGCTCCCTCCGGTCACACTGGGGGCTCCCAGACCCAAACGGAGCCCACAGAGCTCGAGAAGGGCCTCCAGGGCGGCAGTCAGAAAAGGCCACTCAGAGTCACCTTCTCGGTGTGCACGGCTGGACCCGGGCACAGGGCCTCCTGCCTGCTCTGCCCCACGGAGGGGAGGAAGGGCATTCTGGGAGGAATTGGAGGTGCTGCACCTCACCAGCTGGGGAAGAAGGGCCCAGATTCCCCCTGCCCAAATCCCTGGGGTTTGGAGAAAGAGGTTCCCTTCCGGACACCCCCGCTGTCCTGGGTCCTTGGATGACTGCCGACCTCAGCCTGGACCCAGGCGCAGTCATGCTCCATGTGGGGGTGAGCCTAGTTTCCGTGGTGGGTGTGGCCACCCCTCACCTTCCCCAAGGAGGGCCCAAGGCCGCCCGTGATTTCGATGGAGAAGTGGTCCATGAGGTACTTGACGATGTCTCTCCAGTCGTAGCCAGCAGGCACGGCAATCGTGGTGACGGTGGGCAGCCGGAGCGCCTGCAGGACAGGCCTGGCTCAGCTCCATCCCGACAGCTCCGGGCCAGCCCCACCCTCCTGGCCTTGGGCTTCAGAGGAACAGGTGGGGCTGGGGGAACACTGCGGGGGTCGCAGGCTGCTGCTCAACCCTCAAATGCTTCCATATGGATGTTCCTTCAAGCAGGTCACACCCATCCTGTGTCAGGGGGCTTCAGTTGCCTGCTGACACTTGGGGTGCCTGGCTCATCCAGTTGACCTCCCCCCCAGTCAAAGCCCATGACTGGTTGGGCTCTGGAGGCCGATGGGAATCTTCCAGGTCAGGGATCCCCCACAACTATTCCAGGTGGATGGGGCTTTGGGGGAGATTTAAGGCATCAAACTAAAGATTTTCAGAGGCCAGAGAGCCATGACTTTGATAGTGATGGCCCCCCAGGACTGACCCCAACCCTCACGACCACAGGAACCTGCGTCCCTATAGAGGGAACTGGGCAGGACCTGTCCCCCTCCTCAGACCCCATGGGGCAGAGCCTCCCTCCCCTCCCCCTCCCCCCTGGCCCTGCCCTCCTTACGGGATCCTTCACGAAGAGCTGCAGGCCCAGCCCCTGAAGGCGCCCGTGCAGGTAAGCGGTGACATCCCGGTGCCGTCGCCAGCTGTTCTCCAGGCCCTGCTCAGAGACAGGGCGTCAGCAGGTGGGTGGGTGGGGAGGAGAAAGAAGACTCCCACCCACAAGGGCAGCTTCAGACTAGGGGGATCTAAGCCTGCTCAGGGCTTTGAGCCCCTTGAGAGTCTCCTTGAGCCCCTGGGTTTGGGGCTATGGCTCTGTGCCGGGGACAACCTCCAGTGAGGGGGACGGGGCCCAGCCGGCACTGGAGCCCTGGGGAGGTGAGTCAAGAGCACCTTGTCCAGGTGGGGGGCTGGCCCGGGGAGGACCGGGGGCTTCTCAGTCACACACTGCCCCCTGTCTTCCCAGCACACCGACCCAAGTTCCATGTGGCTCTCCCCTCTCCCTGCCCTGCACCCTCACACCCAGCCCACCACCTTCAGAGCCACCCCCTGTGACACAGGGCCCAGTCTGGGGCTGATGACCTCTGCCTCCTCGATGCCAGCTCAGCCCTGGGGTGGTGGCTTTATGAGTGGACACAGGAGGGCAAGCACGACCAGCGCGGCACTGAGCCTTGAGGAGAGGACGTGGCCCAGGGGGCAGGTCAGGACGGTGGAGGCGGGCTGGGCTGCAGCTGTGTCCTGTCTGGGCCCTGCCGAGCCAGCCCAGCCTGTGTAGACAGTCCACCCAGCACTGTCCCTGTCTGGCTCCTGACCCCAGCCTGGGGGCTGATGTGGCTGCAGGAAAGTGCCCGGCTGCTGAACTTGGGTCGTTTTACACTCACAAACCTGGCTCCTGGCCTCACTCCGGGCCCTCCACCCCTCTCCTCTGCACACCTTGCCTCTCCTCAAGACCCCTCCTGCTGGCTGGGCCCTCACAGATAGCGTCACTCAGCACCCACCCGCCCTGGGTTCTGTCCCCGGCCACCCGCGGCCCACAGCTGGTGCTCTCCTGCCTCACCTCTTCTGCGATGATGGCCAGGCTCTCTCTCAGGCTGAACAAGCTTATGACGGGGGTCGTGTGGTGGTACCTGGAAGACGGGGATGGGGGGCTTGGTCCAGCGTCGCTGGGCTGGGGCCGGGCAGCCCCAGTTGGGTCAGGCTCTGTCACCTGGGCCAGCTCCCTTCCAGGGTGGGACCCAGGGACTCGAGCTGGAAGGGCAGCTGGGTCTGCAGGAGCAGAGCTCAGAGGGGCACTGGCCACACCTCAGTGGGATGATGACAGGCACAGAGACCCCACGCTGGCTCCCACCTCCCATCTGGCCTCCCTGGGCCCCAGTGGCCCCAAGGAACCCACACGGAGCCTGCTGGGCCCGCTGGGTAGGGCACAATTCCCAGTGTCCCTGTCCCCCTGTGTGACATAAGGCGCCTTGGGTTATGGCCAAAGCCATCTCACAGAGAGCCCCGGGTTCACCTCCTTCTTCTGAAACAGGGGTAAACTGAGGCCCAGAAAGTACCTGCTGCCACACTTTTAGGGGGACAGGGATCTGGGAAAGGGTGGTGGGTCATTTGGCTGGCCCTGAGCCCCCAGGCCAGGGAGAAATGGGGGAGTGTAGGTGGGGGCATTGATGGGGAGCTTGAAACAAAGTAAGACTAATGAAGGGCTAAGGGTAGTGAGAGGCCACCCCCCCACACACACACCCATCAGGCACACCCAGCCCAGGTCCCCCCACGCCCCACCCCTGCCCTCACATCCTGGGCTTGTCGTCACAGCCCCAGATGTTGGCCAGCCACTTCATATCCAGGTAGAAGGAGTAGGGCTTCGTCTTCCGGGTGTAGATCTTATTTCTGGGGAGGAAGAACCAGCCTGAGTTACCCCCCTGTCCAGCTGACGCCTGTGAGACCATCTCCCAGGCCCTCCGGTTCCTCAGAGGTGGGGACCTGGGTCAGGCCCAGCCCCCTTGCTGGCCCTTGGGCTTGGCCTGCACCTCTGCCACTTAGGTGTGGCCCTGCCACATTGGTGAGTCCAAACACATCAAAATGACAAAGAGGAAGCTGAGGCTGGGGCCCACCTCTCCTGGGGTATTGTCTGTGACGCTGGGTATGGTTGAGGGCCGACAGGCAGCCTCATCCCCCCAGGCTGGGCACCTCCAGATTGGCCTCGCAAACTGGGCCTCTCCCCGAGCTCTGGTCTCAGACCCCGCTGCCTCCTTGACCCTCCCACGATCATCCCAGACTTCCTGTCCACACAGAATTCCTGGTCTCGCCCCAAATAGTCTCTGTTCTGGTGAATGGCACCAACATCAACCTGGTGACAACCTGCTGGGACCGGCCTCCCACCCCCCCTCCCCCAGACCACCCAGGCCTGGCTCAGGGCTGGACACCGGGGACGTGGGGGACATGGGGGCTGCAGCCAGCGGAGATGGCCTGTGTCTGAGCAGCTCCTGCCTCAGACCCAGTCACGGGGACTGGCCCTGGGCCCGGTTCTTGCTCGAGGCCGGAGAACTTCTGAGCACCAGGCCCTGCATCCCTCACACAAGCGGAGGCTCTGAGAGAAGGGTCTTTTGAAGGCGGTTCTGGCCAGGCCTTTGCGGCACACCTATGGCCCTCACCAGGTTCAGCCACCTGCCCCCGGGAACCTGAGCTTTGGCACCCCCGTCCAGGCTGGGCACTGTCTAGGGGCATCTCGGAGCACGACTCAAGGCCCCCTTTCCTCCCTCCTGGGGGCCATCTGGGCTCACTGCACATCCAGCCCTGGGTTGGGGGCCCGGGGGCCACTCACTTGGCCTTGTCACTGAAGGAGATGAGTGCGGTGCCCGGAGGGGAATTCAGGACCTTCTGGGAGCCCGAGTACAAGACGTCGATGCCTGTGGGGAGGAGGGACACGTGTTCCTGCGGGCCATGCCCCGCTCAGGGTGGGGGCATTCCAGCTCGGGTGCCCCTGGAAGCCCAGTCTGACCTGGCACGTCTGACAGTTTGGGGTGACCTGGGGACCCATCGTGCAACTGGCATCTGGAGTGAGAGGGACACCCTTGCAGGGCCAGTCCTACCCTGTGGAGTCTGATGCTGTCCCCACTGAGGTGGGGCGAGCTTGGGACACCCAGTGCGTGTCCCCGTGGTAGGGCGAGAGCCATGACCTGGTGTCCGCGCGTGGGAGTGCAGTGGGGACAGTGCAAAGGAGGGAGAGAGGCTTTCTTTTCACACGGTGGAGTAGTGGCCCCCTCATCTGTCACAAAAAGCCTCCACTGCCGTCACCTGAGGAGGCCTTGCAATTCTGGACGGCAGCAAAGACTATCGGGGCTCTGAGGACAAAGGGCCGAGCAAATCTGAGCTGCGCCCACCTTACGGTCCCCCGACGGTGGGGCCCAAAGGAATGGCTCCAGATGTGCACTCACAGGCCTGAAGGAGAATGTTCTCACAGCTCATTCCTCAGAGCCTGACACTGGGAAGAAGCCCAAGTCTACCAGGAGGAGAAGGGTGCGGGGAGTGTGTGTGCACGTAGTCAACGAAAACTGAAGAACCGAGCCCGGAGGCATCGCGGCCCCCCGACCTCCTCCCACCCTCCCTCGGGGGTTCTGAGCGCCTCCCCACATGTTAACTCCGGAGGAGCCCCCGCCGTCCCCACATCGGCGCCTGGTGGCCCAGCAGAAACAAAGGGTGCTGATCGGTTCACTGAGCCTCGCTGGCGGGGCTGGAGGGGGCACCCCCTTACCTTGCTGATCCATGTGGATGGGGGTCCCGCCCAGGGATGCCACCGTGTCCACCAGGAGCAGGCACTGGTACCTGGGGGAGGGCAGCAGGAGGGACTTCAGCTCCCGGCCCTGCCCGCTGGCCCCCGGGTCCCCACACAGGGGTGCGTGAGGGCCGCCCAGGCGGCCTGTGGTCCTGGGGTGCCTGGGGCCTCTGAGGGCTCAGCGCCACGCGTGTGTGTGGGGGGTCCAGGAACCGCGCAGCACGAGGTCTTTTCCTGGTGAAGGTGGGGCAGGATGGTCCCCAGAACTGCTGGCTGTAAGGTCAGGGCCCAGCGAGGACAGAGAAACAGCCCCAGCCTCTTCCCCACCTCCGCGTTTTCTTATGAAAAAAAAAAGGCCAAGACGTGGAAACAGCCAAAGTGTCCTGCGAGAGAGGACTGGATGGAGGAGACGTGGTACATGTACACGGTGGGATACTGCACAGCCTAAGAAAGGATGAAACAGTGCCATTTGTAGCACCGTGGATGGACCTTGAGAATATTATACTTAAGTGAACTAAGCCAGGCAGAAAAAAAGCTAAAAAACCATATGATTTCTCTCATATGTGGGATATAAACCTGAAACTTGTGGACACAAGCAGCAGTGTGGTGACTGCCAGAGGGAAGGGGCTGGGGGTGTATTAGGAAGGGCGTCCTATTATATGGTGAGGGGAGAAGATGGAACTTTGGGGGCGTGAGCACCCGGTGCAATACACAGATCGTATAACATAGAAGCCCACACCTGAAGCCTATTTGGCCCTGTTAACCAATGTCACCTCAATACATTTAACTTAAAAAAAAGGCAAAACGAGGTCCCGTGCTGGGTGCAGAGGGACAGGCGTGTCCCTCGGGCATCATGGCCCAGGTCATATCCATGAGCTCGGTTCACTAGTCAGGACTCCCAGGGCAGGAGCTGTGCCTGGCGGACACGCGGCCCCTGTGGGCCCTGCTTGGCTGTGAGCCTCATCCTGCCAGCCTGTGGCCATCTCCGCAGAGCAGGATGCTGGCCACAGGAAGGTCCATCTCGCTCCTCTCAGGCCCTGTGTGCCCCTGCAGAGGTGGGGGAGGCCAGCGGAGGGGAGTGGAGAGCAGAGGCTGCCTTGGGGCTCCGGGGTCTCAGGGGAGGTGGGTCAGCATCAAGCCCTTCCCAGACGTGGGGACTGAAGGACAGCGGGCAGTGTGGGGTCCTGGCCATGGGGGACCTAATCCTGCTGTCAGAAGGAAGGAGCCTACCCAGACTCAGCCAAGAACAAGGAGGACCCCGAGAGGTGCCTGCACCCCACACCATGTGACATAGGCTGGTGGGGCAGTGAAGGATGGCGTTTCAGCTTCATCTGCTACCACCCGGCTGGAGGGACCTGCCAGCACCCCCACCCACTCGGCCTGGTCTGAGCTGGGCTTGGCTCTTGCCCCAGCACTGTGACCTTGAGACAGGCTCACGTGTGGGGACAGGTTCAGCTGTGGGGACAGGCTCAGCTGAGGGGACAGGCTCACCTGTGGCAGAGCTCCCCATAGCCGTCCAGGGGCTGCAGCACGCCGCTGGAGGACTCCCCGTGGGTCAGGAAGAGCAGCACCGGCTTGTGCTGGGCCAGGCCCTGGGTCGGGGACAGAGGTGACTGCTTTGGGCAGAGCCGGTGCCAACTAGTGCCCCTGGCAGGACTTTTCCTGGTGCAGGTGGGGCAGGATGGTCCCCAAGCCCTCCCTTCCGCCCCCGGTTGGCGCACCCTCCTGATCTGGGAGGAGGCTTGTTCCAGGAGGAGAGGACTTTCCTCCCAGAGACCCAGGGAGCATGGCCTCAGCCTCCGGCCCGTCGGGTGGGACCTTCATGAGGTCAGCTGAGCCCCCAGGTCAGGGCCCAGGGTGAGGGCCTGTTCTGCTCCCCAGCTTTTGCCTCTGGTCCTGCCCACTGGGCTGGGCTCCTGGCTCAGTTACCCAGCCTGGCAGAACCCTACCTATCAGGCTTCCCACCTGCCCCCAGGTATCACCCGAGGGTCACGTGGTGCTGGGTTGCCATCTGCCCCCACCTCTCAGCCCCAAGCCCACCCAGCTGACGGGTCCCCTCCCTCCCCCGGGGTCATACCTCCTCCACCTCCTGCTTTGTGTAGTAGCCTCCAGGGTCCTTGATCATCTGGTGCGTGCGGGCTCCTGGGGGCAGGAGCAGAGTGAGCAGACAGCCACCCCTGCCCCAGCTCACAGGGCGGGAGCCGCGGCTGGGGACAGCACTGTGCTGAGTAGGCCACATGAGGGCAGGGAACCTGCCGCCCCAGCCCCAGCCGCTGCACAGGGGAGGAGAGTGGGGTGTGCTCGGTGAGGCTGCTCTCCGTCAGCTGAGGTTTTGGGGGGCACAGGGCAACAATGCACCTGGCTCAGCTGTGCCGTCCCTTCCTCGGGCGGCCTCCCCCCAGTCCAGCCAGGCCGGGCACCCCAGCACTCCTCACGAGGGGGACAAACAAGCATTTGTGCAAGGCCCAGTGGACGGTGCCTTCCCAGCAGAGGAAGGAAGGAAGGAAGGAAAGAATGGATGAGAGGGTGGGGGGGCTCCAGGAACACAGGCCCTCGTCCTGCTCCCTCTCTCCCAGCCTTGCATCCCTGCACGCAGCGAGCCCCCGGACCTACGTAGCAGATGAGGAGGCCCCGGGGCCACACAAGGCTCGGGGGAGAGCCCAAGGCTGGGGGCGGGCGGCCAGAGCCCCTGGATTGCAGGTGCCTCTGCCCAACCGGTGTGTGCACAGAGGGGGACCAGGCGAGGGGCTGGGAACCCTTGAACGGCCCCGAGTTGTCTATTAACGGGTGGAGTGAGGCCGCGTGTGGAGCTGACGAGGCAGGAGGACTCCCAAATGCCCCGTCAATCATTAAGCCCAGGCCGCGCGCCCGCTCTTGATCTTTGTCTCTCGGGAACGTTTGCCCTGGAAGCGAAACGCTGTCCATTCCTCCGTCTTTTGTGGCTTCACAGAAAGTGTGTTTCTGAGACTTTCGGGGGGGGGTGTTACTTCTGCCTCTGAAACCCTGTCCGAAGGCAGAGCTGGGGTGACCCTGAGGACCCCAGAGAGCTGTGGGCGCTGAGACGGAGGGTCCCCTGCAGTGCCATCCACACATGCGCTCCACAAACAGCTGCCCCCCCCCACTCTGGGAGGCCGGGGAGATGGGACCCTCAAGCATCCTGACACCTAGACTGGCCAGAAGGCGACCACAGAGGGGGGTGGGCAGGGGCCAAGGTTGGTGCCTGGGGTAAAGGGGGCTGCCGGGCATCCTGCTAGAGGCAGGAGGATGGGACAGGGTGGAGGAGGGGGCCCCACCCCCCACCCTCTGCCCCATCCCTTACCTATGCGCTCCCCGATCTCGGCTGCCCGCTGTCCCCAAATGCCGTTGACCCCCACCAGGAAGGAGTCCCCAGGCTCCAGGATGTTGACCAGGGCAGCCTCCAGGGCACAGTGCCCCGAGCCGCTGACGGCCAGCGTGAGCCGGTTCCTGGTCTGGAACACGTACTGGATGCCTTGCTTGATCTCATCCATTATCTGGGGGCCGGGGGTGGGGGTGGGGGTGCAGGTCAGCCGCGGCTCCGGGCCCTCCTGCCTCGAGGAGGCGGCTCAGGCTCAGGGGCGGGCCCGCCCCCACAGCCCACCTGGAACATCTCCTTGTGCATGTGGCCGATCATCTGCAGCCCCCCGGCCGCCAGGACGCGCGGAGCCAGGTTGGAGGGCCCGGGCCCCAGCAGGAGCCGGCTGGGCACCGCCAGGGGCTTGAGCAGGGCCTCGGGCGGGGTCACCAGCAGCTGGTGCGAGGCCATGGTGCGCACCCAGCCTGCCACCCGGGGCCCCAAGGCCACTCTGGCGGAGGTCAGAGTGCGGAGCATTTCCCGGCTGGCCCCGGGCTGGACGGCGCGCCGGTCACACAGGCGGTGTCAGGGGTGAGGCCTGTGGATGGGCTTCCGCTCCAGCTCCGCCCGCTGCCCGCTGCCCGCTGCCTGTGCTGGTTACCTCACCCTGGGTCAGTGCTTCGCCTTCTGCCAGGGCCTGACAGCTGGGATGTTGAACCCCTGGCAGGGAGGAGGCACCTGCAGAGACCAGTCAATGGAAAACAGAGCCTGGACGTCCCCCGCCCCCGGCACTGTCTCTCTGGCTCCTCCCAGCCAGCGGGGGCGCTCCCCAGCCCAGAGCTTGTGCTGGGCTCAGGGGGTCCCAAAGCTTTGGTTAAAGGACCGGAGAGCAAATAGCTCAGGTCTGGAATTATGTAGAGTCAGTGCGGCGAATACTCGGCCAGGCTGCTGGAGTGCAGAGAAGCCACCGCAGGGTGGCCGTGTGCAAGAAACTTTTATTTACAAAACAAACCATGGGCCAGATTGGGCTCAGACACATGTGTACACACACATGTACACGCACGCACGCGTGCACGTACAGATACATCCTGAGGACCTGGTCATTCCTGATCCTTCTGGAAATAAGTGTGTCTTCTGCTTCTCCATGCCCACAGCCCTGAGGTTTGGTGGCATTTACACATGTAACCAAGGGCACACGTGGGGGCTGGGGGTGAGCCTCCTCTCCTCGCTGAGTTGACAGGCAGGTAGAATACATATAAGTCAAGGGTCCTTGCAGGAGAAGGAGCCAGACCCACCCAGGGGGCACCCAGCAGAGCCGCTGGTGTCCCCAGAAGCCAGAGAGGCCCCGGTGTTGCCTGTGACCTGGCGAAGGAGGCACTGGGCCTGTGATCTCTGAGCAACTGGCAGGCTTCCTGCAGTTCTGTGCTCGGGGCTCTGCGCCCCGGGGCCACAGAGACCAGGAGGCCTCAGGGCTTCTGCAGGGGGCAGGGGAGGCTGCACCGCCGCCCGCCCGGGGCAGCAGGAGACTTGCTCCCAAGCTCAGCAGAGCCTCTCCATTCAGCACTCCTTGCTGGGACTGGGTTTGTGTGACATCCTGGGGGCCCGGGGACCCCACCAGTTTTAGCCTGGCTGGTCAGTTATAGCCTGAGTACCTAGGAGCCATACAGCCCTGCAGATGGGCAGGAGGCAATCTGTCGGTAAAAACATAGAGGGAATAGGCAGACGGCCTCCAAGGTGTGGTCTGTGCTGGCCCAGGGCAGGCCTGGTGATGCTGGCCTTCACTTCCACAGGTGTGAGCTCTCCCTCCCCTTTCCCTCCCTCACCCCCTCCCTTCCCGACAGAGTTCCTCGGGGCCAGGGCCCAGTCAGGCTGCTCCAGCTGATGCACTTCCAGCCAGAAGGGGAGCAGACGCTGGGAGAAAGCACCACCCTCTCAAGGGCCAACCTCCCTCAGCTCAGCTCTGGCCTCCTCGTCTGCAGCCCTCAGGACTATGCCCCTTCCCTCTGGCCCCACGCTCCCTCCCACCTGGGTTGCTGTATCTCCTCCCCCTGGACCAGCTCATCTAGTCACGGCATCTCTGTCTCCTGCCCGCCCCCAGGCACATTGCTCCTTCACTCCAGTCCAGCAGAAGCATCCCTGTCTTTGCATGTGCTGTTCCCTCAGCCCGGAATGCTCGTCCCAGTCTTTGCCCAGCCCCTCTTCTGCTTTGGCCAAGCTTCCCGCCTGCCCAGAGCTCCTCGGCTGCCTCTGCGTGAGAACTAAAATGGAGTCACTGAGGTCAAGCTGCTAAGTTATTGAAATCCGGTGGGCTGGGCCTGAGGAGTCTTATTCCTGTTCTGACTCTGGGAACTCCCACTTCTGTACTTTCCAGACCTACACCTGTACCTGGGTGGACATCTGCTTGTCCCGAATCAAGGCCTGTACATACATCACACCTTCGGCGAGCCACCTCCATGGCTCTTGAATGATGATGTTCCAGTGCCCAGTCCCCCAGACATGTGACAATTACCATCTTGGACCAATCGGGGCTAAGAATGCAGGACCAATTCTTCTAGAGCAGTGTTTCCCAAACTTTTGGCATATGTGTACCCCTTCTATAATTTGCGTAATGCTGAGTACCCCTCGTCAAAAAAAAGGATGTATTTTAATAACAATCAAAATATATTTATTTTTTCTTTTTTTGGTATATACACAAAATAATAATAAACGAAAAATAAAATTATTCATAATAAAATGAGTACCTAGGAACCGTACAGCCCTGCGGTTATATTATATTATATTATATTATATTATATTATATTATATTACATTATGTTATATTATAAATAACATTTATTTGCACACCGGACCATCTCACGCCTCACAAGACTGTCTTGACTTGACTCATGAGAACGTAGAATTAGGCACAGCCAAGCACGGTGCAGTGCATATCCCCACCAAACTCCGGTGCCACGAGTACCCCCACCAAACTCTTCCCGTACCCCTGGGGGTACGCGTGCCACCATTTGGGAAACACTGCCCTAGAGTATGTGCTTTTCAGTGTCAAACTCTCAGACTTCACTTTCTCCTTGAAACCTTCTGGCTGCTGCCTCCTAGTGTTTGCAGTTTGCAAACCTTAAGACTCTTGACTAAATCCTTGTCACTTACTTCTAGCCAAAGCCCCCTGACCTCCTGGAGTAAGTTCCGCGTCCTTCTGCCACATGCCACACTGGTCACCCTGCCTGTCCCCTTGGGCAGGGCTCCGCCTGAGAGGCAGGGGGAGGCTGGGCCGGGGGAAACCGGGGAGGTGTGTATGTTTTCTTCGAAAACAGGTGTCCTTTGCTAATGCAACCTGGAGGGGAGATGTTGCAATCAAGAGAGGTGTTTCCTCAGGCCAGGAGTGGATTGGAAGCCGTGGAGCCACTGAGGACGGTGAACCGCAGGGCAGGTACCAGACCTCGGCCTCCTGCGTCCTGCAGAGAAGGGTCAGGTGACCTGGGGAGCTTCAGCCTCAACACCAGGTCCAGAGGCGGCACCTACCCTGGGATCAGCGACTCTACTCAGCTCTGTGAGGATCCGCCGGCCCGCCTTGCCTTTCGGGGACCCTGGGCCAGCAGCCCCGGGAGGGAGGCCTGGGAGGGGCGTGAGGTCTAGACCAGGACCGAGTGTCCCCTCTGCCTTCTCCATGGTAGGCCTCCCGGGCCCTGCGCCCCGGGGACCCAGAGGTGTCTTCGCTCTGCGGGCAGCGGCGGAACCCACAGGCTGCTGCCCGCCACGCTGTGCTGCGAAGGAGTTTGGTTCTCGTCTTGAATTTAACTTCTGGTTTTCCCTAGCCGACGTGAAAAGTGCGCGCAGTGCTTCAGCCTGTGGCCGGCCACCTGCAGCACCACGAGGGGTGTTAGGACGGCAGACGCGTGCCGCCGGCCCTGGGCGCTCGAGGCGGACTGTGACCTCTGCTGGTGGCACTGCCTTCTGGCCCCTCTGCCCGCGGCCTGATGCTGCGGCGTCTCCACAGAGGCTGCGTTTCGAATCTACAGCGAGGCCAGCCTGTTGGGACAGCTAGGCCGGGGGAGGCCCTCACAGCCCTCACAGGCAGCCCCTGGGTCCCGGATGGGGAGGGATTGGCCTGGGGCCTGCAGCCTCAGCCCGAGTCCCAGAAGCCTGGGGGTAGGCTTGGGGACCCCAACAATTATGCACAGTAGACTTCCTGAGCTAAAACTCAGGAAGCCGAGTGTCTCCCGTTAGCGCTCACCCCTCCATGATTAGGCCATGTTGGTCTCTCCGTGTGACCAGCTGCAGCCTCAATTCTCTCCCCATCCCAGCAGGCTTCTCTCCCTATTCCGGCTTCATTGATCCCTGCTTTTCTTTACTCACCATCATTTATGGTCAACCTTGTGAGAAGAGGTGATTCTGAGTAAGGTGGTGCAAGGACTCACAGCTCACTGCTCCGCTGGGGCCCAGGACAGGCAGCTGCCCAAGGTGGACAGGCAGAGCCAGAGCATCGGGGAAGGAGCCGGCAGGTGGGAAGGCCTTCTGAGCCAAGACCTGACCCGGAGGAAGGGTAACTGGGTGCGGCGGGGGGTGCAGAGTGGGACCGGCCCTGGGAGCCGGGCACAGCTGGGAGCGTGGAAAGTTGGTTGGAGGCCCTCAGAGCCACAGTCTTCATCACCGACAGCAGGGAGAGAGCACGGCCAGAAAAGCCGAGAGCTGGCCAGGAAAGGGGGGTGCCTCCTCTTGGGGGACCTCCAGTGCCTGCAAGTGCATCAGAATCCCCAGGTTCTGACTCACGGGACGGAGCTGGGCCCGAGAAGTTGCATTTCTCGCAGGCAGGGAGCCCCAGGAGGCCAGATTCTAAGGGGATGAGCCTGGGGACCCAGGTCACCCGGTCTCCAACAGCCTGTGCTTGGGCCCCACCCTCGACAGAGAAGGTGAGGGGACTACGTGCTGGCGCCTTGGGGCACAGCAATACTGAGCGTCCCCTCTTCCCTTAAATGCATCTTTCTGCTTCTTCTGGAAGGCGAAGGTGACAGGCTGGTTGTCCCCATGGGGCAGGGGTGGCAAGCTACATGATCCCACCCAGATTCAGGGTTGGAGATGGTCCGGGTGGGTGCAGGACGCCCAGAACGTGGCTGGGTACCCACCGACCAGCACCACAGGCTTGGAGCCGGCGGTGCTCTGGTGTGAGCAACACAACAGTGCCCTCTTGTGGCCGAGCCTGAGACACGCGGAGGCAGTGGCAGGTGACTCTGGCAGGGATCATCACAATTTTAAAACGTCTGCAGTGGACATAAGGGCGCATTCTCCGGACACACACTGTGGAGCATGAGGAGCCTTCAGCGCCGTCTCTGCCAGCCTTACTGCCCTGACATCGGTCACTCTTGTTTCTTTAATCAGCTGCCCGGCCTCACTTTCACTTGTCTAATTTTGCCAGACTTTTTTTTTTTTTTTTTTTTTTTTTGTGTGTGTGTGTGTGTGTGTGTGTGTGTGTGTGTTTTAAATCCTCACTGAGGATATTTTTTCCCATTGATTTCCAGAGAGAGAGAGAGAGTGGAAGGGGGGAGGAGGGGAGAAAGAGGAACTTAGGTCTGTGTTTTGACCAAGAATCAATGATGCTCCAACCAACTAAGCCACCCAGCCAGGGCGGAGGTCTCTTCGTGGGCGATAGTGCTTCGGTGGACACCCCCCCAGGAAGCTTGTGGAAAGCACATCTGGCTCAGGCAGCTGGGTTGGGCCCAAGACACTGCATTTATACAAACCCCCACGGCACCAAGAGCCCTGGGTCTGCAGGCCTTTTCGCTGCTCAAGGCCCCTGCCGCCTGGCCAGCCCCTCCCCCCGAATCTCTCCCACTCTCCCCCCCACCCTAGGAGCCTCTGGCAGAGGGGACAAGGATGGAGGGAGCAGGGCAGGAGGGTCACCTTCCCCAGGGTGGGAAAGGGGAAGGTGCTCCGAGAAGGGTCATCCTCGGTCAGGAGACCCCTCCCAGGGCAGACCTCCCCTGGGTTTCTCTGCCAAGTTGGAAACTTGAACCTTCACCCAGTTGTGCTGGAAGCCTGGGGGGCCCCTCCCAGCCCTCCTTGTCCCCTGCTCTCTGCCCTGCCCTGGTGGGGGCCCTGGGAGTGTCTGCACATCCCTCTGTGCTGCCCCTGCCCCCCTCCCAGACCTGGTGTGGCTGGAGGGGTCTCTGAGGTTGAGCATCTCCCGCTGCCCTGTCCCCTGCACCTGCCCCCCTGGGAAGCCATCGCTGTCGGGGCTGCTGAGCTCCCCAGGAGGCTGCAGAGGAGGCTGGGGAGAAGCCAGGACTCAGGGGGAAGCTCCTCAATGCCCAGCCAGGGGGTCCTGAGGGAGCTGGGGCCCCCTCCTCTGCCAGATCCATCTTGAAGGGCTGAAACCAAAAGCACAGGGAGGGGGTGCGGTTTCCTGCATGACCCTCTCCAGTCCTGTCTTCGACACTTCACAGACCTGAACTCAGCCGGTCCTACACCCTCTCACATTTTTAGTCCCCTTTTTACAGAGGAAACTGAGGCACAGAGCAGGGCGTGACCTGCCCCAGGCACCCCCGTTTACCATGGGGAAGGAGAGGCTGGCCAGCTGGCCTGGAGCGACACCCTGGACCATCTTCACCTGGACGCCGGCTGCTGTGTCACACGCCGATGGGTGTCGGTGGTGAGGCGGGGTCCCGGGCCCTCAGCCCCAGTGCGATGTTCCTGGGAGGCGGGCAGGCCTGCAGCTCCACTCCTGCCGGCCATGGCCCTGACCCTCCAGAGGAGGGAGCCGGGGCCAGGCAGGGGCCTGGTGCTTGGGCTTACTCAGAAAACGTACCCCTCCAGGGGCACTCCGCTAACTTTCCTGTCATTCCTAGACTAGTTCTGGAGTATGGCTGAGGCCAAGTGATCGCTGGGGTCTCATCCCACACCGACAAGGCTGGGGGGGGCTCACTCTTCCCCATCAGGGTGCTCAGACCGAGCCTTGGTATCCAGATTCCAGGGCGAACCCCTGCCTCTGCTCAGCCTTTCCCTGGGAGCCCCCCCCACATGTCCCCCATCATTCCACCCATCTCCATGGCCAGATCACGAGGGGCCTGAATCCACCCCAGGAAGCAATGCTCGTGGCGGTCAGCCTGCAGGACCCCAAGCCCCACACTCATTCCCGGTGAAACCTTAGCAAACAGCAGCAGCAGCCGGGCTCAGACTGGCCTCCTGGCTCCTCCCATGGCCTCTGGGAAAACCAACGAGGAAGACATTGATCCCCAAACTCCTTCCTCCAAGGTCAGCCTCTTTCTGCCAAGATCTAAGAGAAGGTTTCGTTTCAGCCACCTTTGCTGCCAATTTTGTTTTGCACTGTCATCTTCTGACCTCTGCGTTGGAATGAGTACCCTGGAAGGGCCCTGACACTCTGACACCTGGATTTTGGCCCGAGAAACTGCTAGAATATAGTGGTTCTCAAGCTTTCGAATGCCGCGACCCTTTAATACAGTTCCTCATGTGGTGGTGACCCCCAACCACAAAATTATTTTCGTTGATGCTTCATAACTGTAATTTTGCCACTGTTAATGCATCGTAATGTAAATATCTGTGTTTTCCGATGGTCTGCTGCATAGCCTAAGACCATTGGAAAACACAGATATTTACATTACGATTTATGGTTGGGGGTCACCACAACATGAGGAACTGTATTAAAGGGTCGTGGCATCAGAAAGGTTGAGAACTATTGTGCTAGGCTGTGGCCTCCAAAACTGCCAGAGAATCAATGTCTGTGTTTTAAGCCTCCACATGTGTGATACACTTTACAGCATCTGCAGGAAACTACATGGTTCAAGAGAAGTCCTCCCAAAGGATGGATGCAAACGTGTACACATCACATCACACAGTGCACGCACACATGCACACATGCACACATGTGCAGACACACACAGATGCACACACTGAGCCGTTCACCAACCCCGCCTTCTCCCTGCTACCCTACCCCCACTTTTGCTACTGAACCATTGGGGTTTTCTCTCTCCTTGTGTCTTAGTCTGACCGGGCTGCTCTACCAGAATACCACCAAAGAGGTGGCTTATAAACACCAGAAATTTCTCTGTTCTCAAGTCTGAAAGTCCAAGATGAATGCGCCTGCAGATTCTGTCTGGTGAGGACCGGCTTCCTGGGTCACAGGGGGCACCTCCTTCCTGTGACCTCTGTGGTGGAAGGGGTGGCAGAGCTCTGTGGAGGCCCTAACCCCATTCACCAGGGCTTCGCCCTCATGACCTATCGTCACTCCAGAGGCCCCACCTGACACATCACCAGGGGTGAGGATTTCAACATAAGAATTTGGGGGGGATACAACCATTCAGCTTATCATACCTTGTGAAAAAAAACCTTGATAATATATTTTTAGAAAATTACCAATTTTATTTAGATTTTCACTTTCTATATATTTATTTTTTAAAAGTATTTTTATTGATTTCAGAGAGGAAGGGAGAAGGAGATAGAAGCATCAATGATGAGAGACAGTCATTGATTGTCTGCTTCCTACATACCCTCCACTGGGGATCATGCCACAACTTGGGCATGTGCCCTGACCAGGAATTGTTCCTGGTTCATAGGTTGACACTCAACCCCTGAGACACACATGGGGGCTCCCTAAGTCTAATTTTGTTTTTTATTTCCCAATGTCAGGTTTTTCCTGAATTTCTTTCCTTTCCTTTCTGCTGAATTTGTTGTTGCTGTTACTCACTATCTGAATTCTGAGATTGGATGTATACACCAATCAATTTTCAGTATTTGTGGATTCTTCTGTCAATGCATTTAAGACCTTATCTTCCCTCTCTTGGCACAATGGCCACAACCCATTGGTTTTTGAAGGTCATTCTCATTCTCACTCATAAATAGAGTGCAATTTTGGTCTCAGTAAGTTGTTTAATCTCCACGGTGTTACGTTTCCCCTGGACTATGCTTTTTGGCTCACTTCCTCTGTTATTACCTGGGCTCTGAGAAGATGACGTACAGTTTCTTCCTTGGATAAGGTATTGAAATTATGGGGGGCTCCAGGACCTGATTAAAATTATGTCGATGCTCATGGGCTTTTGAGAAGGGCCCACATGTTCTCAGTGAGGGTTTGGGCAGGGAGCTGGTTCTTATCCTCTAGACTGCAGTGTTTCCCAAACTTTTGACATATGTGTACCCCTTCTATAATTTTCATAACGCTGAGTACCCATCGTCAAAAAAAAATGGATGTATTTTAATAACAATCAAAATATATTTATTTTTTATTTTTTGGTACATACACAAAATAATAATAAACAAAAAATAAAATTATTCATAATAAAATAGAAATAAAAGTTATATTATAAATAATATTTATTTGCACACCGGACCATCTCATGCCTCACAAGACTGTCTTGACTTGACTCATGAGAAGGTAGAATTAGGCGCAGCCAAGCATGGTGCAACGCATAACCCCACCAAACTCTTCCCATACTCCTGGGGGTACGCGTACCACACTTTGAGAAACACTGCTCTAGAGGGGGGATGGTGGGGGCTCATCCCCTGCAGAGTGGGCTGATCCCCTCATCTATGGGGACCCTGCCCTTTCACAATTCCTCACCTCACCTCACTGAGAGTAACTCAGGCGGCGGCACCTGTGTCACACAGTTTCACGGAGTGACAGAGCCTGAAGGAGTGAGGCGCTGCTGGGTCCCAGACTCGGAACCCAACAAGATGGGTGGGACAGAACAGGGCTAGGAGACCCCCAGCCACTGAGGTGTGGAGATTGGCAAGGCGCAGAATGAATGGGGGAGGGGTCTGCCCTGCACACCCCTGGGCACGGCCACGAACCACCTCCCCTGCTTGGCTGTAAGTTCTTGTGGAAGCGTCTGTCCTCAATGAGGCTGAAAACCTGCCCCGGGCAGGACTGTGTCCACTCAGTCCATCACCTTGAGCCACTTAGCTGTGTGTTGGCTGCCCGCAGGTGTCCCACTCCAGGGCACCGCCTCTAGACCCTGCCCCTCCCCTGCCTTACGTGCAGGCTCACAATGGAGCATGTCCAAGGAGCCCCCAGCCTGCTCCCCCCACTGGACCCAGCTCAGGAGGTGCTGGGAGTCCTGATTTATTAGCTTCACCTAACAAACAACACGGTGGTCCACAGAGAGGGACAGCTCTTCCCATCCCCTCCATCCCCACACAGCCAGCGCTTGTAGGGTCTTTGAGGATGCCCAGAGGAGGGGAACCGCAGAGGGGCCAGGAGGGAAGAAGCAGAGGGGCCTGTGCCGGGGACATCCCTGACTTTCAGAGAGTCAGCATTTCCTTCTGGTCTGGGTCGCTAAGGGGCTGCTGGAAACAGCTGCTCTGCGGATGCGGGTCCCCACAATGGGCTCTGGCCTCAGCCCAGCCACCCGGCTGCCAGCTGCTGCTGGCCAGACACTGAGTCAGCAGCCAGCCACCTAGCACATCGCCGCCTGAGCCCAACGCAGTGCAGCTCCCCAGGGGCCCCACACCAGAAGCCCAGAGTCCATTCATTCTGCGCCTTGCCAATCTCCACGCCTCGCTGGCTGGCGGTCTCCTAGCTCTCTGTTCTGTCCCACCCATCGCGCTGGGTTCCGAGTCTGGGACCCAGCAACGCCTCACTCCTTCAGGCTCTGTCACTCCGTGGAACTGTGTGACACAGGTGCCGCCGCCTGTGTTACTCCCAGTGAGGTGAGGTGAGGAATTGTGAAGGGGCAGGGTCCCCATAGGATCAGGGGATGAGCCCACTCTGCCGGGGATGAGCCCCCATTGATGGAAGCCTGGGTGGGCCAGCCACCTGGAACCTGCTTTCCACTTACCCCAAGGTCTGCCTGGCTCCCTGCCTGGCCCCGGGCCCCGCTGCTCTGGGCCCTGAGAAGCCACTGGAGTCGTGGAGTGTCCAGCCAGGGGTCTGGCTTAGACTGGCCTCAGGCACCCTCTGATCGTCAGGGGACTTTCAACTCTCTCAGCTCTGGTTTCGTCATCCGTAAAACGGGGTGATCATTGTGCCTCTCTGTGCAGGAGGGTGTGAGTGAACGGAGCTCAGCTGTTCAAATGTAAGCATTTTTGCAAATTCTGCGTCCCGCTGCAGATGCTGGGGAGGCCCCGGGACCGCTGCGAACCGGGAGCAGGTGCTGGTGCTCCGCTGTGGCCTGTCCGGATGAAGCCTCCAGTCAGCCCAGCTCTGGCCAGGCCTGCCCAGACCCAGCTGCCCTCCGGTCAGCGGGTGCGGAGTCCCAGTCCTCCAACGCGCGTCTCCAGCCAGCTCCTGGATCTGAAACCCACTCACAGGCGGGGCCAGGGCCAGGGCTCCTGCATTCAGACCGGTGTCTGGTGTCTGGTCTCCACCTCATGTTACCAACCCCCTGTTACACAGGAAACCCGTCCACACCATTGCCGAGGTTCCTAAATGCCCTGCACCCATGCTGGCCTTACCAGGTTGGGGGTTTGGGCCACACCCGCCCTCCTGCCCGGGACTGCGGCCAGACAGCCTGGTTCTCGGACAGTTCACACACTGCCTGGTGGCTCATGTGTTCTACCTTTCCTGAAACCCCAAGGAGGGCATCGTCCCCACTTTAAAACATGACCCGAGCCTTTCACAGGATGGAACAAACCGGAACTTAGAGGATGGGAACATTTCAAACAGCGGTGAAGGCAGGAAGGCTGCATGAGGAGGCATCCCGGATAGGGCTTGGGAGGGTGGGAATTCCGTTTTAGGGAAAGGCCACAGAGCTGAAGAGAAAGCGTGACTACAGAGTGGGCGAGGCCTGCAGTGGTGCAGCGGGGAGGGCCCGCCTGGAGAACCCACAGGGACCACGTGGCCGAGGGGGGCTCAGCCAGAGGAGCGGGGCTCTGCTGGTGCAGGATCCGGAGTCCAGATCAGGGGAGCTGTCCTGCACGGGCCGCTCTTGGGGCCTGGACCCGCTTAGCCGGCTGAGCAAAGTTAGGAAGAATAGGATCCTGGCTGGGCCTGGACACCAACGCTGTTGCTTGGAGCAAGTCCTTTCCTTCGTTTTCCTCATCTCGGCCTCAGTTTCCCCACAAATGCAGCTTTGCATCCCTAAGGACCTTCTAGCAATGGATATGGAACCTCACACCACGCCGCTCCAGCTGCGCCCACTTCAAGCTCAGGACTCTAGACTCGAAAGGCAGCTCTCCCAGTCAGACACCAGGCTGGACACGCCCCACGGTTGCTATGGCAGCGACGTTGCCAGGCAACAAGGGGCTGGAACTTGACTACTGTGGGTTGCTATGGCAACCGGGCGTGGCCTCCAGGGGCCTGGTCTCTGGTGGGGCTGGCCCAGTGTTCAGCAGGTGGTCTGGACAGGGAGGAGCCAGCCTTGGCTGTGGGCACCAGCAGAGGAACGGGGGCCTGGTGATTCCTGGTGGGGGTGAGGCCGCAGACTGCTGGCAGGGACTGAGGAGGCTGGGCAGCCTCTTTCACACCTCAAGGCCACCCACAAGTCTCCCAGCCAGCTCCGCAGACCTACATATTTTTTGTGACTCTGGCCATTTTACCTTTCTCCTGCCATTGTGATTGGACTCCTCCATTACAGGCCCTCACTGGTTATTGTTTGCTTTTGTGGAAACTGTTGCCTTCTCGCTAATAATTTTTCTCACCTGCCCTAACACTTGCTTGCCATAGCTTTCCAGTGATCCCGCAAATTTTCCGGGTTGCCCATCACTTCATCTATAAATAATGATAATTTTGTTTCTTTCTTGCCAATAGTTTTACTTTCTAATTTTTTTTTTCTTATTTGTAATGGCAAATGCTGACCCTACTAAGTAAAACGGAGGTGGCATGCATGCCCTTAATCATAATGGGACCCTTTGTTGTGTCCCCATTACAGCTGCCATTGTATAGGTTTGCTGGTCTCAGCACTTCACCTGTGAACCTCAGCACTGCTGTATGGGGTGGGCAGTGTCCTTACCCTGTCTGCGGAAGAGGTGACAGGCATAGCAGTAATGAATGCACCTGAGTCACACCGCTGAGACTGAAGCTGGGCTCCGGTCCTGGCTGTCCCTCACTGGACGCATCCATCAAGACCCTGCAGGAGCCATCAGACTTTGCAGCATCTGTTGAAATCATCCTGTTTCTTTTTATCCAGTGACATACTAGAAGGGTAGGCTACATACAGTCTCCAATACTGAACCACCCTTGCATCTCTGAGAAGAACTTAGTCATGATGTAGAATCATTTTAATGTGTTTAAAATGCAAGCTGTGGGTGGCTTCTCCTTTACTGCCCCCAACACACATCCTTAAATCCCCGTCTCAGCGTGGCCTCCTCTCCACACTGGAAGGAGGTGAAAGAGTGGTTGGTGGTGGTGTGGACATTTCTGAAACCTGGGTTTGATCATTTTCTGAAGGCCTGTTTTTGGGTAGAAAGAAGGGCAGCCGCCCCAGCCAGAAGTGAGGAGACTCCTTGACTCAGTTCTGAACCCATCAAACTTACCAGTTTTCTTTCCAGAAGCTGGTTTGGGGGCGGGCGGTCCAGAGAGGAGTGACCTCTTGACTTGCCTGTTAACAAGCTCACGGGTACATTTCAAATGTGACCCGGGTAGACATTTTCAAACCAGAGGAGTTGGGATGTGCAAGGTGGAACACACAGCTGAAAGGAGATGGAGACTCGAATCTTAGACGACGGAATCAGAATCTAATGGTAAAGAGGCAACAGGCCCCAGATGGAGTCACTTGTGTGCAGCCATGTCACCACGCCAACTGAACACCTAACCCATCTGCAGTTGCAGCCTCTGCCAGGAATTCAAGTCAGCCTGGGATTTCCTGGCCAGCACCAGTGAGATCATCCCCAAAGACCCCGCTGTCCCCCAAAGGAAGGTGGCAGAAACCTGAGACTGTCCACTCTCCGAGAGAAAATTCCCTGCCCCTTTCTGTCTATAAAAACCTCTCCTTCCTGCAGCTTGGAGGAGGTATCTCTACTTGCCAAATGGGACACTGCCCGATTCATGAGTTGTTGAATAAGGTAAGACTGATCTTTACTGTTGAATTTTTTAGTTGACAGTGGGTTGGAAGACCACAGAGGGTGCTGTTGCAGGGGTACAGTGTGAAGACCGCCAGTCCAGGCATTTTGTTTGGTGTGTGTGTGTGTGTGTGTGTGTGTGTGTGTGTGTGTGTGTTGGGGTGGGGGCACTGACTTCTGTCATCACCAGAAGGCAATAGGACAAGGTTAGAGAGAATAAAGAGAAGAGAGAGAGCCACAGAGGACAGAAGGGCCAGCGAGCAGACGCTAGGAGTCCCAAAAGAAGGAAGATATTGCAACAGGGCAGAGAAAACATTTGAAAAACAATAGAGGAGAGACATTTTCCAGAATTGAAGAAAAGTAAACAAACTCAGGCTGAAAGGGCTCACAGACTTCCATTGGAGAGACACAGAGAAAGCCACATCGTTAGAAAGTTCTAGAACCATCCTGGGCACAAGAACCCAATGGATGCTGGACTTCTCGACAGAGAACAAGGAAACCACGAAGCAGTATTTTTTTTTTAAAGTATTGAAGAAAACAAACTTTGCACCTAGAATTTTACATCCAGCCAGACTGAAAGTATAACTACAGTATCCTCAGGAGCACCAGGCTTTAGAATGCTTCTCAACCCCAGACTCCAGTAGATTATACTCCGTATTTCATCAGTAGCACAAGAGAAGCTCCAGGAGGTATGGAACATCAGGACTACCAGGCACTTTGGGACGTGAATTCATTGTCTTAAACAAAAGCAAAGCAACGAAAAATATAGCCACACTAACTCAGAGCTACAATTATGGACAATATCAACAGTTAAATTACTTGGTTATTAAGGGAAGACCTAACTAGAGGGCTACACAGGGCTAACAAAGAAAAGGGGTCTAACTCAAGGGCAGTGGCCACACAATAGAGATAATAAAGGTAAGTCAGTAGAAGAAAACTCACCATATTCAGTGAGAAAGAACTAGGTAAAGTTATACAGTGAGTGTACATTTTAAATAAGATGGTAAAACTCATTCTTGATATAACAGTAATTACTAAAAATATAACTAAATTAAACTCTGATTAAAAGGTATAAATAGATTAGATTTTAAAATGTCAACAATAGATTGCTGAACAAAGTTTAGAACAAAAATGTTGGCAAAAGACATAACAGACAAGTAATGAACTAGAGGAAACTGGGTCGACACCTCAATATATGACATTCAAATTTGAGACAAAAAAAGTAAAAATAGAAAAAACAACAACAACAACAAAGAAGGCCACCACAAGCATGCTAATGAAAGGTCACACTCCTCAGAGTCACTCTGACACGTAAGAATATGCATCAGTGAGCAGCACATCTCATCTGCCAGAGTTGCAGGGAGAAGGCGATATTTCAACATTTAAATATATATATATTTTTCAACATTTAAATATATATATATATATATATATATATATATATATATATTATTGATTTCAGAGGGGAAGGAAGAGGGAGAGGTAGAAACATCAATGATTGGCTGCCTCCTGCACGCGCCCTACTGGGGATGGAGCCTGCAACCCAGGCATGTGCCCTTGGCCAGAATCAAACCCATCACCCTTCAGTTCACAGGCTTACGCTCTATCCACTGGCTAGGGCTATTTCCACACTTTTAACTGGAGATTTTAATTTTAAAAATAACTATTTAATAACTCAAGCAGGCAAAAATGAGCAGAATCTGTAAATCCTGAACTATTACCCAGTTCAAACTGCCATGCGTCCAAAACGGAAACCATTCCCACACGCCACGATATTTTGAGTTTAATTTAAAAAATCAATTTTCAATGAATACTATAAAAATAAATATATTACTCACAATTCAGGTGTCCTTGAACATTTTCAGTTGAAAATTGTCACGAAAAATAATTTAAAAGCCTCTATAGACGTTTATGGCGTGCAAAGGGTTAAATATGTATAGGACTCTATATCAATCAAACAGAGATGTAAAATAGTTACAGAAACCGACCATGAGTTAGGCCTTAGAGAAGGCTCAATAAATTCCGGAGGTGAAATTCCATGCAGACGGAGCTGCTAAGCTTGTATTGTGCCTCTAAGGCCCCTTTGCCCCACGCTCAAAGACAGTGGTCGGCAAACGCATTAGTCAACGGGCCAAATATCAACAGTATGACGATTGAGATTTCTTTTGAGAGCCAAATGTTTTAAACTTAAACTTCTTCTAACGCCACTTCTTCAAAATAGACTCGTCCAGGCCATGGCATTTTGTAAAAGAGCCACACTCAAGGGGCCAAAGAGCCGCATGTGGCTCGAGAGCCACAGTTTGCCAACCACGGCTCTAAGAGAATGCCCTAAATGGACCTGGTCAGAGGGTGCCCCTGTCCTCCAGCTGGTTTCAGCTTAAGGGAGCACTCCCTAACCCTGGGAGGAGGGAGAGTGAGGTCCAGGGGCTTGTTGCCCACATCCTTCCAGGCTAGGCTGGCTGCATCCTCAACTGCGGCCTCTCTGCTCCTACCAGAGGCCACGCCCTCTTCTTCCTCCCACCCCCCACAGCCTGTGGTTTCCCTACCTTCTACCCACCCCTTTGTAAATGGTCACCCTTACCAAACACTTCTCAGATTACCCAACTTGGCCATGCCATCTGCTTTCTGCTAGGATCCTGACTGAACACAGGCCTTGCTCTCAAACAATAAGGCAATTAAATTAGAAATTGGTAACAAAAGATTATAATAAAAGAAATTCCATTGTAAAGTAAATAACATTGTTAAATAACCCATTGGTTTAAAAGGAGATTATCAGGCACATTAAGAAATATTTAGATCTAAATGATAATGAAAGCATTGTATGTACAAATTTGTGAGAGTCAGTTGAGGAATTTTGTAGCTTTAAATAGATCAGAAAGCCAGGAGGTTTAAAAATGAATGAGCTAAGCTTTTAGCTCACGTGCGAGCAATAGACCAAATCCAAAGAACCTAGACAGTAGAAAAGAATAGATAAGTACAAAACTAAATGAGATAAAGGGGAAGATGAGACTATTAACAAAACTAAAATTTGGTCCTTTGAGAATGTTTTAAAATATTTTAAAAAAAAGAAAAATGCAAATAAATAAAATGCAGAATGCAAAATAAACAAAGAAACAATATGCTGGTACAGAAACAATAAGAATAAATATCTACCTTAGTAATTTAACAACCTCAATGAAATAGATTAATTCTTAGAAACATGTAAAATGACAATTTTGGCTCAAATAAAGGACTTGACAGGTTCAATAAGTATAATAGAAATGGAAATAATAAACCCCCCCCCCATCCCACCCCCAGGAGCCCAGGTAGTTTTTTTTTCCTATAAAAAATTTGGAGGAAAAATAATTTCTCTTTTAGGTGGTTCCAGGAAATAGAAAAAAGGAGGAGCTGTCTAGGGTCTTTGGAAGGGAGGGGGAGAGGGATGGTCTCCTTGGCAGACGTCGGTATGTCTGTGCCCTTGTTCCTTTGAAGGCACATGCCAGCCACCACACAGACGGTGCAAAACTGAGGCGAAGCGCTTCCCTTGCTGGGCTGTGTGAGGATCAGATGGTTAACAGAGCCAAGCCCTCAGGGCAGCAGGGGCACCTGCAGGGCCCGGGGCGGCTTAGCCCGGGGATGCTGAGGATGCTGAGGATGCTGGGCTGGAAAGGGATGGGCCGGGTTTCCAAGTAGCATGACGTCACCGCACCCAACTGCAGTTCCGGTGGGTGCGCTGGCCCGAGGCTTTGTCAAAGTTGCCCGGCGCCTGGCGGCGGGGAGAGGTTCGTGGCGCACGCGGGGGTGCCAGTCGGTCCCCGGTGGCCCGGAGGGCGGCTGGGGATGGGCGGAGTCTGGGGTTTGCGCGTGGTCCCAGAGCAGCGCGTGGGCTTGGTGGTTCTGGCTGGAGAGACCGGGTGCGAGGACAGCGGGGGGCTGGCGGCCAGGAGAAGGGGGGCAGCGGAGGGCGGGGGTCTCCCCCGGGCCTGTGGGGCGGGGACGGCGGCCGGCGGGTTGCATCATCCAGCCAGGGGGGCTGTCCGCGACGCTCGGGGCTCTGCACCGCGCTCCGGCCGGACCCACCTGTCACTCCGGAGTCAGGGTCCCCGCCCGCCCCCTCCGGCCGCCCCCTCCGGCCGCTCCCCGGGGGAAGGCGCCCCACCGAGCTTTGTCCCTCCGCCACGGCGCCGTGGTTTGTGCTGGTGGCCTCCCTCGAAGGCGGGGGCAGGTACATTTCATGTTTTCATGTGATAAAATAAAGGTCATGGTCAGGAGGGCCCGGTGCGGATTCCTCGGGCGAGTTGGGGTGGGTAGGGGGCCCCGGGGTTGGGCGCCGCCGGGTCCAGGTCCCCCCGCCAGGGCGCGCGGGGGCCGCGCCCGGAGAGGGGGCACCGCGTCCAAGCCGGTGCCGGTCCCCCACCTCCCCGCCCAGCGCGCTTCGGTGCGGGCGGTGATGTCACAGCCGGGACCCGGCCCCCCGGGCTCCATCTAACCCCGTCCCCGCGGCTCCATCTAACCCCATCCCCGCGGCTCCATCTAACCCCGTCCCCGCGGCTCCATCTAACCCCGTCCCCGCGGCTCCATCTAACCCGGTCCCCGCGGCGGCGGCCGCGACGCCCGTCCCCTCCCCGCGCCACAGCCCGGCGGGCGGCGGGGCTCGGGCGCCGCGCGCAGCCAACCAGCGCGGCGGGAGGCGCGGGGCGGGGCGGGCGGGCGGGGGGCGCGCAGCCCGTCACGCGGCGCCGCCGTCACCGCGCCCGGGGCAGCCCCACAGCAGCGGCAGCAGCAGCAGCAGCGGCGGCAGCAGCAGCTCGGGGACCCGCGCCCCTGCCCGTGCCCATGCCGCGCCGCCTCCCGTGAAGCCAGAGAGGTAAGACCGCCGCCCGCCGGGGTCCTGCCCGCGCCGGGCACCCCGCACCTGCACCCCGCATCCTGCACCAGCGCCGGCCGCCCCCGGCGCCCGAGTCCCGGCCGCGGCCCGAACCGCGGGCGCCGTGCGTCCCCTTCCCTTCCCCCATCCCTCCCCGTCCCCGCGGAGAACAATGGGGCCAAGGCAGGGCGCCCGCCCTTCATTGGAAGCCCAGCCGGGGCCTCTGGAACGGCCCCCGCGCTGCGGCAGGCCTCTGGGCCGGGATGGGCGAGGGTCGCCTGGGGAAGGGCGAGCGCCGCCGGCGGCATCTCGAGACTCCCTCCATCTCTCCCTTCCTCCCTCCCTCCCTCCCTCCCTCCCCGGCTCGACCCTCTCCGGAGCGGACCCGGAGAGCGGGGATGCGGCGCGGGCCGAGCCTGGACCAGCGGGGGCGGGGAGGGATGGAGATGGAGAGGAGGAGAGGAGCCTTGGATGGAGGCACCGGGGAGGGATGGAGAGGAGGAGAGGAGCCTGGGATGGAGGCTCCGGGGAGGGGCGCGGCTGCAGCGGCCCGACCCTGGGGGCCGGTGCCCAGGGCGGGGGCGGCTGCCCCGGTCCCCGGGGTCGGGGAGGGCAGAGATGGAGCCGAGAGTCAGACGGGCGGCGGGCGAGGCCCGCGGGGGCTGCTGCGGGCAGGCCCGGCCACAGGCCTGGTGCGCACCTCCGGAGCTGCCCATCATCCTGCCCTAACCGCGCCCCCTTCCCAGGAGACCCAGAGAGACCAATGGTAGGGGGCGGGGGGTGTCGCCGGCAGACGAGGCCTGTGCGTCCACGCAGCCAGCGCCCAGGAACAGGTGCGGCCCGGCCGCGGGCCGGAGGGGGTTGCGGGGCCGCGACATCTCGGCTGCGACGCTCCCCAGGGGCCCGGGCTCGGTGTCAGGGAGGAACGCTGTGGGGTGGACCCCCGTACCCCCCCTTTAGGCTGCCCCTCCCGCTAACGCTCCCCCTCGGGCTCCGGGAGGGGCGGGGGCCGCACCCCGGGGTGGGTGGGGGTCCGCAGTGGGCGGGGCGCTCCGTGGGCCGCGGGCGGGCGCCGGGCCGGAGGGAGGGAGGGGGAGGGAGGGAAGAAGGGGGAGGGGGAGGGAGGGAAGAAGGGGGAGGGGAGGGAGGGAGGAAGGGGGAGGGGAAGAGGGAGGGAATGCCAAGTCATGGGGCCTGCAGGGCGCGGGCGCGACGTCACCCCAGCGCGGACCCGCTGCGCGCCCACGTTCCCCGGAATAGGGACCTTTCCCTGGAGACCGGCGGACCCCCCCCCCCAGGCCGCTGCCCCGCCCCCGGGGGCGCTGGCTTTGTGGGGTGAAAGGCCTGTGGGGGCTGCCGGGGGCGAGCTCGCGGCTTCGGAGAGGCGGAGGTGCAGGGGCCCCATCCTAACCCCGGGGGCGCGGGCAGCCGCCCCTGCACAGGTCACATGGGCCAGCTCAGCCGGCGGGGGGTCGCCGCCAGGCCCACCTCCGCCCCTCCGCCTCTCCGCCTCTCCGCCGGAGGATGTAGCTTCCGGTTTGGAGGGAAGCTGTGGGGTCCAGTGGGGGGGGGGTGGGGCTGTACCTGCGGCGGCCATTTTGCAGGTGTGGCTGTGGGACGAGGGTAGTCTGGTCTGGAGCAGGGCAGGCACCTGCGGTGGGGTGCAATGTTTGCCGTGCAGGGTGAGCCTCTGAAGATGGGCAGAATGTCCTCGGTGGGGTGTGGTCCACAGGGCAGTGAGGCTGGGGTCAGGTGTGTAGTCAGGGCCCCCTCACCCCAGGGCTGTCAGTGAGGGCCCCTGTGGGGACCGGCTTGCTTGCTGCCTGCTGTATGTTCCCTCCAGTCTCCCCCCCTCACCCCCCCCCCCCAGTGACCCACAGACTGTCCCTTGGGGCCTCCTGCTTCACCAGCCACAGCTAGGTGGACATTGAGGTTCTGCTCAAAACCCAGAGCTGGTGAAACGGGGGTTCATACCCAGACCCACGGGTGAGGGGTTCCGGACACCAGCCTTGCCCCTTCCTGTCCTCCCTGTGGATCCAGGGCTGACCGTGTCCTCTGGAAGCAGAGCAGGGAAATCTTCCCATGGCTGGCTCTGTGGAGGGTCAGGTGGAGTTGTGGGAGGGACGTGGGTGGAGGTGGAGGTGGAGGGGGGAGCCTTGGGGGCTGGAGTCGCCTTTCTAAGCCACCCAGCTCGCTTGGGCCAGCCAAGGAAGGCGAGCTGGGTGTGGCAGGGCAGGGAATGCTTTGAAGGGGTCCTGGTACCACAGGATGGGGGGGGACATGGGGGCTGTGGAGAGGCTACCGGCTCTGGTACCATGCCCGGGCCTTTAGGGTTGACTGACCAGAGCACATATCCAGGTGACCCTGCACTTCTAAGAGCCAGGAGGGCCGCAGTGGAGAGTGGCTGGTCCGGGTTACTTAGCAGCTAATGACCCCCAGGGTGAGCACGTGGCTGTCTCAGGCCCAGGACAGGGCTCACACCCCGAGGCTGCAGGGAACCCAGTGTGCCATCTCCACGGCGCCTCTCATGCCCAGGAGCATCTCAGAACTCTTTTGGGACAGGACCAAACCTGTCGGTTTTGGGGTGTCCAAGGGCACAGCCAGGCTGGTGGGCCAGCGACGTCTTCAGTTCTGTTTGTTCCCTTAGCTGACTGCCTCTGCCCACCTGGTTCTACTCCCCTCACCCCCATCCCCCCAGGCATGCCCAGGGCTGGGGCAGAGGGCCTAACCTAAACTAGCAGGCTTGCTGTTTGATTGCTGGCAATGACCAGGTTGTGTTTGACTCCTGATCCTGGCTGCGGGCTGGGCTGAGGGGTGGTGGATGGCCCCAGGCAATCCCATAGCCCCAGCCCAGTGCCACTGGGACCCAATGAAGCAGTCATTGTATTGGGGTCGTTGGAAGGGTGGAGGGCATAGTCAAGGTCAGCTGTCAGCTGAGGCTGAGCCTCCTGACCCATCCTTGTCCCTCTCAGCCCCTCCTGGGGGCCTCAGTGCCCCCGCCCACAACACCACCTCACACCTGCTTTCTCCCAAGCTCCCCTGGCTTAGCCTCGAAGCTGAGGCTGAACCCCTTGTGGCCTGAGGACCACCCTGATCCTGACACTCTGCCTGGGTGGCTGGGCTCCACCCTCTCTAAGGCCTCCTCACCTGGGTTTAATCCTCTAATCCCCAGCTCCCTGGGGTGGGGAAGCGTACCCCCCTTCCCCTTGCTCAGATTTTCGCCCCTAGAGGGGCATCTAAGGGGGGCAAGTCTGGACCCCACCTGCCCAGGTTCCCTGTTCTTACTCCTTCCCCTTCCCCACACGGCCCTTGGGGCTGGAGCAGCCACCCCGTACACACACACACACACACACACACACACACACACACACTTGCACACTCATCTCACTACGCATACCCACCCAGGTTCACACACACAGACACACACAGAGTTTGCAGCCAGCTATGTCCATGCGAGGTTCTCAGAGCCCCTCAAAGGCTGCCACCACTTTGAAGCCCTCTGTGCGCACCCCAGGGTGTCAGCCTATCCCTCTGCAGGAAGGAAAGGCATGGACAATTATTGGGTGCAATAAATGAGTCCCTTGTGATGCCGCGGAGACTCCATGAGGCAGGTGGTGTCCCGGCCTTGCCAGGGGGGACCTGGGATTCTCCCCAACTTCCTGCGACATCCAGAGCTTTCTGTCCCCCGTCTGGCTCCCCCACTCCGCCGGCCCTAGCGCACTCTCCCCTCCCCCGTGGCGCAGCACAGAGCTCCGGAACTGCAGGCGCTCAGTAAGTGCTGCTTCCAGGTTGAGCCTGTAGCTTTTTAGCCCAAGTGGTCCATTTCCTGAGCGCCCAGGGCGAGCAGCTGCCACTCTCTGAGGGTGGAGTCCTCTTTGTGTCTCCCACTCAGGGCCTGCTGGCTCCTGAGGCAGCTGCCTCCCTTCCTCCGGGTCTCTGAAATGCGGCTCCTGGTTTCCGGTGGAATGGCCCCAACTGCTCTTGCAGGCCCCGCTCCCTGCAGACCCCCCTTTCCTTGAGCCAGTCTCTGGCTTTCCTCAGCGGGAGGCCGGGGTGCCCAGGAGTGGCCTGGAGGGGTGTCAGGAGTCCTGGGTCCCACTCCTGGCTTTCCGTTTCTTTCTCCATCTGTCACCATCTCAGAGTGGCAAGGGGCAGGGCTGGGCCATTAATGCCCAAGGCCACGGGGCAGTGGGCCCAGGCTTCTGTGGGGCTGTCATGGGGCTGAGGCAAGGGGCTCCCTCGGCTGCCTAGTGCCATCCTCCACCTGCGTCTGGGGCCAGGGCCACACCGTGGCTGCGGTCCCTGGTGCCTGGGAGGCAGCAGCTGCAGAGTGCAGTGGGCCAGGCCCAGACCAGAGGAGAAATCTGAGGGCCGTATCTATCCCCTTCGCTCCGGCTTCACAGTCAGGCGCAACGTTCTTGGTGTTGTCTTTTCCTGGGTCTAAGCTGTCTTTTTCTTACATTGCGTGCGTTTCCTCCGTCCTCGCCTTTCCCCAGCTCTCAGTCACACTCTCTTTCTGGTGCCCACGCTCCTGGAGGCCATCTCCATCCCTGAGCTGGAGTCTGTGTCTCAGCCCCCAGAGCGGCTTCTTTCTTGGTTTCCGGTCCTGTTTTGCTGGAGCACATCCTTGTGTGACTTCCTAGAATGGGTGACGAGTCGTTGGCTGGGAAGAGTGTCCTTGCTCTGTCCTGATCGGGGTGGGTGGTTTGTTGGAGAGCACTTATTTCTGGTAAATCATTTCCCTGAGAACACTGGCTGCAGCGTCTTCTGAGAAGTCTTTTTCAGTAACTCCTATTTCCTGCCTGGAATCTCTCAGGACCCCTTCTCTCTGAGGGGCTGTCTCCAGGGCGGGTCTGCGTAGAGCCCTTTCCGCCGAGGACCGGCTCTCTTCTCCCATCTGCCCACCTGCTCCTCCCTGCTCATCTTCTCTGCTGTCTTCCCAGAAATCCTGCTGGTCTTCTGTGTTCCTGCCTTTCCCCTCACATATTCTGTCTCCTTGCTTTTGTTCTATGCTCTGGACAATTTTTGGCCTTCATTGTTGAGCTCTCTTTTGGGGTTTTGTGTTCAGTGTTCACGTGTTGTCTCTGCCAGCTCCGTCTTCCTTCCCATTTCGTAGCGCCCTCTTCTTGTTCTGAAAGTGCGGTGTCTTCTTGAAACATCCTGAGCACATTCAGAGGTCTGGGGCTCATTCCTTGGTTCTGCTTTGGTCCCACTGTTTCTCTTTCCCTGGGGCTTGTTCTATGCTGGTTGTCCAGTCCTTCGCTTTGAAGCTCTGTGCCCTGCGTGCACATATGAAAGCCTTGTTGGTCCATTCAGGTGAGGGAGGTTCGTCAGGCTGGTGTCCCATGGTCTGAGTGGGGTTCCATTGGGAGCTCAGTGGGGTATGCATTGGCAGGCCTCGCTTTAGGTGGAGCGATGGGAGCTGGCTGCCCAGCTGTCCCCCCATACCAGAATATGGGGTGCCAGCATGCACACCGAAGACTTCCTTCTTTTTTTAAAAAAATATTTTATTAATTTTTCACAGAGAGGAAGAGAGAGGGATAGAGAGTTAGAAACATTGATGAAAGAGAATCATCGATCAGCTGCCTCTGCACACCCCCTACTGAGGATGTGCCCGCAACCAAGGTACATGCCCTTGAGCGGAATCGAACCCGACTCTCTATCCACTGAGCCAAACCGATCCCAGCAAGACTTCTCTCTTGCCAGACGATTTCTTCCATTTCTGTAGAGAAGAACCTTCAGCTGTTTGCCTGGACATTGGCAGCCCCTGCCCCTGTGAGGCTGGGCAGGGGGATGGGTGTGGCGGTTCTAGGACACACTGCACCCAAGGTGTCTTTTTCAGCCTGCCCCTCCTTGGCCAACCTTGAGTCTGTGACCACCTAGTCATCACTCCTCGCATATGCCCCCCTCCTCATCAGCAGCCAGCAGCTTCCCCTACAGGGTCCCCGAGAAGCTTTCTCATCTCTTCTCACAGTTCTCACCCCTCCTGGCAATGTTGGGGGGAGCTTGCCCTTCCTCCTGCCCTCAGCATGTGGTGTGTCTGATGCAGTCCCCCCAGTCCCCCACCTTCACACCCCTCTGCAGCCCCATCCCGACTCATCCTGAGTTCTTGCTTCCCTTCATGATAAGTCATCTCAAAAGAAGTTAAGTCTTTTTAAAAAAATACAGGATAGATATGCTAACAAACGGTTAGCCATGTGCCCACCATCAATCTTAGGAACAAAGCATTTCCCCTGCACCGACAGTGCTCACACCCACAGGCATCTGTGACCCGCCCAGGAGCAGGGACTGGCATTGCCCCACCTTTCAGCCCCGGGAAGGTTCTGTCCATTACTGACTTCAGGGAGGGCCACTTGGGTGTCCTGGTAGCATCCAGGTCTCAGACCCCAGCTAGAGGTTCATCAGTGCCTTGACTTTGGGAGCCAGTGCCCTCAGAACTCCATTATCTGCCCCTGGGCTCTTGGTCGGTAGAATTATTTGGGAATCTGATACCTTGTGAGCTGAATGGCTTGTCTGCATCTGTCTGAACCATGGTTTTGAGATTCTAAGGATCCACAAATGACTCCATTTCCTTCATTTTCACACCTGGATAGCCACTGTGTAACCAGACCACGGGGGAATGTCCAGTCTCTGGTGGGTGGGGGCTTTAACATATGAATTTGTGGGGACACAGACATTCAATTCATGACACCAGTTGTCTCAGCATCACTGGATGAAAAGTTCTTCCTCGTCTCATTGCCCTGTAAAGTCACATTTTTCAGGCAGCAGAAGGGCTGTGTCTATGTGGGCGTTTCTGATGTCCCTTCTGTGACTTTGGTGATTTTGCACCTTGTTCCAACCACCTATCTTAATTACTATAGCTTTATATTAAGACGATATCAGTAGTGAATGTTGCCTTTTATCCTCTTGTATTTCTTCAAATTTGTTATGAGTGATCTTAGCATCTTGCTCCTCCATGTACATTTTTATTTTATTATTTTTAAAATATATTTTATTGATTTTTTTTACAGAGAGGAAGGGAGAGGGAGAGAGAGTTAGGAACATCAATGAGAGAAAGATCAATTAGCTGCCTCCTGTGCCCGCAACCAAGTACATGCCCTTAACCAGAATCGTACCTGGGACCCTTGAGTCCACAGGCGGATGCTCTATCCACTGAGCCAAACCAGTCAGGGCTTCCATATACATTTTTAAAAGCAATTTGTCAAGTTTCATAAATAATGTGATGAAAATTCATTTGAAATTATGTTGAAATTTTGGATCCATTTGGGTGAAAAATAAGATTGAAAAAAATTTTTCCCACGAGCAGGTTATAATTCTTTACTTAGGTTTTCTATAATTATTTTTTAAGTTTGAGATTTTTCTTCATAAAAGTTATATGCATCTTTTGTGACATTTATTTCTATGAAGGTACTTTATACTTTTGGTTATTTTTTAAATGGTACCTTAATATTTTTTAAATTCTGTCTCTTGTATATACTGACATGGTTGGTTTCTAGCAACTTTGCTGAAAATATTTGTTTGTGGATGCTCTTGATTTCTATGCAGATAAGTAAATAGTCTGCAAATGATAACAATTTGGCTTCTTCCTTTACAACCCATAATTTTGTCATTGTTATTTCTTTTTCTTGCCTTATCACTCTGGCTAATACCACTGCTACAGTGCTAACTAGAAGTGGTGATAGCAGACATTTTACACTTGAGTTTAAAGGAAATGTTCCTAATACTTCACCATTAAGTGTGATGTTTGGGCAGATTTTTTAGTAGATGCCTCTTATAAGATTAAAAATGTTTTATTTTATTCTCATATTGCTCAGAGTTTTATTATAAATGAGTTAGGAAAATTGAGTGCTTCTTCAGTACTTATTGGGAACCTCAATTGGATTTTTCCTCCTTAATATGATATGTGGTGAATTACATTTAATAGCTATACTAACACTCAGCCATATGTTATGTTATCATACTGATACTCTTGGAATAAGCCTGCTTCATTATCCTTTTTTTCCCTACCTGACTTTCCTCCTAATATTTTGGACTTTTGTATCTGTGTATTTATGTTCATCAGTGAAATTGGTCATTTCTCAACTTTCCTTTGTCTAATTTGCTACCAAGGTCATATTAGCCTCAGTGAATGAGTTGGGGATATAATTTCTCTCCCTCTGTCTCCTTCTTTTTCTTGTTCCCTTAAAGAGTTTGTGTAAGATTACCTGTGGGGTGTTTTTTTTTTTATGTATGGTAGAACTTTCCTATAAAAAAAATGTCTGAGTCTGCTGTTTTACTTGATGGTTATATTTTTAAATTGTTGAATCAATTTCCTTAATGGTTGTAGGAAAATGCAGGTTTCTGCTGACTCATTTTTTTCCTCCTAGTTATAGGTCACCTGATTCTAGACATTTCTATATAATGGAACATCTGAATTATGCTTTCTTCCTATAAAATATGTTGACTTTGTTTTGTCAAGCAGATAAATTGCTTGGGAACTAATTTGATACTTTCAAACCTGATTTTAAGCTTTTCTAGGGTTACTCTAGAGTAGACATCACTCCAGGGGTGGTTAACCCCAAAGGATGAGTTCTTTGAATTGCCTATTAATGTCTGTCTGGGTGGAAGGATCAAGAAAACTCACTATTCTGGCTGGTAGAAGCTCCATGTCTTTTCACTTTGAGTGAGCTCTGGGGTTATGTATTCTTCTTTGCCTGGACCACATGGGCATGGACTAGTATTGTACAGACCCATGTGCACATTTCTGGAGCTCCATTACTGAGCAACTCTTTCCAAAACTCTGACCCACCACTCCAGCTGCCTCAACCTGTCCTGTGCGGAGCTGGCACATCCATGGGTGAACCTGGGGCGGGGGGGGGCGGTGAAGGATTTAGAAAAGACAGACGAGAGAAGAAAGCTAGGTCTAGGTGGGATGCTGCTTCTTTGATGGAGAGACAGTGCTATGGCCTGCAAGCCGAATCTTTATTTTATAGCCAGATTCTACCAGGCAAAGTAAGGGCGTGGTTACAACGTTTTCATGGGCTGTGAATCTACTCAATTACATGCACCTGGTCAAGCTTTGCTTACACCTCCCGCAGTCCATATCACTCAACCACGTGGGATCACAGGTTTGGGCCATAAGGTCAAGCCTATAACTATAGCCTTTGGCTATCATTGTGCTGGGGCTTGCACCTGGCTTTGCCGTGAGAGGTCCGCGCCCTCTCAGTAGTCCCAGGCTTGCATCTGTCCAAACGATGTAGTTGCTCTCCAGACTGCCCGAACTCTGATCTCCCCAACTCATAAAGCCACCGAGAGGTTTGAGGGATTGTAGGGCTCACTTCATATGGTTCCCTTCTCTCAGGGATCACAGTCCTAACCTGCCCGTTGTACAGTGCCTGGACACCGTTGTTTTCGCATGCTTGTCCAGTTTGCCAATTGTTTGCAGTGGCTGCCAGAGGTGTGGCCAGTCCTATTCTCATCGTCTACCACTAATCTTACTTCTAGCTCCAGAATTTCTCTTGTTGTACATTAGATGTTTATTTTAAATTTCTAAACATTTGGGGTTTTAATGATTTTTTATTGATTTTAATTGGATTGTGTTCGAGTACTTAATACATTTGATCCAGTCATTGACACTTATTAGGATGTACATTATGGCTTACTACATGGTAAAATTTGTAAATGGTCCATACATGTTAGAAAAGAATGTTTCTCTAATTTTTGAGAACAAGAGAGCAGATATTGGTTTATGATTATTATGTTGTTCAAATCTTCCACACCTTAGGTGTGTGGCTGATCCTTCAGTCACTGAGAGATGTGTTTAAGTTCCTGTTGTGCTAAATTAGTGAATTCTTTCATGTGGCCCGAGTCTTAACCTTAATTTTATGTTCTCATCATTTTGTCTCTCTGGGGACCAGAATTCTAGGTAATTTTTTCTGACATATATTCCAGTTCATTAATTCTCTGTTCAGTTCCATTGAATTTATTGATTAACATGTCTACTAAGTTTTAAAATTAAATGATTACGTTTTTATTTCTAAATGTTATGCATGGTTACCCCCTCCTCCCATATTTAACCCCATTATTTCCCATTCCTGCTTATTTCGGTAAACATTTTAGGCATACTCATTCTATAACCAATTCCAATATCTGCAGTCCATGAGGATCTCATTCTGATTTTCTTTTCTTTTCCTTCTTTTCCCCTTGGCTCTTGCTGGTGGTGCATTGCTCCTTTGGTAACATTTGATTGTTAGCTCTCATTTGACTGATCTTCATCTCTGGGAGTATTGGGGACTCAAGGGGAGGAAGCTACTTCCAATATTTCCAAGGAGGAAATATTTCCGAAACCTGTTTGGCTCAGTGGAGAGAGAGTCAGTCTGCGGACTGAGGGGTCCCAGGTTCGATTCCTGTCAAGGGCATGTACTTTGGTTCTGGTCATATCCCCAGTGGGGGGCGTGCAAGAGACAGCTGATCGATGATTCTCATCGATGTTTCTAACTATCTATCCCTTTCTCTTCCTCTCTGTAAAAAATCCATAAAATATATATATTTTTAAAAATGTTTCTAAGGAGGATTTATTTGCTTTGCAAGGTGCTTTGGGTGCAAACACCTGAGACCATGTCAAAATGAAACCCAAACTCACACAACAACAGGTTAGTGGCCTCAAATTCTCAAAACACTGGCTTTTTCTCCACCTGGAGCTGAGTCATTGAGATGAATTCTCCTGTGTCCCTTAGGTGGAAGGTGGCTTTCCCCCTGACCTCCCACTGTAGCCTTGGAGGATGCAACTTTCTGTGGTGATGTGGTTCCAAACCCAACTTGCATGTGTCGCCCCCCCACCCCCCCATTCCCTACCCAGCAGGTGAAACTCAATTGTCTGCATTTCTGGGTCAGCAAATGCCTGCACTTCCTTCCAGATGGGTTTGCAGCTTTAATTTCGGCTCCTCCTTCCTTTTGTTCCTTTTCCTCAGACGTTTCCTCATTTTATTCTTAAGTGTATTATCCATCTCAAGTTTCCAGGTGATTTCCAATGGGGTAGGGTGTCTCGCCCATCGTTTGCCAGAAGTGGACGTCTCTCATTCATCTTTTTTCCTATCAGATATTAACTGAGAGATATTAATTAATATTGAGCAAACTGATTTTTGTCTTCACATATACCAGTGTGTGTCCACCAAAACGAGGTCTTTCAATTCATTTATTTACCTGAACCATTTGGTAATTACTTTAAAAATGATTCTTCTTGGGTTAAATATGAAGGCGCAAGTCAAGAGGACGTGTCCAAAGTTAGATTCATGAAGCTTCTCCCCCACTGCTCCTTCTCCACCTCTTTTCCTCTTTCTCATTCTCCTTTCTGTCAATCTCAACCATTCCTGTGACTTAAAGAGTCAGTGCTCACAGTGACTGATCCATTTTTCCACACCCCTGCCCCCTTCAAATGCACACATCCAAGGCCTCCTAAATATCTCCAGCTCCCCAATGCTGCAGACACCTGGGTAAGGGGTGAACCAGATGGTAGTACTGGCTTGGCGGAGTTTGGGCTGCTGGGTCACACCCACCAGGTCCTTCTCAAGGTGAACCTGCTGGTCCTGAAGCTTCCTGGGGAAGCAGGTCTGAATGGACCTGTGGATAATGTGATGGAGGCCTCCCATCCCTCACCATGCTTTTAAAGTATCCATTTCTGGCTTTAGCTGCATTTCACCGTGCTGACATGTTGGATCTTCATTATCCAGTTCAATATTTTCTAATATCCTGTGAGGTTTTTTTTTTTTTTTTTTAATTTGACCTAAGGGTTATTTAGAATTGAATTGCTTAATATTCAAACAATGGAGGGATTTTGTGGGGTTTTTTGTTTGCTTTTGTATTGATGTATAGCTTAATTCTGCTATGGTCAGAGAACATAGTAATATATCTTAAGATTTTAATTTCAAATGGACATTTGTTAGAGTTTGTTTTATGACCATCCTATGGCTAATTTTAATAAATGCTCTATGTACACTTTAAAAGAATGTGTATGATATGTGTTTTTCCTTCTCAGTACCTGATAGAACAAGCACACAAATTTTTTTATTTTTCAATATCTCTGTGTCTTTTAATTTAACAATATCTCATGTCGACAGAATATAATTTTTAAAAATCTGTCCTGACAATTGTATTGTTTTACTTGGAGTATTTAGGCCATACTAATTGAGTTGGGCTTTTAGCTACAGTCTTAAATGTCAGTTTTCATTTGAGCTAACTTTCCTTTGCTCTATTTTTCCTCCTTAATTGCCTTCTATTGGGTTAATAAAAATATTTGAAATTTATTTGTCTTGCTAATAACTTGTTAGTTATACATTTTTTTGTTTTAGTTTTTTTAAAAATAGTTAATCTAGCCATTGAAACAGGTATCCTTGACAATCTAATAGAAAGTATTACTTTTCTACTTTCCCGATAAGGTTGAGACCTTAGAACCTCATCTTTGGCTTCCTTCATTTCTGTTGAGAAGTTGATTGTCAATCTGACTTTGTTTCTTTGTTCCTTAAAAGGCCCACGAAATAATTTTGTCTGGCCCTGCCAAGGCATTTGACCAAATATAGTAGGCTAATTTTTAAGTTGATAATTTTGTATGGCCTACAAATAATGTTATAAGTATCCAAATGGCCCTTGGTAGAAAAAAAGGTTCCCACCCCTGCATTACAGGTTGTATGTTCTTTTTTCTCTGTCTGCTTTTAAGATATTTCTCTTCATCTTTGGTATCATTAGTCGTATTATGCTGTGGCTTGGTGTAGTTTTCTTTGTATTTATCTTCCTTTGTGTTTGCACAGCTTCTTGAAGATGGATTGAGAAGCTTCAGCAGTTTTAGACAATAAATGGCCATTATCTTTCTAAGTATTGCTTTCCCCGATTCAATCCCTTCTCTTTTTATGATCCAGTTACGTGCATATTGGACCATTTTACTGTGTCCCAGATTTCTCTCTCATTTCTATATTTTTCATGTTTTTTTTCCTGCGTTCTTTAACTTTCTGATGACCTGTCATCCAGTTCATAAACACAGTCTTTCTCTGTATCTAATCTCTTGAGTTCTTTTTTGTAAAAAGAAAAAAAATATTTTTAAAGTTTTTTTTAAAAAAATTGATATTTTTAAATAATCACACAGAGAGATTGAGAGAAGGGAAGGGAGATGGAGAGAGAAAAAAATCAATATGAGAGCAGAACATCCATGAGCTGCCTCCTGTATGCCCCATACCAGGGATCAAGCCTGCAACTCAGGCATGTGCTCTGACCGGGAATTGAACCAGCAACCTTTAAGTGCATGGGACAACACCCATCCAACCAGGCAGGACATCTCTTGAGTTCTTAATTTTAGTTATTGTGTTTTCAGTTTTAGAATTTCCATTTGATTCTTTTTTAAAAAAATAGTTTCAAATCCTCTTGCTAATAAATTCTCTATTTTCCCATGTATTTTCTTCATCATTTTTTTCTCTCTCATTTTGAACATATAAGTCATGGTTACTTTAAAGTCCTCGGATAGCTCCTGAGTCTGGACCATGTGTAGGTATGCTTCTTTTTTCTCTTTGTGTTTTTCTTTGCTCTCTCCCATTACCCCCCAATTTGTTTTGAATCATATAGTCCTTTCACTTTTCATGGATTGTAACTTTTGCTGTAAGGTCAGAGATTACCTATTAAAACACTGCAAAGTTTCCAGGTGGTATCCCTTTTCTCTTTCAGGAAAACAGAGTTGAGGATTGTCTCTAAATCTGTCAGAGACGGCTGAGTCAGGGCGCCTCTGCAGTTTGGATATGGCTTCTTTTACCTATGGTTCTGCCCTGCTTTTAGACTCTGTGCCTCCGGGGGCTTTCACATCTGGCCTGGTGTGATCACAGGGCCCCTCCTCCGCTGGATCCTGAGCTCCGATCTTTCCTTCTTAGCACCTGAGACCATCGGAAACAACTCTTTGATTTTCATAGGTTTTCTGCTTGAGTATTTAAATTTCTACTCATACCTTCTGAGCTTGGCACGTGTCTTAAGGGAGAACTGGGCATTTGTTTGGCTCCATCCTCTACTGCTTCCTCCTGGGATCTTGGCCTCTCAAGTTTGTTTCTGTTGAGCAAAGGCCCTGCAGCTTCCTCCGTCCCTCAGCAACGGCTCTCCGCCTGGGAAGCCCGCACATTCCCAGCCCCTCGCCTGGTGACCGGAATGCAAATACGCTCCCAGGGAAAGTGTGCGGAATGTTAGTCAGCTCCTGCCCCGGCAGTCCTCTGTCTCCGGAATCGGCCTGCCCCTCTGCGTGGCTTCAGTAGCTCATTGACTCCCCAAAAACAGATTTAAAATTTTTATTCAGCTTCTCTAGTTGCTCTTGATCCTGGGGTCCCCCTCCCCCAGAGGGCTTGGCCAGAGGTGCCCACCCTGTCCGCATAGAGAGGAGGCTGGGACACCCACCACCGCTGGAAGGGGTCTTTGGGCCGGATTCTCCTGAGGGTGCTGAGGATAGGCAGGGAGGGTGAGGCAGAGGATTCCCTTTCGGGCTCAGCCTGGGCAGCGGGGAGCTCGGGCAGTGCATCTCCTGGTCTTCAGCAATGGCAGCTTTGGTGAGAAGATTCCCTTACCTTTATGAGTCCCATGAATCGCCTTCCCTCCAGGTGGGGGTTTGAAGCTCTGCGCTGGTCCCAGCATCGTGAGACATCCCTCATGCCTGTGACTGCGCTGTTGTCCACAAGTGACAACGAAGCCGTGCCTCCCGTCCCCTCACCTCCCCAGAGCCTCCCAGGCGCCCCTTCTCTACCCCTGCCCTGATCTGGGCACATGGGGACTTGACCACAGTATTCTGGACTGGATGCAGCTCCCTCTTCCCTCGCTGGAATTCAAGACCTACTGGAGCCAAGGGTCTGGTGGTGACACCTGGTGCAGGACAAGGGCTGCTACCCACAGGAGCGCTGCCCACCTCAGCCTGCCCCTCCGCCCAGGGTCCTCTCTGGGTGACTCAGTCGGGCACTGTCCTACCTGTAGGCCAGGCAGTGGGTGCCCTGGGGCCATTCCTCTGCAGGGGGAAGGATGGGGTGGCATGTGGGACCCCCTCACCAAGCCCAGACCTTGCTGCTCCCTGAGTCCCATCTCCGTGGCCTGGGACACTCCCACAGGGAAGACCTGGTCCCGCTCCCCCTCCTGTCTGGCCAGAGTCTTGCTGCGGGCACTGCTTTGTCCATTCCCCTCTGACCTGTGGGCTTTTAGCACCCAGGAACTGTCCTCTTGAAAGTCACAGACCTGGCCCAGAGCCCACCACAGGCCCGTGTCCTTAAGGGGAGTTGCTTCCTCAGTGTGAGTGGAGGTGACCTTCAAGTGGATGTGAAGGTCACCTTCACCCTCACGGGGAGTGTCACAGAGCGGGCCCTATGGAGTCTTGGCCGCACTGCCGCAGCCACTCCCCAGCACCCTTCACCGATTCATGGCTCTGGTAAATTTTCTTGCTGAGGATATTAATTACAAGGTATTTAAAAATATTTTCTTCTCTTTCTGCCGTGTGCCTTTTTTGTTTGTTCTAGTCTCTGCATTTCTTGCTAGAGGGTGTGGTCCCAGTCAGTTGCCCCAGCTAAGCACCCTGCCCTCTCCCGTGACAGCCAGCACACTGGGTGCGCAGCAGTATCCTGAGTAGCTGGGGTCCCACTGTGGGACATTTTGGGTGCAGTTCACACCTCTTTTTAGTATGTGCTTCACACCCACCCTCATCTGGTGCTCAGACCCCCATCCCTAGGCTGGACAGAGCCTCTGGCGTCTGCCTGGTAGGGGAAATGATGGTGGGGGAGCAGGTTTTGGGGGTTAGGGTTCCCACATGCGAGTCTGGCGGACATAATTCAACCCACAACAGGTCTAATGCTCCCTCCAGTGACTTTCTAAGTGTGTGTTTTTGGTGCCACCCAGACACTGACCTTCAAGAGAACCCGGAGTCTTTGTGGGTCCCCCAGCAAAGTGGCTGTTTCTGGTTAGGCTTCACGCATCCCATTGACTTCCTTTTCTAAAACTTGTGGTGTTTCCCCCCCTGCAGCTGCCCCTCCAATCCTGTCCTGTGGACTAGAACCCGGTGCAGGCGTCACTTAGGATTTGGTGGGAAGTGGGTTCAATTGCCAACCAGAAACACCTGTTCTGCCTTTTTAGCTATCGTTTCCAGTTCATGTCTCCCTTTTTCCCAAGGTGTCTCCTGCTCTCACCGAGGCTCTTGCCACTGCCAGGAGTGACCCACGAAGGTTGCAGAGATGGCCGGGGCCTCAGTGAAGGTGGCGGTGCGCGTCCGCCCCTTCAATTCCCGGGAAATGAGCCGTGACTCCAAGTGCATCATCCAGATGTCCGGAAGCACCACCAGTGAGTATTGGCTGCGATGGGATAGTTGGCTGCTGCTGGCGCCAGGCTGAGAGTCCTGTCTCCTGGCCAGAGGTAGCAGCCGATCTGGCCTGGCTCACTCCTCGTCCACACGGTGTGTAGGTTTCCTGGGGCTGCAGTAACAGTTGACCACACACAACAGAAATGCATTCTCTCACAGTTCTGGCTCCGAAACCCAGGTGTTGATGGGGCTGGTGTGTCCGTGTCATCATGTGGCCTCCTTCTGGGGACAGCGATCAATGGATTTCGCACCCACCCTACTCCACTGTGACCTCATCTTCACCACTAATCACACCTGCAAACACCCTGTTTCCAAACAAGGCCACATTCTGAGGTTCGGGGGGGACGTGAATTTTAGGGGACACTGTTCCATCCATGGTTACTGATTCGTTGTCTTGCTCCAGTGGCCCCAGGTTCATAAATGGTTTTCCTTTTTCTATGCTTTTGCTGTGTATGTAATTGTAAATCGTCTCAGAACCCTCCGAGAAGTGGGAGGCCTGGAATCAACATCGTGAGTAGGAGGGAGGAAGAGAGAGGCAAGTTCCAGAAAGTCAGAAAGGCAGACATGCCCTGAGGGGTCCTTAGCACACCGGGCGGTCCGGCTGCTGGAGGGGAAGAGAGGATGCCTCCCAGACCCCCCTGGCTCCATCGTCACACTCATTTGTAGTGAGTTGCTGCCTGGGTGCCGATGTGGGTGGAGCTCACAGACTGAGCAGAAGCCCTCTTTGCCCATGTGGACACGGGTAGCTGCCTCTGTCAACCTGTGCAGTCTCAATGACTAACTCATTTGCCATCACTGCTCTAGAATGTTCTAGGCTCCACACAGAGCAGCACCGGACATGGAAGGGCACAGAAGGGAACATGGCTGTGGCTGAGCAGGTGGCCACACTCTGCAGGCCTTTGCATTGGAGAGTGGCTGGAGACACATGATGAGGGAGGCTGGCAGGACCCTGGGCAGCAGGGCAGCCAAAGCCCAGGGGCAGCAACTTAGCCAAGGGCACAGGGACAGCAGCTAAAGGCCCGGGGCCGGCTGTCATTGGCGGGCCCCAGGCCGACATGCCCTTGGCACGCCCTGATCGAACCGGCCGGGGACAGCTTGGAGGACTTGAGCTGCTTTCACCCTCGAGGCCAACATGGGCTCTTCACTGGCAGAGGTCACAGAGGTGACCCACATCTGCTGTCCCGGAAGCCCCACAGGAATGAGGACTGTCTATTACGGCATAGGTGGGGAAACCGAGGCTCTGAGGTTGTGTCATCACACGTGACTGCACAGGGAGGAGGAGGTGGATACGGGCCCCTCACGTCATCAGCCGAGATTTGCTGAGCGTGAGCTCGTGTCAGGCTGCGCTCCAGGCACTGGATACTCGCTGCCCTCGGGCTGATGTTCGGTGGGGTGATGGATGATGCATGCATGTGCACAAGGAGACAGAACTAGACCTGCCCGTGCCAAGGGTCCGTCCCCCCCCCCCCCCGCCCCGGGTCAAGAAGGGTGCAGTGACAGGGCAAGAGGACTCGCTGAGGTGTGTGGAGCATGTGAGACAAATTAGATCAACAGAAAGGAGGCTTCCTCGTCAAAGGATGGGAGGGTCTCCTGTGCTGACAGGCAAGTGCCTGGGTTTGAGCTAAAGCTTCGCTGGAACCCCGCTGAGGTTTTGGTCTCTGCTTCCGCTAGGCTACCTCCTAAATCCTGCAAGTCTGGGGCAGTGACCTTCTGGTAAAACAGCACCCATATCTCTCTCTCTCTCTCTCTCTCTCTCTCTCTCTCTCTCTCTCTAGCTCATATGCGCACACACGCACACACGCACCTATATTCGCCACTTTCTGTCCTGTGAACACTCCCCATAGCCAGTTTGAAGCCACCTAGGGTTTAATGACAGGCACACAGATCCGAGCACCGGACACCGCTGTGCTGGAGGTGCCGGCCCCTCTGCCCCGGGTGCAGCTGAAGACTGCAGGGCGTTCAGGCAGAGACAGTGGCTGCCGTTGACTCTTTCCTCCTGGTCTCGCCTCCCTGCTTGAGCTGACATCCTCCACAGCTTGTGTCTTTGCCCCTGGCCCCTCTGCTGGCTCCTGCAGAGCCTGGGCAGGGGGGAGGGGCATGGGGCATTTCAGTGAGCTGTCCCCGAGCCACCTGCCCAGTGTGCCCTGGAGGGCTGTTCTCCTTCCTCTCTCCTGCAACATGCACAGAGAACCTCCAGCAAAACTGCTCCTCTCTGCGTGCAGCAGGCTAAGGGGGGTGTCTGTCCCGCCCGGCCTTGGCAGGTCACCCTGATGAGGTCTCAGGGACGACAGTAGAGAGCCAGGTCTGGGGTGGACCCTGGGCTGCAGTCTGTCTGGCCGTGTGCCCTGTGACCCGGGGAGGGCACGTCCCCTCTGACCTCAGAATCTGTAATGACAGAGGGCATTTCTCAGACACCATAGGACCTCCAGGGGGTCAGCCACAGCAGGGGACCCGGCAGAGGGGGAGGGGGTAGGTCCCGAGGGCCAGAGCAGCTCTGCCCAGTGGTCTCCACGGCAGGTTTTCCTCAGCCCATACCCCTCCCTCTGACCTGTCTGTCGGCTGCCCCAGCCCACCCACAGTTCCTTGAGCACACCTGTGTCCCGGCCCTGTGCGTGCTCCACCTCAGGGAGCTCATGGTCCATGCGGGTGTGTACAAACATGCCAGCACCAGGACCATCAGAGCAAGGTCAGTGCCTGGGAATGGGGCCAGGCTGCTCAGAGAGCCGGTGTGGGGGCCAGCCAGGGATGGGAGAGCAGGTCGGGGGCTCAGGCCTGTTCTGGGAGCTTGGTCCACAGGCAGGGAGGGCAGGAGGTGAGGTCATGGAGGTGAGGCATTGTGGGGTGAGCCAGGGGACCTGGCCACTTGCTGCCAGGGGACCCAGCGGAGGCCCAGCCCAGGCTGCCCTGCCAAGAGGGCCGGGGATTGTTGTTGCCACGGCGCCCGCATTATCTGCACTGGGGTTATGGTAGCTGAGTCCCTAGGTCTCGGGAGTGGAAGCCAGGGCAGCTGCTCCCCGTCGGGACTGCCTCCTGGAGGCAGCATGGATGTGACCCCCTCTTGGCTGAGAGGACGGGGATGTGATGGTCAGTCACCTTCTCCTTCTTGTAGCTTCCCAAGGACACCGGGTCATCTCCCAGAAGTCCTCAAGTCTGGGGTCTGGAGCCCAAGGCCAGGTCCGCCCGGGTAAAGGGGCTTCATTTGGCCCCTGGGCCGTGAGAAGGACGGTCAGCCAGGGCAAATGGCCGAGGGGCCTGCCCCGGACCCGGGCCCGGGGCAGCTGCAGGAGCCTGGCAGGGCTGAGGGGAGGTGTTGGCTTTCCAGGGCTGCCCTGCAAAGTACCACACGGGGGCTTGGGCGTCAGGCCTAGAGGCTGGAAGTGCGAGCGTAGGTGTGGGCGGTGGGTCCCTCAGAGGCCGTGCGGGAGAATCTGCCCCCGGCTCTCCGGCTCCTGGCGGCCCCTGTAGTCCTTGCGGTCCCTGGCGTGTAGCCGCATCACTGCATCCCTGCTCCATTTTTTGCATGGCCTGCTCCCTGTGTACATGTCTGTGCCAAATGTCCCCTTTTATAAGGAAACATTTGGATTAGGGCAGGTGTGGGCAAACTATGGCCTGCGGGCCGGATCCGGCCCGTTCGGCTGTTCTATCCGGAGCCAAAAGAGTGGGCCGTACCCTTTTATGTAATGATGTTTACTTTGAATTTATATTAGTTCACACAAACATTCCATCCATGCTTTTGTTCCGGCCCTCCGGTCCATTTTAAGAACCCATTGTGGCCCTCGAGTCAAAAAGTTTGCCCACCCCTGAATTAGGGCCATCTGACTCCAGTATGATGACTTCATCTTAAACCAGTTAATCTGCAAGGGCCCCACCTCCAAATAAGGTTGTTCTGAGGTCCTGGGGTCAGGACTTCCACAAATGAGTTTGAGGGGGCTGCTTCTCTTGATGCTGGTGACAGGTCATCTGGTGGGGCCAGCGGTGTGGGGTCCTGAGGCTGTGCCATACCCAGGAACGTGAGGGCCCCAGCCAGTTGTCCGTGGGGAGAACCAGTTGGTGGGTGAGCAAGCATGGCCTCCATCCCCAAACATGGGGGTGGGGGAGTGGCCTCCCAGGGGTGCCTGGGCCTTGCTGACTGGCCTGGTCCAGGGTGCTGGTGGATATGAACACCAGGGAGTGATCTGCCTCCAGCTGGGTGGGGCGTCGGAGCCTAAAGGTCCTCTGTCAGCACGGACATGTCGGGTTCAGACAGTGGGCAGCAGGCAGGGTGGTCTGATGGGATGGGGGCCCAGGTCCCTCCTGCCGCTGAGGACCCACCGCCTGCTGGGTTCGGAGCCTGGGAAACACTGAGGACTGGGCCTCCCAGACCTGGGGCGAAGCAGCCTTGGATCGGGGTAAAGTTCTCCTGGAACACTTGGCAGGTGCCAGAGTGGGTGATCGCTTCACCTCGGGTTTGTGGCTTTTTTCCTAGTTTGATGAACTGATGTTCAGTGACTCGAGAGCAAGGCCTCGGCTGGGCCAGGGTGCAGCTCGGTGATGGGGGCGGGAGGGACCTGTGAGGGGACAGTCCTCAGCCGTGAGCGCACACCTGGAAAGAACCGGAAGGGGCACTGATGGGAAGAGAATAAGTCGTGTCTCTGAGGGGGGACAGCCAGCACTCCTGTGCAGAGGCAGAACAGCGCTAACCACCGCACTGTCCCCCTCCCTGCAGCCATCGTGAACCCCAAACAGCCCAAGGAGACGCCCAAAAGCTTCAGCTTCGACTACTCCTACTGGTCGCACACCTCGGTAAGCCCGGGCTGGGGGGGCAGGGAAGGCGGGTCACAGCTGTGTGGACACCGCCCACACCCAGTCCCTCAGCTCCCCTGAGATGCATGTTCCTTTCTAAATGAGGCGATGAGCACATTTCTTCCCGGGGCATGATGTGGGCCCTCGGGGAACATAGTGGGCTGAGCTCTCAGCGCCCCCGACTCCTGCAACTGCAGCCCCTCTTGCCCTGCAGCCCGAGGACATCAACTACGCGTCGCAGAAGCAGGTGTACCAGGACATCGGCGAGGAGATGCTGCAGCACGCCTTCGAGGGCTACAACGTCTGCATCTTCGCCTACGGCCAGACTGGGGCCGGCAAGTCCTACACCATGATGGGCAAGCAGGAGAAGGACCAGCAGGGCATCATCCCACAGGTACGTGGGGCCGGGAGGGCACAGGCGCTGGGGTGGCAGGACCCAGTGATGGCGGGGACACACAGGGCAGGGGCAGCTGGGGGACCCTCTGGTGGAAGTGACCCTCCCCTGAGGGCTGTGAGGACGGGTGGTCTGGGCAGGGAGAGGTGCCCAGGTTAACTGAAAGCTGAGATGCAGATGCCTCAGATACTGCTGGGACCCTCCCTGGCCCAGCCCCCTGGTGGGCTTCTGGATCTGAGCTGGTCAGTGCTTGACCTGGTCAGGGCAGCAGAGAACACTGGGTGGTCTGTAGCATGGCACATCCCCACCCAATGCAGACAAGGACGGCAGGAGGAGCAGGCCAGTGAGCTGACGATACGTGAGAAAAGGTCAGATGTCAATGAGCGGGCTACCGAGTTAAGCAGAAGACAGCAGCTCATTCACCTGCAGGCCTTCTCAGTGCCTTAAAGATGAACTGTGAGGGTGTAAGAGGGGCCAGCAGAACAACAGCGAGCCTGGGCGCAGGCAACCCAGAGCACCTTGGGGGGCAGGGCCTTCATCATCTGACTGTGTCTTGGGTTTCTACAGCTTTGTGAGGACCTGTTCTCCCGCATCAATGACACGACCAACGACAACATGTCCTACTCCGTGGAGGTAGGGGTCCCCTGCCCAGCATCCGGTCCTCTGGGCAGGACTGAGGTTCTAGGCATGGATAGCGATGCTTTTCCTGGTGGAAAGCGCGTCCCCATCACTGGTTTGTGCCCTTAGCTTGTCACTCGCTTGCACATGTGGCAACCATGCCACCACACCCACTCAGGACACAGATGTGCAGGGCGCGGAGGCGCGAGGGGCAGTCCTCTCCTCAGCTGGTGTGCAATGAGCCGCTGCTCTGGGCTGGGCACAGGGACAGGTGCCTCAGCGCTGCATAGCCTGGGCCATACTGTGGCTGTGGCCCCAGGGTGAGCCCCAGGATGGCTGTGGGTGGGGAGGGCTAGGCAGGCAGAGATGGGCTGACACCCCCAATGCACACACTTACACAGGGGCTTGGATTCCTTTGCCCACCTCCCCCTACCCAGTGGGCAGTACCTGAACTCCCTACCCCAAGAGTCATTAATGGTGGCCCCTGCACTCCCTCCTCACGGTTCCTGGGTAGTGACCCCCACATCTCCTAATACCCCCTCCTCAGGAGTCCCTGACAACAGCCCCTCCTCCCATCTTGAGTGTTTCTGATAACTGTCCCCACACCTATCTTTGGGGTTTCTGATGGTGGCCCCCACACAAGCGTCTCTGCCCTGCATGCAGGTCAGCTACATGGAGATCTACTGTGAGCGTGTCCGAGACCTCCTGAACCCCAAGAACAAGGGCAACCTGCGTGTGAGGGAGCACCCGCTGCTGGGGCCGTACGTGGAGGACCTCTCCAAGCTGGCCGTCACCTCCTACAATGACATCCAGGACCTCATGGACTCAGGGAACAAGGCCAGGTGTGTGGGGGTGACTCACCCACCCTCTCTGCCCTCTAACCCCCACTGTGCCCGCAGCTTTCCGTCTCTGCGGGGAAGGCTGGTCCCTGGGCACCTGCGTCTTCCCCGAGGAGGTGTGGGCCTTGAGGGCCCGCAGCTCCCTGCTCAGGGGGCACTGTTACCTACAGGTGGGCTGCTCCTGGGGCTGCTGTGCACCCTGCAGGGGGAGGTGCCGGCGCCATCTGTGGCTGCTGCCCCAGGGGCTCATCCCTACAGGCAGCTGGCCTGCTGGGCCCAGTGACCAGGAGACTGAGGTCGGCCCACCTGCTCTGAGGGTAAATGGGCCCGTGGATAGGGCTCTGGGCAGGAGCCCTTGGGGAAGTGTCAGCTGTAGGCGTGGACCGCCATAAGCAGCCCATCTCCCCCGGGCTTCACTGCCTGGTTGTCATGACAACAGTCCCCCTCTATCGCCCATGGACTCCTGGAGATTAAGGATTCCCTGGGTCACACCTCCCCCTACCCAGTGGGCGGTACCCACACTCCCTACCCCAAGAGTCTTTAATGAGGTAGGGACCATCACCCCTCACTTGTGGTCCTGCGGGGGTGCTGTTCTGACGAGGCCCCTCGTGCTAGGGGCTGTCAGACAGGGAGCCTATGGGGGGACACTTCCCTGAGGTCTCTGCCTGTCGGTGGCTTTGGGGCCTTCCCACCTCACAGTCGTGAGGGCTCCTGGCCAGCTTATGGAGCGAGCAGTACCTGGCTCTGCTGAGCACCCGGGAGCAGAGAAATACCCCTAGTCACAGCACCCCAAGTACCAGGCTGGAGCTGGGGCTCAGGGCCCCATGATGGACATGGGGGACAGGGGTGTGTGCCACAACCTTCGCAGCGGGTTCTGGATGATTTGAAGGAGGGCTGACAACACAATAATACACTATACAAAAAAAAAAAATACAAATTTAGAAGGCACTGGGGGCTAGGTGGAACCTCTTTAGTGAAGACGAAGACCAAGCTGGGCCCTGTTCCGTTTTATTCACTTTGAGTACACATTTGCCCTTTAGAAATGCATACAGGCAGATCACAGGTAAAGTCTGGTATACAACGTAAACATTACCAAGTCAGGAAAAAGCCTGGAGCCATTGCAGTCAACACAGGGCAGTTGTGCTGATACTCAGCCCGGCTGGATACCAAAGTCCGTTGGCCTTTCAATCTCTTTTTTGATGCTGCTATTTGCTTTAGCCTCTGGCATGTGTGGGCCCTATTGCTCTGGTAGGAGGCATGGCCACCAGAGGGGCAGCCCTGAGAACCCAGGGGAGCTGACACCCCATGACCTGGCCCGGCGGACTGGCACCACCGGTGATCCGAATGTCCAACCGCAGGATGGCGGGTAACCACCAAGTGGCTTCTGTTCCCTCAGGACGGTGGCAGCCACGAACATGAATGAGACCAGCAGCCGCTCCCACGCCGTCTTCAACATCATCTTCACGCAGAAGCGCCACGATGCGGAGACCGACATCACCACGGAGAAAGTGAGCGTGGCCTTGGCGGTGGTGCCGTCAGGCGGGTGCGGGCAGTGGGGTCCGGCCAGTCAGGCAGGACGAGGAGGCCAAGCCGCACACCGGCCTGGGAGGCATGGGCGGCGGCACTTCCACCCCCTGGTGAGAGGTTGGCCAGACCTGGGAGGCCACCTCATCTGGGCGTTTGGTGCCACCTGGGTGTGGAAGGACTTGAGGCGGAGGGGCCACGGGGTCTCCTACCAGGTGGTTTTGGTGGAGACTGGGGGCTGGGAAGGGAGTCCCCGGAGCTGTGTCCCAGCACAGCCCCTCAGGCCCAGGATGCCTGGGCGACCCGTGGAGGCAGCAGTGAGGGCCGGGAGGTCTCAGCTTGAGTGAGTGCCTGTCACAGACGTGACCGTGGGCACCGGCATCTTCGAGCACAAAGGAGAGGCTGTGCTGAGCGGGCACCACCCCGCCCCGCGGCCCACGGCCCCAGATGCCTTTCCCACATGCTTTGGCATGCTCCGTGGACCCGGGCAGCGGGGGGGGGGGGGGGGGGTCCTCTTCTGAGGCCTCTATCCCAACAGACAACTATGGGCTCCAGAAAGGGGCAGCAGCGCCAGTGCCAAGTCTGTTCACATCCACCAGTAGCTGTGCCCTACAGCTCTGGGTTTCCTCTGACTGTGTGCCACCCCTACTCCCACCCCCACGTCCAGGCCTTCTCCCAGGGCACCTCAGCCACCTCCTGGAGGGCCGGCTCTCAGGCAGCACCCAGGATCCACAGAGGGTCAGGGATGTTAGCACCACTTAGACCTAGTGGTGCTGGGATCCCCTCAGCCAGGCACTGCCCTCCGGGAGGCTTATGGCAGCCCAAAGGGGCTGGGAGGACAGGGACTAGGTCAGCCTGGATGCAGGGTACCGACAGGGTCCCATTGATGTCTGTGCCTGTTGACATCTGGGCGAGTTGCCCTCAGTAGCCATGCTCAAGAGGACCTTGGCCTGCTCTGAGTGCAGGCGACCACCTGCCCTCGGCCAGGGAAGTGTCCTGGGGCCCTCTGCGCCGGGCACGAGGGCACGAGGAATTGAAGCATTGGCTGTGGCACTGGGACTGGGCTTAAACCCCAGCACAGGCGAAGTCCCTGTCTGTGGAAATGGGTGATAGTGAGGGACCCACCTCATGGGTGCTGTGAGGAGTCCACACACAAACATGTGAAGAGCGTTGAGTATGCAGAAGACAGTGTGGCCTCAACTCTGGTGCTCTGGGAGGTGGGGGAGTGGGGGAGGGCAGGTCGGTGGTGAGCCTATGAAGTGAGATGGCCTCGAACCTCAGGCAGTGTCGGAAGAGCTGTGAACAGAGGTGCAGAGGGAACACGGGGCCACAGACTTTTAGACCCCCAGGGTGGGTGCCCAGAGAGGAAGGGTGCCCCATGGCAGCCTCATGGCATCTTCTGAATATGACACATTTGCCTTTTCAGGTGAGCAAAATCAGCCTGGTGGACTTGGCTGGGAGCGAGCGCGCTGACTCCACAGGAGCGAAGGGCACGCGGCTCAAGGTAGGGGTCCAGCCGCCATGCCCTTGGGGAGCAGCGGGTCCCCTGTGACCCTCCTCAAAGGCGGGTCATGTCTTCAGTCCTGGCTTGTTCCAGGTGGGCCAGGCAGGAGGGCTCAGCTCCTCTTGGGGTTGGAGGGAGGTGTTGGGGCCACCCCAAGGGTGAGCCTGGGTGGGGGGCACAGGTGAGGAGATGGGAGAAGGTCAGCAGGCAGACACCCTGGCAGGAGAGCCCCACAGCACCTCGCTTTCCCACCGAGAGAACACAGGCTACGAGGCAGCTGCGGGAGGGGCAGTGAGCTGGCCGGCCGATGTCCTGAGGGGGTACCTTCTGGCCAAGCAGTCTTGAGTGTGAGGAAAGAGAGTGCTTGTTTTCCTGAGTCCCCTTCTGGTCCCCACTGTTACCTGATGGATGGGATGGGCGGGCTCTGGAAATTTTTCCAGGCGGGGCATGTGTGAGGTGATCCTAGGATTTCTAGGAAGCCCAGGGGAACCCTGGGCAAACTGCACTCCCTGCCCGGCCAGGGGGGCCTCTGATCGGCCTCCTGCCAGAGGCTCCCAAACCCCCTAAAAGCCTAAAGGGTCAACAGTCCTGGCCGGTGGTCTCAGCCCACCCCACATGGGTCAGGCCCCAGGCTCTCGAGGCTTCCTAATGTCCTGACCATCTTCTCCACACACAGGAGGGAGCCAACATCAACAAGTCCTTGACTACACTGGGCAAGGTCATCTCTGCTCTGGCTGAAATGGTGAGCCGGCTCACTGGGGCTTCTGGGACTAGGCTGACGGGACAGGCCATGGAGGGGCTGCCCTGTCCTGCTCTCTTTGGGGGATGCTGGGAGCCTGTCAGGGTTCTGGGGAAGCCCAGAGATATGAGTGGGACATCACTAGGCTACAGATGGGGTCACTTCCTGAAGTGTCAGTGTCCCCACCTGTAAAATTGGGGTGAGCTGTATTCCTCCCAGGGCCCTCCGGAGGGTCACCATGAGCTTTGGTGAGCTTGTTGGCTGGCGTCCTTCTGGGAGGGGAGGGCAGGGCTGTGTCAACTCTGCCCTCAGTTAGACCAACCCTGGCCATCCTCCAGGAGGGAGCCCATGGCCCTTGGAGGTGAGGGACTGGGTTTGATGGGCCCCATGGGCAGGCAGTATTGCCCACTCATGAAGTCACCCAGGCCTTCAGCCAGGGGTGGGTAAATCTCCAGAGACCCTGCCCACCTCTGAAATGGTTGGTGGAGGGACGGGCTGATGGGTGACAGCAGCCTGAGAGGCTGCACTATATTTGGTCTGACTCTCAGACCCAGCTCAGGCTGGCCAGCAATGGCCAGGTGGTGAGTGATGGACGCTCTGGCCTTTCCTGCTCCTTTGCCCCCTGGAGCCAGCCCGTCCCCCTCTCCTCGCACACCCTGGGGCCCCAGCCTCGCCCCAGGTCCTCAGGCTCTTTCTGTCTTTTCCTTTTCAGGACTCTGGACCCAATAAGGTGAGCTGCTTGCTTCAGTCCCCGTGGGGAGGTGTCTTCAGTTCTTGATGGGGAGGGGCCAGAAGCTAACAGTGCCCTTCGCTCAGGCTGCCCTCACGAAGGTCGCGGCAGTAGAACCCACCCCTTCATTTGTGCAAACACATTGGCCAGCTCTGATGAGGCCCTGAGCTAGGAGAGCAACGCAGGCCTTCTGGGGCTTGGGTCGTGCAGAGAGGCAGATAACAGACAGAAACAAGAAAGTAAAAATATAGGGGTGGGCAAAAGCGGGTTTATTGCTGTGAGTGTGTGAAACAGTTACTAAAGCTATACCGTGGTAGTCATAACCTGCATGTCCTTTTCCGTACGGACAACTGTGTTGACCTTCTAGGTATAAGGCGGTGCGGGCTGGGGAGGCCGAGAGGAGGGAGGGCGGTGGTGGTTCTGGGAGTTGCTGAGCATGGCAGAGCAGGGGCCGCTGGTGGGTGGAGGGGCACTGGCGAGGGAGCAGCAAAGATCAAAGGCCAAGTAACTGAGTGATGGTAGGGCATGTACTGTGGCAACAAGGACAAACGTGGCAGAGATTCAGCCCCAGGAATTACATAAGTAAAGTGAAGTAGGAATGGAGGTTTTCACCCACCAAGTCTCCAAAGGAGAAAAAGGAAGCCCCAAGTACTGACGGCTTGGAGTTCAGACCCGGCTGGCAGAGCCGGCCCAGCGCTTCTGAAACCCCTTTGACAGCGGGTCTCAGAGCCTTTGCCCTTGGTCCCCGAGCATTGTGGGGCTCCTCTTGGGGATCATCCTAAAAAGCAATGACGAGGCCAAAACCAGTTTGGCTCAGTGGATAGATTATCGGTCTGTGGACTGAAAGGTCCCGGGTTCGATTCCGGTCAAGGGCATGTACCTTGGTTGCGGGCACATCCCCAGTGGGGGGTGTGCAAGAGGCAGCTGATTGATGATTCTCTCTCATCGATGTTTCTAGCTCTCCATCCCTCTCCCTTCTTCTCTGTAAAAATCAATAAAATATATATATATTTTAAAAAAGGAATGACGAATGTGTTGGCCCCAAAGAAATGGCCCGGCCCCTTGCAGGGGCACCTGTGTGTGTCCATGGGAGGAGTTCGGGGCAGGGGCCATGTCTGCTGGCCACTACGGGGGCTCCACAAGTAGTGGATTAAAAAAAAAATCCTCTCCCAAGGATATTTTTCCATTGATTTTTAGAGAGTGGAAGGGAGGGATGGGGAATAGAGAAACATTCAGAGAGAGAGAGAGAGAGAGAGAGAGAGAGAGAGAGAGAGAGAAACATGGATGTGAGGGAGACACATCAATTGGTTGCTTCCTGCACATGCTGTGACTGGGGCCAGGGACTGAGCCTGCAACCTAGTGCTCCGGACTGGGAATTGAACCCAAGACCCTTTGGTCCAAGGGCTGATGCTCTAACCACTGAGAAAGCCAGCTAGGGCCACAAATACTTCTTAAGCCACTGCGCACACGACAGAGCCGACACTGGAAAGTAACTGGACCTTCGTGATTAGTGGAGTCACCAGTCAGTCACGGCGGGTCCACCAAAGTGATTCTCACACCTATTATAAGGGCCGGAGTCCGTATTCTGAGTGGACTGGCCTTACTAGAGGAATAAAGACCACTGGAGTGGCCAGTGCTTCTTTCACGGGAGGGAGGGGACAGGGATGAAAGCAGGGCTTGCAATCTGGCTTCTGAAGGGAGGAGGGAAGCGTGATGGAAGGTGAGTGCTGCGTGGAAGGGAGCGGTAAGCTGTGGGGCTGGCGGAGGCCGAATGCCACACTCCGCAGGGGGGCCTTTTATTTCAGTCAGCAGAGCCCCTGCTGGTGTGTGAGGAGGGGGCTCAGATGGGCCCCACTGACAGGGAGGCCGGCGATACACCAGCCGTGACATCAGCACGCCTGGGCTCTGGTCCGGCTGTGCGACCCAGACATGGTGGGGATGGCAAGGGAGGGACCCGAAGGATGTACAGCAAGTCTCTGATTCCAGCCCTGGCGGAGATGCCTGGCGGGCACCCTGGGTCCAGGTGTGGAGAAGCCTTGGAGCTGGCCCAGCCCTGCCCCCCACGGCAGCCTTGGCTTTGGGGACACCCTGTGCTTGCCCCTCCTCCTCCTCCAGGAGTTCAGGGTTGACCTTGAATGTTCCTCCCGCACAGAACAAGAAAAAGAAGAAGACAGATTTCATTCCCTACCGAGATTCTGTGCTGACCTGGCTCCTCAGGGAAAACCTCGGTGAGGACCCCGGGGTTCTAACTCCCCGCCTGGCCCACAGCCCCGTCTTCCTGTCTGGAAGGTGCCCAGCCACCTGGAGGCCTGGTACCTTTCTGGCCCACGACTGAGGAAGCTGGGGGTCCTTCCAGAGGGCCTGGGACAGTGGCCAAAGGAAGGTTATTGACAGCAAGGATGGGTCCACGGGCCACAGAATCCACCCACAGGTTCAGGCCTGTGGCACCCAGACCAAGTACTCCCTCCTCTCTGGGCCCCGGTTTCCCCTTCTGTGACAGGGACCTGGGACTCTGCTTGCCGGGCTTTGGGGAGCTGCCATAAATCACCCCTTCTCCTCTCTGCCTGAGTTTGTAACCAGCAGCAATAGATGGGGAGATGGAGACTGAAGTGCCTCGCACCCCAAATATAAACTCGGGGGTCCTCCCCAGCCGGGGAGGTTGATGCCGAGGGAGATGGACTGAGTCTTGGGCTGGCCTGATGAACACAGACAGCGGGGTCCCTGGCCTCTCTCGCCGGCCTCCTAGAGCCCCTCTGAGCTCACCCAGTCGGCCCATGATTCTGTGTACCTCTCTGAGCTCAGCCTCCCCGGCTGTAAATGGAGGGGGGACGGCGAGGGGAGAACGAGGCAGGGGGCTGGCCTTCTGCACGGCCTGGTCTTCTTCCCACAGGTGGGAACTCGAGGACAGCGATGGTGGCGGCCCTGAGCCCCGCAGACATCAACTACGACGAGACCCTGAGCACCCTGAGGTGTGTTCTAGAGGGAGGCAGGCCCTGTGCCCCAGCCAGGCTTGGGTGGGAGAGATCCCTCCCTGCCCACGTCAGGACACCTGTGAGAGGGGTGCCACTTGGGGAGGTCATTTCACCTGGGGCTCCAATGGCTGGCAGGGGTGCCTGGGTCTTCATGGGACCTGTTCCATTCCCACAATCCTTTGGGGTGCAAACTACTGGGAGAGCGTGCTTGTGGGCTGAGCAGCTTGCAGCCTCTGTCGGTCATGAGAGCCCCTGCGGATCTTTATTAGCAGAGGGGTGAAGGTGTGTCTTCAAGGTCCCTCTGGCTGCAGGCGGGTGCCCTTGGGGGGATCCCGGGCTCCTTCCCTACAGGAGGCTGCCTAACAGCCAGGTCAGCATCTCAGGCCCTTTTGACTGAGCACCACTGGTAGTAAAGAGAAAAAGGACGTGGGGACACCCTCCCATCTGTACCTATTCGAGCTCAAACAGGCAAACACGTGGATGTTCTCACATCCCCCATGGGCCCCCTCCACCCTGGAATCAAGGTCCAGGAGCCAAAGCCTCTCCGCAGGGAGAAGATGCCACCTCATCCCTTCTCCTGCTGGGGCCTAGGTTTCCCTAAGTGGGTGAGCCAGGGCAGGGTGACCCCACATGTAGGTCTCTGGAAAATGGCCCCAGTGACTCCCAGTGGGGTGACTCCTTGCTCTGCCCAAGCCCCAGGCCCTTGCTCTGCGTCCCCGCCCCCCATACCTTGGGCCTGCCGGCTCGGGCACAGCCCACAGCTCCCTCTGCTGCCCAGGTACGCGGACCGGGCTAAGCAGATCCGCTGTAACGCCGTCATCAACGAGGACCCCAACAACAAGCTGATCCGTGAGCTGAAGGATGAGGTGACCCGGCTGCGGGACCTGCTGTACGCCCAGGGTCTTGGGGACATCACCGACAGTGAGTGTCTGTGCCTGCCTGTTCTGGGGGCAGGGTGACCAGGCTGTGAGTTCCCAGGGGCCTCCTGGGCCAGCCTGGCCTCCCTCCTGGGGTTCCCTCCCGGACTGGGGTGGGTCAGGCTGCCGTCGAGGTCCCTCTGACCCGGTCCCAGCCCTGCCTTGCTCCTGCAGAGCTGCCCTGGGTGGGAGGCCTGGGTTCTGGCCTTGGCCTGGGGGGACCGCATGGTTTGGGTTTGGTGCTGGCCCAAGCAGGTCAGAGATGGGTCTCCCCAGAAACCATGTTGGCATGCCGTGGGTGCTGGGGTCCCCGTGTCCCCGCTGAAGACCAGAGCTGCCTGCCTGATGCCCGGCCTGGGACGGGCAGCCCCGGACTCTCAAAACAAACCTGTTCTTCTGTTTCTCTGTCTCTCCTCCCTCCCCCATGCCTCCCCTCCCCCTTAGCCAACACTGTGCCCGGAGGACCCAAATGTGTGTATCCCCCTGCTGCTCTATGTGCATCCCTGCTTCTGCCACTGCCCTCAGGGTGCGGGGCAGCCCAGGGGAGGGGCGAGGCCCAGGGACAGCAGGGAGGGGCAAGCTCACCCCCTCTTTAGGGGCTGGGACAACAGCCCTCTCACAGGTGCCCTTCTGGTAGACTTGGGGTCACATCCCTGTGTATGTGAAACACCAGGGAGGCCTCTCACACTAAAAGTGTCTGGGCTCAGGCTCCTGGCTCAGGCTCCTGGCCCCCATGTACCCCAAGAGGCCTGGGGAGCCCCGAGTGTCAGTACCAGAGGCCCCGACCTCCCTCGGGCCCTTCACGCCCCAAGGCCCTTCCCCCCTGGAAACGCCAAGAGTCTGATTGCTGCCAGATCCTCCCAGCCTGTGCTGTGACCCCTGCTGGCCTTGGGCCTGGCCCCCTGAGTAAGGAAGGGCACAGTTCAGTGCCTCCCGACCCCAAATTGGAGGGGCCGTTGGCTTCCCCGGAACCCTGTGCTGTCCCGTTTGCTGCTGCTTTGCTCCACATCTGCTTCTGCCTGCAGGAGCGGCCGAGGGGTGTCGTAGCACCAACTCTGGGGCCTTTGGGGCTCCGGGGGGCTCCCTGGGGGCCCAGTGCTGGGATACTCCCATGCGCAGAGCAGTCTCTCGGGTGTAGAGGAGTAGGGGCTTCCTGAAGGGTCCCACAGTCCCCCTCCCCTCCAGGGGTGGACAGCACAGCTTGACCCCGAAGCTCAGAGATGCATTGTGGGCCAGGTGAGGGTGGGCGGAGGGGGCGCCCACAGCAGAAAGGATGAGAACGGAGGGCCCAGTGGCGTTGAAGGGAGGTGGACAGGGCGGGAGGTGCAGGGAGGGCTGGAGGAGCCATAGAGCTCACACAGCCCAGGTTCAGAGGCTGCAAGGCTTGCAGCCTGGGTGGCTCGGGTTTGGCATGCAGGTGCAGGGAAAGCAGAGAGGCCTTGGCCCAGGGCAGGAGAGTGGAGTGAGGGGCTCTGGGGGTGCTGGGGGTGCTGTGCTGCTGCGGGGGTGGGGTGGGGAGGAGGGGCGGGGCCCATCGTGTGGGGTGACAGGTGGCCTTGCATGTGTTGCCCGGCGCCTGGCAGCTGCGCCTCACTAATCGTGTCTGCTTTCCGCCTTCTCTTCGCCCACCTCCCAACTCGTGTCTCTTTTTCTCTCCCTCCCTCCCGTCTGTCTGCCCCCCTCTCCCTCCCTTCCTCCTGTAGACCTGTCTGACCTTGACAACAATTACCGTAACGGTGGCTGGGCGGAGTTGAGCCAAGCCCCTGACAATCTCTCCACAGTGACCAATGCCCTGGTGGGCATGAGCCCCTCGTCCTCGCTCTCGGCCCTGTCCAGCCGCGCGGCCTCAGTGTCCAGTCTGCACGAACGCCTCCTGTTTGCCCCGGGCAGTGAGGAGGCCATCGAGAGACTGAAGGTGAGGAGGGCAGGGCCAGAGTGGGCACCGGGCCCTGGGAAACCGAGCGTGGAGCCGGGGGCACGGGGCCTCGCCTCCCAGGGAGGCCCCCTGCTCTGGGCCCTGGGCCGAGCCCTCTTGTTAAAGGCAGGAGGGGAGGCAGTGCCGGGCGCCCCCTCCGTATGTCACTGCTCTCCACCCGGCGCCACGGGGCCTACAGCTGACAGGGGTGGCGGGTGTCCTGGGGTTCTGCCTCCCCTCTGGGGTACTCTGTGGTTGCCAGCCTTTGCCCTCTGGTCCCCTTGTGTCCGCAGTCACTCCCTCACCCCCTGCCACGAGCCAGGCTGGTTTTAGGTTTTCTGTTTTGTTTTCCTGGGTGCAGGCTGAGCCCAGACCTTAGAGACTGAAAGGTTTAGGGTTCAAAGGCCCAGAGGGAAGACTCCAGGGTGGGGGTGGGGCAGCATGGGGCTTGGGCCCTGTGCATAGGCCCACCTGGGTGTGGGGTCCACCAGGGTGGGGGGCTGGAAGCAAACAGGAAGTGTTGCTAGCATCTGTGCATCAGGACCAGCCCCACGTCTCTCCCTCCTGGGTCGCTGTGCTTTTCACTGGTTCCCTGGGCGTGTCCAGAGGGGAGCACACAGTTCTGAGCTCACACTACCCCTCAGCCCCGGATCCTTCAGAAGTCAGGCTTCCGGCGTGGACCGGGCATTGGGGTCTCGGTGCTCTGCAGACCTGCTCGTCTCCCCTCTGCCTGGCCCCTGACCTCACTCTGCTCTGTGTCGTCTCCCAGGAGACAGAGAAGATCATAGCCGAACTCAACGAGACCTGGGAGGAAAAGCTTCGGCGGACGGAAGCCATCCGGATGGAGAGGTGGGTGGTGGGGACCCAGGGCCAGCACAGCTCTGCGCTCCAGGCCTGGGCTCCGACAGACCCGCCCTCTCTCACCTGGTGGCCCCCACCTCCTGTCACTGTGGTCCCATGGACCTGGTCCCTGGTCAGGTGATCTTACCTCCAGGCAGACACCTTCACTCATTGACAGGATGGTTACTGTCCGGGCTCTGCCTTGGACTGTGTGGCCAGAGCACCACTGGCTCCTGGTCAGTCGGGGGAGGCAGGTCCTGTAGCCCCTTGAGGCTTGAGCGGACCCTCTCTCTTCTCTCCAGGGAAGCCCTGCTGGCCGAGATGGGCGTGGCCATGAGGGAGGATGGCGGCACTCTGGGTGTGTTCTCTCCCAAAAAGGTAGGAGCAGGTCCCCGTTTTGTGGGGCCCCCGGCTTGAACAGGCCTGGGCCCCCTGCAGCCTTCGAGAGGTCTCACTGCTCTAGGAGTGGGCGTACAGCGGGGGGTTCAGGCACCGAGCGCCCACGCCCACCGCAGACAGGCCCTTCCTGTGGGAGACCCAGCCCCGCTCCTGAGGGTGGGGCAACCCTGTAGCTGGTGTGCTCGTCAAGGTCAGGGTGACATGGGAACCAGACTCAGGCTAGAAACCCTACCTGGAGCCAGGCCTGCCCACAGAGAGGGAGGGGCCGGACACGGGGCTGGGGGTCGGCGTCCTCTCAGAGCTCAGCCAGAGTGCTTGCTCACTCTGCTGGGCTAAGCGAGGGGACCCAGGGTGGGACGGGCTCATAGGTGAGGCGGCTCACAGGACCCTGAGACCCTGCCTAAGACTAGGTCTGGTGCCCAGGGGGAGAGGTCAAGTAGGTCAGTGCTGGGCTCCTGCTCCCTGCAAGACAGGTGACCCTCCTCTCTTCCTAGACGCCGCATCTTGTCAACCTGAACGAGGACCCGCTGATGTCTGAGTGCCTCCTCTACTACATCAAGGACGGGCTCACCAGGTGGGGCGGGCTCACGGGTGGGGCAGGCTCACGGGTGGGGTGCAGGATTGGCTGTGTTTGGGGGTATTCCATGTGCCCCTATTCATGTGCATCTTGGGTGTCTCCCATTAAAGCCCGGGTAGGTGTCCCTGGAGGCTGCAGGGGGAGTGGGGAGGGAGCCAGCGGGGGCATCCTGTGCCTGGTCTGGTCGCTGATGACTGTGCTCCCCTGCTCCCCACAGGGTGGGCCGTGAGGACGGGGAGAGGCGGCAGGACATCGTCCTGAGCGGGCACTTCATCAAGGAGGAGCACTGTGTCTTCCGGAGCGACTCCAGAGGCGGCGGCGAAGGTATTGCTCCTCTTCACCCCACCCAGGCCGCTGAGCCTCCGGTCAGCCCAGGCCAGCGCTTCCCCTCCCAGACCCCCGGTCAGTCCTGGGAAGCCCCTCCATCAAGACCGGGGCTTTGGCCAGTAGGCTGGGGCCGTGGCAGCCTCTCCTGTGTCGGTGTGTTTTGGGCTGATCCGGGGACAGTGAGCCACGAGGAGCCAGCCGGGTGGAGGGTGGAGAATTATTTCTGGGCCACACTTTCCTGCTGTCTGTGGAGCGGCCACCGGCCCGTTTCCCCGCCTGCCCGCCGTCCGTCCGCATGGCCTGTCCTGGGTGTGATGTCTAGGGGAGCACCTACTGCTCAGAGTGTTGTTACAGTGCCTGCAGCCCCCCAGCTGAGGGCAGGCGTCCGGCCAACCTCTGGGCCGCACACGGTGGCCGACACCTGCTGTATAACTGGGACACTTCAGGGCGGTGGCCTTAAACAATATCGGGGACGTTGGCTCTCCCAGAATTCTCTGTCCCCAAAGCCTGAGTGGGTGGGCACAGAGCCCAGAGAGGGACTCCTGGGGTCATGCTGCCCACCTGGAGAGCCTGGCAGGGCGGGCGGTCAGCCCAGAGCAGCCCCCTGGCTCTTTGACAGGGTGCCACCCTCCTCATCCATTAATCAGGTGTGACCCCTCGGCTTCTCTGAGGCCCAAACGAGGTGCCACTAACAGTTAAGGCTTTGCTGCCAGCAAGGAGGAGAGTGGTGGGGGGGCTGCACCGGGGTGCCAGGTGAGCAGAGCCCTGCAGGTAGCTGGAGGGCGTGGCACCCACCACGACAGCCCCTGACAGGCTTTCTGTCTGTCCCCCCATCTGTCCTGTAGCCGTGGTGACCCTGGAGCCCTGTGAGGGGGCAGACACCTACGTCAATGGCAAGAAAGTCACGGAGCCCAGCATCCTTCGGTCAGGTACAGCCAGGCAGAAGGGCCGTGCCACCCTCTGCCGGTGGGCCAGTCTGCTCCCAGCGCTGTGGGCATTCGGGAAAGCAGAGCATTGGCTCGGGTGCCAGGCTGGAGGAGAGCCTGGCATTGGGGGGCACCATGGAAAGGATGGGACCTGGGGAAAGCCCGGGACTGCACGTTGCAAACATCCCTGGCTACCAAAGGGGAGGGGCTGAGAGGGTGGATTTGGGGCAAGTGAGGAGCTCCCCAGAGCTGAGGAGCCGGGCGGGGGAGTTCCTGGGGTGGGAGATGCTGGGAGTCTAATTCAAGAAAGGGACTGCTCCCCCTTTTCCCTCTCCTCCCCGCCACTCGAGGCCACCCGAGGGTGCAGGTCACCCTAGCTCAACCTGGCTTCTGTCTCTCAGGAAACCGCATCATCATGGGAAAGAGCCACGTGTTCCGCTTCAACCACCCTGAGCAGGCGCGGCAGGAGCGCGAGCGCACGCCCTGCGCGGAGACCCCCTCGGAGCCCGTGGACTGGGCCTTCGCCCAGCGCGAGCTGCTGGAGAAGCAGGGCATCGACATGAAGCAGGAGATGGAGCAGAGGTGAGTCTGGCTGGGAGCCTCCCCTCAGGGCCATGCTGCTCCCACTGCACCGCATCCGCCTCCACCCAGTCACACCTCCCCCCGAGTCACCCACCCCCACAGTCACCCACCCACAGTCACCCACCCACAGTCACCCACCCCACAGCCACCCACCCCTGCCGAGTCACCCACCCCACAGTCACCCACCCCCACAGTCACCCACCCCCACAGTCACCCACCCCCACCGAGTCACCCACCCCCACAGTCACCCACCCCACAGTCACCCACCCCACAGTCACCCACCCCACAGTCACCCACCCCCACAGTCACCCACCCCACAGTCACCCACCCCACAGTCACCCACCCCTGCTCTTGCAGGCTCCAGGAGCTGGAGGACCAGTACCGCCGGGAGCGGGAGGAGGCCACCTACCTGCTGGAGCAGCAAAGGCTGGTGAGAGCGGCACTCTCTGGCCCCCAAGCCCCACACGAGGTCTGGGTGGGGTGAGCCGGGTCCCTGCTGTGCAAACAGCCCTACTCGCCACTGCCCCCGGCCATCGCTGTGATGGTCCGTGGCTGGGCCCACTGGGCAGGCCCGGGGCCCACAGCTCGAGGGGCCAGCTGGAGTCACCGTCCCTGCTTCTGTGCTAGGACTATGAGAGCAAGCTGGAGGCCCTGCAGAAGCAGATGGAGTCCAGATACTTCCCAGAGGTGAACGAGGAGGAGGAAGAGCCAGAGGACGAAGGTGAGGGCTCCCCGACCTGGTGGTGGGCAAGGCCTGGGCCTCAGGCTAGGGAGGGGTCTTCCAAGAGCATCAGCCCCCTGGGCACTTCTGAGGTCAGTTGGTCTGCATCTTTGCCTTGGGATCCTGCCTATTCCCTGGGAAGAGGCCTTGTCCCTGGGAGGCAGGATTCAGGGAAATTGTTGCAGCAGGAAAGCATCCCACAAGCTGCACACGCGTGTGCAAACACATGGGGTTCTGGGGGCAGCAGCCTGGACCATGGGGAGGACAGTGAGGGTGTCCTGTGTCCACTCATCCCTGTGCTACCACCCAGAGTCTGGTGCTCCTCCGGACGAGGTCACTGCTCCTCACCTCAGGACTCCCTTTTGTTAGGTGGCCTATCGGCTGCCCTCACGCTGCTGCGGGGCCCCGGGAGGCCATGGAGTTCACACCCTGCTTGGCCTCGGGTCTGCGGTTAGCACCTTTGTGCAGATGTGATCTTGGTTTCCCCTCGTCTGGGCGCATTTCCCCAACGAGGGCCCTCTGAGCTCCGAAAGGCAGGGCTCCAGGTGGGAGGAGCTGCTGGGAGGAGAGGCTGAGCCTGGGAGCATGGACTGGTCCTTCCTGGGCCTTCTTGGTGGAAAGAGGGCGTGAGCTGTGAGAGGGGGTGCAAGGCAGTCCCCGTGCCCACTGCTCCCCCACGCAGCGGTGTGCCTGTCATTTCCTGCTGGCCCCTCAGTCCTCACCCAGCCTCAGTTGGACTCAGGAAGGGGCGCACGCACTGCCCTCCTTGGGGCCCGAAGAGCCTTTCCTATTTCATGGCTCACACCACCTCTTCCTGCCAGTTTCCTTCTTTCCGAGCACCCAGCACAGTTAGGCTGAGATTGGGGACCCCTGGCCCCCGACTCAGAGCAGGATGTTGAGGCGTGGCCTCGATGACCATGTGGCCCCTCCCCACAGTCCCGTGGACGGAGAGGGAGTGCGAGCTGGCGCTGTGGGCCTTCCGGAAGTGGAGGTGGTACCAGTTCACGTCGCTGCGGGACCAGCTCTGGGGCAACGCTATCTTCCTCAAGGAGGCCAATGCCATCAGCGTGGAGCTCAAGAAGAAGGTGGGCCCCCCAGCTGTCACGGAGGGAGTGTGAGGGTGTCACCCCTCCTGCTTACAATTGGACTTGACACTGGGCTCCTCTGCGCCGGGCACGGTGGAGTGCTGCCCGGCCTGGGCCCCTGGGGGTGGGGGTGGAAGGGAGGCAGGGAACCGACCGAGGTGATGTGGCCCCAGGCTCAGCAGGCAGGCAGGTGAGCAGGTGTACCCGCTCCGGTGGTGGGTGGAAGATTCCCACGTGCGTGCGGCGTGACTGCGGGAGGTGGGAAGGAAGCACTGCCGGGCCCCTGGCGCCCGCCCACCAGGGGGCTGACGGGTGGTCATCTTGTGCCTGCCACAGGTCCAGTTCCAGTTTGTCCTCCTCACGGACACGCTCTACTCCCCACTGCCACCCGACCTGCTGCCCCCAGAGGCTGCCAAAGACCGAGAGACGCGACCCTTCCCCCGCACCATCGTGGCTGTGGAGGTGCAGGACCAGAAGAACGGGGCCACCCACTACTGGACGCTGGAGAAGCTCAGGTGTGGCAGGGCGGGGGGCGGCGGAAGTGGACGTTGGGGGAGGGGAACCCCCAAAAGGGAGGCGGGCACCGGTTGCGTGGTGGACACCGGTCAGGGCAGCCTTTCCTCCTGTCTTAATCTCTTTGAAAATCAGAGGCAAACAGTGGCTGAGGCCCAGTCTCACCAGGGCCCGGCTCTCCCTCCACCAAGGCGGTGGAACGTGTGGTGTGTCTTTATGGAGGAGGGTGGTGGGAGCCGCAGGGAGGTGGCACAGGATGGGCACGCAGGGCCTGAGAGGCCGGGAGGGGACTGCTGGGGCTGCTACAGGTCCACCTCCTTGGTCCCCACAGACATGTGCCCTGCCCTTAGTTTATAAAGGTGGCCGAGACACGACGGGTCAGTGCCACTGAAGAAGAGTTTAATGCCACTCAGTCCCTAGAAGTGAGAGGAATGCCAGAGGGGAGCACAGGACAGCAGAAGGAAGGCGGGATCGAGGGAGAGGCCTCGGCCACGGCCCTACTAGGTTTTCATGGGCAAAGCAGGATGGGGTGGACAGCGAGGACAGGGCTGCCCCTAAGTGCCCGGTATCTGGCCTTGAGCTGATGGAGCGCAGGGCACCGGCTGGGTGTATGTCAGCTAAGGGGGTGGATGTGTGTGTGTGTGTGGAACTCACCCCCAAAGTGTTTGCTGCCTGAGAATTAGCTGGCCCTGGTAGGGTCATCCTCCCCAGGCAGCAAGCCCCCAAAGTTCATTAAAAAAATCATACAATAGAACCAATACAGCACACACTGCACACACTCACAGACTCTCACTCACCTTTCTTGTATGGCTCATTCACACACACACACACACACACACACACAGTGATCCCCGCCCCCGCCCAGGCACACACACTCGCATTCATCCATGTTTGGATGAATGTCCACCTTCATACATTCATGTTACAGCTGGGTCCTGGAGGGAAATGGCTGCATTTTCTTTCTTCCTCAACTTGTGGGTTTCCTGGGGTAGTAATTTTTAAAATATCATTTTCTATATCCTATCACCAATTTGCCCTTTATTCCTGGAGCATCCTGAGGTCCCCATGCCATCTCCCCTTGGGGTTCTCTTCTCAACTTTTCTGCCCCTGCTAAAGGGTTACCTCCCTGTCGCTGGTTTCCAGCTAGCCTGCCTTGTTGCCCCACCTTGCTGTTACCTGGCCAGAGCTGGGAGGAGTTGGTGGTGACCTCATCTATTTACCCCCGGGTCCACGTGTGTGAATGTGTGAGGCTTAGTCCTTTGCCCGGTGACCGATTTTGAGGACCCCAGAGGTGTGTCAGGAAAGCAGCTTGAGCCTCAGAGAACCCTGAGCGGGACGCTGTGGCCAGAGCCGAGTGCCGGAGGAGGCGAGCAGCGCGGCCGCTGCAGAGCCCACCCTGACCTCTGCCCCCCTGCAGGCAGCGCCTAGACCTGATGCGGGAGATGTACGACCGGGCAGCCGAGGTGCCCTCCAGCGTCATCGAGGACTGTGACAACGTGGTGACCGGCGGAGACCCCTTCTACGACCGGTTCCCCTGGTTCCGGCTGGTGGGCAGGTGGGCACCCCCCTCCCTCCCTCCCTGGGCTGAGTCAGAGCGAGAGAGCATGAGAGAAAGAGAAAGAGAGAGAGAGCGTGAGAGAGATTGAGACAGAGAGCGAAAGAAAGGAAGGAAGAGAGAAAGAGAGAGTGAGATTGAGAAACAGAGAGAGTGAGATTGAAAGAGAAGAGAGGGCAGTGGGGGTGGGGGCCTCCCAAGGCAGGACCCCGACTACTGGCCTGCTCCCATCCTGACTTCCCGCCCTGGTCCTTCCTGGTCTGACCCCTGTCATTTAGGGGACCATGGAGGGCTCCCAGCATTGTCCCCACACCCACTGTGGGGCGTGGCCACCAAGTCCCCCGGGTCCACGTGTGTGAATGTGTGAGGCTTAGTCCGACTCTCCGGGCCACCTGGTGGCTGTGGTGGGATTGGGGGCGCAGGGCCGGGCCACCCAGAGCCTCAGCCCCAGGCCTCCTGTCCCTGGTCTCCCGGCCTGGGTCTGCACCCAGCCCCTCGCCCCGCGGGACGGACGTGGTGTTCAGAGGCCTCCAGGTGGCCAAGCACGTGAGGTCTTCGCACGACCTCAGCCACACCAGGGCAGGATCACCCCGCCGGCGCTTCCAGGACCTTCCGGAACCTCCCACTGACGAACCACACATGCGGTTTCCTTCTGAGCCCGGGACGGGGTGCCCTTTTCGGGTCTCGTCTTTGAAGGCCGTCCTTGGTGGTCTGTGTGTTTGGTCTGGGTGTAACTGGAAGCCCCTGCCCCCGTGTGCCCTGTGCGAGGCTGGTGTTAACTTCTCTCTGTCTTGTCCTACTAACCTCAGTTCAGTCATCTCTGGCTGCAGCAGCTACCCTCTTCTCAACACGTGCATGAGCGCGCGCATGGCTGCTCTCACCCCCTCCCCCACCTCCTCGAGCCCCGACTCCGACGCCACCGAGCCTGCGGAGGAGCAGAGCCTGGGGGAGGAGGAGGAGGAGGAGGAGGAGGAGGAGGAGGAGGAGGAGGAGGACCTGGAGGACGACGTCTTTCTGGAGCACGAGCTGTGCCACGGCCGGGACCCGTTTTACGACCGGCCCCCCCTGTTCAGTTTAGTAGGAAGGTTGGTGAGGTCGAGGACAGCATGCTGGGAAGGAACCAGCTCTTTTGCACAGGAGCACTGCTGTGGGCACGATTGGACCGCCCTCGGGGCGTGACCATGGGCCAAGGGCTGGCCTTGCAGGAGGGCGCCTGCATTCCTGGAGCATGGCCGCCAACTCGGTGCTGGCGGGAACACACTTCAGAGAGGGCCTAGACCCCGGGAGGCGGCCGCTGGACCCTGGAAAAAATCCTTGAGCAGGACTCCACGGGGGACATTTTGGAAAGCAGGGGGCAGGACACCCTCAAGGCCCCGTAGTCCTGGGGATCAGACCCGCCCCCAGTTCAGGCAGCTTCCCCACGTCCACTGTGGACCTAGCAGATCACGGACGGACGGAGGAGCTGTCCCCCAGGGCAGGGAGGAAGGGCAGCGCTCGGGCAGTGGAAGGACCTCCCTCAGAAGTGGGCGCCCTGCAGACCCTGCCTCTCTCTGAGCCTGTCTCCGTCTAAAGGTGTGGACTGTTCGTCCTCTGACCTCCCAGGCCTTCATGGCCAGAGACATGTGGCCCTGCACCCTCACAGGAAGTGCCCTTTGCAGAGAGGAGCCCCATGCTGTGTCCTGGGATGAGAGAGGCGGAGGTCAGGCAGTCAGGCGGAGGTCATACAGCTGCCAGTCACGTTTTGTTCATCTTTGTGGAATGGAAGCCTGACTGGTGGAAGAAAGACCTAGAAACCTGTGGGAGAAGGAAAGGCAGCTCATGAAGCAGCTGAATTTACAGGTTTACAGAATGAAAAGGTGTGATATGAGTTTAGCAGACTCCGGATTGGAGAGCGCTTCCCTGAGCCAGGCCCATGGAGGTTGTGGAAGCCTTGGCCTCGAGCGCCAGTACTGCCGGCTGCGGGCTGCAGCGGCCTCAGAGAGCGGGGTTCACACTGGTCCTCTTGGAGCGAAGCAGGTTGCCATGGGCACACATCCTGGATGTATTCTAATTAGGGTCCCTTGAGTGACATGCTGGCCTACTGGATAAAAGCATGTGGCTCTCCCTCTGAGAGGCCTGGGCCTCCTCGGTCTGCAGAGACAGTGGAGCCTCAGAAAGCCCAGCCACCAGGGCCAGGCCCTCTGGCCTGCTGGGCCCAGGAGGCACTCAGGTGACAGGTAGGCGTGGGACAGGGCACAGGGGAGCGAGGACTCGGGGAGAAACGGGGTGTGGGTTCTTGCAGTCTCAGCCAGAAAGAGCTGGGTCCTTCCGGCACTTCCCCGTGTGGATCGGAGAGGTCAGGAACCACCAAACCAAAGCTAAGCCGCCCCCGAGAGGCCGGCCCTGCCTGCGGGCGGTCTGCGGAGGGCTTCTTTTGGAACCATCCTGATCTTTTTGTTTGGCAAGAATTGGCTTTTCCCCCCCCCGCGCAGCAGCTATGTGGGCCGGGCCTCGAGGAGGACCCACGGCTATGTTTTCCTCTGATCCTCTGGTAGCTGCCGGCTCTCTCTCCAAAGCTTAAGCAGAACTGGGGCACTCACTCTCATCTCCCTTCAGAAAGGCTTTCCTGGCCCAGCATGCATCTTTACACCTCACCAATCTCGTGGTCAGCGCTGCCTCCTCCCTCCCGCCTTACAGCTCTGGCTCTGCGTCTCTGCCACCTCCTCTCTCTGGGCGGGTCTCAGCCTGCTTCAAGGTGTGCTCACCTCCGTGGACAAGGCCCCAGCCTGGGCCTTCCTTGTCCCGACCCAGGTTCCCTACCCAGACCCAGACCCCCCCACCCCCCACCCCCGGGGCTTCTCCCGTTGGCAGTCTGGGGTGCTGGGTGAATTGGGGGATGGCTGACCAAGCAGAAGGAGTGTTTCCCCCAGACCACCTCTCTCAGGAATCGGGGAAGCCGCACAGGGGAGGGCAAGGGAGAGAGGGTCCCAGGAAAGAAGGGACTGGGTGAGGGAACAGAGGTCCCTGCTCAAGGGAAGTGTCCCGTACTCTGGGTGGGGAAATGCCGAGCTGCTCCATGCACTCTGCCAAGGTGGCCCATGCTAATGCCAGGTTGTCTCTACCCCATGGCCCCACCCCCTCATATCCAGTGCTGTGGTGAGGTGGCTCTGTATGGGGTGTGGGGTCTTGGAGCCCTAGCTAGCAGCCCCTCGAGGCTGGTGCAGTGGCTCCTGGGCCCCATGGGTTCCTTCTGGCTGAACGCGTCCATCCCCGTGGCCAGGTGGACCGGGGTTAGGAGGAAGGAGCCAGCGAGGCTTCCTTTGCCTCCTCTGAGTCCGGAACCAGAGCAGCAACCAGAGCTGTGGATCCCAGCCGTATTTTGTGCACCCCTAAGAAAGAGAGATGAGGCCAGCTGCCGAGGCGTGCCACTGCTCCGTCCAGCCCCAGTTTCAGTGCTGGAGTGTGAAGAGTGGCGTCTTAGAACCCAGGAGGTGCGGGAGCACCTACCACCCAGGTGTGGGGAGAGCAGATGTCCCAGTGCGGGCCCTGCTGAGCTCAGGCTCCCAAGGGCCTGATCGGAGTCGGGGACACCAGGGCCCGCTGGACCTGGGCCGGCAGGGGGCTTTGAGGTGGCCCTTCTTCCGGCTCTCCCTGCTGGCTGAGAAACCTTGGGCAGCCCTTGTCTTCTTTTTCCTGGAGATTGTACTAATTAAGGACCCCCATGCCCTTACTTAACCTACAAGAGTAGGCAGCCCCTCCTCAAGTACCCCCGATTTCAAGCAAAGGCCCCTGGCCAGCCAGGTGCCGGGGCAGGAAGGCCCCACTGCCCCCACTGCAAGGCAGCTGCTGGGAGCAGCCCCCAGCCTGCCCCATTCAGTCCCTGCCTGCTAGGTGCCCTGGGTGACTGGCAAGGGGCTACCAGTATTCGGGCCTCAGTTTCATCTTGTACCCAGGACCAGGGATGGACTTAGGTCCCCTGAGGCTGGAATAGGGGCTTGGCAGCAGGGCTACAGGTGAAGCAAGGAGACTGTATGTCATTGAGGTGGGGTGTAATCTGCACCCCAAGACTCCTTGGATGCTGTGGAGGCCACGGGGGAAGCAGGAGGGTGGCCAGTGGTAAGGGACCCGCCAAAGGGCTTCGGAGAGGCTTCTGGGATAGAACCGATCGGTTTGAAAGACAGATAAGATGGTCTTCAGGTGTTTGACCTGCTTGGGGAGGACCAGCAAGGGCATGGAGGTCGAGATTAGGAACCCCAGCTCAGGACCTGGAGTCGGAGTTACCAGACCTGGCCTGTTCTGTGCTGCAGTCACAGCAGGTCCAGAGACGGGTGTCCTGGACCTCAGCGTGTGGGGCAAGGCCAGTGGCTCAGTGTGGGTGGTGTCTGAGCAAGCCGAGTGAGAGGCTGGGTGACGGTGACACCCCGCTTCTCCCCACGCTGCCTGGTACTGCTCTCGGCCATGCACATGGGTGCCAGCACCTACTAGCAGACTCTGGCCTTCCCTTCACCCATCTCCCCCCACCTCTGCACCCTGCTGCTGCTCCAGCCTTTGTCTGTCCATCTTCCCTTGCTGGGACCCTGGGCTTCCCTCACCCCACCTTTTGCACCCCCCAACACCTCCCTCCCTCCTATGTCCAAGCCCCTCCCCCAGGACCTCCACCCCCAGCCCCCCGGAGCTCAGGGTTGTGATGTTTGCATCTCTGGGCTGGAGCAGGAGCTACCTGGAGGGGAGGGCAGGCGGAGGCAGGTCCTGCTGGAGTGTGCAGAGGGGGGCTGTCCCCGGGGACTCCTGTGGGTAGGTGCCCCTGAACAGTGGGGGAGATTTGTTCCACATCAGCCTGCCCAGCCCCCAGGGCCCTGTCTGTCTTCCTGGCTGCCCATGTGACCCTTGCACATTGACAAACTCAGGGACTGTGGTAGCTTCTGGGTGATGCAGCCTCTGTCTGGCCTGTCCTGGCACCAGCTGGGCACTGCCAGGGCAAGGGAGAGCTCTGGGTGCTCTGTGGGTAGCTGGCAGGGCCATAGCACACAGCTCTGTGGGGTCTGCGGGTGTCTGTTCAGCCACCCCTCCCTGGGCTGACACCACGGAGCCCCCTCCACGTTGTCCCTAGGAGCTCAGAGGAATTGTGGGCACCGGGGCCCACAAGCGTTGGGTCACGGGGAAGCGGGTGGGTGTTGGGACTGTCAGGGCACCAGTGCCAGCGTCGTAGCTCAGTGTGGCCAGGTCCCAGGTCCTCCTCCTTGAAGCAGGCTGAACCCCTCCTCAGCTGCTTTCTCGTCAGTTGGCAGGTGTGGCCCGAGCTGTGCCCTGTGCCAGCCCCCTGGCCACTGCCTCTGCCCCAGCGCACGACCTCCACCTCCTCCTGTGTCCTCTGAGCACCGCAGCCTCTGTCTGTCCCCCCGCCCGCCCGCCCGCCCGCCCGCCCGCCGCCTGCTGCCCGGCCTCCCGCGCTCCGCTCGCTTTGCAGTGTCGTGTCGTGAGCTTGGCCGCACTGTCGCCACCGCCGCCGCTCACAGCGGGCGTCAAGCTGGCCCTGACAGGAGCCTCTCCCCCCAGGGCCTTCGTGTACCTGAGCAACCTGCTGTACCCCGTGCCCCTGGTGCACCGAGTGGCCATCGTCAGCGAGAAGGGCGAGGTGAAGGGCTTCCTCCGCGTGGCCGTGCAGGCCATCTCAGGTGTGTGAGGACCGCGGGCCGGGCTCTCCTCCGCAGGTGGAGGCCCAGGCAGGGAGGCAGGCCTCTGTGGGCATCGCGGAGGTTGGTGTGCAGCCAGCCTGACCAGGCCCCCCGCCTGCACTGTATCTCTCCCCACCCCCCAGCCCCCTCCCGCAAAGCTGGTGGTTAGCTGCTGGTCTCCAAGTGGGGCCTCAGGAGAAGCCCCCATGCTCAGCTCCTGGCTCTGGCCTCCCAGACCCTCCCAGAGTGGCCGGGGCCCTTTGGGGCTGTGCAGGCTGAGCCCAGCCTGTCTGAACTCCCTCTGGCTCAGCGGCCCTCCCTCCCACCAGGCCGCGCCAGGTGGACACAGAAGCTCTCCTAGCTCACCACTTGCTGTCTCTGAGCCCCAGGACGGGCTGCCCAGACCCCGCCCACAGTGGTCCTCAGAGCCTCCCTTGGTCCAGTGCACCCCTCTTCAGACCCCCCCGCCCCCCCCCCCCGCCATGTCTCTGTGGGGTGAGCCCCTGGGGACCTTGCCAAGAAGGAAGCCTGGGTGGGTGGGAGCGAGGGCGGCAGGGGAGAGGGACAGAGGACAGGGATGCTGGGAGCAGTTGGTGGCTCTTCCTCATCCTCCCTGACCAGCTGGGAGCACTTGGTGGCTCTTCCTCATCCTTCCTGACCAGCTCGGTCCCAGTTCGGTGGGTCCGCCTGAACACTTGATATTCTCTGTCTAGTGGATATGGTGGAGGAAAAGGAACTAAAAAACGCACCAAAACACCAGCCTCCTGGTCCCAGAAGTCACTCCTGCCCCCACGCCCGCGTGGCTGAGCTCAGCTCCCTGATCTCTCGCACTGAGCCCGGAGCCTGCTGTGCACGGCCTGGGCTGGCCCCGGCGATGGTGGGGCAGGACTGTAGGACAGCGGGGCTGGAGAACTCAGGGTGGTGGCACCCTCGCAGGCCCCTGAACAGCGGGGCAGACTCCCCAGTTGGCAAGGCCTCTGGGGTGCCATCTAACCAGAGTGGCTGCAGTTGGGGCTCAGGGGCCTTTAGGCAACAGGAAAAGGGTTTGGGTTTTGTCCCAAACACCGGAGAAACAGACCACTGGCTCCTCTGAAGGAAGGGGTGTGGGGCGCGGAGTGCCCAGGCGGGTGATCGTGGTGGCTTTGCAAGGGTGGTGGCAGAGAAACAGATGGGATTTCATGGTGTAACCAGGTGACCTGGTGGGGGGTGGGAGGGGCTAGGAGGACCCCGGTTCTGCTATAGCCTCTGAGTCTGGGGGAGGCCTGCGGGGGATCAGGACTCAGGGAGAGGGCATGGTCATAAGCTTGGCTTTTACAACGTGGCGTTGTGGTGGCCCCTATCAACGCAGGCTGTGTTGAGGCCGTGGCCACTTCTGGGCCCCGGGCCGCCCAGGCTGGTGGTCAGCATGCCCACGGTGGTGCCTGGGGTGCCCCGCAGCCACGGTCGGCCGTGTTGGGGATGGGGTGGGTCAGAGCACGGCTGGGTTCCTGTGCCCTCCCCCTACCTGGCCGCTCAGCCTGGCTCTGCCACGCCACCCGGGGACGAGCAGGGTGCTGACCATCTGCTTGGCTCCTGTTCTAGCCGATGAAGAGGCCCCTGATTATGGCTCGGGTGTCCGCCAGTCAGGAACAGCCAAGATCTCCTTTGATGACCAGCATTTCGAAAAGGTACCCGGCAAGCAGCTCCTCTCTGAGGCTCGTTCATGTCCCACCCCCCCCCCCCAGCCTCCTGCCACCCTGTCCTAAACCTCAGTGCCCACCACCTCGAGCTCAGGGCAGTGTGCCTGCCCCCCTCCAACCCCCACCCGGTCCCTCTCTGAGGGGCTCACCAATGTTGGGAATGCAAGGAGGGTCAAAGGGCAAACAAAGGTGGAGAGCGCAGGGCAGAGGAGGCTGTGTGGGCACCTGGCCCAGGGAACCGGGCCGGGACCCTGAGAGCCAAGCAGAAAGGTTACCTGCATCCTGCCCACAGGGGCGGGGCTGAGGGAGAGTCCTGGATGGAGCCGAACTGAGGACCTTTCCCACTCATGGGCTCTGCATAGGCCACGACAGCCTGGGAGACTGGGGCCTAGGGAGATGGGTACCCACCCGCCCTGGGTCAGGTCTGGAACCAAGGTCCATGAAGTTCTCACCTGACTGGATAGCACAGGCCCCCTCCCCTGGTCTCTTGACCGGCTGTGGGAACCCCTCTCTCTGACTCTGGTTCCCCACCACCCACAGTTCCAGTCCGAGTCCTGCCCCGTGGTGGGGATGTCTCGCTCCGGGACCTCCCAAGAAGAGCTGCGCATTGTGGAGGGCCAGGGCCAGGGCGCAGACGCGGGGCCCTCCGCCGACGAGGTCAACAACAACACCTGCTCCGGTAGGTCCCTACGGCTGCCCAGGGCTTGGGGCTCTTGGACGTGGCCCTAGCCCAGGGGTGGGCAAACTTTTTGACTCGAGGGCCACAATGGGTTCTTAAACTGGACCAAAGGGCTGGAACAAAAGCAACCTGACCATGCCGGCACTCTCATCTTGGGCTGCTGGTGAAGGAGCGGAGGAGAGAGCAAGAGAACCCTCCGCTCTTTCGGCTCCGTGGGCCGGATAGAACAGCCGAACGGGCCGAATCTGGCCCGCAGGCTGTAGTTTGCCCACGGCTGCCCTAGCCCCACTGCAGTCTGGCGGTCCCTCCACTTCCAGCCCGGCCTCAGGTGCTGAGGACCAGGCCCGCTCCCCGTGCCCAGTCCCTGGGGGAGGCTGTGCAGGCCCCAAGCCTGACCTCAGCTCCAGCGCCCCCGGGTCCGGTAACATGGCCGTGCCCTTGGCTCCCAGCAGCCCTGCCTCCGGAAGGCCTCCTCCTAGACAGCCCTGAGAAGGCCGCCCTGGATGGGCCCCTGGATGCCGCCCTGGACCACCTGCGCCTGGGCAGCACCTTCACCTTCCGCGTGACCGTCCTGCAGGCGTCCAGCATCTCTGCGGAGTACGCGGACATCTTCTGCCAGTTCAAGTGAGCTCAGCCCCGCTGGACCGGCCAGTGGGTGGGTGGGCAGGCTCTAAGCAATGCATGGATGGTGTCCCAGTGGCCCCAGCCAAGTGTCTTCCCCCGCTTTGCAGCTTCATCCATCGCCATGATGAGGCCTTCTCCACGGAGCCCCTGAAGAACACGGGGAGGGGTCCCCCACTTGGCTTCTACCACGTCCAGAATGTAGGTCCTCAGAGCCCTCCTCCCTCCCACTGGGTAGCCCTCCCAGGGTCTGGCTCTGGGTGGCCTCCTGAGGCCTCATAGAATCTTCCCTCTGTACCTGTCTCTGTTCTGATTTCCCCCTTTGTAAGCACATGGTCATGTTGGGTTAGGGCCATACTAATGCCCTCATCTGACTCGCTGACCTCAATAAAGACCCTGCCTCTAAATACAGGTGCTGGGGGCTAGGGCTGCAACTTATGAACTGGGGTGGGGATCTGGGGAGACACAGGTCAACCCGTCACTCTTGGTGAGTGGGCTAGGGCCCCAGAAGGGTCAGACCAGAGCCCAGAGGCACCTTGGCCTTGGTCATTATGTCGAGTGGTGTGGTCTGAAAGGGCAGCCGAGCCCTCTGGCCCAGCCCATCTGTACTGGGAAGAGAGGCCAAAGCCACCCATCTGGTGACCTGTCCATTGGGTGGTGACAGGGGAGAGGCGGGGCTGGAAGGACCTCGGCCAGGAGCGTTGTCCCTGTCATAAGTGGAACTCAGGCCCATGGGCTTTCCATCTGGGCCCAGAGTGCTCGGTCCTCCATGGAGGCCCGTGCTTCCCTCTGATCGCCTGCCCACCTTGCTACCAGATTGCCGTGGAGGTGACCAAGTCCTTCATCGAATACATCAAGAGCCAGCCCATCGTGTTCGAGGTCTTCGGCCACTACCAGCAGCACCCATTCCCGCCCCTCTGCAAGGACGTGCTCAGGTCCTGGCCCAGTTCTCATGGTCCTGTGGGGCCTCCGGCGGGTCTGGGGGCCTGTGGGAGGGAAGAAGGCAGGCGAGGCTCCCTGCTCCAGCTCAGACCCCTGCAGACACCAGCCCGCTGGGTTGCCTCACGTGGGTGCTTCTTTCTCCACAGCCCCCTGAGACCCTCACGCCGCCATTTCCCACGGGTCATGCCACTGTCCAAGCCAGGTAGGCCGAGCTGATGGGAGTCTGCCCCTGAGGGTGCCATGTGGTTGGGACCTTGCAGCTGAGCACAGTCCCCATGCTGAGTCATTGCTCCCAGCCTCGGGGTCCCCGGGAACCTACTAGGCCTCACAAGGTCCCATGCAGTGAGGGACGCCATTCTGGGCACGGGGTGACGGCAGAGAAAAACACCGCGGGTGTCTTGCCCCTCATCAGGCACAGAGCAGCTGGGTGGTGGTCAGGTGGTGCCTGCCCTGTGCCTCAGGGGTTCCTGGAGCAGGCGACAGAGGCGTGGGTGCCCAGAGAGGAAGGCATTGAGGGGCCGGGGACCATCTGAGCCTGTTTGTCAGGAATTGGTCACAAGTGGAGGGCCAGTGGGACCTGGGGGGCAGGACTTGTCTGTGCTGGGTAGAGGCGCTCGGACAGGTGCCTCAAGCTGTGGCCAAAGTGTGGTCTAGCAGGGATCCCAGGCGGGTTGTGGGCCCCTGAGCAAGTGTGGTGCCTGCTGTCTTCTTTCTGTGGCATCTCAAGCCACCACCCCCTCTTCAAGGGCTGGGGGGGGGTGGGGGGAGGGAAAGTATAGCCACGTGCTCTGCCCCTGGGCGTGGAGAAGCACATGGTCATTTCTGATCTTGAGCTAGTAAGTGGCTGCTAGTAAGTGGCTGCTGAGGCCTGAGTGGGCACCTCCTGGGACATGGGGTGGGAGCCACTGGTGGTTTTTCTTGGAGTGAGCTGAGCTCGCTGCGTTGACGTGTCCTCCACCTCGGCACCCTCCTTGAGCGAGCCCTCCGTGCATGGTGGGTCCAGTCTCTCATCAGTGCGTGCTTCTCTCCCCTAGTGCCCGCCACCAAGCTCAGCACGCTGACACGGTCCTGCCCTGGGCCACGCCACTGCAAATACGACCTGCTGGTCCACTTTGAGATCTGTGAGCTGGAGGCCGATGGCGAGTGCGTCCCCATGCTCAGTGTGCCCGTGCTGGGGGGCTGGGGTTCCCGAGGGCCGTGGTGGGGGAGGAGGGGCTGGGGTTGCCTAGGGCCGTGGTGGGGGAGGAGGTGGCACAGGATGGGTTCTTTGCCCCGCTGACTCTGGTCTCCATGGACAGCCTCCCATCTCACCAGCAGAAGTGGGTGACGTTCCTGTTCTCCCTCCTTCCACTCCTGGGGCCCGGGACTGTCTGTGCTTGGGGCTGTGGGGAGGGCAGACGCCAGCCTCACACGTCTCTCTCTCTCCCCAGTTACATCCCTGCAGTGGTGGACCACCGTGGCGGCATGCCGTGCTTGGGGACCTTCCTGCTCCACCAGGTGCCAGGCCCTCCCTGCCCCAGCCCACTCATGCCCCCTCCCCTGCCCCACATGGCCCCCAGGCTCCCTGACCGTGTCCTCTCTCCTGGTGCCTGACAGGGCATCCAGAGACGGATAACCGTGACGCTGCTGCACGAGACGGGCAGCCATATCCGCTGGAAGGAAGTGCGAGAGCTAGTCGTGGGTAAGTGAGGCGGGTTGAGTCTGCCTTGGGGGCTGGGGTTGGGTTGGTGGTAAGGCAATGGAACTGCCCACCCAGATGCCTGAATTCTAACCACAGCTCTGCCCCTGTTGCTGTGTGACAGTGGCCACGTCACTTAACCTCTCTGTGCCTTAGTCTCTCGCCTGAAAAGGAAAGACTAGACCAGCCATGGGCAAACTACAGCCCATGGGCCCGATCCGGCCCATTCGGATGTTCTATCCAGCCCACGGAGCTGAAAGAGCAGAAGGTTCTCTTGCTCTCCCCTCCGCTCCTTCACCCGCAGCCCAAGATGAGAGTGCCAGCATGGTCAGGTTGCTTTTGTTCTGGTCCTCCGGTCCAATTTAAGAACCCATTGTGGCCCTTGAGTCAAAAAGTTTGCCCACCCCTGGACTAGACCATGGTGATGATTTCAAATATCTATTTAATCACTGTGTTAGCTTGCACCACACACCGGGTAGCTTTAAACAACAGAAATTACTCCTCTTACTGTTCTGGAGGCATAAATCCTAGAGAGAGGGGCTGGCAGGTGGCCATACTCCCTCCCCTCCTGGCCTCGTTCCAATCCTTCGTCTTTACGTGGACTCCTCTTACAGCGACACGGTCAGATTACATTCGGGCCCAGTGTTACTACACCTCAACTAATGACAGCTGCTAAACAGGGTCTTCTCCTTCCAGGAAGGTCACGTCCGCAGTGCCAGGAGTTAGGACTGCAGCTTGTATGCTGGGGGACACAATGCCATTCATCCAGGGTCTTAGCTGGGTTTCTGCTGGGACGTCATGCTGTGAACTCTTAGTCTGCCAGCGATGTTTCCTCTGCCAGCCTGTAAAGAATGTGTCGCCCCAGTTTTCATTCGAGGACAAAGCTGTCCATTCCCACGTGTCAGCGTGAGGCCCCAGCCCTCGCCTGCCCAGGAGCTGATGGCTCCTCTCGAAGCCCCGCCCCAGGCGTGTCTGTGACCATGTCTCTGGGGCTCATAGAGGGCTCTGAGGGCAGGGCAGCTGGGATGTGTCCATCCTCGAAGAAGTGGAGGGGTCAATCTCACCATCACTGCCGGGGCAAGAAGTGACGAATGAGGCCCTTAGGCAGGGTTCCGGACTCAGCGGCTCTGGCAGCTTCCACAGACACTGCCGCCCCTCAAGTGCGTGCAGGCGGCAGCTTGGGGGGCTCTGTGGGAAAAGCCCCTTGCAGGAGCATTTGATGGCACGGGTTGTGTTTCTTCTCTCTCTCTCTCTCTCTCTCTCTCTCTCTCTCTCTCTCTCTCTCTCTGTCTCTCTCTCTCTCTCCTCTCTCTCTTTTTTAAATATAACGAGAAGAGGGAACATTTTGTCCTCATCTTGCTAAGATTTCCTTTCCAACAGGTAGGAAGCCTGAGCATTTTGGGCTGAGCGACTGGAATCTGTTAGGAGAGAGGAGAGGGAGGAAGACGCTCAGAACTTAGACTGCGGGAGGGAAGATGGTAGAACCGTGCACTGACCCATGGCAGCGGGCCGGCTGCAGACCCTGCACGGGTTTTCCTGTCCTCCATGGGGTTACCCTTCAACAGATGCTCTGGTGGCCACACCGGGAGCTGGTTCCCTGCAGGCCTCAGTTCAGAAGCTCCGGCCCAGGCAGAGGTGTGAGCAGTTACCTCCTGCCCCCACCTGCCCATCTGGAAGTGACACGGACCTGTCACCTTTTCCGTAGGTCGCATCCGAAACACTCCAGAGACAGACGAGTCCCTGATTGACCCCAACATCTTATCTCTCAACATTCTCTCTTCTGGGTACATCCACCCGGCCCAGGATGACCGGTGAGTCCCCTCGGGCGGCAGGCTCTGGTCCTGAGTCCCTGGAGATTAGTCTGTCCGGCTTGGGCCCCAGGGGTCGGGATCCTTGGCTGGCCGGGCCGTGTTAGGTCCAGCCACATGGGCTGGGGTGTCTGGCCTCTAAGCTTCTGGGCCTCCTGCCTGAGGGAATGGGAGGGAGTTCTCTGATGCATGTGTGAGCATCTGTGTTCATTTGAGGGCCTGGCAGGGACCGTGGGGCAGTTGTGGGAGTGAGCTGGGTCCTGTCTGGGAGTTTAGTGGGTGGGTGGGTACCATGGGCGGTGGGAGGACAAGCATCCCACATTCTCCCCACCTTGCTGCTGAGGGCATTTGTGTGACCTCTGGCAGGGGAACACCGACCAGGGGTCCTGGAGGCGGTTCAGGGACGCGCTGGGTTGGCAGGCCAGCATCCTGGGTGAAAGTGTGCCCACCGGTCACTCCTTGTCGCTGGGCCATTCCTGTCAAGGCTCCCAGGTGATGGTCAAGATCTCCCCGCTTAGGCTGTCCTGGCATTTGGCACAGTGGACTGGGTGTGGGACACGTTGGGAACGAACCAGCCAGGCTGGGAGGGATGTGATGGGGAGATGCGGGAGCCAACTGGGGCTGGGGGTTCACGGCTGACATTGCGGAAAGCGCCTGGAACCCCTGGCAGGCATGACTGTGTCTGAGGGGCTGCAGTCCAGGGCTGTGGCGAGGTGAGCAGCGTGCTCCAGGCCCACACCGGCTGCTCCCAAGCCCTCCTCCTGCCTGACTCTGAGCTCCACCTCAGGGTGTCTCCATGGGCCCTTGAAGCTGTGAAGGCTGCATGAGCGTGCAGAGGGAGGTGGCGCCCGTGTTGTAGAAGTGCCCACGTCTATACGGACAGAGGGTCCTGGGAGTTGCCTCCTGTTCTGACTCTCGGGTTCACACACCCTGAGAGGGGGCTGTAAGGGACCACCCCTCAGATGAGCAACTTGGGGATTGGGAAACAGGGACCCAACAGGGGCAGATGAGGCTTGGTTCCTGCCCTGCCCTGGGACCTTTTAGGAGGAACTCACCTTGTACTCATATCCAGAGGAGGGAGGGATTGGGGGAGAGTGTTGGGGGGTGTTCTCATGTGGAGGTGACACCATGACAAGCAGGCTGGGGCTGACCTGGGAGGGTGAGGCAGACAGGAAGTGGGCCTGTCACTGTGTGAATGCACCCCGGGACCTGGCGGTGAAGGGGTGGTGCCCACCCACACATGGGGGCCACCTGCACAGATGTGGGATGCTGTGTCTGGGCCGTGGGCATCAGGACCCCCACAGGATGGCATGTGCCCCTGTGTGTCATGCTGAGTAATTAATGCCTTGGACCTCAGCCTTCCCATGACCTCTGGCAATTCCTAGATTCTTGGGCAGGGAGTGGGGAGGCACAGGAAAAGAGTGGAGGGGGTGCCTCCCAGGCCTTCCACCCTGTTTATGGGTCTTCTTGCTGCTGGGGACACCTTGGGGAGCCTCAGCCCTGAGCTAAGTTCCAGGGTAGCCTAGGAGGCTGCTGGACCTCAAGCCATCGGGGCTTTGGCTAAAAGGTCCTTCCTGTCCCCGGAGGATCCATACCCATTGCTGATGGGCTTTGGTCCTGCACCTTCAGGGCAGCTCTGGGGTCCATCAGCCCTTGCGGTCAGGGCCCTGGGCCCAGGACAGGAAGGCGGTGTAGACCATCGCTGCTCCTTGCTTGGCTTTGGCCCGCCTGGCCCCACCTCCCGCACTGGCCTGGAGAAGCCTTGGGCAGGCACCGTGCTAAGGCTTGGCCGGCCAGGTCAGCCGGCCCCTCCCTAGGGCCTTCTCCTCCCGGGACGCTGGCTGACATTCTCGGAGCCCCGGGGTGGATCCGGCTGCTCCCCAGATGAACAGGGTCCCTTCTCCCCCCTCAGATGCTGAGGCTCGGCGACCCCAGCCTCGCTCAGGCTTCTGGTCTCGGGCTGCCCACGAGCTTGGCCACAGCCCCAGCCTCCCTGCTTGAGGCCCCACGCTTTGCAGCCTCCCTGGCTCAGAGGGGGCCTGCCAGCTTGGTGGCTTCTCTCTGTGCAGCTCCCCCTCCCTGCCCGCTGCCCGCTGTCCCTGCCCGCTGCCCCGCCCCACTGCCCCGAGGCCTCACTAACCTGTGACTGTTTGTGTTTTGCAGGCAGTTTCTTGATTCGGACATGCCTAGGTATCATTTGTGCCCTCGGTTTTCTTTCAGCATCTCCCCGCCCCCTCCCCCCCAGCCCTGAGTTTTAATTTCTTCCACTTTCTGGATTCCTTCTACACTGCTCATCTCTCCTTCCTGTTTCTTCATCTTTTATTTTCTTAGAATACCTTTTTGATTTTTGAAAACTGCTTTCTTCACCCCCCTGGCTGAGTCCCTTCCGCCCCTCTCTTGGTTTTGGCTGCTTTGGTAGTTTGCTGCCCTCCCGTAGGCACTGGCTGGCTCCCGCTCCTCCCACCCCAAGCCTTGCCCACCCCGTGCCCACCCGACCTCACCCTACGGGAGGGCAGCAGGCGCTTTGCATGCAGGCTGGCTGGCCAGGCCCCCCAAAAGATGACAGAGAAAAGAGGGAGGGAGTGAAGCCACTCTGCCAGATCTCCACCTCTGCCCCTCCCACCCCTGGGTGTGAGCCCCTCCCCTGGCTGTGGCTGCCACTCACCCTGTAGGAAGTAAGTGGACAGTAAAGCTGTGAGGGGCCCAGTAAGCCTCTGGACTCGCTTGGGTGGTCTCAGGTTAAACCACTGGGGGCACAGGTTCCTGGGCTGGGCACCTCCCATCCCTGCCGAACCAAGTTGAACAGCCTCAGTGCCTAATCCAGACTGTGTCCGGGAGACTCCAGTCTGTTCTGAGCAAAGGGTCAGGGCTGTCACGTACTGGGTCCCGGTGGATTCGGCCAGAGTTCCATGTGGTGGTGCTGAGGGTTCCCGGTGGGGAGCCTAAAGGCTTCCAGCTTGAATGTTTGGGCCTGTAAGCTACACCGGGGTTGGGGGGATGCACGGCCGGACCGCCTGAGGCTGTGTCCCCGTCGGGTCCTGGCTGTGGTGGTCTGGACAGCTGGGCACTGTGAGCGTTCCTGCGGGTGTGTCCCTGAGGGCGTGCACACATACCTGCTCACTGACAGAGGCTGCGACAGGCCCTTCCTTCCCTGGGAACACCAGCGGGTGAGGCAGTGACCTGCAGTGGTGGTGGCCGCACTGAGGAGAGGGCACAGGCCTTCAGGGCCTGGAGCAGGGACCTGCCTGTCCCAGGCCCCTGGGAGGGTTTGCTGGAGGAGGCGGCCTGCTGGCTGGGCCAGGAGGTGGGCCAGGCTGGCTGAGGCCGCTGCACCCTGTCCTCAGAAGGCGCTGATGGGAAGCCCATCAGCCCCGGCTCATCCCTCGAAGGGACCCAGCGTAGGGGCTGGTTTCTTGATGAGTGGAAACTTCCTGCCCATCAGTATGATTGCACGGAGGTGTGGGTATTTTGTTTAAGTTTGCATTTCAGCAACCAGCTCAGTGCTCAGGCTGGTCATAGACACCACCTCCCTCAAACATGGTGGCTCCAGGAGGGTGCTAGGTCAAGCAGGTCAAACTCAAAGGCTAACAAGGGCCAAATAAACAAGGTTTAAGTTTACTTGGGCCACACACAAAAACGAAAGTTTCAGTTTTCATAGAAATGTAGGTTTATTTCAGCAGAGACATGCTGAATACAAAGGGCTAAAATAAACGACTAATCATTAACATAAAACAATATTAACTGAATAACTGTAGAAATTAATAAGTGTAATGCTAATAAACCTATTTTTCTCGTTCTCCAAAAGTGAAATATTTTCTGTTGTGCACACCAAACAAGTCAGTACAAGACTAATGACGTGGCAGTCGGCTGCTAAAATATTCCCTGCTAGTATTAGTGGAGAGAAATGGTGCTGGTGCACCTGTGCATAAGGGAAATGAATGCAACATGATTATAGTACTCAGTCATTAGCGAACATTGTAGTTTGTTATTAATAACTAGAGGCCTGGTGCACAAATTCGTGCATGGGTCGGAGTCCCTCAGCCTGGCCTGCAATCTGGCCAGTTGGGGCCATCTCGCCCAATCCTGATCGGGGCTGATTGGGGCAGCCAACTGGTGAGAGGGACCTAGGGAGGTTGGCTGTGGGAGCACACTGACCACAGGAGGCAACTCCTACGTTGAGCACCTGCCCCTTGTGTGCCATAGTTACCTTCTGGTCATCTGGTCGCTTAAGGCATAGATACCGTATTTGCCGGCGTATAAGACGACTTTTTGGCCCTGAAAAATATGCCTCCAAGTGGGGGGTAGTCTTATACGGCGAGTATATAACAAACTCTGTATTTTGAGTGGAAATGTTAGGGGGTCGTCTTATACGCCCAGTCTCTTATACGCCGGCAAATGCGTATTTTTCAGGGCCAAAAAATCGTCTTATACGCCGGCAAATACGGTAGATAGATAGATACATATAGATTATGTACGTGTAACAGGATATTGTAAAAATTGAGTGACAAAAGTTTTATTAAAACGTTTCTTGCATACGTTATATTGGCTGGGCTGCAAAAATATTCATTGTGGGCCGCATTGGCCATGAGCCATGAGTTTGACATGCTTGCTCTAAGCATGTACTATAAAGGGCAAACAGTACCCTTGGCCTGGAGGAGACACGGCATCTGGAAAGGAGAGGGAGGTGGCTTTTCTTGTCAGTAGGGCCTCCTTCAGCCCCCCCCCCCCCAACTTCATTAGCCTCAGCCCTGCACCCGAGCAGGGAGCCCATCCCCAATTCCAGGGCCTGCAAGAGGAGGCTCAGGGCACTGAGGGGGAAGGGGAGGCCCCAAGTTCGGGCATGAGCCTCCCTCACAGGCAGGAGTCACTGTGCTGGGTGGTGCAGGGACTCACAGGTGGTGGGAAGGGTGGAGGGAGAGTCTCGTCCCGGACATCTAGAGTAGAGTGGGGACCAAGGGTGGAACTGAGGAGCCTGTGGCTGCCCAGCTGCGCCTTGGCTGGCTTGTGAGTGTGGACAAGTGGCGGAACCTTCTGGAACCTTATTTTCCTCCCCCCTCAGGATGGGGATAATATGAGCCCCTGCCTGGATTGAATGACTTACTACTTGAAAAGCCCTCAGTACTAGGACTTGTACACATCACTGTACATCTAAGCCCTGTAATCTCAGTAGTACCAGTTCTCATTTAATTAAAACTCCTCCTTAATTTAGAAGGGATAGCCTCTGAGCAAAACGCATGCTTTCTGTACAAACCACTCCACGTTGCCCGAGGGGCTGCACTGAGAGGCCAGGTGTCTCTCACACGGGGCACAGGGCAGAGCCACCCAGGAAGAGCCGACGAGGAGGGTTTTGTGACGCTTGGTCAAGGCCCTCCCCCCTTGTTCTTTCCTCTTACCCAGGGCCCACGCTCCCGCCCCAAGCAGAAGGATCCATGGGGCCCTTAAAGTGCTGGGGTGTTGGGGAAGAGCCCAGTGGTCCACAGTGACCCCCACCCCATCCCACCAGGTACAGGTGGCCCAGTCTGGTGCCCCAAAGGCTGGCCAGCCTCCCCGGGAAGGGCCCAGGTGTGGATCTTATTGAGACCCCGTGCCTCCTCCCCATGCCTCATGAGAGGGGAGAGGTTCCCCACTGGGGCCTGGAAGCTTGCATTTCTAACATGTTCCCACAGCGTGCTGATGCCGCAGGCCCGGGACCCCACATCTGGGCCATACGTTTCTCCCAACAGCAATATCTGGGGAATTAGCTGAATGTCTCGTGGGGCAGAGTGAGGGGCGCTGCATGGAATGGGGCTCCCTCCTGGGTGACCTGGTGTCCAGAGAGGTTCTGAGAGGATCCCGTGCTGGTCATGAGGGAGGGTCCTTGGCATGGCCTCCTCAGCCTCCCCGCCGCATCCTCTTGGCCTCTCTGGGTCTGTGTTCCTGCTGTGTGACTGAAGGGCAACTGTCCTTGGTCCCCACACTGTGCCCTGCAATCCTGGGGCATCCCTTGTGGCTGTCACTCTGCCACCTACCCCACCCTGCACACACCTGCCACCGTTGCTGACTCTCACTTGGGGTCTGGGTAAGACCCCCCACTGCAGAGGCCTCAGGTTGGGTTTCCAGAACTCTCCCTGCCTGCGCTCCAGGATCTGGTACCCATAGTACATGGAGACGCCAGTGGGGGTCTGCAGGAGGTGGCATGGGGCTGGGGGCAGCATCACGGTTGTGCCAGATTGGACCCTGGTCTGGCTGGCCCTCTTGGCACCTGGGTGATGGGCAGTAAAGGCCCAGGAGGGCCTCTCCCACCACCCCCCCTACCTGTGAGATCCACCAGTCAGGTTTTGGGGACCTTCTAGGTCACCAGGGTCTGATCAGGACAAAGCCACAATCTAGCCTGACTGAGGGCCTCTCACCAGGAGCGTCTCCGAGGGTCCTCGTGTCCGGTGGGCTTGCTTCCCACAGCCCCAGGCCCAGTTCGTGGGACGCTGGTAATAATCTTGGTGATGTGAACGTGCGCCCCCAGGTCCCAGGCAGTGTGCTCGAGTAACAGCTCCTGTCGCCCACCAGACAGACATCTCTGAGGCAGGGAGACAGGTCTGCCGACAGGCTGAGGCCGGGTGGCTGTGCCATGGCATTGGGGGCTGGGCAGTCTGGGGACTGCAGGCATGGGCTTACAGAGCCTGGGTGTTTGGGGGGCCCCGGGATGGACGGCGTCCCTCTAGGTCTTAGTTGCAGCCCCAGGGATGCCCCTGGTCCTGCAGGGGTCAGACCCGGGCTTCCCCGGCAGACACTGCGGGTGGTGCTTGGAGTGGTGTGTGGCCTGTGTCCGTGAGCTTGTGCCGAGCGGGGGACAGTGCTTGTTCTGACATATGAATCTCTTCTGTGTGTGTACGTGTGTCCTGCCTGCCTCGCCTTTAGCGTTTCCTTCGGAAATGACACTAGGTACAATCACTCTCTCTTCCGCACTCGCTTGGTCCTTCCTCCTCTGCGTTTCAGTTTCCTTTCTCCTCTGATGTCTCCCCGCGCTCTCTGCCCCTCTGTCGCCCGCTGCCCTTACGTCCCTTCCCCTGGATCTCTGTCCCCTCAGTGACGTGAGTCCCACACGGCCTGGTCCCCTCCCACTGCTTAGCCCCGCGCCCCCGGACCGTGCCACAGAGAGAAGGGCGGCGGAGGTGCTGCCCACGCCCCTCGCGGCCTGGCTCCCCAGGCACCCTCACACCCCTGGGCCTGTGCCGCTGCCCGGCTTTGTGTTGACGTGTCTCTCAGCTGTGTCTCTGTGACGATGCCTGGATGGAAACCGGGCGAGGCAGGGGGCTGTGCAGCTCTGCCCAGGGCCCACGGGGCGGCCACCGTGGGGACCGAGGCACTTTCCCCGCCTCCGAGGTGCAGGCAAGACTGCAGGAGCTCTGCCGTCCACGGCTTGAGCGGCCCCCACCCGGGAGGGGCTTGTCGGCCCCTGGCTCGTGCTCGGCTCGTTATCTTTCCGGGTTGGAGGTGGGGGCAGAGGAGAGGCCCAGCCTGCTCTGCCTGAGGGGAGAGCCTGGCCGCAGTGGGCAGTGGAGCTGCCTGCAACCGGCCGCCCGGTTTCCACTCCCAGCATCCTCCCCGAGGGCCTTTCCTCTCCCAGCGCCGAGTCGGCAATGGAGGAGGTGGGCCCCGGAGGGTGTTGCCAACGGGGGCAGGTCCCTTAGGGTCCAAGAAGAGACCATGGCACCTCCTTACTCAGACCGAGGCTCCCGCCCTGTCCCCCACCCTTTGTAGTCTCTCCCCTCTTTCCTGTTGTTCCTCACCCTCCCTGCTCTCAGCTTGAGAGCTGTGGGCTATCACATGCCGCTCTTCGTCCACCGTGGTGGTGACAGCTGGGCCCACCCTGCTGGTGGCATCTGAAGCCCTCCCTCCCCGCCCCCAGTCCTGAGTAAGGAGGGGTCTGTCTTTCCTGGACGCTGCCCCCCAGGCCTCCGGACCTGTGACCCCAGCGACACTCCCTGCGGGTCGCCCACCTGTCTGTCTGTCCGTCTGCATGTCCCCACCCCAACCCCAAGTGTGGCCTTCACGCCGCTATCTGACCTCCTCTCTGCTCCCGCCAGGACCTTTTACCAGTTCGAGGCCGCGTGGGACAGCTCCATGCACAACTCCCTCCTGCTGAACCGCGTCACCCCGTACCGAGAGAAGATCTACATGACCGTCTCTGCTTACATTGAGGCAAGACTCCCTATGCCCGGGCACGCCCCCGAGCCTGAGGCGCCTGCCCAGGGCAAGGAGGGCGAGAGCACTCTGGACAAGCCCACACGACCCTGCTGCCCCCCAAGTCCTCGTGGCCTCCGTGCACCTCGAGCAGCAGTGCTGTCGGCCCACCACGTCTGTACTGTGTGGGCTGTCGGGGGGGCCAGGTGGCATCGGTGCTCCAGGCAGCTCAAACACAGAAGCCTCCTCCCCCTCCCCAGGGCCTGACACACAACAGGCTGGGAACCTGGGCGAATCTAGTGGGTCCAGTAGCCAGGAACCCGGAAGTTTGGGGTCAGCATCAAAGGGGAGGGCACCACGCCCCCCTCAGAGCCTACTCCTCCGTCTGTAATGGCTCTGCCAGACAAGGCCCCCGTGCCCATCGGCTTTGTCAGAGTTACAGCTGAGCTTCAGGAACACAAAGAGCAGCTGCTTATGACACCACATCCGCCACCGTGATGTGGTCTGTGGTGGGTTAGATGCACCCGTGGGTGCATTCTCACAGACGTGTGCGGCGTGTCTCAGATCGATGGTGAGGCAGCTGAGGCCCGAGACGGTGACCCTCCCAGAAGCTGACCCTCGGCAGCCCCGGGGGGCAGGGCCCGCTGCCTCTGCCGGGAGGTGCTCCAGCGAGGGGCAGGGACTCGCCCGCCTGCTCTGGGGCCATGCAGGGCCCGGTCAGTGCCGTGGCTCTTGCCCCCAGGAGGTTAGCAGGGGGTGTCCCCGTGCCAGAGCCCCTGCTCCCCTGTCCCCGCAGATGGAGAACTGTGCCCAGCCGGCCGTCATCACCAAGGACTTCTGCATGGTCTTCTACTCCCGAGACGCCAAGCTGCCCGCCTCACGCTCCATCCGAAACCTGTTTGGCAGCGGGAGCCTGCGGTCCTCGGAGAGGTGAGCTGCTGGAGTGGGCAGGGCACCCTGGTCACCCGGACACCCGACTGCTTGGGATGCTCCGGCACGGGCTGCCGAGAGCCCAGCTGGTCCGCTTCTGGCTGGCCCCCTGCTCTCGGCCCTTCTCCTCACCCTGATGTTGGGGTTGTTGTAGGTCAGGGGGCATGTGTGGGACACCAATGGCATGTTAGGGAACCACACAGCACCCCACCACCAGGTGACCTTCTTTCCCGGGGGCTACAGGGGTCTGGGCCATCAGGGTCCCTCGCCTGCACACAGGGGAGGATGGATAAATGGGGAGGGGTTTGCCAGGCCGGGAGAGGACTCGGCATGGAGGCTGGCAGTACTTGAGGATCAGACTCTAGGACAGGGGTGGGCAAACTTTTTGGACTCGAGAGCCACAATGAGTTCTTAAACTGGACCGGAGGGCCGGAACAAAAGCAACCTGACCATGCTGGCACTCTCACCTTGGGCTGCTGGTGAAGAAGCGGAGGGGAGAGCAAGAGAACCCTCCGATCTTTCGGCTCCGCATAGAACAGCCGAACGAGCCGGATCCGGCCCGCGGGCCGTAGTTTGCCCACGGCTGCTCTAGGACCAGATGTACCTCTCACACTCCCACTGCTCCTTGCACTCTGGGGGGACAGTGTCAAGGCAGTGAAGCTCCCCACGTGCTCTGTCCCATGGACCTCCCATGTCCAAGCCACTCTGGGCACAGCTGAGAGGAGGGCGTGTGGGGGTCAGGACTCAGTGGCCTTGGGCTGGCCATGACCAGGCATCTGAGAGGTCCACAAGAGAGGGTCCATGGGTGCCCTTGGCAGACTCGGCAGTCCCAGGGAAAAGGGGTCTGAGATGGGGCCTCTCCGTATAGGGCTGCAGTGTGGGGCTTGGCACCCAGCTCCCCACTTTGAAGCCACTGCATGGGCAGGGCAGGGCAGGTGCCCAATGTGCATTTGATGGTGATGAGAGTTGGTCCTGGGCATCCCACTGCTTAGTGACAGCATGTCCGCCTCTGCTCCCAACAGCAACCGTGTGACCGGTGTGTATGACCTCAGCCTGTGCCACGTGGCCGATGCGGGCAGCCCAGGTAGGTGTCTGTTCTGCTCTCTGTGGCAGGTGGGGCGGGGGTGGCACTTAGTTGCGAGTCACCTGGGGTTCTCTCGGTCACTCCAGGTGACGTCAGCGAAGCTGCCATTTTTTTTGGGGGGGGGGGAGTGTTCCTTCCCTGTGAGAAGCACGGGCCTCTCCAAGGTTGTCCTGAGGGGCTGGGGGACAGAGAGGGGAGAGGCAGCAATGGGAAGGCAAGCAGAAGGGAGGGCATCCCCCCTGGGACGCGATGCTGTATGACTTTCCTTGGGCGAGCCCAGGGTGGCTCTGAGGGTGGATGGACCAAGGGTTAGGGGAGGGGGAGCTGCCCCAGGGCCCTGTCCCTGCACCCCCGGTAGGGATGTGGCTAGACAGGTGGCCCTTTTCAGGGATGCAGCGGCGGCGCCGTCGGGTGCTGGACACGTCTGTGGCCTACGTGCGGGGCGAGGAGAACCTGGCGGGCTGGAGGCCCCGCAGTGACAGCCTGATCCTGGACCACCAGTGGGAGCTGGAGAAGCTGAGCCTGCTGCAGGAGGTGAGTCGGGGGGGGGGGAGGGGGGCGTCCCAGGCCACCCCAGGCCAGAGCGAGCCAGGGCACTCACGCTGCTATCACGGACCTAATTGCAGAGGGCTGTCGGCTTGCAGACAGAGACGAGACATCGGGGTGGGCAAGGCCCTCTGTCCCCAAGTCCGGGAGCCAGTGTCCAGCAGCTGTGGACAGCATGCAGCAGCGGCCCCTGCCCACCCTCTGGGCCCCGCAGGCTGCTGTGTTGGAGTCTGAGTGTCCATCTGCTCAGGGCTGGCACGGGCTGGGCGGGAGGCCAGGATGGGAGGAGGGCAGCGTGGCCTCAGGTCGCTCTGCTCTCCCAGGATCTGACCTGGGGCCCTGGTGCTCAGTGGCCTGCCCGCCCTTCCCTCGCCCTCGAGGGCAGCAGGTGAGGTCACGCTCTGGCTCTCGTGTGCAGGTTGAGAAGACCAGGCACTACCTGCTGCTGCGGGAGAAGCTGGAGACCACCCAGCGGCCCGTCCCCGAGACGCTGTCCCCGGCCTCCAGCGAGGACTCCGAGTCCCGCAGCCTGTCCAGCGCCTCCTCTCCTGATGGCCGACCGTCGCCCCTGGAAACCCCCAATGAGAGGCAGCGGGAGCTGGCCGTCAAGGTAGGGCAGCTGGGTGGGCGGTCAGCATGGCCGTGACTGACCCAGCCCCTGCAGGGCTCCAGGGACGTGGCCTTGTCCGTGCTGGCTCTGTCGGGGCCGGGAGCTGGGAGGATGAGGGGTCTACAGAGTCCCCTGCCCACACCGCACCTCCACTGGATTTTGGGAGCCTTGTACAGCCTCCTCCCTGAGCAGTGGCTTGTCCCCTCCTGGATACCGGCCTCAGTGGGGAGCTGATCACCCGAATCCCAGCCCATTTTGCGGCTGGAGACCACGAAGCAGGCCTCCGCCCACGCCCGGGCCTGCCTTGGGAGGCTTCCCCGGCTTGCCCTGCCTTCTTAGAGGCCTGACGGCGCTCCCACCTTGGCCTGCAGTCCGGGCACCTGGGCAGGTCTCTGTGTTATTGGGGGCTGAGCTCTCAGCTGAGCCTGGTCCCCGGAGACTCCTAACTGGTGTTTGCTGTTCCTGCAGTGCTTGCGCCTCCTCACGCACACGTTCAACAGAGAGTACACACACAGCCACGTCTGCATCAGCGCCAGCGAGAGCAAGGTGGGCACCGCGTCCGTCAGGCCCGGGGCCTCCACCCTGGCTCGTGGCCTTCCACGCCAGTGTCCCCGTGGCACTCCCGCCTTCCTGGGTCCTCGCTCCCTGCCCCGCAGCCTGCCCTGCTTGCCTCTGTCCTCTTCGCTGGCCTCTCCCTCTGCCCGGGAGGGCCTCTCCCCGTGGTCCTCAGGGTGCACGTCCTAAAGTCTGGCTCAGCCACACCTTCCCCAGCACCTCCCAGCGTGGTCCTCAATGCTCTTTGAAGCCCTACAGCCATGAGTCCCTCGTGGGGCTGGGAGGGGTGGGGGGGGGGAGGGAGGTGCCTGCAGTGAGGGTGGGGGTGCCTTAAATGAGTTCAAATACCAGCAAAGGCGCAGGAATCGGCCACTGCCTCGGTGTCCCCGCCACGAGACTGCCCCCTCCCTGTGTCCCCTGTAAAAGACTCTCTCTCCTCCACAGCTCTCTGAGATGTCCGTCACACTGCTGCAGGACACGTCCCTGTCCCCTCTGGGCGTGGCCACGCTCACTCCCTCCTCTACCTGTCCCTCTCTGGTCGAAGGGCGGTATGGAGCAGCCGACCTGAGGTGAGTGAGCCTCCGGCTCCGCGAGACTGCCGGTAACGATGGCCGGGACGCGGGCACAGAGTGCAGAGAAGGGGGCGCGGTGGCCAAGTCACTCGGGGCGGCCAGACATCCCGGGCGGGCCTGGTGGCGTGGGGTCTGCAGGCATTGCCCCCAGAGTCTTCCCTGTGCCCACCCGCAGCCTCATGGGAGCGCCGTGTCCTAACCTTCTTCCTGAGACCAGGTTCTGCTGACGCATACATTTAAAACCAGCCCCGAATAAAAGCAGGAACAGGTCAAAATAGCACAAAACAAGAAATCCCTTCCATGGGGCAGCGCTCATAAAATGCTCGGTGAGAAAACGCTGAGCTGTCTACTGCAGGCAAGGACACACGGCGGCGGAGCCGTGCTGGGAAGAGATCCTCCCCACACATTGCGGACACGGCTCATGTCTGATCATCCAATTTTAAATCCCTTGGTCCTTCCTAAATTTCTTCTTAAAAAGAAAAAAAAGTGGCATTGAATCCTCTGGCTGTCTTCCTGAGACAGGCCTCCTGGGCACCAGGTCCAGTCCTAGGGCCTGGCATGGGCCATGGGCCAGATGGTCCCTGAGAGATTTGTGTCTCAACTCGATTTGGAGGATGACGAGTGGCTACAGCCACCTTTATGGGGTGAAAGGGGAGGGGCAGAGAGCACCACGGGAGAGAGGTGTGGAGCCCCTCACAGCTGACCCCTTCCCACGGTGACCAGCACAATCCTGGAATCCGGCGGGTGGGCCAGACCGTGAGTGCGGCGGTCAGACAGCCAGAGGTGCCCACAGCGGCTCTGAGCGCATGAGACCCCATCAGGAGCCGGGAGGGTGGCTCTGGGCCCAGTGAAGGGCAGCAGCGTCCCTCCTCTCCCCCAGGAGCCTGCAGCCCAACTCTCGGCCGGCCAGCCCGGAGCCCGAGAGTGTGCCAGAGGCTGATTCCAAGAAGGTCCTCTCCCCCGCTCGGGCCACGGAATCGGACAAGGAACCCCAGCGCATGCTGGTTCCCGACATCCAGGAGGTCCGGGTCAGGTGCGCAGATCACCAGCCAGCCTTGCCCCCTGACCTAGGGCTGGGGGAGGTCAGAGCAGGGTCCTGGGGGTAGTGTGTCTGCAAATGACCAGTGTAGCCACCAGGCAAATGACCTGAGCACAGCTCTGTTGATGGGTGTGGCCGTGGGTCACAGCGTGACAGGCCGGGGCAGCTGCAGCCTTCCTACGCTTTTCCGTCTTACAGCGGGGGGCGCGGCTCAGAGATGGGGGGTGGTTCTCCCAGGTTGGGGTCTTGCCAGGTCCCAGGTGCCTCCGCCCTGGCCGCTCCTCTCGGAGGCCGGCCGGCGGCACGGCTGGGGACCGGGCTCGTGGCGGACGGGGGACCTCCGAGCTGGGGCCTCGCACTGGCTGCCGGGAGGGCGCGGACGAGCAGACGTTCCTGTCCCGCAGCCCCATCGTCTCCAAGAAGGGCTACCTGCACTTCCTGGAGCCGCACACGGCCGGCTGGGCCAAGCGCTACGTGGTGGTGCGGCGGCCCTACGCCTACATGTACAACAACGACAAGGACACGGTGGAGAGGTTTGTGCTCAACCTCTCCACCGCCCAGGTGGAGTACAGCGAGGACCAGCAGGCCATGCTCAAGGTGCGGCCACAGGGATGGGGTGGGCGGGCCCTGGGCTGGCAGGACATAGTGCGTCCAGGCAGGGAAGGAGAGGGAAGGAGCCGGGGCGGTTCATAGTCCTGGTGGCAACAGTGGTGATGGTGGGACAAGCGTTAACCTTCTCCCACCCAAGGGCCCACATCCCCATCCACCCCTGAGGATGCCCATGGTGGGTTGGGCCAAGCCGCACAGGCCAGCAGTGCTGTGGGCCCGAGAGTCCAGCCCCTTTCCCCCCAGCTTGGTTGGCCCTGCTCCTCTGAGCAAGCGCAGCTGTGGGCGTGGGTGCTGGGAGCCCTGGCTCCGTCCCTCAGCCACTACAGTGGCCCTCGGTGATTTTTGATTCCCTGGGGTGGGGAAGGGAACTCAAACCACAATGCCAAGGGCGCAGGCTTGACAAGAAAGGAGGCCAGGATCACGGGGCCCACCCAGTGGACATATCTGGACCACAGCTGTGCCAGGGTCCCAGGGGAAGGAGCCTTGGCCCATGAGGTGGGGACACAGAGCAGTGGCATGGGGCCCCGGGGCATGAGGGCAGATGGGTATCCTGCAGAACCTTCCGGGCCAGGCCGGGCACACCGCAGAGAGGTCACATGGCCCTCCCCGCGCCCCCCTCCCGTGGGTCTCCCCTCTGGCTCCCTCCTCCCTGGCTGAGTGCTGACCCCAGGGAGGGGCGGTGCCTCTCACAGCGTGGTGCTTTGCAGACGCCCCACACCTTCGCCGTGTGCACGGAGCACCGCGGCATCCTGCTGCAGGCCAGTAGCGACAAGGACATGCACGACTGGCTCTACGCCTTCAACCCGCTCCTGGCCGGGACCATACGGTAGGGCCACCTCAGAGCTGGATGGGTGTTTCCCCCTCCACTGGGACGGGGGAGGGTGCAGGCCTGGGACGGCCTCGGGGACACTGATGTTCCTGTTTGTCATTGCTGCTCACGCAGTGGATAAACCACCCCCCCACCCCTCACCCCTCCAACCCCCCCCCCCCCCCCGCGCTTCCAAGCTTCTCCTGCCACCGCGGTGTGCTTTTCTGTAGGGAAATACCCCTGCGTAAAGGGAACAGCCAGGGCCCCCCTCTCGCTGACTTCCCAGGAGTCACAGTGACATGTCTCTCCGGTGATAAGGGAACCAGGGGAGGGGTCTGGGGTCAGCGAGCTGCAGGCTCCGTCCTCCCTGAGGCTCTGCTTCTCTCCCAACCCTCCCGCAGGTCCAAGCTTTCCAGAAGGAGGTCTGCCCAGATGCGGGTCTGAGTGGAAGACACCCCCGCCCCCCCTCCAGACAGCCAGCAGGCCCGGCCTGCCCCCTCTCACCATCCGTCTGTCTTTGCCACCCAGCCCTTCCCACTAGACAGCCAACAAGTCCCCTCGTCCCGGGGGCGCCGGGCTGGGCCAGCGGGCCCGCCGCCGGCCGGGACCTGCGCCACATGACTGTCGTGCTCAGTGGAGGCCGTGTTTGTCATCATTCCTTCTCTGAGACTGTGCCCGGGGGCAAGAGCTGGGAGATGCTGGAGAGACCAGAGGGCACCGGGCAGGGGCGTCGGTGACGTTCTAATATTTTTTTAAGCATAGACAGACTTATAATTAATATGCAGTAGTTAGCGCCATGGAAACAGTCCACCCAGAAGTTAACTATAAGACTGTATTCTATTTATAAGTATTTATTTCTAACGACCTTTAGGATTCAGATGGAGCCTGTTCCCGCTTGTTTCCCTCGCCAACCTCCCAAGCCTCTTAGGGACGGACAGGGTGGGGCAGCTGCCCCGGAAGGAGCACAGGGGGGTTGCTACCATGGGGGCCCCTGCCTGCGGGCCTCTCCCCAGCTGCCCCTGGAGCAGGCCCTCGACCTGGGGGGGGGAGTGCCTGCGTCAGGGGGACCTGATGCCTGGAGTCCCAGCAGCACAGGAGGTGGTGTGTGTCGCTTCTAGCAGGAGGTACAGCCCACGTCTCACCTGCACAGCAGCCGCCTGAGATGTGACTCGAAGCAGTGGCAGTGCAGCTCCCGGAAGTGTGTGGGAGATGAGGGGAGGTGGGGCTGCAGGGGGCCATGCTGGCGGGGCCGGGGAGGAGGGGCAGGAGCTCATGTCATGTGTCCAGGAAGGTAGGGCGAGGCTGGCTGGGGTTAGAGGTCGTCCAGGCAGTGAATGAGGGGCTTGGGGTACAGCCCCTCCAATTGCTATGAGGAATGGGGTGAGCTCAAGGTTGCTGCTCCTGGAAAGAAAGTCTGAGATTGCCCCTCTTTGCCCCAATAGAGAGAGTTCCCTTGAGTGTCAGTGAGAAGATGCCATGGGCTCCTCCTCCCCCTTCTGCATCAGAGGTACCGCCATCGTCTTGTTCTGGCCCCTCTGCAGACCCTGTGCCCGGGGGTTGGCCAGGCCAGGACAGGACAGGAGTCAGCGCAGGCCAACAGTCTGGCCGAGGGTCCTGTCCAGGCCCCAAACCCAGCAGAGAAACCACAGGGCCCGGGGGTCTCCTGAGACCTGTTCCCACACCCGAGGCACATTGGGCCTCTTTTTAGCTCAAGAAAAAAACTACAAAACTGTCCCCACCAGAGCGGGCTTCTCCCGGCCCCAGGTTCATGCCCCGCCTTGCTGGTCCACAGCTTCGTCTGGCAGCTCCCTCCCTCCTTGCCAGCCCCTGCTGGGCACCGCTCACTGACACCGACTCCCACTTGGCCTAGAGAACTTCAGCCCACCCCGAAGACAGCGGTTCTGAGACCCACTCTGCCCCCACATGCTGCTGACATGACACATGGACATTCCCACAGTTCTGGGCACCGAGGCCAGAAGTGCCCCCAGCTCCTTCCTCTAGGGGTGTGCGGTGTGGGCTCCCGTCTGAGGGTTCCAGTGAGGTTTTCCTTTTGGAAAGTTGTTCAGACCCCGTAAGCTTGGCCTCGGATGAGGGGCGCAGGAGGGCAGACCCCGTGGCAGCCATGTGTGCCATGAGCCCAGCTGGCAGCCCTTCCGCCCCATCCTGCACTGAACTCTACGTTACCCAGAAGCGGGGACAGTGCTCACCTCCACGGGTGTTTCCGGAGGGGGTGGGCTGAGACGCACGGGACAGGACCTAGTCTGGGACAAGCACTGGCTTTGATGACAGCCCGTGGCCGGGAGAAGAAGGAAGGGGTGAGTTCTGAGACAGGTTCCCCAGGGCCCAGCCACGGCCCACTCAGGTCAGCCAGCCTGAGGGCCTGGCCTCCGGGGGGTCTGTCTGAGGCCTTCGCTTGAGGGCACAGGTGCCTGAGGCCAGCCAACCTGCAGAGCACCTGTTTCCTCGGCAGGGCTGAGGGAAGGGCCCCACGAGAGGGTTTCCGGGAATCACCCCAAGTTCAGGAGCCTCCACGGCCATGGAGGCTTCCAGGGACTGTTCCGTTCTAGCCTGGGCCATTGTGGAAGTGGGGAGGAGCCAGGGGTGGACCTGGTGTCCCCTCTCGGCCTGCAGTAGCGGGAGGTCCTAGGTCCAGGTCCAGACACCCAGAGTCACCGGAGAGGAAGCCTGGTCTCTGTGCCCGCCCTGCCCGAACCTCCATGTGTCATGTTAGCTGAGACAAGTCGTTTAACAAGCTGGGACTTCGTTTCCACATCTGTGACAAGAGAGGCTCATCTGGACCCCAAACCCCCCCCCCCCACCACCACCACCGCCAGGGTCTTCACCCTTCGGGGTGCAGAGAGAAAAGTCAGGTCTGGTGTGGCTTCTGTCCCCGCTGAGTGGGGCGGAGAGAGAGACCCAGAAAGCCAACTCTCCGATGGCTCTTGTTTGAATGCCTGGTGCTGCTCAGGGTGCAGCCTCATTTTGTTTGAAAGACAGCCATGCTTGTCCGGATCCGGCTCTCTGTCCCTCCAGCGGAGTGTGAGTTCCTTCCAGAGGCCTAGGGAGAGGCCCCGGGGGCGCTGCTGGGCTCAGGCCAGCCGTGGGCTCCAATCACGCGCTGGTGTCCAGGGTGGGTTAACTTGCTCAAGAGTTGCAAGGACTCCCTGTTCTGAATGACCACTTGTAAGAGTACAATGTTTCATTCTGACCCCACACACATGCACATGCGTGCACACACACCCGGGCGGCTGTGTGAGGCGGTCCCACCTCAGGCGGGTGTGGCGAAGTGCTCGGGGAGGGGTGAGCAGGCTGCCACGCTGGTCCTCCGAACAGCAGGCTGCGACTTCTTCCTGGGCCTGTGCTTCCTGTAGCTGCCTGTCCCCGGGGCTCCCTGTGGCTTGTACATACGTGGTTGTGTGGCACACCCGCCCCTGCACCGTAACTGCCACCCTGCCGTGATGATTCCGTCCCCGATGTCCCGCGCCCGAGTGTTAGCTCTAGGCTCCTGTACTGTGTGCACCTGCGCTCTGTCCAGTTACAAAATAAACGTGTTCCTCACGCAGCACCAGCGTGGGCCTCTGCTGTGCGTTATTTGCTCATCGGTCACGGGTGGGGGATCTTATACATAAGTGTAAAACACAAAACGGTAACACTTCTAGACATACTTACCAAAAGGCATCACTGAGAAAACAGCCGGGAACTGGGAGAAGGCATTTGTAAAGCAAGGTTAGCACAAAGGATTTGTATCCAGAATATGTAAGAATACATGAGGCATCCTTTTAACTCAGTAATAAAAAGGCAAACACAATAAAAAAAAAGTGAGCAAAAAGTGTTTGGCCAATAAGCTCACAGCGATGTGCTTAGCATCCTCCGTCCTCAGGAAAATAGGATCGAAACGACAAAGGAAGTGAACGCTGGGTAAGGTAGACGATGTGTGTGTCTTCCCACCAACTTTCTTCACAGCCCACACGTCTCACCCATGGCTCTTGTGTCACACACCCTGGCTGCCTAGGCAACGCCGTGCCAGCTTTATTCATATCAGGCAAAAACCAAAAGGAAAAATTACCTCAGTGTCCACATCAGAGAAACGTACACACCAGCTGTGGTCCTTCCTTACCTGGGATCCCTTCGGCAATAAAAGGTCAGTGCCCCTCACAGGCCCGGGCTCCGGTGTCGGGCCCCGGTCCACGAGAAACTCGAGCCTGAGGGAACGTGAGCCAGAGAGTGGATGAGCGGCACCGGGAAGGAAGGCGAGAGGCCCGGGGACGGTGGGACTTCCCTTCCTGGGTGACGGCGCGGCTACTGGACTCGTGCGTTTGTCACAGGGGTGGAAGTTTCCGCTGAAGGCTGATGAGCTTCCCTTTATGGGTTATCTAAAAGTCAAAAAGTACCCCCAAAATAAAAAATGAGTTGGCATTGATCAGCGACGTGAGTCCTCCCTGCTGTGGGTTCCCCTTCCCGGGTCTCAGTCTCCCTTCTGTGCAGGGAGAGTCTGGCAGGCACAGGTGTTGGATTAGAAAAATAAAAATGGAAGGGATGGGGAGTGGGCAGGACACACAAGCCCTCTGTTCCGGGAAACAGGTTCTGGTGGGATGAACACAAGGGGGCGCTGTGTGCACCCTGCCCATGGAAGGCGCTGCCACAGCTCCAGGGAGCCAGCTCCAGAGCCAGGGCAGCATGTGGGCCCCAGGACTGCTGGGTGCGGCCAGGTGACGTCACGCTCAGCTGGACTCCCAGGAAAGAAATTCAAACACTAGATTCTCAGGAAGGAAATTCATACCAATTTTGATGGCAGTGTCCCTGACTCCCGAGTCCCTCTGGACTGGAGAGACACGGCCCAGACATGGGTCTGTGTGGCACATAGTGGGCGTGGAAAGGTATTCACAGGTAATCCCTACATGCCAAGGGCCCAGGGTCTGAGCGCAGCCCCTGACTTCCCAGCCGGCCATGTTGCTTTCTTAGAAAACCATTTTACATGTCTGCACTGCCATGCAGAACACTCACCGCATGTAGGGAGGTGGGCCTTTCGGCTGGCTCAGAGCAGCCCTCGGGGAGCCCCCGTGGCTTCCTTGTGGGGTGACCTGGCCCCACAGAAGGCTGCCTTCATGCAGGGAACTGGTGGCGTGTGACCCAGAGGGAACCAGTGGCAGAACCAGGGACCCACCCAAGTGGAGACTCAGCCGAGGCCCAGCGAGCTGCCAGGCGTGGAGCTGGGAGCCGGGTGTGGCGCGGCGCTCGAGGGAGGCTTTGAAGAGCGGTGGCCAGGCTGCAGCCCTGGGCTGGCCGGGTGCGGTGAGTGTCCTGGTGTGTCTCCCGCCCTGGGGAAGACGCCGGGCCGAGGGCCGGTCCGCCGTGGGCGTTCCTGGCTCTGCTCCCGGGTCGGCAGCAGGTGGCACGGAGGGGAGGGTGCAGGTGCCGCGTTCCCAGGAGCGCTGGCCCAGGTGGACGCTGCCACGGCTCCCCCGCCCTTGGGTCCCGGCGTGGGTCCGCCCCGACACGTCAGCTCAGGTCCCCTGCTCCGTCTGGCCCCGTAGAGCCCCCAGGGCCGATGGCTGGTCTGAACGTGTCTCTCTCGTTCTTCTTGGCCACCATTGCCCTGTGCCAGGCGGCCAGGAGGGCGGCCAAGGCCCTGCTCCCCAGAGGCGCCTGCGTCGGCTTCGCCCTGGAGGCGGCGGGCGCGGCCCAGCTGGGGGCCTGCTGCCTGGAGATGCGGGTGCTGGCCGAGCTGGGCCCCTGGGCCGGGGGCTTCGGGCCCGACCTGCTGCTGACCCTGCTGTTCGTGCTCTTCCTGGCCCACGGGGCCACCTTCGACGGGGCCTCAGCCAACCCCACGGTGGCCCTGCAGGAGCTGCTGCTGGCTGAGGCCTCCCTGGCCGGCACCCTGCTCACGCTGGCGGCCCAGGGGCTGGGCATGCAGGCGGCCTGCGCCCTGACCCGGCTCTACTGGGCCTGGGAGCTCAGCGACCTGCACGTCCTGCAGAACCTCATGGCCGAACACTGCAGCTCGGCCCTGCGCACCACTGTCGCCCACGGGGCGCTGGTGGAAGGTGCCTGCGCCTTCGTCTTCCACCTGACCCTCCTCCGCCTCAGGCATAGCCTTCCCGCCTACAGAGTGCCGGCCGTGGCCCTGCTGGTCGCCGCCAGCGCCTACACAGGTGAGACCTGCTGGTGTCTGTCTCTCCCCTGCGCCGCCTCCTCCGAGCCTCTGCCTCGGCGGCTGCCATGCCACCAGCGGCGGTGGGCAGGAAAGGGGCCTGCGAGCCGCCGACGCTGGGGAGGCCGCGCCCTGGGAAGCAGGTGGTGGTGTGACCGGTGGGGCTGGGCACGGCGTGGGCAGGTGGGGCCCCAGGCCCCCGTCGGGGCCTCCCTCCTGGCTAGGCCTCTCCACACTGCGACCTCCTTCCGGAAGCTGACCCAGCGGGAAGGCCCACCACGCTATATGCTGTGAGGGTTCCGCATGGCAGCGTGGGCGCAACAAAGCTTCTCTAAGGAGGCAAGGTGGCCGGCTGGGGAGGTCAGGGGCTGCTGCGTTCGGGGGCAGATGGGCAGCCGGCGGTTTCTCCAGGGCGCGGCCCAGGCTCCAGGCGGCAAGCCCTGCGTCTTCTGCCACCCCTTCCTAGGGTGCCGGTCCTGTCCTTTCTTCCTCACCCAAGTCTCCACCTTCCCTGTCGGCACCAAGAGCCCACTGAGGTGGCAGCAGACACCCCTCCCCCCCCCCCGCCGTTTGGGGTCACTGCCCCCCCTCCCCCCCCAGGCAAACCTCCTGACCAAATTCTCATGGGTCCCTCAGCCCCTGTGGGAGCCGCCCTGAGCCTCCCCCGGCCCCCCACCCTTAGATGGAGGTCCCCTCTCCTGAGGTCCCCTGCCTGGGCCTGCCCCCAGTGCAACGGGGCCTTTCCCACCTTCGTGGAAAAGCGAGAGCCATGACCACAGACCTTACCTTCCAGCTGTCCCTGATTGGGGACAGAGCTGGGCCAGGACGCGGGGGAGCCAGGCCGGGCCCTGCGGTCGGTGGGACTTGCCCCTCGGAGGTCCTGCTGGGTTTGCCGCTCCCCCTGCCCCTGGCACGGGGACGGGGTCGGGTAGGACAGCGGCGCCGCTCCGGGAGTGGCTGCGGTGCCCCTGAGCTGGGGGTGGACAGGAGCCCTGCACTCCCTGGGAGGGCACCTAAGGCCGTGGCTGCGCTTGGGGCCGCTGCCAGGCTCCCGGCGTGGGGAAGACGCAGCAGGGAGGGGCTGAGGCCCAGCTCTCCAAGGTCTCCGTTCCTGGGGTCCCCAGGGAGGGCAGAACCAGCCCTGAGGGCCCACTTTCCGTGTCGCTGACTGGGGTACCTCAGCCACCAACGGCCAGAAAGCTGCCACTGGGGCCCGTGCACAGGGGAGGGGAGTCGAGGCAGGGCTGAGCAGAGAGCTTGCCGGGGCAGAGCTCTGCGGCCAGGTGGCCTGAACACTCCCCAGAGGTGGCACCCAGGAGCCCTGCTGTCTGCACAGGACCCACCCGGCGCCTCCCGCAGAGTCAGCACCTGCGCACGCCTGGCCTCCACCTGCCGCCTTCAGCTCCTGTCCACGGGGCCCAGACCTGCCCCGGAGGCCCTGCTCTCTGGGGTCGCCTGGCCTGGGGCTCAGGGACGCTGGCCTGGCTCTGGATGCTCGTCCAAATCCCCCTCAGCCCTGGTGTTGCTATGTTCCACAATCACTTTGTGTCTGTCTGTCTGTCTGTCTGTCTGTCTTTATCTACCTCCCTATCTTCTTCCTGTTGGTCTCCCTGTCTGGGCTCAGCAGGGTTTCAGAGGGTGGCTCTGGTCCAGGTAGGGTCACACGAGGCCTGTCTTCTGTGCTTCCTCCACAGCTGGACCCCTCACATCTGCTTTCTTCAACCCCACCCTGGCCGCCTCAGTCACCTTCCACTGCTCGGGGCACACCTTGCTGGAGTATGCCCAGGTGTACTGGCTGGGCCCTCTGACAGGTAAGGGCTGGCGGGGGGCACTGGGGACCCCAGGAGCTCCCCGGGGCAGAGGCAGGGCTAGCCCTGGGCGTGGCTCGTGGCTGGGGAACAGGCCACACAGAGCATCCTGGTCGGCCAGCCTGCAGGGTCCGGCTTTCTGGTGGAGAATCCATTCGGGGCTGCTTCCTTTGGGGAGGGGAGGGTGCTGGGTCAGGTTCCCAGGCTGCTGGCACCCCCTGCCCCCCAGACCCAGGTCTACAATCCCCTGCCCCCATCCTGGGGGGGGGTGTGAGTGCTCAGGTGTCTTAGGCTGCAAGAAGCCCGAGTTCCCTACGTCTGACACTCCGTCTCCCACAGGGATGGTGCTGGCCGTCCTGCTGTACCACGGCCACCTCCCCCGCCTTTTCCAGAGGAACCTGCTGTACAGTCAGAAGAACAAGTATCGAACCCCCAAAGGGAAGCCAGCCCCAGGGCCTGAAGACGCCCAGGCACCCACAGAGGGCTGCAGGGGCCGGGGGCCTGGGCAGAGGCGGGCGGGGCAGCGACCGCTGGGCTCCCTGTGGAGCTCCCTGTGGAGGCCAGGCCCCTGGCTGAGGGGCACGAAGCCCGCGCCCCCCGCCTCCCCAGAAACGGCCCGTCAGTAAGCCGCCCCAGCCCCGCCCGGCTCCCTGGCAGGCAGAGCCCTCTGAAGAGGCGGAGGCTGGTCTAAGTGCCCCCACCGTCCCACAAGGTCTGCCCCGCCTCTTGTGGACAGAGTCAGATTCAAAGCTCAGACCCGGGAGGAAAGGCCAACGTCCAGGCAGGCAACCGGGGCCTGGGGAGAGCCGGAGGCCGAGGCTCCTGTGGAGGGCTCCGGGCTGCCCGCACACGCCCAGCACCACGGCCCAGGGAGCGCCGAGGGGCTGGGGCACCCTGAACTCCGCTGGGAGGTTAGGGGTGGTGGCTGGAGCCTGAGGCTGCAGGGGAGCGGGCCAGACAAAGGGCCCCCAACCCCTTCATCCACCAGCACCCTGACCCTCAGGGCAGCAGGTCCTCAAAGCCAGGTGAACCCTTGCCAATCACAGGGCCTTCAGGGCAAATCTCCCCCCCCCCCTCAGCCACCCCTCAGCCATTTCCTCCCCCCGGTGGACCTGGAATCTTTCACCCCAAGAGGGCAAAGGCCCCTCAGCTGGGGGTCCTGGAGCCCCATCCAGCCCAAGGCCCCACCCTACCGTCCAGCTGAGGACAGGAGGGAGAACCAAGGACAGGTCCTGGTTAGCTTCTCCCTGGGACGCCACCCAGGGAAGGTCCAGGAGAGTACCCCCCCGCCCCACTTCCCATGGCTCCCCGACCCAGCCTGGCTGTGCGGCTGCTCGTCTGAACCCCAGCCTCCTCCCCTCCTTGGAGTGGCCCCCTGAGAGTAAGGGAGCCGGGACACCTTGCATTAGGGCCTGAGAGCCAGCCGCGCGTCTTCCAGAGGGCTGGGCGAGGCTTCCAGAAAGAGAGCCCTGAGCGAGTGCACAGGGGTGGGGAGGGCCACCAGCGCCCCTCAGAGGAGGGGCGGGCACTGCAGCAGCAGAGGTGGCAGAAAGAGGGGTACCTGCTTGCATTCCCCTGGAAGAAAGAGGGGTCCTCAAGGGGGAACACCAGGGCCCGAGGTGGGAGGCGGCTGGCATGTCTGTCCCCAAGGTCCCTCTGGTCTCTGCACAACTCCTTCCAGGACAGAAACTGCTGATGCTCAGGGCAGTAAACATTATCAGTAAATTAGTACAAGAAAAGCGGGCACATGGACATTGCAATAAAGCCTGTCAATCAGGAAACTATCGGGATGATCCGAGGAGCTAGAATTTCTATTCTAGATGCAGTCAGCATTGTAAAGCAACATCCATTAAGATTGGAAACACAAATTAAACTTAAGGAACTGAATTCGATGGAAAATAATACAATGTTCATATAAAATTCTGGTGAACCAATTACTGACATGGAAGTTAAAAGTTATTTTTTATGTGTTTTTATTGATTTCAGAGAGGAAGAGAGAGAGAGAAACATTAATGATGACAGGGAATCATTGATTGGCTGCCTCCCGCCCCCCCCTCACCCCCCACTGGGGACCGAGCCTACCACCCAGGCATGTGCCCTTGGCCAGAATTGAACCAGGGACCCTTCAGTCCATAGGCCGACACTCTATCCACTGAGCCAAACAGGCTAGGGCAAATTGATTTTTTCCATATATTTGGAGATACAACAATACAATTACAAACACATGTTTTCAATTATATGTAAATCATGAATCAGATTCTTGTATGATCCCCACATTAGAAGAAATCTCAGGGGGAACATTAAAATGGCACTGTATAGATTTGCATTTCAAAACTGATTTGTATAGTGTAATGTGTGTGTGTGTGTGTTTTGTTTTTTGTTGTTGTTGTTCTGAGAATCATTAGCTCTAAATGTACTAAAACTTATGTTTCAAAATAATTTCACAGCCTGTGACATGCTCTGGGGATATCTGTCATGGTCCCATCACAGAAAGAGCCTTCAGCCTTCTTGAAGTTAATAATTGTCTAAATGATCTGCAACCTTACGTTTGGCAAGAGTGGCTGGTGTTGCTTTTGATTAGATTACCAAATATGGCATCGCTGTACATTTTGATGACCTAATTAATGAATCTGCAGAAAAGGAAGCCAGGAAAACCTCAGGGTGGATCAAGATCTCTCATTAACCAAGGGTTACTTATTGCGGTCCACGTAAGTCACACCGGCCACGCGAGTTTACATTGTGGCCGCTCAGGTACCATTGTGAGGCCTGTTCTGGTTGATTCGAGGAAAAAGCTCTCTGTTTTAGTCCCTTTGTGGCCCCTCTTCCCACTTGTGGGAGGTCTGCATTCTCGTGTTGCCCTCGGCCCTGCAGCGCATTCGGGCTTTGCTCCCTCAGCCGCGGCCTGGTGTCTCCTCCTGCCCCAGTGCAGGTGAGGGGCCCTTGCACTGCAGCCAGGCCGGTGGGGACACAGCAGGTGTGCACGGGGGCCCAGACCAGCCCGAAGCTAACAGCCCGGATGGCCACCAGGCTGTGGCTGGTTGGTGGCTGCATCGCTGCCTCTCTGTGCTCGAGGCAGGGGTGAAGCCAGGTGGGGGCGAAGTGCGTGTCCAGCGTCCAGTCAAGCATCCTAGGCCCAGCTCCTGCCGCCATGTTGTCTAGCACCAGCACCCAGCACCACCACAGGACTAGGGACTCACACAGGGACTGGGTGATCAGCACCCAGCTGGCTGCCGTCCATAAATCAGGCAGCACTTGGTCAATGCAGAGCTGCTCGCAGGACCCTGTCCCTGGCCGAGGAATCACACAGCCCCTCAGGGGTTCCAAAGTCAGTGTTGGGGGGACAGAGGTGCCCTGCTCAGGAACATGAGTACCTGCTTACATTCCCCTGCTGCCGTGCACCTGTTTGAGCATACACACTTCCCATCTTCTCTGACATCACTGAGGACGTGTGGAGACTTCAGGTTTCAGGATTACTTTGTGTCCTTGGAAAGTGTCTCAATCAACAGCCCACTAGTGGCTCAAATGGAAATTTTCAGGTGCAGCTTCCAGTGGTCACCACTGGGTGGCGCTCACCAACTTTTGCCCTGAGGCCATCTACTCCCCACAGGGCCAAGTATGGAGTCTCACGTGGCATTCATTAGAGTGCTAACCCTTTTTATTCAGAGGATGCTCTGTCTAGACCGTTGGTCGGCAAACCGCGGTTCTCGAGCCATATGCGGCTCTTTGGCCCCTTGAGTGTGGCTCTTCCACAAAATAATGCCATGCCCTGGGCGAGTCTATTTTGAAGAAGTGGCATTAGAAGAAGTTTACGTTTAAAAAATTTGGCTCTCAAAAGAAATTTCAGTCGTCGTACTGTTGATATTTGGCTCTGTTGACTACTGAGTTTGCCGACCACTGATCTAGACTTCCAAATTCACAACCTCTGTGGGCTCAGGCCCTCCCACGGGGCCCCACTCAGCACATCCCCGCGCGGCGCTGCGGAAGGGTGGGTTTACAGGCCTCTGTTCTACGTGTCAGGAGAGGGAAGCAGTGCCTACACGAGGTCCCCAAATCCAGTCACGTACCAAGGATGCAAACCCTTCACTTCACATGAACTCCGTCTCACAGCCCAATTTCCGCCCAACGTTTGCCCTTGCATTCCCACATCCTCCCCGCCGGACTGTGGCTTCTAGAGGGACCGCATCACAAGGCCTCAGAGGCACAGCTGCACCGGCGGCCATGTCAGGGAGTCCCAGCACCAGCCGCCCTGCTGTCGGGTGAGGCTGCCACCGCCAGACGCTTGTCTCGGCTGACGTCTTCTCTTTTGTTTTTTTTTCCTAAGTGATCGGTCAGTGACTCAAAGGGAGACACTCAGATAATGACTCTCAGGCAACGCCTGAAACTGCAGGTTGACTGGGACCCGACTTCCCGCGTCATTCTGTTTGTAGGGGAGCAAGCACAACAGTTTGTTGCTGATCCGTGTAATAAAACAACCCAGAAATACAGCAAGAGTGTAATTTCTTCTTCTAAAACAATTTTTATATTTTTTTCTTGATTTTATTTTGTTTAAGTGATCACATAGCATTTCAAATGAAGGCCTGACAGAATTACAGGTTGGGGTATGTTTTATAAATGTAGTACCTTCTATCAGTGTGACTCTCGTTAGTAAATAGTTTCCATCTTACTTGACTTCTAGGCCATACACAATGGGGCGTTTTATCACTATTACCTAATAAGTCCCTTCTATTGACCCAGACATGGAGGCGTTGGTTCTCATGTGAAGCCCTTGTGACTTTTCCTTCCTGTGGTCTCACTGTGTGGCTGAGTGATGAAGCCCCTGTGACTTGTCCCTCCTGTGGTCTCACTGTGTGGTCTCACTGTGTGGTCTCACTGTGTGGTTGAGTGATGACTGATCAGGCGCAAGGATGTCAGGCACTGTTATGACTACACGGCTGCGGTTCTCAAATGGAACTCGAATAGAAGGGGATCCCCCTCCACACTCCCCGTGTAGTCCCTTCCCTGCCCTGGACAGGGAAAGAGGGTTTTTGGGTGTGGTCGGCTCTCCAGGCCCCAGAACGTCGAGGTGGACCAAGAGTTGGATTTACTCTGCTTATAAGACTAACCTGGTCAACTAACTAAATTTTAGTTTAAACAAATTTGGGGGGAAATTGTCAGCACAAGGCATCCTTTACTTCACAGCTCACCGCTGACTGTGTTGATGGTTCTGGGGGACCTGCCCAGTGGACGCTGCCACCACCAGCACCCGCACCACACCCCATCCTTCAGCCCTGAATCCAGCTCTGGACAAGGACGGTCACTGGGCAGGGGCTGGCCCGGAGCAGGTCTGCCTCAGGCCAGCCTGCAATGTGTGGGTCCTTGACTTCGTGTCGGAAAGACTTCGTGATACTGGTTCAGATGGGTTTGAGGGGGTGTGTATTAATGCTGGGACAATGAATCAAAGGAAGAGATTAGGGGAGAAGGAACAACAGGGAGAGCCTAGGTGGCTCTCAGTCGGTTCTCTAGAAATATTGTGGGAGAGAAGTGCGGCCGGTGAGCTGCTTCCGCTCACTGGGCAGTCAGAGAAAAGGGGAGCCTTGGGGACAGGATCAGGGGGTGAGCCTGGGCCGAGCTGCCTCTGCCCACTGCTCCCCTGGGTGCACGTCCCCTGGGTGGGGACCCTTAGAAACAAAAAGTTCTTTCCCAGGAAGGGGCACAGGCGGGCCCTAGAGTGAGCCCGCATGGAATCTCTGTTCTGAGGGCTTCCTATCCTTTTTTTTATTCTACAATTGAGAATCTTAGGGGAGGGTTTCACCAGGATATTCATCAGCTTTCTGGGTGAATTTTTAATATGTGGGTGCATCAAAATGAGTGTACAGGGGCATTTTGGATTATTCTTTGGCCTGTTTTACTTTTATCGGGTCTGTCTGGCTTTAAGGGGTTTTTGTTATTTATTCCCCAACTTCATCTGTCCTTGGACGTGGCCGGCACACGTGGCATTAATTGGGTCTTTGTTCTCCATTTTCCCAGGCCTGCGTGATTTAAGCGATATAGTTCCTGGCGGGGGAGGGGGATATGAATCTTTTGCTCTTGGTTGGGGACGATAAGGTCTTGCAATTCACTAGCTGGCTGCAAGCTGCCCACACTGCTTGGCCTCGTCTAATTTTCTTGTCTCAGTTTTCCCATTCCACTTGCCCAGGAATTTTCCTAGCTTCTTCTTCTTCTTCTTTTTAAAAAAATATATTTTATTGATTTTACACAGAAAGGAATTGAGAGGGATAGAGAGTTAGAAACATCGATGAGAGAGAAACATCGACCAGCTGCCTCTTGCACACCCCCTACTGGGGATGCGCCCGCAACCAAGGTACATGCCCTTGACCGGAATCGAACCCGGGACCTTTCAGTCCACAGGCCGACGCTCTATCCACTGAGCCAAACTGGTTTCAGCCCTAGCTTCTTTTTATCCTACTGTCCTCTCCCGAACTTGTTTCCCCAAGGCACCGCTCTTCTCCAGCCCCTCTCTGACCCCGGGTGACACCTCTCAGAACAGGGTCTCCCAGAGCACACTCCAGAGGGGTCTGAGCTCAGCTGGGACCCTGCACGGGCAGGCTCTGTCTCCTGAACCTGAACAGCCGGGACCAGTGCACATGTGCCAGGCCCCAGTGGACACCTCTGTGTGCTCCTTCCCTGCGGAGGGGGAGGGGGGAGCCAGCCCCCGACAACCCTATCCCCTATCCCTAACCCAACCAATCAGGGGTCCATATCCCCTATTCCCTATCCTAACCCAACCAATCATCCCCCATCCCTAGTCCAACCAATCCCTTATCCCCTACCAATCAGGGTGATATGCCCCCGGGTATAAAACCCATGGAAATGGGACTTTCGCCCTCTTTCTCGCCTCGCTGTTGCCGGCGTTGGTGGGACTGAGCTCGGGCTGGTCCGAAATAAATCCAGGCTTCCTGCAGTTACACCGGATGCGGCTCCCTGATGGTCTTTGATATTCAGGTACAGGGGCACAACAAACCCTCTCCCGGACTCACCCTAACCTCAGCTCGGAGAAGTGCCCCAGGTGGCCCTGAAAAGCGCCCAGGCCAAACTGCCACTCCTCAGCCAGGCCCACAGGCAAACGGTGAGGGTGCCAAGGATTGTCCAGGACCCCTGACTGCCTTCCCCTGTTCAAAGATCCGGTCTTGCATTTGGAAGGAACCTTAGAAGTCAAACAGTCACCCCTCCCCGGCCACCTCTGACCTCAGCCCCTGCCTGGCCGCTCTCAAGGACCGTTGGAACTGAGGGCTGTGGGCAGTTTAGAACTTGGCAGAGCAGGGCCTGAGGCCTGGCAGCTGGAAGCCCTGCCTGCACAGCTTGACCCTGGGCCCCCGTGGGCCCCCGTGGCTCAGCCCACTGCCACTGGCTGCCCTGGGACATGAACCCAGTCGTGGGCATCCAGCTGTCTTTCAATTCTAGCACTCTCAGAGTGTGTCACCAGGCAGCAGGGCAAAGCCCACACACGCCACGTGGAGGACAACAGGCCTCGTCCCAGCAACCCTGAAGGATCCTGCGACTGAGGCCGGCACGGTCTGTCCACTGTACCCTGGGGTACTGAGCACCTGCCGTGGCCGCGGAGTCTCTTCTGCATGGAGGGCACAGCACCGCGCCCAGCACCGGACACTGCCCAGCACCCATCCGTGTGGGCCACTGAGGTGGTCAGCCACAGCCACAGCCACCGGCCTGGACTGTGACCTGGATCCGGCTCTGAGTGTCCTGCCTGTGACAGGCTGGGAGTGCGGCCCTGTGCCCCGTGCGTGGCAGTGCTGCCTGTGGCTTCACCCTCAGAGGCTGAGAGCGTGCCGCACTGCAGCCTCCACCCACCACTGAGGCCGGAGACGCGCCAGCCGGGCCAGAGGCTCCTCCTGCCCGTGACGCGTGGCGTTTCGCAGTTCACGCGCTGTCTTTCCTCACCTGGAATTCTGAACTTACCTGCTGGCGTCTGCCCAGCAGGCTGCGCGCCTACAGGTGGTCCGTCCTAGAAGAATCACCATCGGCTGTGTGCCTGGGGATGCTGACGAAGCCCCTGCCACCTCCCTGGGAGCGACCAGGTCCAGATGACCGTGGTGTGGACGGGGTCAGTGGGTCTGAGGAACAGAAAGCTCTCAGAGAGGGTCATGAAAATGTGGGAAGCACAGGGGACACTCCCCATCCCGCTGAGGGTGCAGTGCCAGGCCTCAGGGATCAAGAATGAGCATCGGGGTGTGGGGGGGAGGGAGAAAGCACCCCTCACCTCCATCCCCCACCATTTTCATCCCCGCATCTCCCTGTGCACCTGTTTCCTCCGCTTCTCACGTTCAATACCTGCACCAAACAAGGGCAGCCCTGTCGCCCTGGGTAAATGCGGGGTGTCCCCCCACCCCCGCAGCCCCCGGGGAAGCTTGCGATGTCTGCCTGCCCCATCGCAGCAGTGCAGCCGTGTGGCCAGACTAACCTCCTCCGAGACATGCCTGAGACCATGAGGCCTCTGCTGGGAGCCGCGTGATTCGTCCCTGTCACCGGGACTCAGATCGGAGCCCCCCGCCTGCCTCGTCGTCCCCGGCAAGGACACGGGGAATGGCAAAGGCTTGTTGATCAGCTCCTCCTCCCCGTGTGGAGTTACTAATATTTTTGGGGTCCATCACAAACAAAGCACTGAGGCCATCGGCTCAGTTCATCCCACCAACCCCTCCCCGCTCCAGGTGGGGCCCCCTCAGGGGGCAGGCCTCAGAGCCCCGTCTTTCTCGTTACTAATCCGGCCGTGGCTATGCCTGGGACCTGCTGACAAACACGTAACCGCTGTTCCTTTAAACACGTCAAAGGGTAGATTTCCTTCCCCGGGAATTTCCTTCCCTCCTGTTCTCATCCAACCTTCCGTCTTAGGAACTTGGACTCGACTCTGCGTGAACCAAATGCTCCTGGCTCAGGCCACCTCCTGGCTCACAGGAAAGCAAAGGCCCTAAATCAGGTCCCACAGGCCCAGATCCCACAGCGAGGCCTGGACGGCTGCTCCTCGGAGGCTGCTCTTTGCTCAACCTTTTCCTCAGATGTGGCCCCAACCCGACCCGGCGAGTAACACTGCCAGCACCTTCCTGAGGATCTTCGGCCGCAGCCTCGACACCAGTGACTGTTTCTGTTTCGCCACTGGATGTCACAGACGGCGGCTGTTTATCACATCCCTGTCAAGACTTCCTCATTCTCAGGCCCCACAGCCAGCACCCCGAGACCGGCTGCTGCTGGGACTCTCCCCGCCGCCGGGCAAAGCCACTCAAGTCTGACGTGGAGCCGCCACAGCATTTGATAGGCAAATTAGTGGCCATGTGGGGCAACCGCCGGCCTCTTGAACTGACCTCAGTGTCACAGACAGGGGGCCTCCAGGCAAGTCTAGGGGCTGTTTCTCGGGGTCACTCAGATAGAAAGCAGCAGGCAGAACCGGTCCTTCTGTTACCAACGAGATGACGAGACCTCGGTTCTTGTCTTGAAGGGAGATTTCAGCCAAGAGACACCATGCAGCAAAGCTAGAGTTTATTGGCAGCAGCAAAAGCACACTGAGACAGGATGTGTCTGAAGGCTGGGGCAGCGCCACGGGGAGGAGCTGAGCACGGAGGAGGCCACAGGAGCGCCGAGGCTGGGCTGCTTTGGCTCCCTACGCGGTCCTAGAAAAGGGGGGCCTTGGAGACAGGGTTGGGGGTAAGATTGGGATGAGCTGCCGATGCCCATTGCTCCCCTGGTCTCCTGGGGTCCCTTAGAGCAGCGGTTGCCAACCTTTCAGACCTCACGGACCACCAGCTGGTGGCTGTGGCCTTAGAGGGAAGAGAGAGAGGTGACCCTTGTTGACCCAAGGTGACCCTTGGCAGAGAGAGTATTTGTGTCCCTTGCAGGGGAGGTCTCAGGGGGTGGGGGGGGTCTCAATAGAATATTCATCAGCTTTCCAGGTGTGTCCTCACAGGGTCAGTGGTCTCCCCTGACCGGCCTGCCCCAGGGCAGGGCGTCATCCATCACTGTAGCTAGTCCTGAGGCAGCCAAGGCGTAGCTTGTCTGGTGTGGCTGCTTCTTTGGGCCTGGAGCTGAAAGACAGCTGAGGCCTAGATGCTGTCTCTGGGGAGGAAAGGGTCAGGGCCTAGGCCGCGTGACCAGCCATACGCTAGGGGAGGGCAGGACCTGGGACACGGTTCCTGTTCTCCCAGTTTTGCCCCTTGCTGGGCACCTGGGGCTTTCTGCCCTGGAGACCTGGCTCTGCTCGTGTCTGCCTGACTGCCCACAAACGCTGTGACTGAACAGGGGTGCTTGGTGGGAGCGCCCACCGTGGCCCCTCATCATCCCTGGCCCAGGAGTCACCCCCGGGAGTCGGGCCCTGCAAAGGGTGCTACGGGTCTGGCTCCTGGAGTGAGGCCCTCGAGAGGACAGCTTCTTGTCCTCTGGGTCCCTGTGCTCTCCAGGTTCCGAACCATGGGCATTGGCTCTAGTTACCTGGACAGGCCTGAGGTGTAGTCATGTCTGGAGCTGCACCTTGTGAGGCTGACCCTGGATTCTGGGGCCCCTGGGGTGCAGACGGGCCGAGAGAAGACAGCTGGGGAGAGAGGCGCCTGAACATGGACTCAGGGGGCCGGCTGGAGGACGCCCCTGGACCCCTGGACCCCTGGGCCCCTGGAGGGCTATTCTGTGAGCAGACTCAGTGTCTGCCGGCCCCAGCACCCGGGCTCCTCGCAGAGGCCAGCAATGCGAGGGCAGGCTCAGGTGGAGGACGGGCAGCTGTGGAGTACAAGTTCTCACGAATGGGTTCAGTGCCCTATACAGGGGACACCATGGAACTCCCTCACCCCTTCTGCTGCGGGAGGTCACCGCGAGCGGGCCGCCGTGAACCAGGAAGCGGCTCCCGCCAGAACCCGGCCATGCTGGCATCCTTCCCATGGCGGCTCCCCGATGCCTGACTGTAAAAAAATGAATGCCAGTTGCTCATAAGCCTCCCCAGCCTGTCATGTTTTATCACGGAAATGGCCTAAGACCATCCCAAACCCTGTTCTGCCAACTACTGGGATGGGAGGGCCGGCCTGCCCTCCGGAGGGAGGCTGGGGTGCCACGGGGCCTGCACCCCTTTCTCCACACCCTGCACTGCCTGTTCACACTTAGGCCATGCTTTCTGTTGAGCGCGTTACTTTTGTGACGTTGGTTTGGGTCACAGTGAAGATGCGTATTCCCTTTGCTAATTATGCAAAAAACTTTCATCGCAGCTGGACACCGCTGCGTGGGCACGCCCTGCTTTTCTGTGACCCAGAATCCTCTCTGGTGAGAGAGAAGGTTGGATCAGGGGCCCTCAGCCCCACAGAGCATGCACCACTGGAGGGGGACGTGTCACGTCTCTACCCCCGCCCCCGCCCAGACCCACTCTGCCAAGGAAGGAGAAAAGACGGTGGTGGGGCCCGGGGCTGAGGGGGTGGGAAGCAGGCTCCCCCACCCCTTCACCTCGTCAACCTGGCCCAGCTCCTCGGCCCGACGCTCCACCCTTTCTCTGCCAGGTGCTGGGTGCAGGCCTGGGAGCAAGATGAGCAGCACTGGGGACAGCAACCCGGGCTTGTACTCCAGGGCTTGAGGCGCGGAGACTGTGTAATCAGTTCCTGTCAAAGATGGTGGCCCTCCTCAGGCCATGGGTCTGGTCTGGCTGCCCTCAGTAAGCAGCCTGTTGTGCCCCAGCATTGCCCCCAGGCTGGGAGGGCCTGGGCCCCTGGCACCCGATTCCCCAAAAGGGTCAGTCCTGGAAGGTGACTCCAGGGGCCGCCCCTACCAGGGTGCTGAGGCAAGGTGGGGACACAGTAGCTGAGCCCTGCTCCGCCCACAAGTGTGCCGACAGCCTGAGCCCAAGGCCCCCCCTCTTCCCAGTCCGTCTCCAGGACCCGGTAGGGGAAACTTCACACACTACGGCTCCTGGAGTTTCAGGCACCAGGCCTGAGCCTGCCAAGGGAGAGGGGGCTCGTGCTGAGGGGACACTGTGGGTGGAGCTGGGGAGGTGGGGTGGGGAGGAAAGGGGCCTGAGCAGCACCCCCAGAAGTAAGGAAGGCTATCTCCTTGACTCTCTTCAAGAATCCAAGTTAAACCTTATTTTAAGATAATTTCTTTGAACTCATTCGACGGCTGTGTCTCTTTAAATGGGACCCCGAGTGGAGACATGGTTGCCCTGCAGCCCTGGGACGGAGTCAGGTTTTGTTGCAATGGTTGGAGCCTTTTGGAGAGCCGGAACTTCAGTAGCCTTTGTATCTTCTTATGATCTGGAGGTAACAGAAGACTAATGTCTTGGTTCTCTGTAACACCCTCTCCAGGTCGTCCAGTGCTCAGCGAGTGGAGAGGGTGGAGGTCGGAGTTCAACCTGGCGAAAACAGGGCCCCTCTGTACCACGGAGAGAGCAGCCGAGAAGCTGGGCTTTGAGGGAAAAGACCCTGGCTGGCAGTCCTTCAATTTTTTGGTTACATTCTATTTGCAGCCAAAACCGGTTTGGCTCGGTGGATAGAGTGTTGGCCTGCGAGCTGAAAGGTCCCAGGTTCGATTCCGGTCAAGGGCATGTACCTTGGTTGCGGGCACATCCCCAGTAGGGGGTGTGCAGGAGGCGGCTGATCGATGATTCTCTCTCATTGATGTTTCTAACTCTCTATCCCTCTCTCTTTCTCTCTATAAGAAAAATCAATAAAATATATTTTAAAAAAGAAAAAAATTTCTATTTGCAGAGGCAAAGCCCTGGCTCTGGGACCCTAGTCAGGCTGCACTCAGGGAGGCTGCTTCTTGCAGACACTGTGGCAGCAGGAAGAGTTCTGTGGGGGCCTGGGATGCCTCCCGCCTCGTGCTGCAGGGCTGGGGTGGGGGGACCACTCCTGTGCCGCTCTCCTTCGCCGCCTCCCCCTGGGCGCCCAGGTCGGGATGGTCACAGGCAGGAACACCCCGCATCCTTCCCCAGAGAGGACAGGGCCTGGCGAGGACGGCCCCCACCTCCTCCTGGAACTCCGAGGCCACGAAATAGTAGCAGACGGCGTCCAGGCAGCAGTTGGCGTTGGCGATGCGGGAGGCCACCTGCACAAAGGTGGCCACCCTCTGGATGGTGGGGCAGGCCGCATCCGTCCACTGGGCCACCAGCTTGGCCAGCAAGGCCACGTGCAGCGGGAGGAAGCAGAGCATAAAGGTGGCCAAGTTGGCCGTCACCACGCAGAGGGCCTTGAGGATGGGGGTGGCGGCCTGGGGCTGCGCCCGCGTCCACTCACGGTGGAGGCGCCGGAGCACCCGGCCGGAGCAGAAGCTCAGGATGAGCAGCGGGAGGAAGAAGAGGAGCAGGGAGAAGATGAGGGCCCTGGGGCCCCGGGTGCGGCCCCGTCCAAAGCAGAAGCTCTCCCCTGGACGCAGCCAGGCGACGGGCAGGGCCACGGCCCCGATGACCAGCAGCCAGAGGGCCGCGCAGGTGAGGGCAGCCTGGCGGGGGCCGCGCCAGGCCCGGGCCCGCAGGGGAAAGTGCAGGGCGGCATAGCGGTCGGCGGCGATGGCGGTGAGGAGCCACATGCTCATGTAGGTGTTGACGTAGTAGAAGCTCTGCAGGACCCTGCACAGGGGGCCCTCGGGGGCCCCCACCCCCTGGCTCAGCGTGTGCAGGACCCCCGGCAGGCTCAGCAGCAGCAGGTAGTCGGCCGCCACCAGGTTGACCATGTAGATGCGGGTCTCCGTCCACCTGCGCAGGCGGCAGCAGAACACCCAGAGCGCCAGGCCGTTGAGCAGCAGGCCCAGCACCAGGACGAGGCAGATGGAGGCAACGGTCGCCGCCTGCGACAGGGTGCCCCTGGCTGTGCTGCAGCTGCTGGAGTGGTTCCCGGGGCCTTCGGCCACAGGCAGCATGGCCGGCAGCCTGGGAAGGCGGGAGGATGGCGGGAGCTTCGGCAGGGATGTTTCTCCTGGGGGCAGAGAGGGAAATGCTGCAGCCTCTCTCCCTTCTTCCTCCCTTCCTCTCCCCCGCACCCCCAGTTTTCGCTCCCTCCCCACCACTTCCTATGCCAGTCCCAGGGCTCCCACACAACCTGGATCAGGGTGCCCCCTCTCCGAACCCCAGGGGCTCCACTGAAGCCCCCTGAAGACAGTGGGCCAGCCAGCTGCTCTGCCCTGCCCAGGGGCATCCTGCCAGATGTAGAGGCTCTTCTCTGGGCCTCCTGACCGGAGGCCTTAGCTCAGCTTAGGACCTTTGCTGACCGAGGCCCCTGCGGAGTAACCATGTCCCCCCAGGACCATGTGGGCCTGTCCAGGCACCATCCACCCACGGCCCCAGCAGTGGGGTCCCCAGACTCCTCTGGGAGGCAGAGCTGGCCCATGGTCCTTCCTCCAGAGCTCAGGGCCTGCTGCCACGCTCAGGCCTGGCCCCGGCCTGGGACTCACAAGGAGGCATGAGGGCCAGCTGCCACCTGCTCCTGGAAGCCCTCGGTGGAGGCCACGAGGTGAGGGGGAGTGAAGGCCTGCTGTGGCCGGTGCTCAGTGGTTAGAGTGTCGGCCCCGTGCACCAAAGGTCACCGGTTCGATTTCTAGTCAAGGGCGCATATCTGGTTGCAGGTTTGATCCCCAGTGCCTGCCAGGGCACGTGTGGGAGGCAACCACTCACTTTTTCTCTCACAAGATGTTTCTCTCTCTCTCCTTCCCCCACCATTCCTCCCTTCTACTCTCTCTAAAGGGCAATGGAAAAATGTCCTCGGGCGAGGAATACATACATGCATACATACATACATACATACATACATTTCAGAGCGAGAGGCCTGCCTGGGGGTGTACTCACCAATCTGGGAAGCCAGGGCCTTGAGGGTCTGGGCTGCGGCCACTCCGCACACAGCCAGGCTGCTCGGGCTGGATCGGGCCCCAAGGCTGTGGTCACCACCTTCACGCTCTCCTCCAGGGGGAGGGGCCCTGTCTCTGAGGTATCTGGCAGGGAGGCGGTACCTCCCAGAGCCTCCCGTCTGGCCTTCGTGTCCCCCAGTACCCCTGCCTGCGGTGCCTGACACCTTGCACACCCTTCCTTCCTGGCTGCCGCTCTGCAGCAGGGTGACCGGAGCTGCAGCAGGGCCTCCAGCCTCACAAGCAGGCCGCCTTGGCTGGGTGGTGCTTCCCCTTCCCCCCGAGTACCTGTGACCGACATTAACCGGAGGGCCCGGTACAGGAAGGCCCTGCGGTTTAGGGCTGGCAGCAAGCCAGCCACATGCAGGAGAACCCAGAGACCCGATGTGGGATCCCTTAACACGACCCGCGTGGTTCAGGGCCCACTCAGGGTCTGGTTTCTGGAGAAGGCCGCACACTACAATGAAGAGACTAGAAAAGAGTTAATTTGGGGAAATGGGGGCCAGGGGGGGGGGAGTCCACCTCTAGTGGGAAGACTACCCCCCTGCTCTGGCCTTTTACCATTCCTTTTATTGAGATTCTGAGACAAAGACATCTCTTAGGCGGGAAAAGTTCCAGCAACAGAAAATCAACAAGAATTTACATATGATTAACAAATTAAAGTTGCCTCAACCTCCACTATCTCAACTAGACCATGAGTTAATAGCTCCGACCATTCAGAGCCATTGAGGTTGGCCATCTCTTTTTGCATGTTACTACCAGTGACAATGTTTGGTTTGGGTTAGCCAGCTCTTTTTACATTTTATCACTAGTGACTCAAGAGTCAATGAGTTAATAGCTCTGACCATTCCGAGCCATCAAGGTTGGCCAGCTCCCTTTACATTTTACGACCAGGGACAATGTTAGGTTCGGTTCCTGGCACCCTAGGCCAGCATTCCCCGTTGGCAGGGCCTCCCGTCTCGGAGGCCGATGGAGAGCGGGACAGGCCCACAGCTACACCTGGGGCTCCGGGCACCTGTACTATCAGGATGGGAAGGTGTAGTGAATGCTGTGGGGTGCTGCCTGGGGACCCTCTTCAGGTCAGAAGTGCGCAAGGCGCCTCTGGAACTGCCTTTAGCAAGTGACTCTCAGAGGTCATAAATCCATCGGCCTCAGAATGATCAGCTCAGGTCACCCAGTCCAGAATCACCCTCTGTGTTGTGGGGTCGAACCCTGGGTTCAAAATAAGACCACCGGAGGCTGATGATTCATTTTAAAAAGCAGGCAAAGGTTTATTGAAATTACTGGCCAGGGCAGCCGCAAGAGCACACACGCAGGAGGGCTCCATATGACTGAGACTGCTATAGATGTAGCTAGCCCTTTTAAAGGCTCAAACCACAGGAAGTTTCTTTTGTTTTAATTTTAAAGGCTAAATTCTAAAGACTGGGGACAGGCCGCAGGGTTGGTTCCCAGTCACATCCTGATGGACGTTGGAATGTGGTCCTACCTTGCAATAGTGATAGCACAAAACAAAAAGCTGAGGATAGCCCTTAACACAAAACAAAAGCAGAGCTCAGCAGTTAGTCTCTAAAGGTTATCTACAGTTTCTATCCCTAAAGCTACTGAGTCAGTGGGAATAAAATTGCCTGGAACCTGAGGTAAGTACCTTGTGTTTTAATCAGACTTAGCAGAGTTAGAATTCAAACAGCAGGCTTTATCAGAATACGATTTTTTACCATATTTCACTCTGCCCATCCTCCCCTTTCATATCACCAGACCTATGGTTTATGCCCCCTTAGAAAAGGAACAAGGGGGGCGGAGAATAGCCTCATAGGACTCCCATAAAAGCCCTCTGACATCCACTACCTCAAGCATTCAGCCCTCCAGGACATTGAGGTTCTGACCCGAATCAGATAATCTTAGGAACAAAGCTCGGGTCTCTTGGCCACAGAGACAAGTGTTTTGATCAAACTAGAGATAGAGTCAGGCCCAGAAAAGCAGCAAAGCTAGATGAAGCACCCTGGCTGATCTCAGGACCAGCTGCAATGGCTAATGGCCCCAGACCAGCCAAGACCGGTAGAGACCAGGGCCTTGAAAGGACACTCTAACCCTAACCCTAACCCTAACCCTAACCCTAACCCTAACCCTAACCCTAACCCTAACCCTTTCTGATGAATATTCTATTGAGATCCTCCCCCGAGACCTCCAGATACCAACCCTAAGGTGAAGGGCCCAGCACTCTCTCCAGGGCATGCCTGTGCCTTCTTCCCCAGAGCAGTCTCTCTCTCTCTCTCTCTCTCTCTCTCTCTCTCTCTCTCTCTTCTGCACCTTTCCTCCACCTTCTTTCCCTCAAGGAAGGCATGTACTTTGCCTTTCTCTCTCTTCAGTTCCAAGGGCCCTCCCTCAGCCTCTGTAACTCAAGTTTCCTGAGTCCACACAGCCCGCCTGGCTCACTGCCTCTACCTCTGTGACTTCTAAATAAACTTCCCTTATAATCAGAGTTTTTGACTCTGAATTCTTTCCTGGCTGAACTCCAGGACCAAGGTCTAAATTCACCATTAAGACTACAGTGCCCCTCCTCTAAAGACTGCCTTCTCCCCACACCACCTGAGCCCAGGCTTGACCCCCAGCAGGGTCAGGAAGAGCCTGCCTGAATCCAGCTGTCCCAGAGGAAAGACTCACAGACCCTGGGCACCAGGCAGGCAGGTGGCACAGACTGATGGAAACAGAGGCGACGGGGCTACCCAGCAGCACCTCGGTCTCCGTATGAAAATTGCCGACCACTCAGATTCTGCATCAAACCCGGCTCTCCAATCAGAAGCACCTTGGCTCCGGGCAGTTCTCTGGGTCTTTCCCCTGCCTGCATTTATGCTCTGCAGCCAGCTAGACCTGCCCTCTCCTTGGGGATCTCAGATGGCCGCCACTTCCTGGTAGACACCTCACTCGTAGCTGACCACCCACCCTTCCTTCGCCTGTTCCCAAGTGGTCTGGGTTGCCAAGCCCTCGCCAGCCGACTCCCTCCAGAACCTCTCCCAAGTGACTGTGGCCTCATGCGGAATAGTGTCCCAAAGCCAGATAAAACAGCCCCGGTGTAATCCTAGCAGAGGGAGCATGAGCTTATGTTCTCCCACGTTCTGGTCCCTATACTCCTGCTGATGCAGCCTCACAATGAATCCATTTTTCTTTCAGGTGCCTATTCATTGCTAAGCAGTGATGAAGCGGGTCTTGACCATGTCCTGGGCTGTCCTTAAGCTCTGGGGGTACGGGGGCTGGTGAGAGGCTCCCCCACTTGGCCTGGCCTAGCCCAGAGGCCTGACTCTGGTGTGGGGCACCCAGAGTCTGTGGTGCATGCTCAGGGCTCCTAAGTCAGTCCCTGGGATGCTCGCCATCGGTACCTCTGCTGCTTTTCTTCTCATTCCTTCCGGGATCCCGTGAACGCCCAGCTGCCTGCATCGTGCCGGGGCCCCACCAGGCGGGAGGAAGATTGGAGAGCCGGGTTTGATGCGGCTATAGACTGGGAAGGAACTGCACCTCTCAGGGCCAGCAAGGTGGGGCCCTGTGCATCCATAGGAGATGGACAGGTCCTTTGAGAGCCGAGTGCTCCCTCTGCCGCCAGGAGACCCTGCAGAGGCTCCAGAAAGGGCGGCTTCCCCCTTCCTGCTGCTTTAATTTCCTCCACCCGGTGAGGGCCGAGGCAGGCCCAGCCCAACCTGTGCAGGTATCCCGGCCGCTGCCCCTCCGAACACAGAGGAGCCTCCGAACCTTTAGCACAGGTCCCAGGAGGCTACCGCCACCTGGGCAGCATTAAACTTCTGATCTAAGTGCTCTTTTTTGGTCCACACTGGCCCTCTGGCCACCCCCCTCCTTAGTCTTACAAGGCTGGGGCAGGGAGGGGGATGGCACTGGAGCCAAGAACTAGGCCCGATTCTGCCTGCTCTCCTGATCCCCAGATCCGGCCACGGACAGGACTACACGTCTCTATGCAGACCAGATAGCCTGTCCGCACGCTAGGCAGTTCCTTGGAAAACAAAACCCTCAAGGTTCGGGCTGACAGAAGTCAGAGACTGGAAACTGTCCCCAGAAGAGCAGGGCTGTGGTGGCAGTAGGCAGAGTTGGAGGACCAGAGTGGGGTGCAGACATATGGGGAGACTGGCTGGGATGAGGGGGGTGGGGAGTTTGGGGAGCACTGGGTGGGGTGAGTGTGGACCCCATCCCTGAGCCAGGGGCCTGTGGGACTGCAGCCGCCTCACGACGATGAGGACAGCCCTGCCAGGACGAGGCCACCGTTCGCACTCCCGCCACAGACTGGAGGGCAGGGCAGGGGGGCTGTTTGGTGCCCAAGGACATGCAGGTAGGACGGGACGAGTTGGCCTTGGAATCCAGGTCCCCCCCCCCCCCCCCCGACCAGCACCCACAGCAGCCCCTGGAAAGCCCTGGCTGTTCAACCTGAGTCTGGAGGCCAGGGAGGCGCAGCCGCCGCACAAACTGCCCGGCTGGGCGCCCAGCCCTCGTCCCCACCACGCAGGGCTCCCGGCTTTCCTGAATGAAGCCCGGGAGTGCGTCCCCTCAACCAATCCCGGCCACCTCATGGTCCCACTCTCCCCACCCACCACATCTGGGCAGCCCTACAAGGGGCCTGCACAGTGGAGGACACCAGGCTGCAGAGGGGTGGGCAGCAGGTTGGAGGGCCCTAGAGAGCGACCAAGAGAGATGCCCCAGCCTCCCACCGTGCAAACGTGGGCAGTGCACAAGCCCCGCCAGGATCAGCCCCGGTGGACAGCTTTATTCCGATCTCAGGAACCCAGCAGGTATCCACCGCACCCCAATGCCCAGGTATGCCAGGCTCTGGACACAGCAGGTGGGGGGCAGCCCCATCCCAGGGTCCCAGTCCTTTTGCCCTTGCCCCGTCTAAATTCCATCTCAGGGGTGGGGTTGTTACCTTCCAGGCTCCGTGCCTGGGTCATCCCTGCCCAGCAGGCTTCTTGGAAAGTGTCCACGCCCATGGTGAGCTCAGGGCCCATCCTGTGGCTCTTCACCACTGGTCACAGTCCCCCTCCCCACCCCACCCCCAACCCCCAGCAGGCAGCACCTCCGGGAGAGCCCTGGATCCGGTCCCCACACGCCTGTGTCGTCTCCTAGGCCAGAGTCACGCACAGAGAGTCCTGGCTCTTGTGAGCCTTGGCGGCGGCGGGAGCCCCGGCCAATGCAGACGCCTCCTGGAACTCCTTGGTCACGTAGTAGTAGCAGATGGCGTCCAGGCAGCAGTTGGCATCCGAGATCTTGCTAGTAATGTGGAGGGTGTCCTGCATGACACAGGTGTTCAGGCCCGTGGCCAACCGCCACGTCAGCGCCACGTGCAAGGGCAGGAAGCAGACCACGAACACCGCCAGGTTCGCCCAGATCATGAAGGCAGCCTTCCGGGTGGCGTCCGCCTGGCCCACGTCGGCAGCTGGCCTCTGGCCCAGGGCGGTCACCACCTGCAGAGAGCAGAAGACCAGCACGGCCAGCGGCAGGTAGAAGCCCAACAGGGAGAAGACCACGGTTTGGGGGTTTTGCCGGGAAGGGTTCCCAAAGCAGAAGCCGCCCTCTTGATCCTTCAGGACCCAGCGAAGCAGCAGGGAGCTGACCACCAGCACCCAGAGCACCGCACACACCGCCCCGGCCTGCTTCGGGGAGCGGAGCCCGCGGCCAGACAGCGGGTGCCGCACCGCCACGTAGCGGTCCACGGCGATGGCCATGATCAGGCTGATGCTCATGTACCTGTTGGCCAGGTAGATGCCCTGGGAGAGCTGGCAGAGCACCGTGTCTTCGGTGTTTTGCCGACTCAGGGAGAAGAGCATGAAGGGCAGAGTGCAGAGCAGGCAGAGGTCGGCCACGGCCAGGTTGACCATGTAGATGTGGGTCTCCGTCCACTTGCGCAGGCGGCAGCAGAACACCCAGAGCGCCAGGCCGTTGAGCAGCAGGCCCAGCACCAGCAGCAGGCCCAGGTAGGCGTGGCAGATGTGTTTGGCCAGCAGGGAGCTGGTGATGGGGCAGGTGCTGTTGTTCATGGTCCTGGGGCTGCAGGAAGGGAGCAGGGGTGAGGAGGGCGGGCAGCACACGGAGCTCCGGGAATGGCAAGGTCCCGCCCATGTCTACCAGGGATGATCCCCCACCCCATATCCAGGAGCCTCAAACTCACTTTCCCAGAGAAGTCATAGAAACCACAGGAGCTCTGAGGGCCCCCCCACCCCCCCGCAAGCCAGACCCCAGCCCACTGGAAGGTGGGAAAGCCGAGGCCTTTGGAGCCGGGTGGGCCCAGTGTGGCCCCGTGAGCCAGCCCAGGCCTGGAGTCAGACCCTCACACTCTCCAGAGCCCTCCGCTCCGGGCCCTGCCCACTGCTGGGCAGAGAGGAGGGAGAGTAGTCGCTGCCCACCCACCGCCAGTCCAGCGATTCAGCTCTCAGGACAGATTCAGCTCTCAGTGGCCCGGAAAGGCCACTCTGAGGAGGGCCCAGGACACAGCCTTCGTGGCTCTCCTCCCGCTTCCCGGACCCACACTTGACCCACTCCTGCACCTCAACAGGGTGGCCAGCATGTCCCCTGCTTGGCCACTCCCGGCAGCAGAGGTCCAGACCGCAGGGGCTGTGGCTCAGGACAGCTCCCCAGAAAACTCCAGAAGTCTGGTCTTCCTCCTCCTTCCTGCCTGCCCTCCCTCCGGGTGTCCGCCCACCCAGTCCTGTTCCCTGAGCGCCCCCCCACCCCCCGCCCAGGCCCCATCTGGGGTAGGGAGCCCCTTGAGACCTTGTGGTCAGCACCCTGAGGAAGCTCTGCCCTCCAGGCCCAGACTGGCCTCACGGTGACCTCCACTCCGTCATCGTCATCACCAGAAGCTCCCACACAGCCTCCCCTCCCCGTCTATGCTGGCCTCTCACGCTCCCCCGCCACCCCCAATGCCCCACCACGCAGGACAGGAGGCCCAGGACCAGCCCACCAGGGCCTGAGGATTCACCCTGCGCGGGGTCAACCTTGGAGCCCCCAGGGGGCTGCGCTGCCGGTGCCCCATGGGGTGGGGTCATGGAGCATGTGATGCGGACCAGGGCGCCATGCCTCCTCCCACCCCCAGGAACACGGGCCCTCCAGGTGGGGAATGGGAGCGGGTCAGTTTGCGAAGAGGGGGGGGGTAGCTGGGCCAGGCTGGGTGAGTTCTTTTCTCCCCCCCACCCCCCTTGCAGGAAATACTCAGCATTTTCAGGGCCATTAGGTTCATTAGCGCCGGCTGGGCCCCTGGGAGCCTCCAGACACAGACCATTAGAGAGGCCGTAGCCGGTTTCAGCCAGGAGCAGAAATATTCCACTAGTATGCCATCCCATCCCTTTTGCATTTTAAAATGGCACATTTGCCAGCAATTACAATTTCATGCATGCTTTTCCCGTATGTGACATCCTGACAAGCCCATTTTTTTTTTTTTTGAAGGATTCTGTTGGTTCTTTCTGATCCTGAGGTTCCTGAGGACACCCTAGAACCCACTAGAACCATCCCCGGGGACCCTTCCTTCCTACCCACCCCGCCCTCCTGGCTACTTCCCACCCAGAAACCCTGGTGAGCTGCCGGGCCAGCTGAGTGAGGTGCCCCTGCCCAGAACCCTCAGAACCTACCTGGGACTACTGCTGCGGGCCCCTCGTCTCTGTCCTCTGGAGTCATCCCAGGAGAGCTGGGGAAGCCAAATGGCCCAGCCCCAGCATGGGGATGTGCGTCCAGGACAGGGACCCCCGCTGGTCTCCTGCCCAGACACGCAGGGCCGCTCCCTTTAACAGACACTGGTCGCCCTGCAGAAGTGCGTGCTCGGCTGCCAGGTGCCCTGGCGTATCTGGCCCGGGGAGGCGGGCAAGAGAAAGGGGAGCAGACTCAGCTTCCTCTTCAGTCTGCTTCCCACACAGGAAGCAGAAAGCCGCCTTGTGATTTGCACCAAGATGCCTGTGCAGTCGCCGCCAGAGAGACCTATGCGTGCCTGGGGCTGCCCTCTCATCCCCCCTCCTCAGTCCCTCTGTCTGTCAGCCCCAGGCACCCCACAGTCAGATCCGGGACAGACAGCGGTGCCTGGGCGCTGGACAGGCCTCCGGAACTGGGACCCCACCTAAGAAACACCCCCCAGGATCCAGGACTGGCATGTGTGAGCGAAACAGAAGTTGCACACACACAAAAAAAGGCCAGGTTGGAGGATGTGAATATATACAAATGGAACATGACCCAGGCATAAAAAGGATGAAATGTTGCCATTTGTGACAAGATGGGTGGATCCTTAGCTATCATGCCAAGGGAAATAAGCCAGACAGAAACGGACAAAAGCCATGATTCCCTTCATATGTGGGACATAAAACAAAAAGCAACAAACAAACAAACAAAAACGAGCTCATAGACACGGACACCAGGACGGCAGTCACCAGACGGGGTGGGTGGGAGCGGGGAGGAGAGGAAAAGCGTCCGAAGCGTGGTGATGGAGAGAGACTAGACTCCGGTGGGGAGCACACAGAGCGGTGGCCAGCAAATCGAGGCTCTCGAGCCGCATTTGGCTCTTTGGCCCCTTGAGTGTGGCTCTTCCACAAAATACCGCCACGGCCTGGGCGAGTCTGTTTTTGAAGAAGTAGCGTTAGAAGTGTTAAGTTTAAAAAATTTGGCTCTCAAAATAAATTTCAATCGTTGTACTGTGGATATTTGGCTCTGTGGACTAAGGAGTTTGCCGACCACTGCACTAGAGTATACAAAAGTCGGATTATAACCTTGTGCCCCGAAATGTACATAATGTTGTTAAACAACGTTAGGCCAATAAAAAAAAATTTTTTTAAAGGTTTCACAAAACAGAGCTCACCGAACTGGCAACACAGAACTGAAATATGCTCTTTCTAGTTGTTTAATGCTGGCCACACCCACAGGGTGGCTTTTAGTTTCGAATTAGGTGGGAGTCTAGGCCCCAGAGATCCCTCAGGCTCCTCTGAACTGCAGCCCACCCTCATGGAGTTGGGGGGGGGTCCCCCTTTCCAGACCTGCCCCTCGGAGCTCCTACATTAGGATACTCTCCAAGTCCCAGCCCAGCCCTGGCCCCTCTCTGAGGCTCCCCACCACAGCCCTGGCCTGGCTCTGAGACCCCAGGCCCCGAGGTTGGCACTGACCTGCAGTCAACCTCGGTTTCCCAGGCTGAGCCGTCTCCCCTACGTCTCCCCCACCCCTCCTTGAGGCAGACAGGCAGTTGGTGGGCTGCCGACAGCGGTGTGGGGGTGACGGGCTCCCCGCCTCCGCCCCAGCCCAGAGCTGCCTGGGGAATTTCCAGGAAGGGAAGTGGGAGTGGGCGCTATGTCGACACCTCCAGATAGCACACGCCCTTGCAGCACCAGAGGGTTCCCCCAGCAGAGGCATCTGCACCAGCATCTCTGCCCCCACCCACACCCTGGCAGAGGGGTCTCCCGCTCACGGCACGGCACCCCCACACGCACAGGCGGGTAACCTCCAAAAGGCATGGACACGCAGCTGCTCAGGCCGACTGCCTGCCGGCTGCTGTACCCGGCCTGCTTCTCCTCCTCTCCTCCTCAGAAGCCCCTCCCCAGGCCGCCCCTGCGCTGGTCTCTGCACTCTGAGCCCAGTGTGGGGGGTTCCTTTGGACCCCCACTCAGCCCCCTGCACCCTGAGGGCAGGGACGTTGTCTCCTCAGCTTCCCCCGCCAACTGCCACCTGCAGCATCTCTCTCTCTCTACAGACTGCTGGGAGCCTTCGGACCCCACCCTGTCCATTCACAGAGGTGGAGCTGAGGCCTGAGTGGGGAGTGGCCTGGCCTCCTGACCCTGGGACCAGCGCCCCTGCCCGGAGGCCCCTGAGGAGGGCCCCGTCTCACGCAACTCCTCCACAGTCGCCAGACCCAGGTCTGACAGATGTGGGGGAAGGGGGGTCCCCTCCATGGGCTCCTCCTGACTCCCCTTTCCCCCTGCCGGGCGGGCGCCCTCCCAGCCCAGTTCTGACACCCTCTCCATCGGTTGTTTTGTGTGTGTTTTTTCCCCCCATACAACTTGTCTTTTGTATAGTTGACTCTTGAACCACTTGGGTGTGAGAGGCAATAACCCCCACACAGTTGAAGACCCACATACAACGTTGACCTCCCCAAAACTTAACTACTAGCAGTCTCCTGTGGACCAGAAGCCCTACGGATAACATGAAGTCAGTTGACATGGTATGTTAACTGCATTATGTTAGCTGTATGTTGTGTGCATTGTATACTGTATTCTTACAACAAAGGAAGAAGCTAGAGTGAAGGTAATCATAAGGAAGAGAAAAATACAATATTTATTGAAAAAAATCCGTGCCTAAGTGGGCCCACACAGTTCAAGAGTCAGCTGCACGAGTCCTTAGTCTTTGCTTGTGCCTGGGACGCCGCCTGCCCTCGGACAGAACAGCGCCTCAATAAAGCCCATCAACCCGTCGGCGGCCCTGACAGGGGGAAGAATCTGTCCAGTGACCGTGCCGGGGACCAAGCAGGGTTCGTGGCTCCCAGCAGGTGCCCCATAAACATTAGCTGGCTGCAGGCTCAGAAGCATCTGCCTGGCCCTAACTGGTTTGGCTCAGTGGATAGAGCGTCGGCCTGTGGACTCAAGGGTTCCAGGTTTGATTCGATTCCGGTCAAGGGCATGTACCTTGGTTGCGGGCACATCCCCAGTGGGGGGCGTGCAGGAGGCAGCTGATTGATGATTGATGTTTCTCTCTCATCAATGTTTCTAATTCTCTCTCCCTCTCCCTTCCTCTCTGTAAAAAAACAAAAAAAACAAAAACAAAAACAATAAAATACATTGAAAAGAAAAAAAAGAAGGAGAAAGAAACACCTGCCTGGTGGGAGGGAGGACCTGCCCCCTGAGCCCTCCCCCAGGAGCCAGCTGCCTCCCCGTAGAAGGCCGGCTTCCCAGAGTCCCAGAGGCCTGGCCCTGCCGGGCGGGTGCTAGCCCAGGCCCGTCCCCTCACTCCTGGGCAGTCTCACAGCCACAGCCATGGCCCTCTGCCGAGGAGGGCGGGCGAGGGCAGCCTGAATGCTCCTGCCAGCATCCGCCAGGGGCTGGAGGCCTCCTCCCGTGCCTGCCACCCCAGCTGCAGTCCCAGAGCCCTGCCCTGCATCCATCCTGACTGGCCTGGGAGAGTCCATGTGACAGGCTGTGGGGGGAGTGGGCCCAGATCTCAGGGAGGCTCCTCCGGCCCCACTCTCTGAATCCTTGGGGTCCGAGAGGAAAGGGCTGTTGGACCGTGAGAGACAGTATGCATCACTGCCCCAGGTCCACGTGAACCCTGGAGGGAGGGGTCCCGGGGAGGCTGGGCCTCTCGGAAGGAGCCTGCTGGACGTGTTCTCAGCTCACCCCGCTGCCAGCCAGCCCAGCACACCCCGCTGCCAGCCAGCCCAGCACACCCTGCTGCCAGCCAGCCCCGCCCTACAGCAGCCACCTCCCTTCCTTGAAAACCTGCCACCCTGCCACGGGGCTCCCTCCTGCCTGTCCCCCTACACAGAAGCCATCTTCGGCCTCCGAGACCCCACCCGGCTCGTTCATTCACACACTCAGTGGAGGTGTCTGAGCAGGGAAGGCATCACTGAGGCTAAGCGTGGGCACCGGAGGGGCAGGGGTTCAGGGAGGCCCCCAGGGGCACACGCTCAGGGCCTGGCCGTGCCTGAGTTTCCCCTGGTCATGAAGGGTCGTGAAAAGGTCATGTGGGGAGGGTGAGAGCAGATGGGCCTGAGCGGTGCCTTTGGGGCTCCCTATCCTGGTCCAGACCCCCCTCCTCACCCCACAGAGTCACAGACACACGCAGGCCCAGCGAGGGGAGCTCCCACGGCCCCTCCCTCAACGGCTGCCCAAAGCCCCTTTCACCCCCCCCCCCCCCCCCCGCTACATGCCTCAAGGCATCTGGACGCCTGCAGATGACAGGGTGCCCCATCAGCTGGCTGCAGCCCCCCACCTTTCCCGGGCACGGCTGGGCGGGCCACGGTGCAGCGAGACCACAGCCGGAGCTGGCAGAAGGCAGAGGAGGCTCTGCTGGGCGCTGACCCCGAGCCCTCGCTACCCTGACAGACTCACCTGACAGAGGCTGCTCCCCTCCTCCTGGCTGGCTCCCCAGGACTGCCTGCTCCGGTTCTGCTCTGCGCCTGCATGAGCCCCCTGGGACCCTGCCCGGCAGCGGCCCAGGGGGGCCTGGGAGGCTGCTCCGTTTCCCCGTCACATGGGCAAACGCCCGAGTCCTGACTCCTCCCAGCCTCTGGCCCTCTCCCTGCCCCTGCAGTGGTGCTCCTCCGCGCCCAGGCCTCCTTCCCCGGCCTCTACCCGAGGCTTCTCTGACTGGGAGGCTGGCCGCTGGCCCCACACCAGGCCCCGCTCCCGGACAGGCTGCCTTCCCGCCGGGCCTCAGACGTGAAGCTGCCTGGTCTGGATCCTGGCCTCTGTCTGCGAGGCACCCCCACCTCCAGGAGGTCATGCCCCTGCGCAAGAACCTGCTGGGCTCCCCACTGGGGGGGGGGGGGGCAGGAGTTGACAGGCCTGCTCCTGGCGAGGCCCTCGGGCTGCAGGGATGATGGTGGAAGAGCCTGGGGTGTGATTGCCTCTCACCCCTGCTTGCAGGTCAGCTGTGGACCTCCAGCAGCTGGACCCAGAGCTGAAGGGCGTGCGGTCTCCCTTTTCGAGGACATGTCTCTCTGTGAGGGGTTCCCAGCTCCCCCGCCCCAAGGGCAGAAACCTCGAGCTTTGGCTGGTTTGAGCTAGTGTGGGGTAGACCCAAGAAAAGTTACCTTACTCAGCAGTCTCTCTCGAGAAACACTTGCTGGGTTCTCATGTTCCCCTCTTTCCCCAAGACCGCTGCCTCTGACATTCACTTCCCCCGGACATTGGGCAAGATGCCAGCTAATAGAAATGTGAGCACACTTCACAGGAAAGGCGATGTAAAGGGTTCATTAAAGATACGAAAAGACCCCAGCGGACTCGCAAAGAGAGAAACAGAGATTAGAAGTGCCTACAATGTCATTTCCATCTCTCACGGGCCAACACCAGAGTCCACAACCCTCGGGGGGCGGGGGCGGGGGACAGCCTCAGACCTCGCCCGGTGATACTGAGCATGGCACACAGCCCATGGAAGGGGGTTCGTCATATCTGCCAAAATTAAAGATGCGTGGCCTTTGACCCCGTAAAGCGGCTTCTAGGAACCCATTCTACAGGCAGGCAGAGGGAAAAGCTGCTTCCGAGGCTTCCCACTCCCCCTGCCCCCCCTCCCCGGTGCACGCAGGGTCGCAGCAGCCCAGGAGCCATGCTGGCATCTGTTCCGTCCAGGCCTCGGAGCAGCGGGCAGCTGGAGGAAGGGAGGAGCCATCTCTGTGCCACCACCACCAGGTTATCTCCAAAAGGTGCCGCGAGGTAAACAAGGGTGTGGATGCTCATTCACTTACTTGGGGCCAGCTGGTTACATTTTTACAAGTGGAAGGATAAGCCACCAAGTTTGTTTTCAATTACATCGTGACCTGTGGGGAACGGGTGCATATGGATGAGGGAGAGAGGGGTAGTGATTAGACTTCTGTGAATACACGTGGGTGTGGATTTGACTTTAGAACCATGTAAAAATAGTCATGTAATTACTGAAGTCAATTTAAGCACATTTTTAAAGGAATCCTTAAGTTTGAAAACAAGATGAAACCATGAACTTGGATTAGCAGCTGGTGGCAGAGCCCACGGAACTCGCCCACGTGACTTTAAAGTCCAGTATTCTGAGGGATGGGAATGGGGGGACGAGGACAAATATGTGATACCGTAATCAATAAAGAAATTAAAAAAATACAAACTTCAGTATGCTGATTATGTCTCTGCAGCCTGAGGACAAAAACGAATGATGAAGTGTTTCATCTTCCAAATCATTTTAAAACACACTTTTGCCTGGACATCTATATAGCCCAAGGATTTTAACAGTGCATAAAACGTCTTCAGCTTCTGGGCAATCATGCTGTTAGTTGTGTCCGTGTTGTTTGGGGATTATTGTATGTCTTAGGGGATAAAGCAAATGAATAATTATGTTGGGTGTGGGATCTAGAAGATGCAGAGGAATCATCAGTAAGGTTAAGAAAGCCACATACCCAGGGGGCCGTGTGCCCCGGGTGAGCCGTGTGCCCCGGGGAAGCGGTGGGACCCGGAGGGGGGGTGGGATGTGAACCAGAGGAGGAGCGGATTCTATTCGTGTGGTTCTGAGATAGTCACCATAAAACAAGCAGACTGCCAAATGAGGAGCGGATTCTATTCATGTGGTCCTGAGTTAGTCACCATAAAACAAGCAGACTGTCAAATGACTGCGGGAAGGGGAAGGAGACCTGGGGGGAGATAAGACATCAAACGAAGGACTGGTATGCATGCATATAAGTACAACGAACAAACACAGAACTCTGGGGAGGGAGGGCATGAATGGGAGGTGGGGTGGGGGGGGGCAATGTTAAGCTATGTACACATTAATACCTTAAAAAATTATGAACAACAAATATGTAACTATCAACAAGTGAATCTAAAAACCAAGGGAAGAAAAAATCATGATGAACAATATCAACTGGTGATTATAATAGAATCAGAGGTAAAAAAAAAAAAAAGAAAGAAAGAAAGAAAAAAAGAAAGCCACATAGATCAGAGCTGATGAAAAGGCAGCACCTACACGCACCGTCTCATCTACAAAGAACCTTCCTGCTTCTGTCCACCTACGAGGCTGGGATGATAAGGGGGGTGGAGTGCGGGGGGAGAAGGGAGGAAGGCTGGACTGTTTTCGGGGTCGGGTTAGAGTCAGGCCAGGGTCCACTGAAAAGTCATGAGCAAGTCTTGATGTTTTACTTAATGTTTGTTCACTTTGAAAATCTGAAGACTCCAAGAGTCCTGTGTGGGCACGTGCGTGCATACACACACACACACACACACACACACACACCCCATCCAGGGCCCCACTTTCACATCTGCTCACCCTCACCCAGGACACACAGCCCTGCTCGCACGTCCTCTGGACACAGGCCCACCCTCTAGCAGCTGCCTCCGTCCCCAGCCGTCCACGTGCTCATCTCCAGCACTGCCTCCGCCAGACCCTGAGCCGAGCGCCAGCCTCTCCTGAGGTCAGTGACACCTGCACAGCTCCCCAAGAATCTAAGGGTTATTTTCGCATTAGAACGCTAATCAATAGAACTCATTATATTAATAAAGAAGAACATTTATATAAGCCTTTCAGTCAATACCAAAAAAAATTTTTGACAAAAATCCAACACTTATTTATGATAGAAACTCAGCTAGGAACGGAAGGAAACTCCTTCGATCTGACAAAGGGCATCACAGATAACCTACAGGAAACACCGTGCTCACTTCGGGGACTGGAAACTCCCACTGTGCTTAGTAGCAAGGACAGTGCCTACCACCTCCATTCCGATGGTTCTGGACTCTAATCAGGGGGAATGAGGCAAAAAAAAAAAAGCTACCAGGCAGGCAAGGGAGAAGTAAACCTTTCTATTTTCACATTATGACATCGTTGTGTATACAGAAAATCCAAAGGAACTTACCCCATAACTATGAACCAATAGATAAATTAGCAATCTTATAGGCTATGAGATTAATAGACAAAAAAAAATGTATTTCTGGCAACAAACAACTGAAAAAAGGGAACTAAAAAATACAATAGCATTTATAAGCATAAAAAAAAAAAAACCAAAAGTACTTAAGAAACAAGTAAAATGTGTATGCTCAAAGCTACAAAAGACTGCTGAGAAAGAATCAAGAAGGTCTCCATAGATGAAGGTAGATGGAGAGGTATACCATGCTCATGGATTCTCATATTGATCTACACAATCAAACCCTGAAGCCTCAAGTGTCCTGTCTGCTGGTTATGCTTCCTGGGCATATCTAGACACTCACCTCTTCTTTTGGCCTCCACCACCTCCCGCCTAGCTAGGACACAGCCATCTGTTCCTTGGATGTCTGCAACAGTCTTCAAGTTGGTCCCCAACCTCCAGTCTATCTCTAAAACCTCAGCCAGAGGGAGATGTCAAATAAACTCACATCAGGCCCTGCTTAAAACTGCAATGGCTGCCCCTGCCCAAGAGGAAAGACCCAAGCTCCAGGCTCTTTCTTTACCTACCCCTCCAGCCTTAGCGCTCGCCATGTTCTCTGAACCTGCCCCTCTCCCACCTGCCCTGCAGGCACAGAGCGCGCCTTTTCATTCCCTGGGGATGCCCAGCTCCTGCCAGCGTCTGCCCTGCTCCTGGCTGACCATAATCAAGGACCACCCCACACACATCGTCTGCCACCTCCTTGTCAGGGCCATCTAGGGGCCCCAGACCTGCAGAACTGAATACTACAGGGAGCTGGTGAGCACATCCTGTCCCCAAATTCACCCTCAAAACTGGAGAAGACCCCCCCCTTAAGGAGCACAGCCATGTCCAAAGACCCCAAAGTGTTCCCAGGAGCAACACAACTCTTCTATTCACCTCAAAATGCAGCAAAACCGGTTTAAATTTGTTAAATGTTGGGGGCGGAATCCAGTAAAATCAAATGAAGCATCCGTGGGACACTGAGCAAGAAAATACTGTGAACTAAGTGTCAGAGCGAAGAGAGCCTGGAACATTGGAGAACTTGGCGGCGGTCTGGCTGTCCCTGCCCCCTTTCCATCCCGCCTCCTGCCCAGGCAGTCTGGCAGGCCAGGTCTCTTTCCTGTCTACCTGCTCGCAGGGCACCGGGGTCTCAGTACTCACCGCAGAAGCTCTGCCACCCTCCACGCTGATCCAGGCTTGGGGGAGGGAGGGTGGGCGAAGACATTAGAGAGAAGAGCCAGGACCAGGACCGGGTAGGACACGGCTCCCCTGGAGAAGGCACCATGCTTCTGCAGCAGGAAGTGAAAATGAGAAGGAACTGCAAACAAAGCGGCCAAAGTCTGCTGAGCAGGACGGGAAAGCTGTTCACACCTGCACACACACCTGTCTGCTACAACTGCCAGCTACTGTGCACAGGAGGGAGGCGGTCTTCACCCGCTCCTGGCAGGTCCACAGAGCATCTGGGGACGGACCCCAGGTGGGCCTGGCTCTGGCTGGACATAGCCCTGGGCTCAGCACTGGCACTCAGCTTGGCTGGGCAGGCTGCTCCTCTGGGTTCCATGGACCCCCAGCTCAGCCCGAGCTGCCCTGCCCTGGGCTCTGGACCAGCCACAGACTTGAGAATACAAAGACAGAGGCCCAGGTGTCCCAGGCATGGGGTGGGAGATAGGCCATGGGATGGGAGGGGGGCCTGCCAGACCCTGGAAGAATGGGGAACAGCCCATGTCCCTCCACTCCTCTGGACAGGATGGCCCACCCCTGCTATCAGGCCACCAATGACTCCAGGGCAAACCAGAGGGCTGGAGCTGGGGTGGGGGTGTGGAGGGCACAGTGTGGATGGGGACAGAGCCCAGACAGGTTTTCAACAAGGACATTGGAGACCAGAGACTGAAGACCAGAGACGGGCAGCACTGAGAGGACCCAGGCCCTGTGGCTGCAGAGGCTGCCCCAGGGAAGGTCTCCTTCAGCTCTGCCTGGGTCTGTGAGGTCCAGGTAAGGCCAGCTCAGGCCCAGGCAGGAGGGGCTGGCTGGGAGGGCATGGAGACCATGCCCAACTGCCCCAACCACACAGATCCTAGAAGCCCGGAGGGCCACTGCCTCACCAGCCCGCAGTGGAGCCCCGATTGGGCCCTCTGTCAAGCAAGTTCCCCACCACCCAACGAGAGACCGAGCCTTGTCCCAGATCCCGTCATAGCCAGGTTGCCTCAGAGGGGAAAGGGTGAGTCACCCAAGGGTTTGGGGGAGGAGCTGCCACCCTTACCCTTCTGCCCTGGAAAGGCTAGCCCCTGCCTTTGAGAGTTCTGGGCCCCTTGCCCATATGTGATGGGGGAGTTAGCCGCATCTCACATTGTCTACCACAGCCTCCTCTGGAAGGGTGGTACTCCCCCCGCCCTCACCCACAGGGCCATCCTGTGGGAATCTTAATGGGTGACATAATGCTTGGCTTTCTCACTTTTCATGTAATCAAACTGCTTTGCAGCAAAACAAGTGGAAAACAGAAGACGGATGGATGGATGGATGACAAAGCCCAGAGGTGCAGGCTCCTCAGCTGGAGCAGCCCCCAGGGCAGCGATCTGCCTGGAGCAGGGGTGCACACACGCTGGCTTGACCAATCAGTGGCAACAGTGGGCTCTTGGGGTCACTTCCTAGTCTCTAAGCACATAATTGGGGCTGACACATGGCAGATGACCAGAACCCTCAGTGGGTCAGGCATGCCAATCAGAAAGGCCAAGGGGACACCAAAACCTTCACCCTACAGGCAACAAATCAAAACCGGTGTTATCGGTGGGGTGCTCTCTGTGTCCCCACCTTTCACCCATGGAAGTAGGCTTCTTGTGATGTCACAAGGAAAGGACTTTCCTGAGATTCACATGGGAGGATAAGTGGTATTTGCGTGGAATCAAACCCCTGAGTTTCCAGGTTCCCATTTTCCCCTGTCCCACCAAGGAAAAAGTCCTATTTTGTCTTCAGCAAAGCTAGGATTAAAGCCAGTGTCCAGTTTCCACTCCACATGTGCACAGTCCAGTCCAGCATCTGGATAGCTTAGATGGAGGCCCCAGCTGCAGCCCGTGTGTGTAGGATTCACGTGGCCTTGGGCCATATAGTTTCTAGGGCCATAGGGCTTTGGAGAAAACACAGGAGCAAAGGAAGCAGGACAAAGCCAGAGGAATGAGTGAATTCCTTTGTCTCAGGATTCTCAGGCTTGCTGTGGCCCCACCCCTCTGGCCAATTACCTTTGTTCTAAGGTTAGACTGACAGGCAAGTATTTTCTGTACATCACCCACGTCTCCCCCTTGGTTCAGTCCTTTCTGCCAGTGACCTGCAGGGACCGGATTGGTGGTTCCCTGGTGGTGTGAGATTGCAGGTTCCCGTTGGATTTGCTGATAATGTCTGGCCTCCCCTTAGCTCCTTCCCTATTATTAATATTAATAACTAATTACAATGGCAACACTGGCACCACAGGGGTTGAACATGAGCACCTCCCTGAAGATGTGGGAGCAGTGGCTCCATTTGAGTTCGTGCGGCCTCTGTGGACTGGGGGTTCCACCGCAGGGCAGCCCTAATCCAGATCACTAGGCCTCGGGTACAGGGGTGCGGCCATGAAGGGCAGTTGGGAAAGCTCAGAAGCAGGTCACTGGTGCGGTATGGACAAGAGGCAGTGGCAATTTTTCCCAGGACAGACACTAGCTGGCTGGACGCCCTAGCTGAGGTTGACATGATGCAGACCGAGTCGGAGGGGCAAGATGGGGCTTGCTGTGTCCATATGGAGGGGGGTCCCAGGCACGTCCCCTGGCAAGTGTCAACACTGACTGCAGCGGAACGGGTTCTCTGGTGCCTGGGAATACCACTGGTTGGTGATTGCAAGGCCACCAGGTGGGGAGATGGCAGGAAGCACCCCTCCTGCATCTGCCATGTGCACCAGATCCTCCTCCTGGACCCTCCGAACATTCTCACCATCCCACTCCTCCCTGAACCTCCCCACCTTGGAGGCTGCCTGAAATAAGACATCTGTAAACTGCTCAGTATTCATGTTTATTTATAAAGTTACACCCAGAAGTGCTGCAAACAGCTGGGTGCTGACACACTCGTCTGTCAGCTATGAGGCCTCTTTGGAGCCTGGAGGAGTTGTTGTTGTCATGGCTTGGGGACCAGGACACTTGTGTTGGGCTTTCTTGCCCTCCCTGCAGCACCAGCCTGACCCCGGGGCTGCCTCTCTCCAGGATGAGGAACCGTCACCTAGTGCCACAGGCACATGCAGCTGCTCAGTGCAGGACTGGCAGCTTACAGCGCTGAGGCTGGTGGCACCGAGCAAGGATGCTGTGAAGACATCATGGGCCAAGGGAGGCCTCTGAGGACTCCAGTGGGGTTATCCGGTTAGGTCTTCATCACCGCCATGAAGGAGGCCTGTGAGAGGAGAGATGGTGAGGTGTGACCCCCGGGGAGAGGCTGGGGAACGAAGGCCCCAGGGTACCAGGAAGCCCCTCCCAGGCCCCATGTACCTCTTGGAGGAGCTGCCCCAGCATTTCCTGGCTGTGAATGGAGCGTCTGTGGGAAAGAACACCTGGGTCGGTCCGAGGCCCCTCCCAGCATGCAGGCGCATCTACACCCCCATAGGCTGACAGGCAAGGAGCCCCCAGGCACTGTGTCAGCCCCGGTCTACGCCAGGACAGCTGACAGCGGGCATGTGAGACAGGCGGGAGAGCAGGGTGAAGGTGGGCACTGAGGCCCTGAGGACTACGGCCCCCACCGCCCACCTGTCTATTCTGGTTGCGATGGTCACTGTGAAGTCCCCCTCTGTGTCTGGCAGGTAGGTGGAGGGCACAATCCTGTAGGTCCCTGCAGACAGGTGGCAGATGCGGCTCACTTCCTGGGTGTAGCAATGTGGCACACAGCTCAGCAGAGGCTTCTGGAGCAGCAGGGAGGGCGTGTCTTGGCCCGCGCTGTCCGCTGGAACCTGGGGAGGCACAGGCTGACTAGGAAGCCTGTCCGTGGGGCAGGCAGAGATGCCCACTATCCTCAGTCTCAGCCGGGCTGCTCTCTTTCCCAGGCCCAAAGCAGCCCCGGCTGGAGACATGCTGAGCGTGTGCTGGCTGGAGCAGCCCCGGCTGCAGTCTCCTGGGCTTCATGCCTGGTCCCTCACCATACATGCGTCCCCTTCCAAGGAGGAGCAGCAGCCCCCCAAAGCTGGGCTCACCACTCACTGAGGCCCTGCCACCCTTGCCTGACACCATCAGGTGTCAGGTGCCCATGCCTGGTAACCTCCCAAATTTCCCCTGCCTCAGGCCCTGAGGCACCTGCTGGCCACTGGCACTTTTTTCCCCAGCTCCTGGTGTCTTTGCTCTTGGGAAGGGGGTTTCTCAGAAGCTCTGCCCATTCTCTAGGGTACAGAACCTTCTCACTCAGAAAATCCCACCCTCCCCCCAGACCACCTGTGCCTCTTGCCCCCTCAGATCCTGGAACACCGCCACTTCCCCCTGCCCGTCTAGAATTAGACCCCGGGAGCCCAGCAGTGTGTGGGCCGAGGAGCCTCACTGGCCATGCCGTCTGGGCCTGCAACCTCTGACCTCTCCCCTTCCTCCAACTCCAGGTCTGCTAAGGTGTTGTGCCTACATGGTGGGGGAGAGAGCCGACCGCCGAGGAAGGTGCTCTGGGTGGCTATGACTCATTGGCAGCACGCTCTTTGGACTCCTCTGGGCTCACAGCCATTCTAGGTACCAAGTAGGGACAACACACTTTCAGCCTGAGGTCCTGGAAGCCCCCTCTTTCCTTGGGCCTACCTGGGATTCAGGAGCCACCACACACAGCTGAGCCCCCCACAGCCCTCAGACTGAGCTGCCTGGCCCCAAGAACCTCGGGGACCTTGCGAGCTCCTGACCACCACCCGGCTTTGTGTTTTCTTTCTGATCTGAAACTCCTGGCAGCGCCATTTGGGCAGCAGAGTGGCTGACAGTTCCCCAATGTCTCAGCCAGTGTGGCCTTCCCCAAACCCCTTTACTGTGCTTTCCCACAAACCCCCGCCATCACCCACTTCTCCCTGGCTCTCAGGGCACCCCCTCTCCCCCCAGAATAGCCTCATTCTGCGGGCCATGGGTAGAGGGCAGGGTACACAGCTCTGGAGTGCTGCTGGTACTGACTGATCACTCCTGGGTGATGCCACTGGCCTCGTGGGGAGAACTGACCCCATGACATAGTTGTTCTGAGCCAGAGCAAGGGGACAAGCGGATGCCTGAGCTACCTGTGACGGCCAGTGAATGACAGACTTGATAAAACCTAGAAATGAGTCGTGCACATGACCGGCCAAGTCCAGGGCTCTACATCACGCCCCAGCCCATCCTGGCTCACAGTCCCCCCAGACCTCCCAGAGCTCTCAGAGGAGGTCTTGCCTGGAAAACATGGAAGCCGATGGGGTGGCAGTCATTGTCTAGGCAGTGCTGGTGCAGAGTGATGCGGATGCAGCGGGGGCCTGACCCCTCAGGGACGGTGAGGGGGAGGCAGGGGTTGCTGGAGTAGGAGGCGAAGTTCCGGCTGCCCCCGGCTGTCTGGCCGATCTTCCAGGAGCCCTGCAGCTGCACAGTCTCCCACTCGCCCGCCAACACGGCCTCCCCAGGGCCAGGGCTCTGGGCCACTGTCTTGATGGCACTGCCCGGGAAAGACAAGCACGGGACGGGGGCTAAAGGCACTGTCTGGCCTGCCTCGGTCAAGGCAGGAGCACACAGGCCCCAAAGAAACGGCCAGGCCCTCACCTGAGGGAGACTCTCCCGCTGGAGAAGACCCGGAGCAAAAACTCTCCTGGCACATTCTTCAAGAAGGTGCTGGGCACGGCCAGGTAGTAGCCGGGGGTGAGCTCACAGCGGAGATGGACCTCGCGGTCATACGCATGGCACACAGTGCCAGCCACGGGGGGTGTGGACAGGATCCTGGGCAGACTGACCCGCCGCTTCTCCACCTGTGGAGAGGAGGCCTGCGTGGGAACTCACAGAGACCTGCCCCTCCCACTCCTGGCATCAGAGCCTCTCCTCAAAGGAGTTAACACATGAAAGCACTCCACCTCCCAGGGGCCGGCTGAAAATGCCCATGACCCTGGGCTTCCACTCAGCTTGTCCTCACAGAAGCCTGCAGAAGCCCGGGACACACAGATGCGAAAGGGCTGTGCCCTCAGCTACCGCAACCTGGGGCTGCTGGATAAAAGGCTTTCCAGCAACTCAGCAGGAGGAAAGAACACAATGTAAGCCACACCCACAGAGGGACAGGGAACACTGTGCCCTGTGCTATGAGACCTTGGCAGGACATACAAAGACTAAAAACTAGGCCATGGCAGCAAACAGGCAAGTTCCTGCACCGGCCATGCTCCTGTCCCCAGGATAGGCATTTCCATTTGTGCAGAGGGCTCCCTGCACAATCCCACAGGATCAGCCGTCACCATCCCCCCCTGAGCGGGAGGAGACTGAGGGCACAGGGACGGTGGAGTGACCTCTCCAGGTCCAAGAAGTGGCTAGGCTGGGCTCAGACCTCCAAAAACACCAGCTCTCAGAGCCCCACCAACCCGGGGCTTTGGTCCTGGTTTCCTTTGGCCCTCAGACACACCAGGGGCCAGCCTGGGAACCCAGTCCTCTCAGTGCCGGGTCTGTGGGAGCCCCAGCATGCACATGATCCCCAGGACAGCCAGGGCAGGCGGGGGAGGCCTGTGGGGCTCTTGTCAGTCATGCGTGTCCCAGCACTGCAGCTCCTAGGATTCAGACATCCACGTGCCTCCCATCTTCTTGGACCCCGTACTCCAGTGAGTGGGAAGCTGGCCCAGCAGAGTTACCTTCCAGAGATGCAGACCCACGGCGGGGTAGTCCTTGCCCGGAATGCTTGCCGGGCTCCATACAATGCGGCTGCCCCCCAGCGGCACCTGGGCCCGGCCGGCCCAGTCCACCGTGCGCGTCCTGGGCTTCTGCAGGACGGCAATGTACACCTCGCTCGGTTCTGAGACCCGCAGCCAGAACTTGGGGTTGCTGGGAAAGCCGCTGTTATTCCGGCAGCCTCCTGCGGACTGCCCCTGGACCCAGGCTCCCGGCAGCTCCTGAGTGTGGCTGAGCACCTTCTCTAGGGCAAGAGCACACCACAGGTCAGGCTCCGCATGCCGACACCAGCCTCCCCACCGGAGCCACCGCAGGGGGTGTGGGCGCCTGCTCAGGCTTGACTTCAGAAAGCAGAGTCTATTCGGGTGGCCGCACTGCACCCCCAAAGGCTGCCCCAGGAATGGTACTGGTTACCTGAGTAGAGGCTCTGCAGGTGGCCAGCCTCTGTGACCGGGTAACCAATGGTGACCTCGTCAAATTCCCGGAGAAACTCCTCCTCCTCCACCCAGAACTCCCCTTCCTGGAGCTGGGACAGCAGGTCCGCCGAGTCCACTGGGTCCACCTGGGTCCACCCTTCACCCCTGGCAGGAAACTCAGGTCAGCAGACATCTCTCGTCTGAGAGTGACAGCACTGACCGTGCAGTGGGGCAAGGGGAGCCAGAGGGGACAGAGGGTGTCCTGAGAGCCCTGTCCCAGAAGCACCTTGGGGCCGAACTCTATGGTCCCCTTCCCACACTTTCATTTGCCCTGAGCTTAACCTTCCTCAGGGCCATCACCTCTCCTCCTGCCACATGACCTGCATGAGCAAATGGGTCAGTGAGCAGTGACAGGACATCTGCCCATCGCTTCAGGCATGGCTGCTCAGACCAAGTGTGGGATCTGCTCACCACCCCGGCCACCTAAGGTGACTGTCACACACCCTCATCCATCAGTTACAAGTATTAAAGCCAAGCTGAGGACATAATGTAGGCATCTCATAGGTCCCTGTCCCTCAGCCTGGCTGGGCGTCTGCTGTTCCATGGGCACCCTCAGCACCAAGCACTAAGCCAGCCTCCTGGACCACCTGGCACCAAGCACAGACCATGTGGCCTTAAGGTTAAGGGGGCCTTGCTGGGAGCCAATTGAGCACTGTCCTGACCACAGAAACTACCATGGCACCAACCACGGCACGGGGGCCCAGATGCCCCTCTAGGCCTGCACCCTCCCCCCCTTGATGGCAGTGCCAACTGCACTCACCCCTCTCTCCAGGGCCCCTGCCAGCACCGCCGGCCCCAGGGGTTCTGAATGCGAAGCAGCAAGATGCTCTGACCAGCCTGACCCCGAAGCTTGCGCAGGTCGGAGACGATGAAGGCGTGAAATTCCCCCAGTTCCCTGGCACCTAGGCGAGGAACAGCTCAATCAAGGGCAGGAATCCCCAAACCCAGCAGATGTAAAGGTCTTATCTCCTTCCCTGGGGACTGGCCCAGCCACCCAGGCACCCAGATCCCACAGATCACCTGGGGCTCCTTTCCTAACCATGTGGACAGTTAGCTCAGCAGTGGCCTTGGGCAGCACAGAGCCCCAAGCGAGGGAACTGGACCAGGCCTGGCAGCTCATTCACTAGCTGGTCACATGGCCATGCAGGATGCTTGGTGCAGGGCCAGGTCTCAAAAGTGCTACTGTTAGCACCGTCATCAACAGTCTGTGACCACCAAGGGAAAAGGGAGATCACTTGGCAATGCCAACTGGGGAGGCAGGGGATGGATGGGCAGTGGGAGGACTGGAGGTCCGAGAGAAACGACTCCACCTGCCCTGAGACAAGAGACAGAAGACATAGAAGGAGCCAAACAGGACGACACCTACCCTGGAGAGGAAGGGTGGTGGTCCAACGCAAAGAGAAGAAACTCCTGGGCAGTCTCTAAATGCTTTATTCAGAATGGTATTGTAGCTACCACCCATGTCCCCAGCCCCTTGCCACTTCAGTGGGCTCCGGGTGACCTCCAGCAGCCCGTGTCTAGCCCACCTTCAGGGGAGGAGCCTGGGTCAACCCTCACACATACACCAGGAGCATAATTGTCAACAAGAGCCAATTTATTTCAATGTTCATAGTCTTTGATAAAATATTCCATTGTGGCCCGGCCCATGTGGGTCAATGGTTGAGTGTCCATTTATGAACCAGGTGGTCAGTTTGATCCCAAGGTTTCAGGATCGATCCCCAATAGGGGGCGTGCGGGAGGCAGCTGATTAATGATTCTGTCATCTCTCTCTCTCCCCCTTCCTCTCTGAAATAAAATTTAAAAATACATATAAAAATTCCATTGTGGAAATAATACTAAATAGGAAATGTTATGCATAGAGATGCTGTTATCTATAACAGCATAAAATCAAAAAGACCTTAAACTTCCAACATGAAGGGAAAGATGAAAGAAGCTACAGCAGATTCACTAATGAGATAAGTTGACAAAGTTTATGTAACATAGAAAATCTAAGATGCAGAATGCAAAAAGTACATTTATGAAAAACTGAGGAAATATATTAAAAAGTCAAAGGTAGCTATGTTTGAGGGAGTTTTTCCTTTCAACAACTTTTCTTCAATGAACATACATATCACTACAATGGAAACCCGAGTGCTAATTTCACAGGTTGTCAGCTGAGCCAGAGATGGTGCCACCATGTGCTTCCTAGGCCATCTCTGCCTAGCGGTGACCTCACACAGGCTCCTGCCCACCCGGAGGTAAGTCCTGGTCAAGGGGAAAGGGAGCCCTCCCCCTGGAGAGGGGCAGGCAGCAGGACAAGGTTATACAGCCGGACACCAGCTTGGTAGGACAAATGTCCCCCCTTTCTACGCATTCCAGAAAGGGCCTTAGGAATCCCTAGAGGATCTGAGGGGGTGTGTGTGTAGGCCCTCTGCATGACCACCGCCTCACCTGTTCTGGGGCTGAACACTGAGCAGCTGATCAGACACCGCTCCTTGAGGCTGAGCAGCTGCCAACAAGTCTTGAGCTCTGAGCTGCCAGATCCATCCTGTTGGCTATTGCTGCTTGCCAAGTTCTTCAGGTTCCACCTTTCTGCCAGGCCACCGGTTAGGTCCACCAGGGCATCTGCCACCTGCCCTGCCCATAGGTGCTCATAGGACCCATGGACCCTGGGAGACAGACACAGGAATGAGCCTCAGGCAAGGGGAGTAGCACCCTGCCTCTATTCTACCCCCTTGGTCTATGATCAAATCATCCTGTGATCCCATCTACCCAGCTCCCATCACTTTTCTTTCCTGCTGCCTCGCCCTCACCACAGCCAGGCACAATTACGCCTTCACGGCTGACATGCAGTGCCCCAGCGAAGCCCAGCTGCCTCTGCCACATGCAGAACCTCTTCTACTGCCAGTGTGGGCACAAGCGTGAGGCAGTGTGGGCAGAGGCTGTGACATCCACTCCATCTGATGGGATCCAACCCCAATGTCAGCAGCAGGCCTCCTCCCTCTTGTCCTTGGTGCAAAGGCCTGCCTATCAGTTCACTGTCAGCAAGATGGTAAATGCATTCTAGGAAGGAAGGGCCTCGATTCACTCTGCATGAGGGTTTTGGGCTCTGTCAGGACCAGATAAAAAGGCTGGTATCAGCCGGCCTCTTTCCTCTCCAACAACCTGCAGAGGCGGCCTGTCCTCCGGGGTGAAAAACAAATAGATGGAAACATCTTTCTTGCTGGGGTTTGAGAAGAGAAAGGAAGAAAATACACACCCTCCCTCATGCCCACCTGTGAAATAAGGACAGGGAAAGGGAGGCAAACCACAGGCCAACCCTCAAGAGTTCCCGTTTCTGGACCAGTCAGCCCCACCCCAGGGCCTGCCGCCGAGCGGCTGGAAATGTCAGGATTCTGCAGCGAGAGAGCACAGACCTGCTCCTGGGGCAGTCTAAGGTGGGATGGCCCAGCCTGCCAGCCCCCAGCACACGTACTTGGCATAGACCTTCTCCAGTAATGGGAGCCAGAACACATCCTCTCTCTGGCACCGGGAGAAGCAGAGTCTCCCTGCAAGACAAGGCAGACGATCATCTATGGTCACCTCCACCCAGCGTCCAAACTGCCAAACTCGACAGGTGAAGGAGCCACGGTATGTCTGGTCGAGCCAGCTCGGCTGTCCGGGAAGAAAGACCTACCGTGCACAGGGAAAGGCAAAAGGAGACCATGAGACAAATATCTCGCAGTGCCCTCCAAGTGTGCTAACCAGAGTGTGACCACACTGTGGTCCCACAGTACCCTGCGGTCTACAAAGGATCTGCCTCGTGCCACGCCTTGAGTCATTGCTTATGGAAAACCAACCACTGGACTGAAAATCCAGACTTCTCAATAAAATACTTTAATATGATAGTGAGGGAGCCAGTCAACCATTAAGCCCTAATGTCCCAAATAAGCCCTTGACCTGAATCTAAAACAAATGTGACTTAGAAGCATGAGACCCAATTCTCAGCAGAGCTGGCTGCAGATGGCAGGCTGCCATGGGCACAGCAACCCTCCTGCAGACGCCTGAAGCCCAGGACCTCTGCCAGCACCTGGACCCATGTTCACTGCCAGGTTTGTTCTGACCCGAGAGGCAGTGGGGACTGTGCACCCCGATGACGTGTTTGGTCCTGGCTCTGCCACTCACTAGCCAGAAATCAGTGACAATGGTTCTAGTGCCCTCATTGGTGAAAATGGGTCACATCCGGTGAGGCCTGTGAGAGTGAAAGCCAGCGATGTGCTGTGCTTACTTAGCATGGGGCTGGGACCCAGGATGAGCTCTGAACGGGGTCACCGCCGTCAATGAACACTGCTGCATTCATTGGTGATACTTAGCAAGAAGCCAAATAGAAAGCCATCAATGGTCCAGGGAGGGAGTCTGAGCAGGCCTTCTACACCTGTGGTATCTGTCAAAAAGAGTTTCAATCATCTTTTGCCAATTTATATTTAAAACCTATTTAAGAAGTTAACTAGCTAAGGACACCAATTCCAAACCAGGGCACAGGCTCCCTCAGCCAACCCTTTCCTGTCCAGGCTGGCACGTTTGACTTTTTAGTTCAGATGCATGGTTCTGACTCCATAAGGAGCGTGCTCAGGGTTTGGCAGAGCAGGGCACAAAGTACCGCTGCGGGAGAGGGGACACTGCATCGTGCCTGGGAGCCCTTGTAGCCTGACAGCTAAGCTCCCCACTGCCCATGCTGAGCAACTGCAACAGAGTCCCAGAGAACAAGGGGTTCAGCCGCCTGGCCTCTGGCTTCCTTCCTGGGCACAGCAGACAGGAAGAAGGAGCAGAAGAGAAAGCTGCACTATCACAGACACCTGGTCCAGGAGGTGCCGGCTCTTCTGCAGGGCGGCGCAGGCACACAGGAACCAGCAGTCCCCCAGAAGCCCTTGCTTCACCTGCCCTTCCTGTGGGTTATCTGGAAACAGCCGGGGCGTAGCACAAATTTCCTAAAAATAAAGAAAATTGTCCACAGTTACATCATGTCTCATGCCAGTCTCTAAAATAGAGAACACAGGATTGAGGTGATGGGCTGGGAGGAGCTTTTCTGCTTACCCATGTTGCCTAACAGGGGAAGGGAAGCAGCTGGCTTCTTGTAGACATTATCTCTCAGCCCCTCCTGGCTTCAGGCCACTCTGTCCAGCTTAGATTATGGGGTCACTGTCTGTCCACATTCCTTAATTGGCAAAACTCCCAACTCTGGATGAATGCTACCACTTCTCTTCTCGAAACAGCTAAATGTTCATTAGAAACTGGCTTCATTTTATTATTTTTAAATTTTACTTATTAATTTTTGCAGAGAGAGAGGAGAGGAGAGAAATTGATTTGTTATTCCACTTATTTATATATTCATTGGTTGATTCTTATATGTACCCTGACTGAGAATCAAACCCTCACCCCTGGTGTTTTGAGACAACGCTCTAACCAGCTGAGCTACCTGAGCAAATGGTTTCACTTTAAATTCATAATGGGGAATCTTGAGTGGGTCCTCGATACTATTGGAAATCCCAATGTTTTTCTAAAAAGGCTCACTTTCCCACAGCCTGGGTGAGCTTATGCCTCCTATTCTTTTTCTTCTCACAATGTCCTCACCTCATGCTTCATCAGAAGCCACCTGACCTGCCCCCTCTCCTGCTTCAGGCCTGAGACCCCTTCCCTCTTCCACCTACTCCGGCAAGATCCCTCCAGCATAAGGCACAAGCAGAATCTCCGTCTTCTCTACGACACTGCCCCTCGGCACCATTTCTCTTCTACGTTTCTCTTCACTGACAAACTTCTGAAAAGAGCTGTCGTCTCTACTTGTCCCCCTCCCCCGCCCCTGCAGGCCCCTCTATCTTCATACCCCAAACCTTCTTTACCAGTGTCACCTCCGTGTTGTCAAATGCAACTGCATCAGTGTCCTGCTGGATCCCACTACATCAGAACAGTATGTGTGTGTGTGTGTGTGTGTGTGTGTGTGTGTGTGTGTGAGAGAGAGAGAGAGAGAGAGAGAGAGGAGGGAGGGTGGTGGTGGAGTGCCAGCCCTTAACCCCAGCAGTCCTCTGGTGGTTTGTTTCCATGATTCCATGTACCCCTGCGTGTCCTTTCACCACACTGCCTGCTGCTTCTCAAGTATACCTGTCCCAGCACTGCTGACCCCACTGGGAAATGTTAGAGCTCCTCCAGGCTCAGTTCAGAGTCCTAGTCCTCCTCTATCTGACACTCTCTTCCAGGCCCTGGCCCGTAGGTCCAATTCCCAGATCGAGCCTCTACCTGGATGGTGCTGAGCTCCCAACTCTCAATCCACCTGCCCACTGACAAAACCAATTACATGTAAGAGCAAAACCAATCCTAGATCCACCCCACCCCAACTTTCCCCTAGTATATCAAACAGGACCATCATCCACCAAGGTGCTCAGGCTTGAAATCTAGAAGTCATTATCTTCACCCTCTACTTCTAATTAGCCACTAAGACCCATCAAAGTGCTAACGGCTGCCACCCTAATCTAAGCCCCTTCGTCCTTCTCAGGACCACTGCAATGGCATTCTTGCCCTGACCATCCACTTCCCACAGGCAGTAAGAGTGAGCTTCTTCAAACACATACCCAGCTAAATCACTCCCTTACCAAAAACCCTCTAATGGCCTCCCATCGCAACTAAGATCCATTTTTACCCAAATTCCACTCGTGTGGCTCCTCCCAGGCCAAACAGGCCCTGGTGATGCAGCACCAGAAAGGCGCCTCAATCACCAGAGGCCAGAAGATCTGGCAGTCACGTACACCCTGGGGGAGGCAGGCTTGTTGTCCCAGGGCAGTCTTACTCAGCAGCCAATTTCTACAGATGTCAACATGACACTAGGGCAGAGCACCCCTTTAAGTTACCACCTTAAAATGTTTACATCTGAAAATGCAGGTGCACTAAGTCCAAAAGAGAAATCTGCAGAGCAGAGTGGCTTTGTTTCATAGGCTGATCCCGGACCTTCCATGAGAGCACGAGAATATCAGCAGACACACAAGCAAACACAAGAAACAGAAGAGCCAAGCAAACTAGAAGCGAACTCTGGTGAGCCGCCCTTCAGAGCAGAAGCAGGGAGGGAGGTGGGGCTGGGTTTGGGTCTGTGGACACGCCCCTCTCGCTGCGCTCCAATCCCCTTCGGAACCGAAATGCGCTCTCACAGGAGCGGACCCTGAGCTCGGGGCTCAGTACACCCTGAATCGGCTTCAGGGGGAGCTACCATAGGGGATAGGGAGCCTGGGGACCTTCTCCTGAGGACAGCAGGCAGACCCTGCTGGCCACCGCGCGCCCAGACCGGGCTGATCCCGGCCACCGAGCCGGTCGCTCCGCCGGCCTCCGCGCTCGCACCCCGGCAGGAAACACCGCGCAGAGACCTTAACCAAGACCCCGCCAGCCGCTCACCTGGGGCCGCCTCCACGTGATGTCCTCCCGGAACTGGGCCAGCGGCGTGGAGAAACTGGAGAAGAGCGAGGAGTCCGAGGCCGGGAAGGCGGGGTCCCGGAAGAGCTCCCTGGCGGGCGCGCGCATCTTGGGCGCCCCGGGCTCCCATAGGCAGCCCACCCCCCAGCGCCGAGCGGGGCCCCAGGGGAGCGCAGTCCCGCGAGGGGCCGAGTCGGCTGCCGGCCCCGGGCTGGCCGATGCCCCAATGCTCCGCCAGGCTCTCCACCGGGTCAGAGCCGCTGCACGGACTCTACCGCCGCCCGGTGGCCCTAGCCCCCGAGGGGCGTGGCTTCCGAGCTCGCCTTTCGCGACGCACAACGTCGCCCCGGCGGCACTTCTCCTTCCGGGTCGAAGGTGCCCGGAACTGTTCCTGCCGAAGTTCACCCTCGGCGAGGCTGGCGGGAGTCTTGTCCTTGGGCCTGTGCGAGTCGGGCCAGGGCGTCGGGACCGCTTGGACTCGCGGGCTATGAGGGCTGGAGGGAGCGGAGAAGCCGTCTCGGCCGAGGTCGCGCCGTGGGCCACCGATCCCAGCATGCACCGCCGCCTCCCCGGACGCGCCTCTCCTTCCGGTGGGCGGCGGCGGATCCGCCTTTGTGGGCGGGTCTAATGGAAGACCCGCTGGGACGGACGTGTCCGCTGGGGTTGTAGCTGTGTCCTGGGTTCCTGGGAATAAGACGGCCGGGAGAGGGTCTCCCTAGGCTTGGGGGGCTGTCTCAAGACGGCTTGGGATCAGAAGCTGGGTCCTGGCGCTGGAGCATCCTGGTCCCCAGGTAGCCGGCTTCTGGTCCTGGTGGGCTGGGCAGTGATCTGCTGGGCGTGCGGTTACACCCCAAGGCCGCTCAGTGCTGCAGAGAGGTGAAGACAGTGATTTCGGGACCTGCTCAAGGACTCAGTTTTGCTGCAGGAACCAGCGTGTCGCCATCCCCGTTCCCTGGAAGGAAGACGGCCAGCCAGAGGCTTATTCTCTACCTGCCCCTCCTAACTACTTCACTCTGCCTTCATCGAGGGTCGGGCAGGGGTTAGGAGGGCCTTCCAGTGAGGTCCCTACTGGTGGATGAAAAACAACCTGATCTAGAAGCCCCTGCCCTTTGCTTGCTTGGAGCCCCAGGTTCTGTGACAGCTGCAGCTCCTCCCTCTGAGAAACTGGGCCAGGAGGGCCTGGTCCAGTAGCAGCTGCTAGTGATAACATGGCATTGTGTTACCTTGACCCCACTAGGCCTCAGACCCTTGGTTTGTGGGCCTAGGGTACTCATCTCTGCTGGGGTTCTACAAAAGGGGCGACCACATTGCCCAACACCCCTCTGTATGCTAGGGCTTACTTCATAACCATTCAGGACCCCCATGGTGCTCTCACCCCATGGCAGGCTGGAGGCTGAAATCAGGAAAGGCCTGGACTCTTATTTCATCTGGGGGCATGGGTCCTATGAAAACAGCCTTCTCTTCCCCCCACCCAAATCCACTTGTTGCTCCCCCCTACCCCCCCCCCCCCCCCCCCGGTTGTCACCTTTCTAGAGAAACTGTGCTCCATGGCTTTGCTCACACCCCTTATTCTGCCTGGATGACTGCCCCTGTCATTTTTCAAGGGATGTTCCCTGACTTCCTTGCCAGAAGGCATCTCTCTTCTCAACCTCACAACTCTTCTCCATTTGTTCGATGGGCAAAACCAGGCATTATTATCTGGACACTGCATTCTCACGGGAATACAGAGACTAGAAACGTATCACGCCTGCAAACCCCCTAAGTTAGGTGCTGGTGGGGAAGAGAGCACTGATTAGCTGGTGAAGAGCAAGGGATGGTGTATTGTGTTGAGGGCATAGCTCTGGCTTGACCAACTGCCACATTCACTGGGATCCACTGCACAGCTGCTCCTGCCTCACCAGCAAGAGCTCTGGTATTGGTTTATATAACTGTTGGCGCTTGGGGCATTAGGAACTGTCTCCAGCTCCAGAGTCAGGAGTTTCAGAAAGGGACATGTAGGCAGCTCATGGCAATGGGGCACAGGAAGCAGTCTACAGAAGGCAGGAGGGTGGATTTCTCCAGCCTGCCTGTGGGGATGTTCACCAGCTGGTGACCACAAGGGGGCAAACCAGAGAACAAAGGCCAATATGCTGAAAATCCAGAGCAGACAGAGCCTTGGCCTCTGATGATGTCTCTGAGCTCTAGAACTGGTCAGTCCTGAAATTGCCCGGCATTAATTATTTACTGTGTATCAAATTGCCCCAAAATTTAGTGGGTTAGAACTATGGGGTTGAGTCGAGTGGTCTGGCTCAGGGTCTTGGGGAATTGCAGTGGAAATGTTGGCCAGGACTGAAGTGAGCTGGAGGATCCCACTTGCAGGCTCACTCAGAGGAGGCCTCAGTTCTTGTCATGTGGACCTCCAGGAAGCTACTCTGGTTTCCTCATGTCTGGTCTCTCCCAGAGCAGGTGATCCAAGGGACAGGAAAGGCAGAAGCCACACTGTGTTATGACCCACCTATGATGTCACACTCCTTTCTACAACATTCCACTCATTAGAAGTGGGTCACCAGTCTAGCCCACACCCAAGGGGAGGATGTCAAGGTCCATATTTTCAGGGAGGAGCATCAGAAAATTTATAGATGTATTTTTAGACCACTGTGCCCCCAAGGGGTAAGATGAGAGTGGCATGTGCAGAGGACCAATGGCTAGTAGTTTGAAAGCCTGTGGAGGTACTGAGGGTGTGGCAGTCCAGAGCTCTGACATGGTCCAGAGGTGGAACCTTCAGGGCTTTGAGTGATGGAGGCAGGTAACACTGGCTTTAGGCCCCATCAGTTTAGGAAGTTCATGAGACTTAGTAAAAGGACAGTTTTTGTTTAGGGAAAGGCCTTGATGCAGACTTGGGTGAGAGACATTCTTGGTTACACTGACAGGTCTGAATTGCAGGGCACTTTAAGGCCCAGAAAACAGCACAGGCCCCATGCCCCAACTCCCAGCAGCCACCGAACAGGCCCATTGTCTTGGGCCTGTAGGCAGGGGCGCGTCTGCCCTTTGAGCAAGGCCTTCTCTCTGGGATTCTCATGAAGGACCAAGACAGGTGGGAGGCAGGCTCTGGCTTCAACATGGAGCTCCCCACCTCAGCAAGGCCCTGGGCCTGCAGGACCAACTGCTAGCTCACACCCTGGGGCTCAGTCTGCCCCCTGAACCCTGAGAGATGGTGGGTGGATTTCCTGATTGATCAAATGTCTATCCCAGCGGGGCCAGGAGCTGTGTAGAGCAGCTGCTGGGGAGCCTGGAATGCTGTGAAATCATTTGAGCAAGAATCACTGGAAACCTGATCCTGCTGGTCAAGTGTCCAGATCACTGACTGAGCCTCAGTCTCCTCATTTACAAACTTTGTGGACCAGAAGGTCCACAATAGGAGACCTGGCTTATACCAACACAAGTCCTCGCCCTGTATGTTCCAACCTCATGCAAATCCTCATTTTTTGTGATTCAATTAGCCTAAAAGGCACTATCCTGATTGATCAAAATGGAGCTGCTCTGATTGGTTAGTATAGAAGCTGAATGGGATATTGCTGTGCAGTTCTGATTGGATTGGGAAAGCCTCAGTCCTATTGGTTGAAATAGGATTCCAGGAACTCCTCTATAAGGGCTGGCTCAGAAGGCAGACTTGGTGCAGGCAAACAGTTCAGTGCAAACGTAGGTAGTTGAGTGCAGGCTGCTCCTTGAAGTGTAGTTTTCTTGTGATGCCTCAGTTTAGAAATGGCCTCTAGGCTCGTTTTTTTTTTTTTGTTTTGTTGTTGTTTTAAATTTGAGCCCAGTCAGTGGCGAAGAGCCCTTCTTCGTAGGCATCTTCTTTATCTGGGGCCACAGAAAGAAAGTAGGAAAAATGCATAGCCTTAAGAGCTAACATCAGATTCTTCGAAATAAAGGAAAGTCTGTGTCAGGAAAACACCTTGACGGGTATGTGAATTACTCAGGGCATGGCTACTACAGGTGTCTCAGCCTGGACATGGAGGTGTAAGAGGGTAGGGGAGACAGTTGGTGGCTAAGGAAATGAGGCTGGGGTCCGGGTGGGTAAGGGCCAACAGAGAGTTACCTGGGTGTGGAATGAGGACGTGCCGAGAGTAAGGATGCCTTGATCTTTCTAAATGTTTTCATGTGGCTTTTTCTGTCTCCCTTTGACTCTCAGGTCTTCAGTAAATCCTCTGTAACTGCCCCCTTTGAAAGCCCCCTTGCTAACTCTAGCATTTGTCTTGCTACTCCAGCCCATGCATCCAGTCTTCATTGTGACCACTTACTGACTTCATTTTTATTAATTGCCCCTTAAAACATTTCAAGGTCTCTGGCAGGTTCTTTTACACTCCTTCCATTTCACCAATGCCTGTCCCTAACCCATGGCTTATTTCCAGCCCTCTCATGTGGCTGAGATTTTAACACCCTGGACTGTAAAGTCCTATTCTGATTCCTTGGCCGGCTGGCTGCTTTGGTGTGTTGAGTGGCTCTCCTCATACTTCACTGATTCTCCCATGTGAGCCGCATCTTTAGGTCAGAAGTTCCCAGAAGTTCTGCCCAAGGCATCTGTCCTAGAACAGGGGGACTTACACAGTAAGTTGGGGATGGTGGTGGGAGAGAAGCACCCTAGGCATGAGCTTGGACTGCACAAGACATGGCCTGGGACACAGAAAACCTTATCTGGACCCTCGGACCCAGAGCGACTGTGAGCAATGCAGGCTCTACAGGCAAATTGCATCTCCCTCACCCTTCCTTCCTCAGGCTTCAACTCTCCATCCTGCCTCATGGAAGTCCTCTTGTCTAGGTCCTACCTTCCTGGGCCCCAGCAGATCTGATGTTTACACACACTCCCCTCTTCCAGCTCCATCGATACCACCCTCCTACTGCCTCAGTACTCCATTCTGTCCCGCAATGTATGTGGTGGGAATGGTTGCATGAGGCCAGTGTGAACAGAAGGGGTGCATGGTCCCCATGTGTCCAATCACCAGCGTGAGCCCCTTGTTTATCTGTGGTAAGGTGCCTGGAGTGTTAGAGATGTTCTAATTATCCCTCCGAGTGGCTCCCTGAGGACCCAGTGCCAGGTAGCCTCCACCCCATTGCTGGACTGAAGTGAACAAATAGCACAAGTGAGAAATGAACCTGGTAGGTTGAAATCTTGTGTTTTAGAGTTGTCTGTTGCTGGAGTGTACTTTAGCCTATGTGGTATAGAAAGCCCTTACCAGTTTGGCTCAGTGGACAGAGCATTAGCCTGCAGACTTGAAGGGTCCCAGGTTCTCTTCTGGTGTAGGGCATGTACCTTGGTTGTGGGCACATCCCCAATAAGGGGTGTGCAGGAGGCAGCTGATTGATGTTTCTTCTCTCTCATTGATGTTTCTAACTCTATTCCTCTCCCTTCCTCTCTGTAAAAAATCAATAAAGTATATTTAAATATGAAAGCACTCCCTTGGCGAGGGTACTACTCTAACAAGAACCAGGATGTGTGCTGCCGACTTGGGGGTTGGCTGGCGCCCATCACTGAAAACAGGAATGTTGCAGCCAAGGAACATGTGGGAAAACAGCTGTGATGGCTCATGAGACCAATGACGTCCTAAATAACTTGGTCTGGTGAAGAGGTTAGGAAACATCAGCACGTGTTGATCACAGGCTGCATTGGGAAGATCTTACTAAGAAAAGATGGTCAGGAAAGTATTCTGGGTTTGCAAGCTGAGAGGAAAGGAATTAAGAAAAGCTAGGGGTGCAGGGACACCTGGGCTAAGAGCACCCTGATGGACACAGAGGGCAGATCAAGGTCCAGGACATCAAGGATATGGGTGTGGTCACTTCTGACAGCTGAGAGCTGCTGAGCTTTCCAAAGTCCTTACCGGCTGGCAGGGTGGAGCCCCTCTCAGCAGTGACCAGCCAGGTGGGCTGCGGGCCCATGGAACTGGAACCAAGCACGTGTTGAGGCCACGGCTTTGTGAGAGCTGAACTGCCAAAGAAACTCAGAGCCAGGGCTGAAAGCTTGGGACTCGAGACTTGTACACAGCCCTGGCAGGGAAGAGGCTGAGAAGCAGCACAACCCCAAGGAGGGCTTCTTGGCCAGTGCCATGTTCAGGAGGCCAAGATACGATGAGGATGGACCCCTGAGGGTGCAGCCAAGGCCTCAGAGCTGCCCATTCCCAGGACAGGGTCCCTTGCAGCACCTGCCTGGCAGGACAGCGGCTGCTAGGCACTTTCTGTGTCCTCCTTCCCCAAGATGGGGTCGCAGTGGCCTAGTCCCCATTCCCTGTAGGGAGGGTGAATGTCCTTGGATTGAGTGAAGTTCCCACCCAGCCCTGGTGCAAGGCTGGCACATGAACCCCACTCCTGGAGACTACCCAAGACCCTGGGTATGGGCTTGTGCCATGACTGGTTTGGGAGGGTGGCAGGAGAGGGGGGTCTGAAGTCCAGGGAAAAGTCAATGGGATATTTGGTGACCTGGGGGCTGGATGTGGCAACACCAGGGTTGCTGGCCTGCCATTCTGGTCCCACCATGTCCTGGCTCCTTGTGAAAGGGAAGCTCTGGGCCTGGGTCTGGCCAGTGGGCTGGGTAACATGTCACTTTGGACCAGAGCATGAGACCCTTAACCAGACAGGATAGCTGCTGTTGGCCTGAGACCAGCCACCACCTTGTAAACTCAGTGGCTGCAACATGGCCACAGCCCACAGCTCAGCCATTGTTTTCGTGACAGCCCGAGTGGGAGTCCCCAACCTTAGTCCCTCGTCTGAGCCCCCTCTGTACCACAGCCTCTTCAGGACCTACTTTAGCGGCTGCCACAACCCTGCCCCACCCTGTCCCGCTCCTCCGAGATGAAACACCCCACCACTCCTCTCTTCCTTTCCCTCCTTTGGGATGGGGATCCACTGCTGAGCAAGGCCCAAAAGGTGGGGACAAGTGGCCTACCTTTGCTTTGGTGTCTGAGTGTCCAATGAGGGGGCCCCAGAAGCCTGCCCTAGGACCTGGGAAGGCTGGTCCTTAGAGCATAGCGGCTGCAGGGCAGAGTCAGATGGCCGGGAGTGGCTGGAGTGCAGAGGAAGACCCTCAGCCCCACCAGCATCCTCCCGCCTCTGGCTAGGGGCCTGTGTGTCTGAGGATGGGCTCTGACCAGCTCCTGACCTCACCCCAGAGCACTCAGGCACATGCAAAGGACAAAGGTTGGGATGAACGAGCTGGGAGGTCACTTTCAGAGTGGAGGTTTAATGGGATATCACGGTGACCCTGTCACAGCAGTCTTCTGGGTGGCCCAGCTCTGAGCTTGGGGTCCCCAGGCCTCTTCCAGCATGGTGGGCCTAAAAAGAGCACCAGCACCACCTGCTACCTTCCCTTCGGGCACAGCTGCACCAGCCCAGTAGCCCCAAGATAGACATCCTGTCCCACATCCCCTGGGGCCCGGGACCCCATATTCCCTGAGGGGCTAAGGCTTTCTAGGGGCCCTTCCCCAGGGATGTCCATTCTCTCCGTGGTGTCCCCTGCCCTCACACTGAGGGCGTGTCTGTATCCTCGACCCTCTGCCGGGGGCCAACCGAGGCTGCTCACCCCAGGTTCAGGGTGCAGGGCTCTGCGGGAGGCATGCTGTGGGGACAGCGCAGCTCAGGCCTCCCGGCAGACATAAGGCACAGTGTGGTGGTCACTATGGGACGGTGGTGCCGTCACCCCAGGGGCAGAGCCCGGCAGTCAGTGCTGAGACAGAAGGACGTGGCGTGTGCTGGCTGCTCTGGGGCCTGCAGTGCAAGAGAGCTGGGGGGCCATGTCCACGGGCCTGGGCTGGCCATGAGGAAGTCCCTGGGAGAAGCCACAGGAGGGGCACGTGTGGGCCCAGGCAGAGCTCGTGGCCAGAGCCGATGTGCAGTCATGGCAGGCCTGGGCCACCGAAGGCACGATTGTGGCATCTGGGAGGTCTGGGCTAGGCAGACACGTTGACGTCCCTGAGAGCGATGGCGCTGCTGGGGGCCTCGTCCCCAAGCAGCAGGGCAGGCGTGTCCACGTCCCCCTCGGCTTCGGCTCCAGCATCACCCTGCTCTGCACCGGGCTCCGCGCTGGGGCCCAGGCCCTGGGTCAGGATCTGCTGGATGGTCCTGCGCAGGTTGGGGTGCAGCCGGCCCTGGGTCTGGTAGAAGACTTCCAGCGCAAAGGACTTGAGGGCGCCAGTGCAGAGGTCCTCATACAGCGGGATGGTGTACATGCGAGACATCTGGGCGGGGAGACGCGGGTCACACTGGCTGCTCGCCTGCCCCTCTGCCAGCCCACCTGCCCTGGGCCCAGACCCTCAGCGCCAAAGGCAGGCCCCTGTTAGCCTCTCACCCCCACTGCAGGCCTTCTGCAGGGGGAGCTTGGGCTGGGGCCACGGATGGGACAGGGCAGAGAGGCCCCTGCAGGCCTGAACTGTGAGGCGTCTGAGACGCCCAGATGCCCCTGGTGCCTAGGCTAGGAGCCCACATGCCCACAGGCCAGGACCAAGTGGGTCTAGACCTCCAGACTGTTCCCAGCTTGTCCCCTCCAGACACGGCCTCCCAAGGACTGGGAGGGTGGGGCTGGTGTCTGGACTCTCCCCATGTGGTACCCACCCCACTGCCACCCCAGATGCCAAGTCCTCCCCACCCCGTTCTCTGGGATGCCCAGCCTGAGCAGCCAGACCGGAGGGGTCAGGTGAGGTGGTGGGGGAAGGAGAGGCAGGGCCCCGTGCAGGTGACCACACCTGGCTCTCGAGGAAGCGCCGGACCCGGTGGAGGTCAGGGTAGTAGTCGTTTCGGACCACGATCTGCAGCCAGCGGATGCGGATCTCGGCGTTCATGGAGTCCAGCAGGGAAGAGTAGCACTTGGACAGGCTCATCACCACCTCTGCGGGGCCAAGGGCAGGTCAAGGATGGCAGGCACACCCCTCCCCAGCCACCCCAGCAGCTCCAGGACCCACCCTGGGGCAGCGGGGACCCGTCCAGCAGCCGGTCCAGGAAGAGTGCCGTCTGGAAGGTCCTCCACTTGGAGATGTCGATGGCGCTGGCCGAGGCAGCTGCCTGCTCCAGGGGCTCCGCGGTCCACAGCTGGAAGAGGGCCTCCACCGGCCGGGTGAGGCTGGATCCCTGAGACAGGTCTGGCTCGGCCAGCGGCGGCCCCGTGGCATTGAGCCAGCGCTCAAACTCCAGCCCTGCAGGGAGGTGTGATTCTGGGGTCCCCACTGGGCTGGCAGGGGCCATCCAAGGCCTGCCCAGGAGTCCCCAGGCCATGGGGGTATCCCTAAGCTTGATTATTCCAGGGCCCAGAAGCCCCCAAGGCAGGGACAGTGTGGGAGGCTGGGGTCAGCGCAAGCACCTGCCACTTCAAACCACCAGATTGGCTTCTGTCAAGGGGGCACAGGGAGGCCAGAAGGCTCCAGGTGATGAGTAAGGGGACTCCAGTCCCCCCTGGGTACAAGATAATGGGGCACTTAAAACCCAGCCTTAGCACTGAGGGGTAGTGGTCTGTGTACCATGCTGATAAAGCGACATTCATGCTTTAAAGCCCTAGTACTAGCAGCTGTGGGGGCAGGCTCTGCCCACCTCTAAAAACCCTTGGTACACTTAGCAAACCTTCCAGAACAGGTTCATCCCGCCCAGAATGCCCATCCACACCTCACTGATCCTCCAGCAAATCTTGGCCTCTCCTATACCTCAGACCCCTCCTTTAATCTCTGAGCTCTCATAGCCCCAGAGATGCCCTCAAGGGTGTCAAGCAGGACAGTGGACTTCAGTGAGCGCTGAGGCAAACCTCCCTCCACCCTGCCAACCCTGCCCCAGGCCCTTTGCACACACTGTTTTCGTGGCCCCCTTCTGAGACTGCCTAAATAGGTCGGTTTGGCCCAAGTGCCACCTCTTCCTGGAGGCCCCCCAGGGCTCCCCCAGGCTGGGAAGCACACCCTCCTGTTTGCATGGCCTCCCAGTCTGAGGCTCATGCTGCCCAGGGGGGATGCCTGAAGGAAGGATGGATGAACCTGTGGGACTTTCTCCAGGCAGAAGTGACCTCCCAATCCCCCTCACACCACCATTCCCCTAGTGGGCTGGCCTCACCTGCCCGGCAGTCTACACTCTGCTCCTTCAGCTCCGGGAAGAAGCTCAGAAAGGAGTCCAGAAGATCCTGGGCCACCACACTGGAGAACTTGTACTTCTCCACGTAGGCCTGTGAGGGTGGGGCAGAGCTCAGCAGGTCTGGGGGCTGGGCGGGGACAGGGGCAGGAAGGGACAGGACCTTCCCCGGATGGGGTTACTCACTCGAAGGAAGTCGTCAAAGCGCTGGGGGTCCCCACAAAGCTGGGACAGGTAGTAGACGAAGCAGTAGCCCTTCTCGTAGGTGAACAGGTTCATGAGGTGGCTGGGGTTTACCCCTGAAACAACACTGGTGCTAGGTCATGCCCCCCTTCTATGTTCTGGGAAACAGGCAGGGGTGGTCAGGTGAGTGGAGCAAGAAGGGGCAAGGGCCACTGTTCCACATGAGTCCAGATGCCTTGGTAGGGGGAGGGCCCCACCCCAACCCCCACCCCCACCCCCCACAGTGACAGGTGCTCAGAGCCCATGAGAGGCGGCGATAGGCTGAGGGAGCCTCAGGAGGCGTTCCTGGGGCTGGGTCACCTGGCTTGGCATTTTCAGGGACTGAGCCATGGTGGGAAGAGAGCGAGCACAGGGCGGGAGAGAAGGCTGTGGGGTGGCATCTGCAGAGCCTGGCGTAGGGCCCGGAGGCAGTGGGTACCTGGCTCCAGCTTGACTTGCAGCTTGCTGACCGGGCTGTCCTCTCCGAGGAGTTTCATCTGCCTGTGCAGGGCGTCCAGGCGGAAGGCCGTCTCCAGGCAGGTGAAGGCAGCCCCTGATGGTCACAGAGGCGGGGGGGGGGGGGGGAGCAGGAGGAGAGGGGCCAGGCCTGAGCACAGAGCAGGCGCGAGGCTGTCCCTGCTCTGAGCCTCGTGGAGCTGACCCGAGGCCACCTCCCTGGACACACCACAGCAGGGGCCTGCACCCTGGGGGCTGGGCCGGCTGTCAGCCGCTCTGCAGCGCCTGGGACAGCCCTGGTGGTGCCATCCAGCGCGAGTCCAGAGCAGAGCCCTCACCTCCCGTCCCCTGCCCCTGGGCTGGCCGCAGGCAGTACCATAGGTCTCGGTGGTGATGCGGCGCTGGGCATAGGTGGCCAGGCCTTCGCTCAGCCACATCTCTTCCCAGGTGGCGTTGGTAACGGCATTGCCAAACCAGCTGTGGGCCACCTCGTGGATGACATCGATGACCAGGAACTCATCACACTCCAGGATGGAGGAGATGACAAAGGTGAGGCAGGGGTTCTCCATGGCCACGATGGGGAAGGAGGGGGGAAGGAAGACGATGTCGTACCTGTCCCGGGAGGGAGGGCAAGCCAGTGACTGTGAGAGGGTTGGGACCTGGGTGGTGTCCCTTCCCAGAAGGCCAGACAAGAGGGCCCCCCCAGTTGCTCCTAGGTAGATGTGGATTTGCCCTCTGACCCCTCTCGTGGCCTGCCAGGGCTCCCAGGTGCTCCAGGACATACCTGCCCCACATATACGGCCCATACAGCCGCTCGGCCGCACTCAGCCACTGCTCCACCACGCCCGACAGTTTGCTGGTGGCCATGGACAGGAGGCACGGTTCAGCCCACACACGGCTCCTATCACAGCAGGGGGAGCATGAGCTGAGGCTCACCCTGCCCTGCTCACTTCGCCAGCCCCTCCCTCTGCTTCTGGGCTCAAGTGCCACTCATGCCTTGTCCACCCTCGCCTCTTGCCTCACTGGAAAGCCACTACGCAGGCCTCCGGTGGTAGGGGCCAAGCCAAACATGGAGGGGCTGCTTGGCTCCTTTTATCTCTAAGTAGAAGGAACCTGCGTGGGCTTGAGAAGGATGCCCGGTGGTCAGGGGCCAGGCTGCCAGGTCCGGGGGTATGTGGGGTGAGAAGAGCCTGGCAGGACTGGTCTCCACAGTGTGGGGTCTGACGCAGGCCGGGCACCCAGCCTGTGGTGGGATCTCCCCAAGGCCAGGGACCCAGGTAGCAGCTGCAGCTGCTGCAGGAAGCAAGACTCAGAGGCTCTACCTGGGCCCAATGTCTGCTGGCTGCAGGTCCCCGGCCACCAGGGCCACGAGGTAGGCGGGAACAGGGTGCTCCATGTGGAAGTGGTAGACGCCCTCCTCCTCCACGTAGGTGCTCCTTGTGGCGCTCATCAACACCTGCACCCCCGACGGGGCCTGCACAGGGGAGGCCCCACCCATCAGGGCACCTACAACTCAGATTAGGCACCCCAAGTCCCCGACAGAAAATCCTACAACCCAGGTCGGGAGAACCCATATTGCCCTCAACAGGGCGCACGGCAACTGAGGTTAGGGAGCCCAGTGTGCTCATGAGGAACCCCATGCCCTCTGTTAGGGTACCCACAAACTGGGTCAGGGAGCCCATCACCCCATCAGAGAAGCCCCATGCTAAGCTCCTTGTCTGCAAACCTCTTGCCCCCCTGGGTAGGGGCTGCCACCCGCAGGCCCAGGAGCCCTGTCCCCCACCATGGGACCTGCAACTCCATGTGAGCCTCCTTCTCAGGGTTCTGTGCTCATTCCAGGACCAGGACCCCAATCATCAACAGCCCTTTCCCCGCAGAGCAACCCTCCCCCCTGGCCCCCCAGTGAGGAGGGTGGGGCCCTTCTCGGAAGATGATCCCGCTGGGCCCGGGGGGAGTGAGAGGCCAGGTGGGCAGGTGCTGACCTTGACTACGGCCGAGTAGGTACACTTGACAGCGGGCGTGTCGAAGCAGGGGAAGAAGGAGCGGTTGCAGACAGAGTGGCCTTGGGTGAACACGAAGGGCTTGGCACTGCCGTAGGTCAGCTCGGGGTCCAGCCACCAGATCTGCGAACAGGCGGCGGCCAAGGCGTCAGCAGATGCCCTCCCCACCACAGCGGGCCCGAACCTGCTGTCCTGCTCAGGCGTCTAGGCCCGGAGCCTCTGAAGGGTGGACACAGGGGGCTGGGAGGCAGTGGGTGGCCTAACCAGGCTCACCCAGGGCCAACAGCCACTCCAGTGGTTACCAGGCAAGGGGACATGCATACAGGTGCCCCTCACTCCAGCCTCCAAGGGAAACCAAGGCACAGTCAGGACACCCGGGTCCAAATCCTCACAGGCTGGCTGGCAACAAATCTGGTCTCGGCCCGGAAGGGGAGTCAGGACATAGAAACAGCTTCCTGATGATCCCACATGAGCAAGCACCACACGCTTGGGGTCGCCCCTGGGAATGGGATCAGCCTCGCCAGGAGGAAACCCCCGCAGGAAGATAAGCTCCAGACCAGGGGGCAGTGGGCAGTGAGCTGAGGCCAGGCACTCAAAGGGGACAGGCAGGACAGACGTGCCCACGGGGAGGGCCAATGGGGCCCATGCCCGGAGCACTATGGACAGAGCCCACAGCAGCCTGTGAGAGGCTGTCTTCCCTGCAGACCCCTGCCAATGTTCACCGACTTCTCCAAATCTCCCTTCGGCTGTGTCCCTGTCCCTTCACCACAGAGAGCCCACGGCGGTAACTTGCTGATCCCCCTGGCTGCTCCATTGGTTATGGAGCCCTGTCTTGAGAGCCTGTTAAAATATGCGGACTCGCCGAAACCGGTTTGGCTCAGTGGTAGAGCGTCGGTCTGCGGACTGAAAGGTCCCAGGTTCGATTCCGGTCAAGGGCATGTACCTTGGTTGCGGGTACATTCCCCTGTGGGGGGTGTGCAGGAGGCAGCTGGTCGATGTTTCTCTCTCTCATCGACGTTTCTAGCTCTCTACCTCTCTGTAAAATATCAATAAAATACATATTTAAAAAAAAAAACATGTGGACTCCTGGGCCCCGCCCCAGAGGATTCCCGGCTGGGACCCAGGAATTTGCATTAAGGAGATGCTTTCCAGCGGAACATACTGCAGGCAGCCCTCTGTCCACCCTGGAGCCAGGCTCCATTAGTCCCCCTAACTCCCTTCCACCCTTCCACCACAGCCTCTCATGGACCCCTCCTCCCCTAGCCCTCCTCGGGCTCGACCCAGCTCAGACCTCCTGTGCCCACTGCCCACATCCACCTCTCAGCCCAGTGGGCACTGCTCACTCCGCAGCCTCAGAGACCAATGGGTTCCACAGTCCTCCCTGGAAGTCAGGTGCTGGGGCAGATACCCAGGCAGGCAGGACCCCACCCCAGAGGGGGCCACAAACTCCTAGGGTGCGCAGGGCCAGGGAGCAGAGGTGTAGGTGCTGATGGGCTGGAGAAGGAGCAGGCCCAAGGGCTCCAGACACCACACGGCTGGAAGAGAGTCACTCTTGCTGGTGGGTGGGTGGGGTTCAGGAATGGGGTACCAGGAGCATGGGCCCCAGAGTCTGCAGCACCCCAAACTGCCTCCTGGGGAGCTGCATCTTAACTTGGTATAAGGACAGGCTTAGGGATTCAGCCCTGAGCCCTGGGGCATTCACACATGATGACGGGAATTGAGGACAGACACCAAACCTCTGTCCTCCACAAGTAGACCAGTTCATGGACCAGGTTGGTCACTTGTGCTTCAGCCCACTGCCCCAGAGGTGCACAGACTGTGGGGACATGCTGCCCCTCCTATCTGAGTGCTCACCCATGGGCCCCACAGCAAGCCATAGAAGGCCCAGGGACAACAGCCACCCTTGCTGGCCTGGCTCCGTCCCCACTGGGCTGTTGAGGGCCCTGATTCCACTACTCAGCTGGCCACGGTCTTGGGTGAACCAGACACATGGGCTCCACGTTCACATAACAAGGTCAGAGAGGAGCACATCCCTCTAGTTCTCACTGCTGTGCTGGGGGGGGGGGGGGGCGCTATCTGTCTGAGTCCCAGACTACCCCAGCAGGCAGCAGGGGCCATCCTAGCCACCGGTGGCCAGCACACCCGAGAGAGCTCAGGGAAGGAAGGGGAGGTGGCAAGGCCTACTAAGTGCTCCTGAGAATCATGCAGGAAAGTCCAAGGTTATGTGTCTGGTCCAGGACCTTTCTGTCCAGATGTCACCTTGGTGGCAACTGGCCTCATGCCATGGACAATAATAGACAGAACATCTTGGGGCCTTCCAGAGCTGTTTGCATGTTGTGTGTGTGTGTGTGTGTGTGTGTGTGTGTGTGTGTGTGTGTAGGGGGTGGTGTCACATGTGTGCTGTCCACATGGGAGCCCAGGACCATCTAGCTTTTCTGGCAGAGCCTCTGGGGCAGTGGAAGCTCTGTGCCCAAGTCCTGCAGAGCTTACATGTGTCTGTTGGGGACACAGGGCCACTCCACCACAGCATCCTGCCAGGAGGCCCAAAGTTTTAGAGCCAACCTGGCCCCCAGCCCCCTGCTCCACTAGGTCTGCCCCTCATGCCACCTCCAGAAAGCAGACCTGGTGTCCACAAGTCCTCAGAAGGCCCAGGTCACACGGAGGCCCTTCCACACCTGACACCCTTGGTCCAGCCCTCCGTGCTAGGCTCCAGCAGATCCATGGCGTGGCAAGTGCTGCCCGGTCTCTAGGCAGGGCCTGTCCCTACACAACTGAAAGGAGAGGCCTCCCTTGGTGGCATGCTGTTACTGGGCCAGCACTTGGGCTCTCGCTCGGTCCAAACCTCCTAAGGACTCCAGGCGTCAGCTGGGAATCAGTGAGGGCACCTGAACAGGACTCCAAGACCAGGTTGCAGAGTGCCAGACGAGAGGCCAGTGCCCCTCTGGGGCCAGTCTGTTCCTGCCTCCCTGCAGGTGCCCAGCCTCACGTCCTGTAACCTGGCAGAGGGGGAAGAGGCTGCCTGGAGAGACGACCCCACGACCAGCCCACTGCCCCGGGCCCACCCGGTCGGTCGGGACTCACAGCAGGGGCGTCGGTCGAGGTGTAGCGGAGGATGACCTGGAAGGGCTGGTGCGCCTCCAGCTCAGGCGGCAGCGTGACGGTGAGCGAGGAACCATAGTCGGTGAATGGGTCCACCCTGAAGGCCAGCGGGCAACAGGAGGGCTCCGTTCCGGGCCCCTCGGGGAAGGCGGGCAGCGGGGGCGGGGCCGGGGGCGCGGACCCGGGTCCGGGTGTGGCGAAAGCGAAGGCGCAGGGCGGCTCGGCGGCGGCGGCGGTGGGGGCGCGGCGGAAAGCGGCCGAGTGCAGGCGCAAGGCCGGGTGCGTGTCGAGCACGAGCGCGAGGGGCGCGGGCCGCAGCGCGCACAGCTCGAGCACCAGGCAGCCGGCCAGCTCGCGCGCCTCGGGCCGCAGCTCCAGGCCCAGCTGCAGGTGGCGGAGGCGGAAGAGCTGCGCGCTGGAGGCCGAGGCCACGTCCAGGGCGGGCGGCGGCTCCGGCGGCGGGCGGGCGGGCGCGGCCTCGGCGCCGGGCGCCTTGCGGCAGCAGCACTGCGCCGCCATGCCGCCGCCCTAAGTGAAATCCATGGGCGGCTCCGCGCCGGGCCGCGGGGAGCCGGCGGAGGGTGCCGAGCGGCGGCGGCGGCGGCGGCGGCGGCCGGGCGCAGGCACAACAGGAAGTCGCGCCGGGAGCCGCCCGGCCCGGCCCCGCGCCGTGCGCCGCCCCGCTCTGGCTCCGCCGGGCCGCCGCCGGGGGCGCTGTGCGCGGGGGACCCGGGAGCCGGGCGCGCTGGGAGCGGGGGACCCGGGAGCCGGGGACGCTGGGAGCGGGGGACCCGGTGGCCGGGCGCGCTGGGTGTGTAGGGGGGAGGACGGCAAGCGGGAGGCGATCTTCACGGGTGTCCTGGGCGCTTTGCGCTGTGCACTGGTGACCCCGGGCGCAGTGCGCCGGGGGTACTGGGAGCTCGGTGCTGTGCGCGGGGCCGGACGGGGAGTGGGGCTCTGTGCACAGATGGCCCGGCGAAGTGCACGGGGTTGGGGATGGGGTAGTGAGCCGGAGCCGGGGCCAGGGCATTGTGCTCGGAGGACCGGAGTGCGCTGGGGCCAGAGTGTGACAGGAGGCGAAGTGGCCTCCCCGCCCTGTGGGCTTCCACGTCCTGGAGACCGCAGGAGGCGCACTCACGCAGGGGCGCTGCGGGCCAGGTTCCCGGGTCCGTGGCTGCGGAGACACCTGGAGCAGGGCTGCCTCCGTGAGGCCGAGAAGTGCAGCGTCTGCAACTCAATGTTATTCTATTGGGGGCCCGAGGGAGTGTTTCTTATATTCCCCCAACTAACTGGTGAGACCAGTGGCCCTATTGTGGGCCATGTAGGGTGAGGCGAAGCTTAGGGGCCTTAAAACTGTACTGCCAGTTCAGGTGGCTACTAGCTAGGAAGGTTCAGCTCCTCAGTTGCGCCAGCTGTTCCCAGGTCTCCCTGTGTTTGGAGTGCATGTGTGGAAAGTGGCAACCACACTGGACAGAGAGGGTGTTCCATCATGGAAGAAAGTTCTGTTGGACCGTGCTGCCTAACAGCCTGCAGAGCCCCGTGGGCCAGATTGTTTAAGGGGTGAGTGCTGGGGCAGTAACCAGAACTGGCCTGCCTACTCTCACCCCACCTGCCCAGTCCTGGGCCCAGCGGGGACAGCTGCAGACTAGGCGGGAAGCCCAATGAGAGGGTGTCCCGTGTACCTCCAAGCCATGGAATGAGAGGGACCACCAAGATGTTGCTGTCAATGTCGCATAAGAACACTGGGCCTTGGGGGAGGGGCTTTTTGGCCTGGAGAACATCCAGGAACCCTGCACACCTCTTTTCCCTGCTCAGTTGCCATGTGGCAAGGTGTGAGGCTAGACTAAGACACTGTACTTGACTTCAGTGTCATCTCTGAGTAGTGTTAGATCCTTCTGGACTCAGTGTTTCCACTGGTAACCATGCCATCCTCCCCCAGGGGTGGGAATGACAGCTGAAAGGGAAGATGTGTGTTCACTGATACAGAGCCCGTGCATTGAGGCATGTGCCATCTTATCTTGGGGTCACAGCCTCTCTTGGGGCCGCCCACCAAACTCACTGGGAGCCCAGTGTTCCTGCCGTCAGAAGGGGGTCGGTCCTGAGCTAAAGACTCCAAAGGGAGAGGACGGGTTGATCAGTCCTTGCTGTTCAGTGGTCCAACACCCATATAGGTGGCAGAGGTCCCATGGTATGAAGGCAGTGTTTTAGGTGGCACTCCAGTTGACCAGCTTCTCTGAGCTCCACACCCAGGCCAGTGAGGCTGGGGCTAGATCAGTAGGACTGCACCTGGGCACCTGCACTAGCCTGCCCCAATTACCCTCGGGCGGGTATATAAGTCACCTGAGCCTTTAGGGTAAGTGAACATCAAGGACTTCTTGCCCTCCTGGTTCCCTGGACTTAGGGGTAGGGGCTGGGTCTTATCCCTTCTCTCCTGGAGGGCCCTGGGCATCTCCCAGTGGCCAGTTCTGCACATAGGAGGAGTGGAGTGGTGGTAGCCTTGCTGGTCCAGAGGAGCTGTTACCTCCTTTGCCCCCCGAGGTGGGGTCCCTTCCACCCCGCATTTATATAAAGGGGCAACACAAACGAGTCTTGGAGCAAATAGACCCATTTTTAAGTATTAATGCCTGGCTATCAAGGCACCTTATGAATTGTGAAGCTCACAGTAGTTGTCTCTACCCTGTCCTTGTCCTGCTGACGAAGGTCTGGGGTGGCTGCAGTTCCCTCACTCTTTCTGACCTAAGCAGTGGAGAGGAACGTGGAAGTCTGGAATGCCAGAGGCTGGGGTTTCTCTCACAGGAATTTTCATACTCCAGCCTTTTGGGGATCAAATCAGGCTGGTGGGGATGGACTGAAGCAGCCCACACTCCACCTATACCCTAGCCCTCCCTTAATGTATGTGATCTGTGCACTCCCTTTCAAGTGGCAGGGTCCAGGGAGGAGAGTGGGTCCCTGACCTCCCCTATGGGGAGGTAGATGTGGAGGCAAGGGCTATCAGGAGAAGTGGTGTTCAGGAGAGGCTGTGTTGTCCCTTGGACAGAGGTCTTAGGGGAGAATTGGGTCCCTGGTGGGAGCCACATTGGTTGAGTCTCAGAACAGAGTTGATGGGATTAAAAAAAGCTCATGTGTCCTCCAACCAGGCCTGAACTCTGTCACCATTGCACCTGTGTCACCTCTAGCCAGGTCATCAGGTTGGGGCGAAGTACTATCAGAAGTGCCAGGGGCAGGGTTTGGCTGCATCACACAGGGTAACAACCTGGTCTCAGGTCCTTGCTTCCTGACCTTCAAGCTGGACAAATTGCTCACCTTGCAGATGGAGCCACTAGAGCACTTGCCAAATGGAGGTGGCAGTAGACCCCCATGGGGTTGATGAAATGGTGATGTGCTATGAGGAGTTTGGGGAGAGTAAATGAGAGCTGGCAAGTCTATTAAGGTTGTAGGAGTCAGGTAAAGATTGGAACTGCGGCTCTCAGTGATGGGGGCTACTGAGTGGGGCTGGAGGTGGTGGTGTGCGATCTGAGTCAGGGACCAATGGATGGCATTGTTCCTGTCACAGTTCAGGAGCAAAAGTGTTGGGGAGAGGGAGGCCCCTTTCACACCCACTCATGCCTCACAAAGTGTGAGCTTCCTGTTCCCACAACTCTGGGCTCTGCTGGGTCAGAGGTCTTCATTTCCAGGTAGGATGCTTACACCCAAGAACAGACCTGTTCCCCGGATGTTTGCCTCACACAGAGGCATCGTGCAAATCAGGAGTGCTCTGCTGGGTGGAGTGACTGATCATGACTTGCAGGGGTAGAGGGGTTTTGCTGTTGCTCAGTAGGGATCTGAAGGGCATGATGGAGCTTGTGTGGGAAAGGAAACAGAGGCCATAGCACGAAAATGCAGGCAGGGCCACTTGGGGCCCTGCAGGATGAAGCCTTGTCATCCCACCAGAAAAGACCACCACCAGGGAGGAGTTAGCTGAAGGTGGAGGGGATACAAAATGAGTAGTGGGAAAGGGAAATTACATCAACTAGTTAGTTTATTCATTACCTTATGTATATATTTCTACATATTAACCAGGAATTACAGTATCTGGAATTCACATTATAAACCTGAGAAAGAAGACATTTACTAAGAAGGGCTCCTAGTGACTAACTGGGCTCAGATTTTAAGAAAAAGAGCCGAGTAGTCATTTCCACACAGAGGCCTCTTCACTTCAGAGAGAGGCCTGCACTGAACTGCCTGCCTCCACTGTATTCCTGCTATCTGAGCCTTGTGCATGAAAGTCATGCAAGAATAGTCCTTTGCAGCCCTGGCTGCCTTGGCCCTCAATGCCTTAGCTTCCTCCAGAAGGTAGTCTGGACAGTCATTCCCCTGTTCGACCGCTCAGCTGATTTACATATTATGCTTTTATTATTATAGATTCCTGGAATCCTATTTCAACCAATCAGACCGAGGCTTTCCCAATTCAGAGTTGTCTAGCCTATATCCCATCAACATCTTCACCAACCAATCAGAGCAGCTCCATTCTGAGCAATTAGGAAAGTGTCCTTTGGATCAATCAAATTGTGAGAATTTGGGATTCTCATTGTATGAGGTCAGTCTACTCAGGGACCAGGGGCATGGCCTTCTGTCCATATAGGCCAGCTGTACACTTTCCCTTTCCACCTATGACTGAAGATGGTTTTCCTTACTAGGCTGAAACAATGAAGGTGTCTTGCTGGAGCACAGCAGAGCAATCCAGCACAGTGCAAAAACAAACCAGCATGGAGCAGAGCAGAGCAGAACATTGAGGAGAGGAGTGAGGTGGAGCAGAGCCAAGCAGAGCACAGTTGTCTAGCTAGAGAAGGGCCTGGTGCCAGGGCTACCAGCTGCCTTGCTGTTTTAAAACAACTATACTGTGTTGCAACTGAGCTGTTTTGAATAGTTTCTGCACCACACCCCAAATTGGGGGTTCCTGTTGGCATTGAAATGGCACCGATGATCACTTGACAACACATATTACCCAATTTTTTCTTTTCTTTCCCCTACTATCTTATTTAAGAAGTATTGCTGGTGATAAATTTCCTAATATCTTTAGGCCACAGATTGTCCATATGAGGTGCATGTTAACCAGAAGAGGAATGCACAGACTCAGATGTGCATGTGGCCAGTGCATTGTTGGTGTGAAGGTGGCTGCAGGTCAGACTAGGGCTCAATGCTATTGCTGAAACTGGGAGGTATGGTGAGAGGTGGGTGTGCTGGATAGTTTGTCACAGTCTTGCCTGCATGTCATGGCAACTACAACTACATGGACACCATGGGCCCTTGCTGGCCCAATCCAGTGTTGGGTTCTGAGATAAGAGAAGGGACCAGTGAGCCTGGGGAAAAGCCACTATGGTTTGAGCACATGAGTTTGCCAGCAGCCCCAGGTGTCCTCCAGAGTTGTCCAAGTCACAGTGGCTAGCAGCCAACATCAGGTGGCAGGTCTCTGTGATCCCTGAACTTCCCCATCTCCTGACCTTGGTTCCCGGCCTTGATTTCCCTATGATGTCTTTCTGCCTGAAGTTCAAGTAGTTTCGATATTCCTGACAGTCTAACAAACTGGGATTGTGAATGGATTACACCAAGCACACCAAACTCAAAGGCTAACACGGGCCAAATAAACAAGGTTTAAGTTTACGTGGGCCGTAAAAAAACAAAAGCTTCAATTTTCATAGAAACATAGCTTTATTTCGATAGACATGCTGAATACAGAAAGCTAAAATAAATAAGTAATCGTTAACATAAAATAATAGAACATTTTAATAAAAATTAATGTTTTTTCTCGAACGTTAACTTACCAGACACTGAATAACTGCACAAATTAATAAGCGTAATGCAAATAAACTTCTTTTTCTTATTTTCCGAAAGCAAGCTATTTCCTGTTTCGTATACCAAACAAGTCAGTCCAGTTGGCTGCTAAAATATTCTCTGCTAGTATTAGTGGAAAGAAATGGTGTGCCTGTAAGGTGCATAAGGGAAATTAATGCAATACAATTATAGTAATCAGTCATTAGCGGACATTGTAGTTTGTTATTAAAAACTAGAGGCCCTGTGCACGAAATTCATGCATGGGAGAGGGGGGAATCCCTCAGCCCTGCCTGTGCCCTCCCACAGTCCAGGAGCCCTAGGTGATGTCCAACTGATGGCTTAGGCCCACTCTCCTCTCCCTGGGGAAGGTGGGCCTAAGCCAGCAGTCAGGCATCCTTAGCACTACCGTGGAAGCAAGAGAAGTCCCCACTGGGCCAACCGTGAGCCTGTGTGGAGCATCTGCCCCCTGATGGTCAGTGCACATCATAGCGACAGGTCATTCCTTATCAGCCTTTTACTGTATAGGATTATGTACAACAGGATGTTGTAAACATTAAGTTACAAAATATTTATTAAAATGTTTCTTACATTCCGTTACATTGGCCGGGCTGCAAAAATACTAGTTGTGGGCTGCTTGCGGGCCAGTAGCCCTGAGTTTGACAGGATTGGATTACACCATCCCAGGAAACTCCCAGTCTGGCTTGGGGGTCGGACTGACCAATCTGGGCTCACTGTGTGGAGGGCTCTGGGGTCAGGCAGGACCGGGACTGCAGGCCCTCCTCGTACTTCTGGAGCTGAGACCAGAAGCCAGGGTTGGGCTCGGCCACGGGGCGGGCGCTCTTCACGGTCTGCCAAGGAAGGGGATTAGGTTAAACCCCGCACAGCGCTCGCTGTCAAGTCCTCCACTGCCCACCACCGGGGGAGTGCCCCGCCCCTCTGAGAAGGCTCCGCCCTACGCCCCCTTTAGGGCCGCCCTACCTGGAAGGCCTGCGCCAGACTGAGGCCGCGGTGCCGCATGAGGTACGCGGTGCAGACGGCGGCCGAGCGGCTGCGGCCGTTCTTGCAGTAGACGAGGCAGGCGCCGCCGGCGCGCACGGCGGCCTCCATGGCGGCGCAGGTGGGCTCCAGGTGCGCCAGCAGGTCCTCGGCTGGGTCGTCGAACACGGGCACGCGCAGCTCGGCCACGCCGGGCGCGCGCGGCCCGGGCTGCTGGCGCGAGACGTTAACGCACAGGGTGACGCCCGCGCGCGCCAGCAGCTCCGACGCGGCCGCGGTGCGCGCGTTCCCGAGGAAGAGCGCGGGGGCGACGTGCGCGAGCGGCGGCCGTGTGGCCGGGGTGCCCCCGAGGCGTTCGGCTCCTCCGGAGTCCATGACGCGCTCTGGCATCTGGCCCGGGGTCTATTTTGGGAAGTGTGGAGGCTGGCCAGGGTCCTAAAGGTACCCGAGGGCCGCCCGGGGCGGTCTGCATCCCGGCTGGGCACGAGCGGGTCCCGCCCACAAGCCCCTGGCCACCTCCTCATTAGCCAGGCCCTGCGGAGCGCCTCCTCTGATTGGCTACGGGTGCTACGTGCGGGCGGAGCTTACGTGCAGACTCGGGAGGCGGGTTTTCTGGAACTGCATGAAGGTCCCAGCGACCCGAGAGCTTCAGCCCCACCGGAGCGTGACCATGCGGGCGGGCCGGGTGGGCTGCAGCGGGGCTCGGGGTTATGTGGCTGTCATGAGGAGGAGCAGGGGGGGTCCTGTCACAGATCCTCATTCGCACCTGACCAGTGTCCTCAATAAACTGTGTTTTACAATAAAAGGGAAATACTAGTCCTAACCAGTTTGGCTCAGTGGATAGAGTGTTGGCCTGCAGACTGAAGGGTCCCAGGTTTGATTCTGATCAAGGGCACATGCCCAAGTTGTGGGCTCTATCCCCAGTGGGGGCCATGCAGGAGGCAGCCGATCAATGATTCGCTCACCACTGATGTTTCTATCTCTCTCTTCCTCCCTGAAATCAATAAAAAATATTAAAAAAAAAAAAAACAAATAAAAGGGAAATAAAATGCAGATATTACAAAGGGCAACTTGTTAGGAAGTAGGTAACAGAGGGAATATGCATAAAGCTATACTAAAGGGCACCTCAGCCCGCAATACAGTTGTAGGAAGTAGTTATTAAGAATACCTGATAAAGCCAAAACCGGTTTGGATCAGGGGATAGAGAGTTGGTCCACGGACTGAAAGGTCCCAGGTTGGATTCCCGTCAAGGGCATGTACCTTGGTTGCGGGCACATCCCCAGTAGGGGGGGTGCAAGAAGCAGCTGATGGATGATTCTCTCTCATCCATGTTTCTACCTCTCTATCCCTCTTCCTTCCTCTCTGTGGAAAATCAATAAAATATATTTTTAAAAAACATAGTTTAGAGTTTATATAAAGCTATTTACCATTGACTTTTCATTTCTAAAAAATAATTTTTGTTTAAAAATTATTTTTGATATTTTTCTAAGTTATTAACTTTTGGGACATCCCTGTTAACTCAAAAAGTTAATATTTAATGTCCACACAGTTGCCTCTTCAGTAAGATTCATTAAGAACACCTCTTCAAGCCCAGTAAGCTAGCTCAGTGGTTGAGCATCCGATCTATGAACCAGGAAGTCATCACAGTTGGATACCCAATCAGAGAATATGCCCAGGTTGCAGGCTTGATCCCCTGTGTGGGCAGTGTAGGAAGTGGCCCATCACTGATCCCCTCTCATCATTGCTGTTTCTTTCCTTCTCCCTTCTCTGAAATCAATAGAAATATATTAAAAATAAAATAAAAAGAATACCTCTTCAATAGATTTTTCTGATGACTGGTTCCTTCCAGGGAATGGTTTCAGTGAAAAGCGACTGTAGCCTTGCATATATTTATTTAATTGCAATTGCAATTTTATTCTAATGACAGTAAAATTTTCTGATTCTTCTCCATTGTTTGCCTAAGATTTGCAATCCATTCTACCAGAGAATTCTCTCCAGTACCAACACCTCCCCCACACCTAGTACTGGATAAATCTGACTAAATGAACCTGTGTATAATCTCTGGGTGATCTTGATTCTCTCAGGTCAGCTACAGCCTCCAAGCACTGGTAACTGTCAGATCTTTTGTTACAACCTGGGCCAGCTCCTTTCTGTGCTAAAGACTCAGATACCACTTTGCAGCCACGTCTTCATTATCTGCGGGTCCAGACATCTCCCACAAAAGCCCTCCCAGAATCCATTTTCTTCTGCTCTAAGGAGAGATGGGCTTTCTTGGGATGGAGAAGCAATGAAATTGCCATTTTCCCAGGTTCATGGGAGCCAACCAAATAGATTTTCTGTCCCCCAGTTCTGGAAGTGGGTGCTGGTTAGTTCTAGCCAATCAGTAAAGTGGTTATCCCATTATTGCTTCATCAAAGGGCTTGGGCTCTCATGAACCAAGGAGGAGAGGAGATCTCCATTTTATCCTTAACACCACAGGGGAAGGCAGCCTTGGGTGAAAGCTGTGCTGGGAGAAACCAGGTCCTTGATGACATTGTTGGGCCACTGAACCAAACCAAACCTGAAGACCTTCCTATTGGGGCTGTTTGGTTTCCTGAGCTAGCAAATCACCCTTTATTTTGGGAGGATGAGGTGGGTTGACTGTTCCAAGGCCACCCAAACACCGAGGAAAGAATAACATGTTGGTTTAAGCCACCCAGTTTGTAATGCTTTGTTACAGCAGTTTTAGGAAACTAATACACTGCACAAAAGACTAGGCAGTAATTAAAAAAAGCATGGTGCCAGCCTACCACCAGGAATGCTCAGGTCCTACTCAAGAAGGCAAATAATCCTATCCCCTAATATTTACACAGTAAAATAAGATTCTTTTAGAGTAATAAATTTGACAGTAAAATAGTAGACAAGTTTTCAGGCTAATTTAAATCGGCTAATTGAAATAAGTGAATATCCTAGAAAAACTAATTGCACTGGACAAAAAGCTGTTCCTAAAGTGTTAACTAAAATTTTTATTGGTAGTTAATCTCAGGATAAAATCTCACAACAGGAAATGAACCTAAAGCAGTCATATTACAGTGCAAAAAATTAAAATTTAAAAGCTATCAAGACTATATTATAAAATTTTCAAAACCCTCCTAATATTTAAATCAAAAAAGGGGGGAAAGTAGAAGAATATCATGTAAGGAAAAATATCCTGAAAGTAAATGACATCTAGAAAATTTGTACTTTAGAAAATTAATTGTAATGCTATCAGCAACACACCCATGGAAAACACACATGGTGTCAAAACAAGCCAGAGGAAAATCATTTGGGCAAAAAATGAAAAAGGATCTCAAGTCAAATATATAGAAACTTTTATTAACTTTTGGTCGAGAATATGTATATTTTCAGAAAACAACTCCGAGACCATGTGGATTCTGGAGACAAAGAGGAATTGACAGGACTACTCCAACCATGAAGACAGAAGAGCAGCAGTTCAGAGATGGAAGTCGCTGACAACGCCTTGCCATAATAGCAGACAGCAGCTGCATGTCACTGAAGGTTGCCCAGGACCAAACCAGAGAGGACCTGCATTACCACCATTTGTCCACCATCCAGATCTGAAATATCATTGCTGACATGTACACATAAGGAACTGTTTAACATTGAAATTGGGTCTCAAAATAACTGATGGCCCAGAAAGAAACTCTAGAGACCGATTCATATGCCTTTCAGCATAAAGATGGCTTGTCTCATTTTTTATTCTTATAAGTATATTTCCAGATCTTACTCATCTAGGGGAAATAGTGAACAACATAGACCAGCCGTGGGCAAACTGCGTCCCGCAGGCCGGATCTGGCCCGTTCGGCTGTTCTATCCGGCCCGCGGAGCCGAAAGAGCAGAGGGTTCTCTTGCTTTCCCCTCCGCTCCTTCACCAGCAGCCCAAGATGAGAGTGCCAGCATGGTCAGGTTGCTTTTGTTCCGGCCCTCCGGTCCAGTTTAAGAACCCATGGTGGCCCTCGAGTTAAAAAGTTTGCCCACCCCCGACATAGACTGATGAACAAGAACCCAGAGATAAGGAGCCATGGGTCAGACTGTTGGACCTCAAAGGGAGGGTGGAGATAAAAGGGAAAGATCAACCAAAGGACTTATGTGCATACATTTGAGCCTAGCCAATGGTCGGGGACAAAAGGGGGGTGGGGCATGAATGGGGGTGGGGTGGGGGATTGGAATGGGGGATTGAGGACAAATATGTGATACCTTAATCAATAAAGGAATTAAAATTACACACACACATACAAAAAAAAAAAAAAAAAACCAAAACACCACACACACACACACACACATACCTATTTGTAGCAAATCTGACAATTTGGTGAGATTGGCCAAACAATTATAAATACTAAAATGTGGTCCCAAAAGAGGTGTTCTGGAGACTTCTAACTTGTCAGTCTCAACAACTAATCCTCCTCTCCCAGTGACCCCAGGCCTCTACCTTATCTAGTTCCCCCACCAGACCTAGAGCTCCCCCTCTGTGCCTCCCACAAACATTTACTGAAGGAAAGGAAGCCCTGCTTTAGAGTCAGGCTGAGCTTGATCAAGTGCTGGCTTTACTGGGATGGTAGACAAGTTAATTTAGCCCTCGGCGGAGCTATAGTTAACTCAAGGCCCTCTTCGCGGGGGCATTTCGCTCCATCTCCCGGGGTATGTCCTAGGCCAGAGGCTGACCCAGCGTCCTGTGTTGGACATTGAGGTCAGTGTCCGGTGGAGACCCACTGCTGGCTCCCTGCTCTCCGGCGGGGACTCAGACAGAAGGCCAGGAGCACTTGTGGAGGTGCGGGGGCGCGAGGGGAAGGTGTGTGCCCACTGGGTGGGGGCGGAGGGCAGCGGGGCAGGTACACAGGCCTGGGGTTTCTGTGAAGTCACAGAAGGCCACACCTTGACCCCACCCTGAACGCCCGGGGGCGTGTCCGGGAGAGGCCGGCGTGGGATTGGCCAGGCCCGGAGCTGTAGAGGTCACGTGGGCGGGGAGTGGGGTCGTCTCCAGGGAAACCTGAAGCTCTTGGGCTCTAGCACTGAGCCCAGTGCACACTGGCCAGCGGGCCTGCGCTGCTGGCTGACCAGTTGTGGTCGCTGTGAGCTTTGCAGTGATCTCTGCGGGGAAGCAGCGAGTTGTGGTGAGCCGTGTGTGTGTGTGTGTGTGTGTGTGTGTGTGTGTGTGTGTGTGTGGCTGCGAGTGGTCCCACGATCCCAAGGAGGAGCAGAGAGGAAATTTGAGACCCGACTTGCATGTGAGGCTGTGAGTTAGGGGTTGGATGGGGCCTTGCACCTGCGCTGGGTCCAGCCACCCTCGCGGCTGGCTCCTGAGCACCCCAGCTCACTCAGCTGGCGCCCGACTGACCTCACCACATGGCTCTCACTTGTGGTCATGGGAGGGTGGCCCCACAGGCACTTCCTGTGGTTTTCACCCCACGGAAGGGCCAGAAGACCCTCGGGGCTCTGGCGAAGATTTCCTGGAGATTCTCACAGGATGGGTGGCAGAGGAGGCCTTTGGACCTGGTCCGGTTAGGGGAAGCAGCGGTTCCTCTGAGGCCAATGGGGCTGTGGGCGGTCAGTGGGGACTTACCAGAAGCCCTGAGAGCTACTGTGGGTCTCTGGCTTTGCTTCCAGGTTCATAGGCGAGAGACATGGAAGGTGGTTATTCCTCAGACCAGCTGGAGAGGAGAAGCAGCAAGTCTACTCTCAGTGAGGATCCAGGGATCTTGGAGAGCTCCATCCTCTTCACCAAAAGGTGTGGGGCACCTCGGGAAGGGAGGTCTGCGGCTGACGCTGAGGACCAGACTTAGCTGGGATCCAGCTTTGGGGCAGGTATTAAGAAATCGCTAAAAGTTATATTATCCCTCAAAAATCTAGTCTCTGGAAAAATAGAAAAAAACCCAATGTTGTATAAACAGCCACTGAGGAAAATTACCATAATGGGTGACTGGGCCCCAGAGCCTGATCTTTGTACCTTCCATCTAGCCTGCCCACTCTGGGCTTGCCTGTCACCTCACAGTCTTAGGGCATTTGCTTTACACCATGGAGTTCCCAGTCCTGGGTTGACATAGCTTCTTCACAGGGTGTTGATGTGAGAGCTGACACTTGGTAGGCCTACTTTGGGCCAGGTGCCTCTCTCAGATCAAGGAGAAATCCACCCTCTAATCCCACTCTGTTTGTCTTTTTCTCTTTAAAAAATATATATATTTCTTTATTGATTTCAGAGAGGAAGGGAGAGGGAAAGAGAAATAGAAACATCAATAATGAGAATCATTGATCAGCTGCCTCCCGAACACCCCCTACTGGGGATCAAGCCCGAAACCCAGGCATGTGCCCAGGGTCGGAATCGAACCTGGGACCCTTCAGGCCACAGACTGATGCTGTATCCACTGAGCTAAGCCGGCTAGGGCTGTTTGTCTCATTTATGGACTGAATTGTGTCCCCCTCCCACCCCTGAAAAGCCTAGGTAAAAGCCCTAACCCACAATGGGATAATAATAGGAAAGGGAACTTTTGGGAGGTAGGTGTGGTAATTAGGATTAGGTGAGATCCTGAGGGTGGGGCCCCATGATGGCATTACTGTCCTCACAAGAAGAGACTGAGAGCTTCCACTCTCCAGCATGTGAGGACACTGAGAACCAAGTCTTCAGGCCCCCTGACCTTGAGTCTCCAGCTTCCAGAACTGGGAGTAATAAATGTCTGTTGTGTAAGATGCCCATCTGTGAGTTTGTCTAGCCGCTGGAGCAGCCTGACATGAGGAAGTAAGGAACTATCTGGTGACAGAGCCAAGTGGTCAAGCTCATGTCTACCTTGCCAGCTGATCATCTCCAGTGACTCCAAAGTGGGCCTTACAGCTGATGTAATGCTTTGTTACAGCAGTTTTAGGAAACTAATACACTGCACAATACAGTATGATTGCACAGTATGATTTTCTTATTTAACCTCAAAATCATTTTCATTTGTTATTTGAGGGAAATTTTTGAAAAATTTTATTTCTCTTATTCTTACTGTCAATTACCTTTCCTCCTCGTAAATACTAATTTTTTTTTATTAACAAGTCATATCTGAGCCATGTAGAAAATGAGAAAATACTGGTATGTTAATTTGTCGGGGCTCTAACAAAGAACCACAGGCAAGTGGCTTAAACAACAATTTATTGTTCTCAGGTGTGAAGTCCAAGAGGTGTGGGCAGGGTGGTTCTCTTTCAGGGTGTGGGGAGAGTCTGTGGCAGGCACGTCACCTCTCTGCAATCCTCTGTGTCCCAACATTTTTCTTTTATAAGGACAATGGTTACATTGGATTAGAGTCCAAATAAAGTCACATTGTGAGGTTCTGAAAGGGGAGGACTCCAACACATTTTAGGGCGTGGGGGCACAATTCAACCCATAAACACTGGTAAGCAAAAGAACAACAGCAAGGCATATCTGAACCCCAGACTTCATGGTTGTTGCATGTTGGTGTCTTTCCTTCTTGGCTTCTTCCTACAGGCATATAACAGTATTGAACAGAAATCCTTGTGTTTGTGGCAGCCGGGTCCCTCCTTGTTGGGCAGGCTTCAGGCCTCTGTGGCTTGTGGCTGGCATTTGAAGGCCATCTGGTGGAGGGGCTTGGAGTCTGAGAGTTCCTACACTGTGTGCAGCCTGACAACAGCAACGGGTCTAGACAGACACCCAGATGCAGCATCCTCCAGAAGGGGTGGGGGGCAGAGAGGGGGTGTGTGTGTGTGCTGGGTGAGGGTGGATCTACCTTTGAGTCAGGACTGTACTTTTAGATAGCAAGAACAAGAAAGAGGCAAGCCCACCCTGGCACACATTCTCTGCTCCTGTCCAGCGTCCACTCAACCCTGCATCCGTCCTTCCTCTGAGGGGTCCATTGCTGCCCCTCAAAATGCTTTTTTCCTTGACCCGAAGCTCCCTCTCCTTGATTAGCCTGTTCCATTGGTCCACCAGTGTCTGCCCACCTCTGGGTGGATGCTGCATGCCTTTACCCTTGTTAGACAGCCTTACAGTACTTTCCACTTCCTGGGCAATCACTATACTCTCTGCCTCAGTTTCCCTTTCTGGGGAATGAGGATACCAACAGCCTTTGCCCTGGGGTTGTTGGGAGGTGAGGTGTGGTAGAGTGCAGTTCTCGGCACACAGTCACTCTGAAGAACTCTGGCCAGTTCTGTTCTTCTCCCTTGCTGCCCTTCATGCCACAGGAACATGCCAGTGATCCTGGAGGAGGAGGAGGAGGAGGAGGAGGAGCCCCAGCCCCCCCTTAGGGAGGAGCTTCAGGACCTGAAGGAGACCTACATCCAGCTGGTCCAAGGCGTGCAGGAGTGGCAGGATGGCTGCGTCTACCGAGGGCATTTCGGGCTGGACATGAAGATGGGGTATGGAGAATTCTCGTGGCCTACGGGTGAGGTAACTGGCTTCCAATGTTTCCTTCCCTCCTGGCCCAGGGCTCAGCCATCAGGGCCTGTCACCTTCTGAGAGGGGTGTGATATGAACTCACGGCCCAGCAACAGGAGGGACGCCAGGCTAACATTTTTCCTACTCAAGAGATGCCTAGAATGTGCCCCAAGCTTGGAGGAGCCCCCAGACCCCCTGTGACCAGGACAGGGGCAGGCAGGCAGGGACCTGAGCCCATGCTGAGGTTCTGCCCATGAGTGGGGGTCACCAGGACATTCACGAATCGAGCACTGACTCCTGTTCAAGTTTGTTTCTTAGTTCTCAGCCGATTTCTCTTTTAACTGACATTGCAGGGGTCAGACTGCCCTCTCACGGCGGTGGGTGGTTTGGGTACATCAACCTGGCCTCCCAATGCCGGGTTCTTCACAGGGAGAACACAGCAGGGGCCTGGCAGGGACCTCTGGGTCCACCAAGCAGACGCTTGTACAGCCGTGGAGGCTTGTGAGCCAGAGGCCAGAAGGCAGAGGGTGCGCCATGCTCCAGCAGTTGCCTTGAACACGTTAACTGTATTGAAAGAACAGGACCGAGCACGTCCGCTCTGCTTGTCAGATGAGGCCCTAGGTCTGTGCAGGGCCCGGTGAGGGGTGGATGGAAGCACAGGAACGTTGGCCCAGTGCTGGGTGTGGCCAGAATCCTCCCATGCTGATGGTTATTAGTAAATGTCCCACAGTCCTACACAAGCAGTGTGCAGCGGTAGGTTTTCACTTTTCAGTTAATGGACTCTGATACTCCCCACGTCACCGTACACATGGAATGTTGGTGGAAGGCAGGCGGTCCCCAGCCAAGGGCCTCTCTGCTGCTCCCCTGCCAGACTCAGGAGGAATAACCAGCAGACCCCAATTAGACCTGGTTGAACCGAAAAGGGCCTTCTTGGTTCTTGTAACTGGAAGACCATCACAGGGGTCCCATAGTCCTCTGCATGGCTGGGTCCAGGGTTCTGATGACCCACCAGGCCCTTTCTCTCCCCAATTTTATAGGGTGGAGGGGGGCAAGATTCCACCCATCTGGCAAGCCCACAAGGGGTAGTATCATGAACTCCTGGAAGAGAAGAAAAAACCCCAGCAGGACCCTGTGGGCTGTGGGCCCTGTGGCCAAACCCAAATCAAGGCTAGGACTGGAGTCCTCTGGCTGGCCAGGTGTTCCACATGTGTAGGGGATGGAGGTAGGGTCAGTCCATTGACAAATGAGTGGGGAGCCATCTCCATTGCCAGAGGAAAGAAAAGGGACAGGAAGCAGGCAACAGTGGATCCCCTTTGTGCAGAACAAGGACAGTGGACTGGCTGCTGTCCAGCCCGCTGCCTCTGCTGCAGAAGGCAACAGTCTGACACACATGACAGTCAAGTCTGGTGATTGGACATCACATTCTCTGTTTCTTCTGGGGTCCCATTGGAGGGAAGGCTCTGATGGTCCCACCCCTAACACAGACAGAGGCCGCCATCCATGGAGGAGTTTTAAATCAAAGCCACATCCATGTTCTTAACCAGAGCCCACACCCCTCCCCCCAGGCCACATGGGTGACCCGGAGGCTGCAGCCCCCAATTCCTGGGCCAGCCTGCTGTCTGTGAACCTGAGCGGAGGCCAGATAATATGAAAGCTGAACCCAGGCAAGAGCTCCTGAGGGGAGACAGGTTCTGCCTAAACCCAGGGTGGGCACTGACCCCATCATGGCTTCTCCCTTTCTGACTCGGGATGTCTGGGCAGTTCTGACCCCTCCTCTACTCCCTCACCTGAGCCAGGCAGGAGGGAGCGTGGCCATTTGGGGGCACTGACTGCCTGACACCCCCTGTGCATGATTTGGGTGACCAAGCTCTGTCATGTTGGCCACCAAACTTGAAGGGGACCCTGTGGCCAGGCACCCCAAGAGTTTATAACCCCATTGGTCCCCATTCGTGCTGGCCAGACATGGTGGCTCAGCTGGGAGGGGTCCTGTAAGGGTCTGGGTGGTGAGGGGCAGCTTCTCAGACATGCCTGTCACAAAGCTCTTTGTCCACAGTCCTACCATGGGCAGTTTTACCGGGACCACCGCCATGGCTTCGGTACCTACTTGTGGCCAGATGGCTCCAGTTTCACTGGCATGTTTTACCTCAGCTACCGAGAAGGCTATGGAACTATGTACATGAAGTCAAGGCTCTTCCAGGTGAGGGGATGGGGCCCCGAGTGTGGGTAAGGGGCAGGGCCGCCGTATGTGCAGGTGAGAAGCAGGGTCACCATAAATCCATTTCTTAACACCCTTCAGGTGGCAATGATGGTTAATTTTTTTTTTTTAGTATCTTCATAAGCTCATGGATTTTTAACATAGTTGATATATTTCAATCCCTTGCTACTCTTACACTATTTGATACCCAGATTGTCCCACCTTTGGCCAGGGAGTGCCTCTGTGGTTTAGCTCTTGAGATTTTGACACAGTTCCTGCAGGTTTGGGTCGTTTTCTCACTTTCTGCGGTGACAAGTAGTTCCAAGATCCTTCATGCATTTCCCATCCTGGGCCAGAATTGACCGCTTGGGGAGCGTGGTCCTTTTAGTGGGACCCAGTGTTTGGGAACCACAGTCTGGGTGCTCCTTACTGCATGGTTGGGTGGTTGTTATTTTTAGGCCTTTTAAGTAGTAGATCTAGAAGTACATTTCTTTCTTTCTTTTTTTCCTTTTCTTTGTTAATCCTCACTCAAGGCCATTTTCCCCCCACTGAATTTTAGAGTGGAAGGGAGGGGGAAAGACAGAGAGAGAAATGACATGGATTGGTTTCCTCCCACACATGTCCCAACAGGGGCTGGAGATTGAGACTGCAACCAAGGTATGTGCCCTTGACTGGAATCGAACCTGCAGCCCCTTCAGTCCCAGGATTGGTGCTCTAACCACTTAGAAAACTGGCTAGGGCAGAAATATATTTCTTGATGAGAAACGACATCACCCGTTTCTCCTAATATTTCCAGCTACAGTGTGGGAGGGTGGGGCTTTCACTCACAGCTCTGCTGCTGTGTCTGCCTACATTTCTCTTAGTCCTAACAATCTCAGTTTCTAACAACTAACAAAATTTCTCATTTGCTTTGTCTCAGAAAATATGTGTAATGGTTTTAGGATAACAACATAGCATCACTACCACCATCATGGTTTCTGAAGAAGGTTCAAGATTCCTTGGCTTTCCTTTTGTCCCCCAGCTTGTCCCACCAGGGATGTGGGGTCAAATCCCATGGAAGGATTCTTTTCTGGGACTAATCCACCACTGGATACAGAGCCACATTCACTTGTGCTATTTTGCTTTCATGGTTTAAGAGTCTATTGTTAAATCTTGCTTTAAATTAGTTTTGTAATTATGTACAAAACTAATATTTTTCTAGTCAAATCTAGCAAACGGCTCTACCCAGAGTAGTATGCTTCCATCCTTTTCTCTAACATCCTAAACCCTCCCTTGTCATTGCTGATGCTTTATCTTTGCACCTAAAAAGTTTGAGCAAATATACATACATGTTCCTGCCCCTCTCCTTGGGACAGCACACAATCCCTCATTTCTTGCAGTCTTGAGGGATGGATGGAAGCATGAACCTGGCCTCCAGAGAGTGTCACAGTCATGGCCTGCTCATGGATCCTGCCATGTTTGCTAGTTACCTTTAGGATGTTTTCCTTGAAGATTCTTTGCTCAAAAATAAACACTGTGGCCCTGGTTGGTAGCTCAGTGGTTAAAGCACCAACCTGCGCACCAAAGGGTGTAGGGTTCAATTCCCAGTCAAGGGCACATACCTCAGTTGCAGGTTCACTCCCTGCCCCCAGTCAGGGCGTGTACAGGATGCAACCAATGGATGTGTCATATCAATGTTTCTCTCTCTTTCCCTCCCTCCCACCTTCCCTTCTCTGCAAAAGCAATGGGAAAATATCCTTAGGTGAGGATTAACAAAAAATAAGAATGGGGAAAAAAAAAAGTAAACAATGTGGACCCTGAGAAAGCAGATACCTATTAAGGAGGGCTCCTCGTGGCTAACGGAGCTCAAATTTAAAAATACAACAATGACACAGAGGCCTCTCATGCAAACTGCACTTCAGGGGAGAAGCCTCTACACTGAATGCCTGCCTGCCCTGTTTCTGCCATCTGAGCCAGCCCTTATAGAGGAGTCCTGGAATCCTACTTCAACCAATAGGACTGAGGCTTTCCCCATTCAAATGGAGCAGTGCAGCTATATCCCCTTCAGCATCTTCACTGACCAATCAGAGCATCTCCATTCTGTCCAATCAGGAAAGTGCCTTTTGAACCAATCAAAGAAGCAAGCAATTGGAGTTCTTATTTGCAAGGGGACAGACCAATCAGGGACCAAGGGCAGGGACTTCTGTCTGTAAAAGCACTTTCCCTTTCCACCAAATGATGAGTTTTCCTGGCCTGCTTGAAACAGAGCAGACCACAGCCTGAATAAAGTGTCCTCCTCTGCACCCCAAATTTGGGATTCCTTTTGTCCTTGTATTGGCACCAATGACCATTGGTTGACAACACATACCAAAAGCAGAAAATTTAAAACCTGCAAGAAGTAGCATCTGTGGACACACCTTCCTTAATTAACCACTGGGTGACTGACAGAGTCTACATTTGTGATTATAGTTCTGATGACAAGATATATTTCCTCATAAAAATTCCCCTGCCCTCCCACAACCTCCAGACATCCATCAACGCCATCGTAGGAAAGATCAGGTCCCTGGGAACGGAGTCTGTCTTTGTGCTCCCTGCAGGGAACTGTGCTGCCAGACTCCCTTGTTCTGGGGGCTGTATTGGCACTCAGTTTCTCATTGGTTCTTCCCAGCTGTTCCATCTCCATAGCTGGTGAAAGCATCCAGAAAGGCCCAGGAATGGGCTACATTCTGCCAGGTTTATGGGCAGCAAGGGTCAGCTCCTCCTCTTCCTTACTCACACCTGCTGGAGTTTGTCTGACCTGGAGTCTGGCACCTCACCCACAAGCTGCTAGAGCACCTGGGCTGGGCCCCCAGTGTTAGAGCTGCACGGGGCTCCCTGAAATGAGCCCCTCCTGACATCCCACCCATACTTCCACCTTGAGACCCCCGGTCATGTCCCCACTTTCTGAGAAAGGTCCCGTCCGCCCCAGACTACCACATCCTCCACCGAAATGTCTGTTTACACATTTGCTGTAGGTCCCTGTACCTGGGACATAGGAAGCCTCCATGGATATTTGTTGAGGAAATGGAAGACATTTCTTCTTTTGATTTTAAGAAACTGGTGGCAGAGTACAGCCCTGCTGAGTCCTCCCTCTGCCCTGGCGGACTTGTTTTTCAGGGGCTGTACAAGGCAGACGAGCGGTTTGGGCCAGGCATTGAGACCTACCCCGACGGCAGCCAGGACGTGGGGCTGTGGTTCCGGGAGCACCTGATCAAGCTGTGCACGGAAATACCCTGCAGCTTCTCCATCAGCTATTACCCGGCGTTCGAGGGCTTCCTCACGCACTCCCCTGTTAGAATCAGCCTCTCTGAGGACGAGACCATGCACTGGGACCTGAACGAGGAGCAGGACCCATTTTTCTACGACTACAAGAAGTTGCTGCTGGACGACGACCTGAATCTGTCCCCAGAAGTGTACCTCTACTCCACCGACAACACCCACATGCCCATTACCCGCTCTTTCCGAAGGGAGTTGGACTCCCGGATCTTCCTGGATGACATTCCTCCATTTGTTGACGACGGAGAACCGTGGTTCATAAAAAATGAGACCCCTTTGATGGTCAAAATCCAAAAACATGCTTACAAGTTCAGGTAATCAGGGCTGCGGTTCTGCGATGTCCAGAGGACCTGATGGCCCTGGCGCCCAGGGTATTTGTCAGGTGGACGTAAAGAGGCTTCTTTTTTTTTTTTTTTAACGGACTGGCACAGCCCAATGATGAGTGGGAGGGACGGCCGGTGCCAGGGCTTTGTGGGTTGGGACATCCCTGCATGCGGAGGGCTGTGGGGGCGGAAAGGGGGGGGATCTGCTGGCCTATTCCGGGGAAGTCTGCTTGGTGAGAGTGGAGCCAGGGCCTGGAAGAGGGTAAACTCCTGATCCCACGGAGCTGAGTCACGCCCTGGTGCTGGGGCCTTGTGCCTGTGTCCTCGGCATCGGTCAGAGCTAGTGCCCCACATCTGCGGACCTGCGCAGGGTCCTGCCTGTGATTAGATGGCCAAGTCTCTGCACAAGGGCCACACAAAGAGAGGGACTGTTATTACCATGCTGTCTTCAGATGGGTCTGGCCAGAGGGCCAAGGATGGGGGAGCAGGACAAGAGTGGGCTAGGGGCTGGCCAGGCCTCTGGCTTCTCCAAAGACGGCCAGGAAAAGACAGAGCTGCCCTGCTGGTCTCCAAAGGCACCCCTAGCCCACGGCCCTGCCATAGTTGGCAGCACCAAAGGGAAACTGATTTCTTAAGTAAAATTTTCAATATTTTAATCCTCTTCTTAAATTGTCTTCAGATATCACAACTGTTTTAGAATGCATGTTTGTGAGCACAGGAGGCTATTGATGCATCCATTCATGCATCCATCCATCCATCCATCCATCCATCTGTCCATCCATCTAACCATCCATCCACTCATCCATCTATCCACCCACTCATCTATCCATCCATCCATCCATCCATCCATATTTATCCATCAACCCATCCACCCATCCATCTGCTTCTTCACCTATTGATGCATCCATTCATCCATTATGCAAATATCAATTGAGTCTGTAGTCAGTCGATGAAGACTATTGGGTACAGAAGCTACCATAAAACCACAGGTTCTTGACTGTGAAGGAAGTTATGGGCACATAGGCTTCATTCGGTGTGTGTGGTGAACGGACCATGGGACTTGCATGTCCTCTATTCAAATAGTAAAGCGTAAGGGCAGAGCTGGGATGTGGTCGCTTGGTGCTGAGTGCCAGACCTGTGTGTGTGTGTGTGCTCCTTGCAGCCTCTGCTGCCCAGGGCAGATGCTTAGCCTGAGCATCTTCACCTGCAGGCAGTGTGCCACATCCACGCTGACCACGGCTGAGGGGAAGGGGAAGAAGGAGGGCTGAGCTATTCCGGGCCCCAGGAGGAGAGGCAGTGTGGGAAGGAGGGCTCAGCACGTGGCATTGGGTCCCCTGAAGCTCCTGTGTTGCCAGGAACAAGAAGGAGCACTCCAGCTGGAACATGGGCGCCATCCTGGAGGGGAACCGGAGCAACTTTGCATGCCGTGGCCCCAAGGAGCGGCTTGCCAAGGAGATGATCCTGAAGGCTGAGGAAGGGAACTACGACTGGATTTGTGGGATCCTGAGGGACAACCTTGCCAGTCCTGACGTGGCCGACGCCCGGGGCTACACGGTGCTTGCTGCAGCCTCAGTGAGCATCCCTCCCTCCCATGCTGTGTCTGCTGCAGGGCTGCCCTGCAGGAGCACTGACCCTTGGAGGCCCCTGGTGATGGCACCCTCGAGTGGGTGGGGGACGCTCCGTTTGGAGAGGCTGCAGTCCTCCCAGACTCCAAGTGGGACATATGGGGGTCAAGTGGAGTGAGGGCACATGCCTTGGTCACATGTCTCGGTCACATGTTTGATGCCCCTTGCCCAGCCCAAGCGAGAGCTCATGTCTCTGTCCCGGAGTTCAGGCCGGCGTGAGGCCTCACTCGGGGAAGCTATTTTCCATGTGAGCATCAGGTGCCCGTCTCGCCCCTGGCTGAGGGAGCCTGATGTCCTTGTGAGACCGGCCTTCTCCCTCCAGATTAGCTGTCACGTTGACATTGTCAACCTGCTGCTGGACAATGGGGCTGACGTGAACAAGTGCACGGATGAGGGCCTCACGCCTCTCAACATGTGCTTCCTCCTCTACTACCCAGCCACGGACTTCAGGCCCAACATCGCCGAGAGGACGTTGCCCGAGCTCCAGGTCAGCTATGGACCCCAGCAGCCTGGCTCAGTGTCCACTGCCCACCGTCCACCTACCCGCTTCCCTCCGCCCCTGTTTGCCACCGTCATCTTTCTCTCTTCCCAGCTGCCCACCAGCTTCCCCTCCCCATACGGACCAGGTTCAGATGGTGAAAAGGCCATAAGGCCGGCAGCCGGGAAGCAGGGACAGAGTCTGCACACTCACTAGGGTGTTCAGAGCTTGCTGCCAGGACTCTGAGGGACATGTGTCCTTATAGCCACATGCACAGCAGCTGGGGCCCCGAGACCCCTCTCACGGTCCTCCTCTTATAGTGGCGCTGTCTGAATGTCCCTGGGTAAGCGCATGTTTGAGCTCCTGCTTCTGGTTTTTGTGGGTGACAGTTTGATCAATGATGATGCACTTAGGACAGGGACACCCACACAGCCCAGGTGTGAGTGGGCTCTACCATCTAGGTCTGTGTAGCTGCCTCTGGTGGTGGCACAGCGATGAAATCCCCGTAGTTAAGTTGCACATGCCCTGCCCAGAAGTGGGTCACAGGTCAGCCTGTGTTTAATTTGTTGTGGAACCTCTGATTCCTTTCTGCTTGGAGGCATTCCTCCCCCATTTCAGCCCAGACTCAAGGACAGGTCGCAGTGCAGGGGCCGGCTCTCTGCAGTGCAGGCAGACCTGGTGTCCACATCTCCCGAGCATGGGCAGTGGGCCACACCCACAGAGGGAGGTCCCCACCCCTAGGAGGCAGACCCTGGACCCTGATTGTCCGAGAGCCTGACATCCACTAAGAAAGCCTTGGGAGGGGGCGAGGGCTTCTTCCTGTTGTGGTCCTGGGCCTCCTGTGCGGTGCTTCTGAGTTCAATCTGGAAAAATGTCCCTGTGGCTCCAATCCATTCAAGCTCTTTCTCCGGAAAAGGCTTTCTCTCAGCCCATCCTGTGTCCCCCCCCCCCCCCCCCGACAGAGTTTCTCAGGTGACCAGATGCTTTCTCTAACTCCATTTCTCAAGTTCAAGTCCTGCATGGGAGCTCAGAGGCCACCAGCCCAACCTGGTGGTGAGAGGCACATGTCGGGGGGAGCCCAGAGCTGCTGCCCGAGAGGTCCAGTGTGCAGCAGGCAGGAGAGAGAGGCCTCCCATCCAGGTGGCCTTAGGCTTCGGTCCAGAGGGCCTGCCTGGGGTCCCTGATGTGTCAGGAGACACGCTCAGCCCCTGGGCCTCCTCATTTCCTCTGTGCTCACTCGGAAGGGCACGTGGTCAGGCTGTTTGCAGACACTCTGTGACCAGCAGTCAGGACTGATGAGAATGCAGGCCAAAAACCAGAGGTGGGGGTTTGGAAGCTGAAGCTATCCTTTCTGCTTTGTTTTTGCAGCAGCATTGGTTTATGTCTCATGGGTATGTATGCTCAGTTTTTCTTGGTCAGAAGTTGTTCACTACAATAACGACTGACTTTCAAGGTCAAAGGTGATCTCATGAACAGCGATGGTAGTGATTCTTGTTCTCATGCCGAGTCACCTTCAGTGGAAGCCTCTCAGGTGGTCAGGGCTGCTTGGTCCCCACAGTCACTCCAGGGGATGTGGACTCAGGGGAGTCTGGAGTCAGCAGAGGAAGGAGCAGTGGGTACAGGGGCTGAGCGTCCTCAGGGACCTGGTACTGAGAGGCGACCTCATACACTCAGAGTAAATTAATTCTTGATGAAGGAATTGGGCCCATAATGCCTTTTAATTCTGTTCTTTAAATTCTTGTGAGAACCACTCCCTTACTTTGTTTTTAAACTTTTCTGAAAAATATTAGACATACACAAAAGAACACAGTGAAATGAACCTCTATGGATCTGTCACCCAAATGAAAGTCCCCAACATGTGGTTCATCTTCCCTCGTCCATGCTCCCTGGCCTGACGCCCTAGCTGGTGTCACGTTAGAGTAGGCACCCCACAGATGGCTTCAGCCACAAAGACTCCCCTATGTGTCTCCACCAGCTAAAGACACATCTCTTTGTCTTTTTAACACAACCACAAACACTGGTCTCCCAGCTTTAAAAATCAAGTGGAATTTTCTAATGTCCTCTGATATCTATCCATGTTCAGTTTCCCCTGTTCTCTCATGAAGACGCCTGAGAATGGACTTACAGGTTCACTTGCTGCATGTGGTTGGTGAAGGGTTGTGCCTCCCTCTGTGCCAGCTGGCTGTGTTTCCTCTCTGCGGGGTTAGGCTCCTCTCTGACCCCTGCACTGCCCCAAGGACAGCGGCTCACAAGTGTGAATGATTGTAGAGCCACTTGGAGCAGGACTGTCCTTATAGGTGAAGCTGTGGGCACGTGGCCATGTCAACCTTCATGCACTGTTGCAGCTGGTTTGTGTCACAAGGCTGGAGTCAAGACAGACTCCTAGGCCCCCAAACCTTGAGTATTTACAGAAAAAAATAATGGTGGCTGGGCCCCACCCCAAGCATCCCTGCCTCAGTAGGTGTGGGGTGGGACCCAGGAATGTGCGTTGCTGGCAATGCTGCTGCTGGTCTGCGGTCCACCCTTGGAGAAGGCAGACTCTGAAGAACAGGGTCACCTCGAAGAATTGTACTGTGAGCTACATCAGGAGCCCTGTGTATGATTTAAAAATTTTCTAGAAGCCACACGAAAGTGTTAAAGATGGAATTAATTTTATTAACATACTTTATTTAAGCTGATGTATCCATGACCTATCACTTCTCTGGACCCCGAGAAAGAAGGTATCTACTAAGAAGGGCTCCTGGTGGCTACCTGGGTTCAAATTAAAAAACAAACTAACAAAATCAGAGCATAGCAGCCATCTCTACCTAGAGTCCTTTCATACAAACTGCATGTCAGATAGAAGCCTGCATTCAACTACCTGCCTCTGCACTGAACTGCCTGCCTGTAGCATGTCTCTGCCATCTGAGCCAGCCCTTATAGAGGAGTTCCTGGAATCCTATTTCAACCAACAGGACTGAGGCTATTCCAATCCAATCAGAGCTATATTAATCCTCTGTGTGTCCCCCCACCTTCCGCCCCACCTTCATCTTCACTGACCAATCAGAGCAGTTTATTTCTGACCTGACCCATTAAGACAGTGTTTTTTGGACCAATCAGATTGCAAGGATTTGGAGTCCTCATTTGCATGAAGATGGATCAATCAGGGATCAGAGGTGGGGCCTCCAATCTCTCTATAAGCCAACTCCCCTCTGGTTTGGAGAACATACTTTCCCTTCCCATTAGAGCAGTGGTCACCAACCAGTGGTCTGCAGGCCACTGGGGGGCCATGAGGTCCGAAAGGTTGGTGACCAGGGCACTCAAGAATGAAGACTGCATTTCCTTGGCATAAGCTTCATCGTGGTGGTGGTTTCACAGCTGTGCTGTACCACTGTTGAGCTGTTTTCTCTCAATAAAGTTTTCTTCACCCCACCCCAAACTGAGGACTCCTGTTGGAGGTGAATTGGTGCCACTGACCCTTGGTTGACACTTTGGTATGTAGCCAGTGGGGAGACACTTTATGTTCTCATTCTGGTGTCTTCACACTTACATGTGCCTGGTGTTGGAAGGGTCTTGCTCTGTGCTATGACCATGCATGGCTAGTGGATGCTGTATGGCTCAGGTATGGCCCAAGGCGTTTGCTGCCTCTCTGTGGATTTTAGGGAAGGCACGTGGGCGCTACTGTCTCAGCACTGTCAGCCCAAGTCCTGTGAAGGCCGCTTTCGGCCATGAGCACAGATCCTTGGGAAAGAAGGTGTTTATTGGGGTTGCCACGCTAATCTTTTCCCTTCTAATGATATATTTTTTTAGTGCTTTCCAAAGGAAGTTCACAAACTCTCAGATAGTCACACCTACTCCTTCACATTCCATGACTCAGACTCAATGTACAATGAGGACTTGGCACCCACCCCAGAAAGCCGGAAGTCCGTCCAAAGGGACAGCCTCCAGAAGTGGGAGTCCACATTGCCGAGGGTCAGCGTCAGCATCAGTGACCACGGCCAGGAGACGGAAGATGTGTTGGAGAACTTGGACCAAGGCACGCATTGCAGCAGTGAGACCAACTTTGAGTCTAACCTCGGCATGCAGAACTACTCCATCAGGTTGTCAATTAATATACTGGAGAAGAGCGCCAGGGCCTACAGCTTCCTCAAGATGCCCCCCAGTGATGCCATCTCTGACAAAGGAACCATGAGGCAGATGGCATGGAGCATGATCAAGTAGGTGGCTGGTGTGTAAGCAGCAGGGCCGAGGGTCACGTTCAGGGGAGTCACACCCTCAACATCACTTCCCTGCTCTCCTAGTGCCTGTGCCTGATCTCTACGGGTTTTTCGGGGGAGACTTCTCTGGTGGCTTGGCACTGGGGGGAATGGCTATGGATTCTGAGGAACAGGCAGGATGGAGTCCAGGAATGTGTCCCCAGACTGGCACATGGGCAGTGGGCACAACACAGGTGTTCATATACACTCACCCCTATATACTCACTCATGGATGTACCCTGCTCCCCTCCTCACAGTCTATACCAGTGGTTCTCAAATTATGTCCCAGGTCCCCTGGAGTGTCTCAGACCCTTTCTCAGACCATCTGTATGGTCGAAATGATTCTCATAGCAATCCTAAGCCTGTGCGATAGTCATGTGACTTGTGTGACAGTTGTATGATGGTCATGTGACATGGTTGTGTGACATTTCTTCACCTATGCAACACATGCACAAATAGAATGCTGGATTCACTTGGAATTGCACTTGCTGACACCACAGAAATGACTGATTTATTACATTTTTTTTAAAAAAGTATATATATCTTTATTGATTTCAGAGAGGAAGGGAGAGAGATAGAGTCAGAAACATCAACAAGAAACATCAATCAGCTTCCTCCTGCACACCGCCACTGGGGATGTGCCCACAACCAAGGTACATGCCCTTGACCAGAATCGAACCTGGGACCCTTCAGTCTGAAGGCTGATGCTCTATCCACTGAGCCAAATTGGTCAGGGCTGTTACATCTTTTTTTTTTTTTTAATATGTTTTTATTGATTTCAGAGAGGGAGGGAGAGGAAGAGAGAGATAGAAACATTAATGATGAGAGGGAATCATTGATTGGCTGCCTCCTGCACATTGGACCAAACCTGCAACCCAGGCATGTGCCCTTGACCAGAATCGAATCTTGGACCCTTCAGTCCACAGGCCGATGCTCTATCCACTGAGCCAAACTGACTAGGGCTGATTTATTATTCTTGGCCGTGAGCCCATGCCTCTTAACATTCTGTGTGACAAGGTGGGGAGGATGCCTGAAGCACGTCTGCCTCAAACCACAGTTGGAAGGTTTTGGAGGGAAAGCACTTCAATGGCTTGAGCGGCACAAAGTCACCAGCCTCCCCATGGCCACCATATTTACTTGACAGCATGATTGGCTGGCACATGGCAGTCATTCACTCTCTTAACAGTTAGCTTTCTCTTTAAGGACAGTTGACACTGTTGACAGTAATGACATCCCAGCTTTGAAGTGGGAATTAGAGTTTTGGAGTGTTTACATGCACCGCATTTTGTTCATGACTCGTCCACCTGGGGCCGACTGCCCACATGACCAAGTCCCGACATCACAGGAGCAGTCCGAGAATCCCTCTGGGGGTTCTGGCGCAGCTAGATCCAAATTCTCCACAAGAATATTTCATGTTACTATGCAATGATTTTGTTTTTGTTACTTTTTAAATGTATTAGTAAGGATTTTAAACATTCTCAGTTTTAAGGTGTAATACATTAGACATGGATGAATAGAATCCACATAAACAAAAGCTCTTTGGAGTCCTCAGAGAATTTTAAGAGTGGACAGGGGTCCCGAGAGCAGGAAGTTTGAGAACCACTGCTCTAGAGTGACCTGGTCTCTCCACTGTCCTCCTGCCCACCCACCCTGGTTCTGTGCTGCCCTCCGCCATTCTTGCCACCGGCTCAGCTCCTCAGCACAGCCCTTCTCCTCCCTGCCCTTCTCCTTGCCCATCCATCAGGCTGCTGTCCAAGCCCACCCAGCTGGGCCTCTCAAGCCCAGGTTTCGGCCCATCTTTCCCCGATAAGAGATGTGTGTGCGCGCGTGCGCATGTGTGTCAGTGTGTGTATGTGGTGTATGTGGTGTGGTATGTATTTGTGTGTGTGGTATGTGTCAGTGTGTGTATGTGGTGTGTGTGTGTGTGTGGTGTGTGAGTCACTGTATGTGTGATGTGATATATATTTGTGTGTGTTTGTGTGTGTGTGTGTGTGGTGTCCATTTGTATGTATGGATGTTAGCATGTGCATGTCTGGTGTGCATGGTACAACCCCAAACCCTGGTGTTCCAGGTACTCTCTGTCATCACCTCAAAGCCATCACAGAAGGGTGGTCTGGTCCCCACCCCACACTCCAACACACAGTGGCTTCAGTGAGGCTAAGTGACCCCGAGGGCCAATGCCAGGCAGGGCCACAGCTGGACTTGCCCTCGCCCCAGCTGGCTCGCTTAGGGTGGTTTGGTGAGATGGGTTGCTCTTTTCCTGTGTAGGGGCTGGAGGTCTTGGGAGGGCAGGACACTGGGGCTCAGAGCACCATGAGGTCAGTGTGTCTGAGCATGCTCCACTGGGGAGCACCTGTCCAACTGGGGGCGCTGTCCAGATAGCCTCCTGTGCCTCCTCCTCCAGCCTGTGACATGTCATACCGATCCTTTCAGACGCAGAAACAGGTGGCTGACCATCAACTGCCTGCTGCACCGCGGCGCGGACCCCAACCTGTGCCGCGTGCCCATGCAGGTCCTGTTCTTCTCTGTGAAGGCCGGGGACGTGGACGGGGTGAGGCTGCTGCTGGAGAGTGGTGCCAGGACGGACATCCAGTTACCCCAAGAGGTAGGGACTGGAGGGAGGGCCCAGAGGCAGGCCGGAGGTGCGGGGAGCAAGGCGGCGGGCGGGATTCCGAGGACTGCTCCTAGCGTGAGGTCAGAGCGGTAGGTTTTGAGCCTCACTGTCAGCAACTGTTTCTCTGCTCTGCTTGTGTGAGCCCCCGCCTGCGTGCAGGCCTTTGTTGTGTTCAGAGGGTGTCGATGGGATGGCTGGCGGTTTTGTGCGGCCTCTGCCGTTTCTTTCAGGGGTAGATGGGCTTCACTTTTCAGGCCCCTTGGCCGGGCCGTTTCTTTCCTTTGCTTCTGAGGACAAGATAGAGAAAAGGTCTTTGTGTAAGGCCCTGGGTAATCCATAATAGCTTTTTTTACATTTACGGATTGGACTCCATCTTTAAAACTGACCAAGGTTGCAGACTGCAAATTTGTAGACGCCCTCGTCTGTCCGTCTATCCATCCCAAACCAAGAACCAATTATTTATTTATATTCATCTTCAAATGGAAGTTTCGCTTTATTGAAATATTTTGAGTTGCCAGGATGACTGGCACCAGGAGAACACCCAGTTCCTCGCTATGCCCAGCGGACCGATGTCAGCGGTTTCTGAGCGTCCCTCCAGCCTTTCCCCGGGGGCCCTTTTCCGTTCCCACGGGGGTCCTGTGTGGAGGGTTGGCGCGTCCTCCGCCTTGGCCCGAGGTGCACCCTGTGTTCCTGGCTGGGATCTCTCTGAGTTGGCTGTGCCCCCTCCAGGACCAGGCCCCCTGACCATCTCCATGTGGTCAGTGCTGACTGGGTATCTTAGAGACAGTCCTCTATTGATTCTCTCAGCCGATGCCAGGGGCTGCTGTGAGTGGACGGTAGGCCCTGGGTAGGGATTGGCACCGGGAGCTGCATGGCCGAGTGCAGTGTCCTCTGAAGAAGCGCCTGGCAGGGAGGGATGGGCTCTTCTTGGAGGGAGGCAGGGACAGGTGGTCTCCGATGAGGCTGGTACCAGGGCCTGTGCTCCTGTGTGTGGCCCGGGCGGACAGATACATCTTGTGAATTGACACGGACATGCCCACGGTCTGTGTGGGAGGCCTCTTTGTCCTGCATGTTCCCTGGGGATGGTGAGAGGGCAGTGCTGTGCAGGGCACTCTAGGACCCGCCTGGGCTCTCACCCTGGACAGGCCCTGGCGCCCTTGGGGGGCAGCACCTCACCCTAACTCCTTCTGCGTTTCCTCTGCAGCTGATGGCCCTGACCCCCCTCCACATTGCAGCTGCCCTTCCAGGGGAGGAGGGTGTCAAGATAACAGAGCTGCTGCTCCACGCCATCACGGATGTGGACGCCAGGGCAACTGACCAAGACGATGTGTACAGACTGAGCAAGGTGGGTCACCTGCCATGTGGGGGAGGGGGCGCTAGGGAGCCTGGGGTCACTCTGCAGTGTTGTCCATTGAGTTCAAAGTTTCACCTGTCCTCGCAGAGGTTGATTGATGCTCTGTGCACCCCAGAACAGCACATGTGTAGCTCGTCTGTGTGAGAGTGGGAGGGGAGGGCTTGGGGCATGCGCACAGGAGAGGGTTTCACAGGAAGCGGCTTCAGATCCCCAGTCTGAGGAGGAGGGCAGCCCGCTCCTCTGTGTGAGCACATCTGTATGTCAGCTTGTACCTGCTGGGGGCTCTTGGCACAGCCTGGCCGGGCAGGTGGAGGTCTCTGAGCACTTCGAGAGAGGCTTGGGGCCAGGACCTGACCCCTCTGTCTGCACACAGCCAGAGCTGCTGCCTTCAAGCATGAAGCTCAACAATGAATTAGGCCCGCCCAACATCTACTGTAGACCAAGCACCGTCCCTGACGAGGGGGGCAGGACAGCTCTGCATGTGGCCTGTGAGCGGGAGGACAACTGCAAGGTAAGCAGGGCCATCCGGGGCGGTCGAGAGCTGTGTGCCCATGTGTGTGCCCTGGGTGCGCACACGCGAGTGCAGTTACATAAATGTGCACATGCATGTTTTTTGCACGCACACGTACCTGCATGTATATTGGCACGGCTGTGTGAGTTATATTTCCAGACCAGCACATGTGTGCATACACATGCACACATGCACACACATATGTGTGCGCACGCGCTTGGGTAGTGCATGTGCACGTGTGTAGCTGGGTGTTTTGGGGCAGGATGATGAGTCAGCAGCCATGGGGGGCAGGGCGGGGGACAGACCTTGGGTTGTTGGCCTCAGACCATCCTGCCTGAGTGGGTTTCAGGACAGATGAGTGGGTCCTGTCCACAGTGAAATGGGGTCCACTAGGTTAAAGCACCACAGACAGTGTCAGCAGGTCCTGCCTGTAACTCGTGCGTGGAAGTGCTGTTCCAGATCACGTTTAAGGGATACAGGTCCGCACCCGTGTCAGCAAGCACGTGGATCCTGGTGTGGCATCACTTTCTCTGTGTGGTGCCTGCTCAAACATACTTGGGCGTGGCTGGCATGCGCTGGAACTGGGCTGTGTGTCTCGGTCACCCGCAGACTTGGTTTCCCGCAGGGATGGGGTCCTGCAGAGCCCAGAGGGCCTATTAGCCCTGCAACACTGCCCCCGTGGGCCTTGGGATTAATTCCCCGACGAGGATGCCAAATGGCCAGGGTGGGCATGGGGGCACTGGGAACCAGGTGTGGGCTTTGTGTCACGGTGGCCAAGGCAGGCCGGACCAGGAAGCTGCTGAGTACATAGTACACTGAGCCTCAATTTACCCTCTTATAAAATTACACCAATGGCTGGCCTCACAGGGCTGTGGCACGGGCAGTTTGCCACTGAATAGGGTGATGACCACACATGCCATCCTGACACGAGAGTGCAAGGGCCTGCGTGAGGGTGGCGCGTGGGCAACACTGGGAAGGGGCGGTGGGAGGCACCTCCAAGGCCTCCCTGCTTCATAGCCGCCTTCTCGTCAAAGCCTTCTTGAGCCCGGGCCACCATCCTACCAGAACTTTCTGAGGGGTACCATGAGTCTATGTTAGGAATGGGACAGGGAGGCTCCGAAAGGCAGGCTGGCGAAGGCCCCCAGCCAGTAAGCGCGAGCCCCGGGCTTTGAACACAGTGCTTTCCACCTCACGCACCTGTGTTCTCTGTGCTGACTTCAGACCGGGAAAAGCTACGGGGAAGCAAAGTTGGGAGACAGAAGCATCATAACCTTTAGGTGGCGATGGCCGCCCAGCCATCATGTCTGTGTCCCCCGGGGGAGAGAAGGGCTGGGGAAGCTTTCCCAGGAGCTTTTGGACCTCGCCAGTGAGGCTCGAAAAGGGGAGTAGGCTTGGAGGGGAGCGGTTCTGGGAGAGAGGGGGCGGAGGGAAAATCGGGGTTCCCCAGAGGGGAAGGGCCGGAAGGGTACAGGGGCCCTCCCATGCTGAAGGTCTCCTTTCAGCCCGATGGCCTTCTGTGTTTCTTTTGTTGTTGTTAATCCTCACCCAAGGATATTTTTTCCCATTGGTTTTTTTTAGAGATAGTGGAAGGGAAGGAGGGAATCATCGATGTGAGAGAAACACATGGATTGGTTGCCTCCTGTAGCACCCCAACAGAGTCCAGGGATTGAACCTGCAACCCAGATATGTGCCCTTGACCGGGAATCAAATCTGCGACCCTTTGGTTTGAGAGCTGACACTCTAACCACTGAGCTACACTGGCAGGGTCGGTTAGGCTTCTTTCACTTGCTGTGTCCTAGAGGATCCTAAGCCCTGGTGAAGGGCATGTTCCCCGGCCATACCTGCTCGGCACCTACCGTGATGGTCATAAAATCCCGACTCTCCCCTTCCTTTGAAAACAAGTTTCAAAGAAATCCACCCATCATTTGTCCTTCCCGTTTTTCACTGGAAATAAATGAATGTTTTGAAAACATCTTTTCACTTTGAGGACTGATGCACCCACTCCATTCATCTACCTGGAATCCAGAGCTCTCTGTGCCAGGCAAGGTGCTGGGGAGGAGGAAATAGAAGTTGATTTCAGGACGTCTGAGTTAATGATCCATGCCAGGGGCTCCGGGGACTTGAGACCTGGGCCTCTTAACCTGCTGTCCTCTGCCTTCCCCACCCAGTACGCCAGGGACGTCGTCCACCTCCTCCTCACCCACAAAGCCAACAGCAGCCTGCTGTGGGGCGGCCACTCCCCGCTCTCCCTGTCCATCGCCAGCGGGAACGACCTGGTGAGCACGCTCTGCATCCCTGAGGGACGTCTGTACTGTTCTCCTCCGGCGTCCCCTCCCCGTCAGTGTGTGGGGGTTGGTGGTGTTGGCAGTGGCACAAAGGCAGCACGGTGTAGAGAGAAGGCTGAGGAGAGAAGGAAAGTGAGCAGGGACATGAGGTTCAGCTGGGCGGGTGCCCCCTCATGGGGCCTAGATCCCAGCTCTGCCTGTCCCAGACATCGACTCCTCTGTGCTCCGAGAAAGGCTCATTGGCAAGTTCCCACTATCTGCTGCTGCCAAGAAATGTGTTTATTCACATCCACCCAGCCAGTCAGCCACCCATCCACCCTCCATCCATCCATCCATCCATCCATCCACCTTTCACACATTTATGCACTCATCTATTGCACCCACACACCCAAACACACCTCTATTCATCTACCCACCCGTCTATCCACTCAACAACCCATCCTTTTACCCATTCATTCTACATCTATCACCAATCTTCCCTCCCTTCCTCCCCTCCTCCTTTCTCCCTCCCTTCTTCCCTCCCTCCTTTTCTCCCTTCCTTCCTTTTCCTTCCTTCCTTCTTTCCTTCCTTCCTTCCTTCCTTCCTTCCTTCCTTCCTTCCTTTCTTTCTTTCTTTCTTTCTTTCTTTCTTCCCTTCATCTATATCCCATGCACCTACTTATCCTTTTATTTGGATGAACCTACTGTGCGCCAGGCAGGCGCCACTCTAGGCATCAGGTGTTGAGTAAAACAAAGTCTTAGCTCTCAAGGATGTGACATTCAGGTTGGAGAAGACAGACCATAGTCCAGTGTGACACATTTTCAGGTAATGGTAAGTATTATGGAGAAAATAAAGATCAAGGACAGATGGAGAATGATGGAGGAGGCTACTTTAGCCAGTGCCCGGGAAGGCTTCTCTGGTGAGGGGACTTTTTAGCAGAGGCCTAAAGAAGCTGAAGGCACTGTTGCCAGTGGCCACAGGTGGGGGGCTTCTGTGGTACCTCTGCAGGGGCCCGCCTCCTCTCCTTCCTTCCTTCAACAAGTCGTATGTGCACTCGCTCCTGCCGGATATTTCAGGAAGGCATAGTAGCAAAGAGAGCTTGCTCCGAGGGTCAAAGCTCTGGAGAGAGAGAGAGACAAACAATAGTTCTCTGGCATCCCGTAGCTGTTCTTACTCCTGGACTCCCGGGCGGCACCTGGGCTGGCAGCTGGGGACACAGTGGGAAACAAGGGACATGTGGGCCCACTTTGTGTCTGGTCCAAGACCCAGGTGCCCCCGGGGCAGAGGCAGACTGTTCCCAGAGACGAGGGGCTGACAGGGCAGTGTGTGGGCAGGGTGCCAGCCAGGCGCCTGGGCGGAATGCAGGCCCCCTAAGGAACCACCACGTGCCCACCCTAGTGGTCCTTGGATCTGGCAGCAGTGGAACCTGTGGGTGGAAGCCACGGAGAATGCCCGGGGTTGGGGGGTCTCAGTGAGCCCCAGCTTGGCCACCACTATACTCAGTGCTGCAGTGACCTCGCTCTGGGACTTCCTCCAGTGGATGCAGGGACCTGGTGGCCTGACAGGCTGTCTGTGTGCAGATTGTGAAGGAGCTGCTGTCCCAGGGCGCTGACCCCAACCTGCTTCTGACCAAGGGCTTGGGCAATGCCCTGTGTGTGGCCTGCGACATCGCCTACGAGCACCGGAGGAATGTGAACAGCAGGCTGGGCCTGGTGAGGCAGTGGGGGGGGAGGGGGTGGCGGCTGAGAGGGGCAAGTGGGAAGGGGTGGCCCAGGGTCCTAGGCCTGGGGGCTGTGGGACCCTTGGTCTGGCCTCATTCCCAGCAGGCAGAGCTTCATGTGGTATTTCTCTGTGTTCTCCAAGCCTCAGCATTCCAAATACTTGAAAAACGGTTGAGAAATTCTTGCCTTTTAAGATGTATTGATCTAAAATATATGCAGAGGAAAAGCCACTCAACAGGCCAGACAACAGTCCCCTGTCTTGTTTGTGGCCTCAGCGGGTTGGGTGTGAGCAGTGTCACCCTTGCCTGGTTCTGCGAGGCTCTGTCCACTCCTGGTCACCCTGCTTTGCTCCTTGACCACATAAGGGACAGTCCTCCCATCTGCAGCTGCCAGGACTGTTTCTCAGGATCTTTATAAAAGTTTTTTTTTTTTGGTTTGTTCTTTGCTTTTGCCAAAATGAGGTTATAGTGAACACATTTTTTAAAAAAATGTTGGCAAAAGACACAAAAAATGTATCATCTTAACAATGTTTAAGCTCAGTGGCATTAAGCACATTCACATAATTGTACAGTCGTCACTACCACCCATCCCCCTAACTGTTTTCATTTTGCAGAACTGACCCTCTGTCTCCATTAAACACTCATTTTCCCCTCCCCCACCCCTGTTCCCCACCGCCTTAGTCTCTGTCTGTGAACCTGACTCCTCCAGGGAAGTAAGGGGAATCACGCATTGTTTGCTCTTCTATGTCTGCCTTATTGCACACAGAATCATGTCCTCAAGATCCCTCCATGTTGTAGCAGGTGTCAGATACGTTTTTATCTTGAGGCTGAATAATATTCCCTTTTGTATAAAGCACATTGTGTATTGGTCCATTGATGGCACACCTAGGCTACTTCCACTTTTGGCTATTTTAAATAATGTCACTGTGAACATGGGTGTACAAATCTCTCTTCTGGACTCTGCTTTCCATTTGGTATCTACCCAGAAGTGGGATTGCTGGGTCATGTGGTCATTCTAGCTTTCATTTTTTGAGGAACCACCTCAACAGCCGCACCAATTTACATTTCCACCCACAGTGCACAGGGCTCCAATTTCTCCACATCCTCGTTGACACTTGTTCGTTTCTGAGTTTATTGAACAGTAACCATCCTGATAGTGTGAGGCAGTATCTTATTGGTTTTATTTTAATTTTATTTATGACATTGAGCATCTTTTCATGGGTTTGTTGACTATTCCTATACCTTCTCTGAAGAAATGCCTATTCAAGTTCTTTGCCCATTTTAGAAATTGTTTTTGTTTTTTGTTTTATGAGTTCTCTCTGAATTCTGGACATTAATCACTTCTCAGATATGTGATTTAAAATACTTTCTCATATGCACATGCCACCTTTTTACAATGCAGTAGTGTCCTTTATGCACAGAAGTTTTTAATTTTTATGAGGTCCAGTTTGTCGACCTTTCCTTTAGTTGCCTGTGCCTTAGGTTTCATATCCAAGAAATCATTGCCAAGTCCATTTTTGTGAAGCTTTTGCCCTATTTTTCTTCTAAATCTAGAAGAATTTTAGAAAAGTTCTTCTAGATTTAGCTAGAATGTAGATAAGCACTTTTCGGTAGAATCCAATGCCTTTTCTCCATCGTTCCTTTATGGGATGTGATTCTGTGCAACATGCTGAGCCCTCTGGAGCCTCAGTGGTGCCCCAGGCTTGTTAGGAAGGTTGTCATGCTTTGCAGGAGGGTGGGGAGGGGAGAGGAAGGAAGGGGATGGGAGAGGAGAGGAGAGGAAAGGAGAGGAGAGGAGAGGAGAGGAGAGGAGAGGAGAGGAGAGGAGAGGAGAGGAGAGGAGAGGAGAGGAGAGGAGAGGAGAGGAGAGGAGCCTGGGGCTGGATCAGGGCAGCTTCTTCCCATGGCTTTGGAAACCTGGTTCCTACTCTGTTTGCCATAGGCCTGGTGTGACATCACCATCGCCATAAGGAATCCGTGTACAAACTCCACTCACGCCCCCCAGAGTTGGGCCTAGTCAGGCCACACTGGCTGCTGGTGTTCGGTGGCATTTGCCCCCAGATGCCTGGTTCGGTGCCCACGAAGCTTCACTCACGGTATTGCCAGGGTTTCCAAGTTTGTGAAGAATGAATATTAAACAGGCTGAGGAGAGTGAGGACCCTGGCTGAGAGAGCCACCATGCATCCCCTCACACTGGCCCTGTCTGCAGTGGTCAGCAGGTAGACCCTACACAGTCCAGTGAGTACCCTGCAGGTGATGGGCTGTTTTCCATTTATTTATGTTGGGATGCCCTGAGCCTGCTGGGTTGGTTAAATTTCTTGGCTAAGACTATGAAGCCATAAAGCCTCTTATTGAATGCACCTGCTCCCTGGTTAGGATAGGGGTGGGAGCCCTGTTGGAATTGGTGATAGACCTTGAGCCAGAGACCTTGTCATGATGTGTGTGAGAAGTAACACATGCATACACACACCGACACATGTACATACCTACACACACATGCAAGTACACACATCCACACACACACATCTACACACATGTACACATCTACCTCCTACACACCTATACACAATCCTGGCAGCCGGGGTGTTCACACCCATTTGATGCAGCTCTGTTCTCCACAGATTGACCTGCTCCTTAATTATGGGGCCGACATCCTGGCCCCTGTGACACTCACGCAAGGGGACAAGGTGGCCGTGGGCACAGCCGTCGACTACGGGTATTTCAAATTCTTCCAGGTATGGCTTTGCGTTTTCTGTCGGTGATAGGGGTGCCGCTGGGGCCTTTAGCAGCTCTTGGGCAAAGCTGGGCCAAAGGTCCCTCATGTCTCCTACCAAAGCGAGTCCCTGGCCTTCTGGAAAAGACCTGGCACCCAGGCATTCGCAGGGGTGCCTCGCTTTTGGAGTGCTCTCCTGGTTTGTCCTCACAATGAACACCGATAGAGGATATTCCTCCCCTGGTGATAGGCCAGAGCTGGGCGTGGGACCCGCCCTCCCCAGGGTGGGAGCTGGTGCCCCGCGGTGACTGGCGCTGTGCCGCAGGACCGGAAGATTGCCCACTGCCCCTTCCACACGCTGATGCCGGCAGAGCGGGAGACGTTTGTGGCCCGGAAGCGGCTCCTGGAATACATGGGCTTCCAGCTGCGCCGTGCCGTCATGGCCAAGGAGAGCCAGTGGGACCCCAAAATGCTGTACTTGAGCAAGAGAGGTGGGTGGCCCTGGGTGCAGCCGAGGCCGTGTTTTTTCCTGACAATTGTGGGATGGGAGGGACTGGGCCAGGAAGGGACATGAGAGAGTCCTGTCCTGGTGCCGCCAGGGCTTTAATAGGGGGAGAACAACAGTCTTTTCAACAAACAGTGCTGGCTGGTATGCTTGTGAGCGCAGTTAGGTCAGAGTTCACAGCGTGAAAACTCGAACGGAAAAGAAATCAGGCACAGAGATGGAGTCAGTCTGGGTTACATCGGCATCTACACAGATTTCTCTAAAGGAGATATAAATGGCCAGCACACCCACGAAAAGGTGCTCATCACTGGCCATCAGGGATGAACACAATGTCACTTCAGTATGATGCTGTGACCAATACATGACAAGTGTAGGTGAGGAGGCGGAGAAAGGGGAGCTCCCTGCCCCGCTAGTGGGAATGGGAACGGAAGACAGGCTGGAGAGACCTCAGATGCTAACCACAGAGTCACCACGTCATCCAGCAAACCCACTCGCAGCCATGTGCCCAGAAGAAATGAAAACGTGTCCCCAGCACCTGCACATGAATGTTTGTGGCAGCACGGCTCACAAAAGCCCGATGGGAACAACCGGCATATCCATCAGTTGATGGATGAATAAACAAGTCATGGCAGAGTCACATACGGGATATTATTCACCCACAAAAAAGAGAGAAGCCCCGATACCGCTTCCATGTGGATGGACCTTGAAAACGTGCTGCTCAGTGAGAGAAGCCAGTCACAGGGGACCAGGTGTTGTATGAAATGTCCAGCACAGACAAAGCCACAGACCAAGTAGAGAGGGGTCACCAGGAGCTGAGGCTGGGGAGTCAGGGGCACGGTGGTTTCAGGGGCTGGGTCCGTTTGGGAATGCTGACGATGAGCTAGAATGGATTTTGTGGTGATGGCTGCATACCTGTGAATGCACTAAAAGCCACTGAACTGTGAACCTTATAAGTGACTTGGGTGGCATGTGAGTTATATCTTCACCTGATGCTCAAGAATGCCCTCCTCCCATTTCTGTGTCTCCTCTTAAGCAATTTGTGAAGCTCTGGCACCAGACCCCTTCTATGTTTTTTACTGTCACCTTTTCCAGAAGCATCCTTGGTGCCACGTGGCCTTCCTAACATTGCACTGCCAGAGCTGGCTGCCTGGCCCGTGTCTTCATCCCCACCCGGCTTGAGTGCTGGCGGGCCCAGGAAGGGGAGGAAGGAGGGCTCCTACCTTCCTGCTCTCCTGGCCAGCAGGTGTTTCCTTGTGGGGTTCCTGTGTCTGAAGGGGTGGTGAGGAAGCAGAGGTTAGGCGGCCTTTCTGGGGGTGTGGAGGCCAGCAGGGATGAGGTGCTATTTAGAGAGAGGATGGTACAAGGACATGTTTAAACTGTGCTTTTTATGGGGGACTCACTGCCCTCCAGACCCTGGCCTACTATGCACCCTCCTGCAGTGGCCAGAGAGCAGAGCAGGGTTCCCCCCTCCAGGGGAAGCTGTGCACTGGGTGAGGCCAGAGGAACCTGGTGCTGGCCCATGGCCTTCTAATGGCGTGGTGAGGGGGACACCGAGACTGTCGATGGCACAGAGCAATGGCTACAGATGGGCAGGCAAGCAAGAGGCCCTGGGCAACTCGACCCCTCGAGGCCAAGTCCCACTCTGCCTCCTGAGACCTGTCATGGGATGTCACGGCTTGGGGTCCTGCCTCCCTGAGGTCCCTGGGAGGGCTTCAGGAGGGTGGTTGAGGCAGGCAGCCAGTGCTCCCTCTATCTGTAGATACCATGGCACACCGGGAGGGCCCAGGGAGGCTAATGCAGGTCTCTCTGGGTACAGCGCAGCTGATCCCCTACCAAAGAATGAAGCCAAGGGACTCCGGCTATCCCAAGGAATTGGAGGAGCTGGAGCAGTAAGTGGCCGTGTGGCCCCACTCGCCATGAGCATGGGCCAGGATGGGGTGGCAGTGGGGGCCGCTCCATGACTGGGGGGCAGCTGGGTGAGAGATGTATGTTGCCTCGTGCACCCTGTGCCTCTGTCCCTCCTAGCCCACCACCACGGGCCCCTTCCCCTAGAATAGTCTCTGTATGTCTACGTGCCCCGTGGGCATCTTGGACTGCATCTGCCCCGTAAGCCCTGGTGCGTGGGTGGGGTGATGGGTGGCTGACAGGGGTGGCTGGCCACCTGGGCTCCCTTTCCTGCTGGAGCAGAGCTCGAGGGTGTGCCCTGTTCACCCACAGCCCTGTGCCTGCCTGCTCAGAGCTGTTCCTCCAACAAGACTCAGAAATCTTCCCACGTGAGGGCTCCACAGTCTCCTGCCCAGCCCTGTCTGAGCCCTCAGGTGGTATCTGGGCACGGTGCTTGTTTTCTGTTCCGAACGGCTTGTGCTGGACCCCCCTGGGCAGGACTTCGGTTCTCTGTCCCGCGCCGAGGATATGGGGAAGGCCTGGAGCTGGGTCGGTGGCATAGGGGGCCGGCACCGGCCGACGGCTGCATGGCCCCCTGGCAGGATTCCCTTTTTCAAGTTCTGCTACCAGTGTGGCCGCTCCATCGGGGTGCGCCTGCTACCCTGCAACCGCTGCTTCGGGATCCTGACCTGCAGCAAGAGCTGTAAGAGCAAAGCCTGGGCCGACTTCCACAGCAGAGACTGCGGTGCCCTGACGGCCATCGGTAAGTCCTGGGGCCGGCCAGGCTGCTTGTGGGCCTGCTGCTTCTAAGGGCACAGGCACCAACCCGGGGGTGGGGTGGGGTGGGGTGGCTGAGTGAGGGTCCCCATCTTCCTTGAAACCTGTGTGATCCAAGCCACTTTCCAGAATCTCCAGTTGGGTTTGTGTGAGGACAGGGAGGCACTGAGCCAACCTGGCCTTTCCCCACCTAGAGTGGACGCCATGCCCCATGTGCCCGTGGCTCCACTGGACACCTGGGCCCCCTGGTGGACATGGGCTTCCCTGGGCCACCTACACTTGGGCTGCTACAGGAAGGCTCCCCATAGCCACCCCCTCTCCCTCCCATCCCTCCCTTGCCAGGTAGTGTTCTGAGAGCGGCCTCTCGGGCAAGGCTGGGACTTGGCTGGGTGGGCTCTTCCTCAGGACTTGTCCTTGGTGCAGACAGAGGGGCTGACCGGCCCTTGCCCTTTGGACTCTGCCCCAGAAGCCAATCCTCTCTGAGCTCTGACGTTCCCCATCATCCCCGTCCCCCTCTCTGCAAAATGGGGCCTTTAGTAACAGGCCCTCTATGGGGTGCACCCCAGACCTTGGTCACAGTTCCTTGGGCTCAGGGACCCTAGGGACACGGATGAGAGGCTTCGAGGCTCCACCTTTGAAGTGCATTCAACTGAGTAACCCACATGTGACCAGGGCACAAGGCATTGCCTGGCACCGCACCCTAGGGCTCTCGGCACCAGCTGTGCAGGGGAGCCAGCACAGAGCACACAGACTGAGCTCTCATCCAGGTGGTATGGCCACGAGGGCGAGGTGCATCAGGGTCACTCTCCTGCACCCGCCTGCGCCTCCTTGGGGGGTGCCCCTCATGAACCTCCTCTCTGCCAGCGCCTTGCCCAATCTACCTGGAGGAAGAGAACCACAGGAGGGAAGATTCTCTGTAAAGGAGCATGCTCCTTGCCAAAGCCGCGAGTTTCACCTGCCGACACCTGCACCTGGGGGCACCTGGGGCTGCCTCCAGCCTAATGCAGGACGTCTGCACGAAGGGCTATGGCTCCTGACTGCACAATAAAGTGGTCCCACTGGGTGTGTTTTTAACCCTGTTTGTGCTGCTCAGCTGTACACGGGCCAGCCCAGAGCTTCCAAAGGGCATCCTTGCTTCTCATCTCCATATGGGCCTGGCCATCTTTGGGCAGATGCGGGTCAGACCTGGAGCCAAGGTCACTACTAGAAGGTGCTCCTCTGCTTTGGGGACACGTGAGGCTTTCCCAGGAGCCCGCATCTCTGCGCTCCATCCCAGGCTCAGAAGGGACAGGGCGAGGGGTGTCACTCCCCTTCCTCCCCAAGGCTTCAGGGTGTTGTCAGTGTGTGGCAGATGTGTTTGGGGGGGGGGGTGGTAGTGACAGTAGGTGTGAAGTAACCAGGACCCAGATGGAGGAGGCCTGGGGTGACCATGAGCCAGGATCACGGCATGAGGAGAGTGGGCCATGGGTGGTGGGCTTGCTTTTACGGAGGGGCGTGGGAGGGGCAGTGGGAATGAGGGCAGAGTGCTGGGGGCAGGTGGGACGGGTTGGGGAAGGGGCAAAGGAGCCTGTGCAGGGCTTCAGCCAGACTGACTCCTTGCTGGTCCAGGCAGTCCTGCCCACAGTCATGGTTTTGCCTGGTTTTCCTGGTCTCTTATCGGGAAGTTTGCTGGGGGCTCCGGACGATGTTCCTGTAAGGGGTGAGGAAGCCGCTTGGGCAGAGGGGACAGGGACCCTGTGCTGCACCCAGTCACAACCCCATGATGTGACCTTGGGTGAGTGGGTTCCTGGCTGGGGGGCACTTTCCTGGTGAGGCCCTGGGGGTAGGTGTGAACCCCACAAGAAGGTGTGGGTGGCTCCCAATACATCTGCCAGCAGGGAAAACACTCCTAATGAGCATTTGTGAATTCACGTCGTACTTGTGAGCAGAGCTTACTGCCGGAAGGTGCTCCTGTGCTCTGGGGACGTTTGGGGGCTTCCCAAGAGCCCACATCTCTGCTCCATCCCAGCTCCACCCCATGCGAAAGGAAGAAAAGATAAATGACATTCATCCTGACACCTGGAAGTTACCGTAGTGACACTGCTGTGTGTCCTGCCAACCCCCTCTGTCTGTACAGACGCATGCACACATACTCATACAAGCTTGGGCAGGATACACATGCATACCCACATGCCACACACGTACACTTGAAAGGGAAAGCATGCCCTGTATGTTCTAAAATAAGCCATGAACATCTATCTTTGCTATTAACCATTTTTCTGCAACATAACTTTTCCCAGGTGCAGTTTTATTTTTGTGCTGCAGGCAATATTTGCTCATTGTTAGAAAAGACAACAGTGAAAACTAGCCTGACCTTCCACTCAGTGATAGGCATCCTGAACAAGTTCTTTCTGATTTAACACATACACACATACACACAAACACACACACACACACACACACACACACACACACACGCACGCACGCACACGCACACGTGTGCATCCTCAACACCCTGTGCACATTGTGCTTTTTCACACCCCCACTTTTCATGCAAACGGCTATTTTGTGACCTTGACCTACCTTTCCCACTCTGTGTCATCTCGCACGTGTCCACCCAGGGCCTTGCTGATGGGCATTTATGTCATTTTGCTCATTTGTCAGCATGTGGCACATGCCTTTCCCTTTGGTGGACCTCAGAGGCCAAGGGTTGGGATTTCAGGAGTCTCCCGGGTTGGTTCCCGCGCTCCCTGGGAGGGATAGAGCCCGTCTGCCCTGCGCTCCTCAGGAGTGACGGTTCCCGTGTCCTGAGGAATTCGTGGAAGTGTTAACACCCTCACCCTCTCCACACCCCATGGCATTTGATTCCCACATTCCTGTCGGTTGAGCGGGTGTGGCTCTCCCTGACTTGCAGGAGCTCCCTGGAGCCCAGGACCCTCCTCACACCTTCTCTCCCCCCATTTGACTTGCTGCCTGGGATTTTCTCTTCTGTGGGTGCTGCATCTGTCCTGAGCTTCAGGGTCTGGTTTGCTGGGGACTGAGGAAGCCACCCCAGATGAGATCATAGGGGGCGTGCACAGCCTCAAGCATTCTTGTTTTACCTGCAGTTTTGTAAGCAGCCTAGAATTAATTTGTGTGTGAGAGGTGAGCGCCCCCGCAGCCAGCACATCCCCAGTGACTGGTGGTCATTGTCACTGCACCGGAGCTCCAGGTGCCGCAGGCGCAGGCCGTGCTCCGCTGGTTAACCTGCATCCCTGGGGCCCGCCTCCATCGGCTCATCCTTGTGAAATGTGCGTGTGCCACCCACACTCACTCAGATAAACAATGTCTTGTTAGACCTTGTCACTCCTTTGTTTGGGTGGGGACACATGCTCTGGGCAGTGGTGGGGTTGTGCTGGGGTTTGATGGTTTAACCTCATTTAGGATTCCCATCCACTGCTCGTGCCCTCTCACCTCACATCCAGTCCTTCGGGAAATCTGCTCAGCTCTTTGCAATCGGGCTGCTTCCAAAATATGCCGCTGCCACCCCTAGCCCCTGCTCCAGTGCCACAGAGGCCAGCTGGATTGCCCCTGTGTCCAAGTGCATGATGTCCATCAAAGTCCTTGCTGCTTCCCCCGGCCCCCACCTACCTGGAGCGCTCCCTCTCCTGCTCCCAGATGGAGGCCACAGCATCCTCTATCCTTTGGGCATACTTGTGTGGTGAGCACTGCCCTCTGCCCTGCATGCTCTGGGCACCCAGAATAGGATAAAGGACAGGGTGACAGGTCCCCGGTAGGACCTCACTCTACAGGGGAGACTGCTGTTCATGAGGGATGAGTACTGTCCGCCAGCCCATAGGGTGGGTCTGTGCTCACAGCCGGTGCAGAGAGAGTCCAGGCACTCATACATGGGGTGACCCAGCTAGGAGTCCCCAGGTTCACCTCATGTCATGTGTCTCCTACCCACACTGAGTGACATCTGGTGGCCGTGATGCATGCTTGTCCTGCGTGCTGGGAAGTCGGCTCCAGGCTCTGCAGACGCAGTGTCCCTGTCCGTGCCTTTCCAGCATCCGTGGCTCTTTCTTTATCCCTCCACGGCACACGGGCTGGTGCTGAGTGGTGTTAGGTGACAGTGGCAGCTGCAGGCCTCCTTGTGACTTTTTGAAATGCTCTCAGTCACCACCTTCTCAAAAGACACGAGGCACTCTGTCTTCCGGATCGTTCCGGTAGAGTCAGTCATTCGACGTAAATCTTTAACTTCCTTTTGGACTACATTGATCTGTCTGCTATGGCGGCAGGGTGGCGCGGCACACCCACACCCATCTGGCCCGCAGCCTCGTGTCCTCGGGAGGCTGACTGCCCGGGGAAGGCCGCCCACCCCTACCATCCTCACCACTTCTCTCCTCCGGACTTCTTGCTCCTCGGGAAATTAGGTTGCCTCTATCTTCGGAATGTAAGGGAACTGGCCACTTCTCTCCACATCCTTGGCAGTTGCTGTGGCACCTGGAGAGGGCACCTCGTGGCCCTACTTTGTGCCAAGCTCTGTACCACCTGGCCCAGCCCCCACGAGGTCCATGTGGCGAGCAGTTAGGTGGGCTGGATGGGAGGCAGGACTACAGAGATGTAGTGGGGTGTTGCAGGGTGGCAGATGGCGATTTCAGAGCAAGCATGGAAGCCGGGGCTGCGGGTCCTGGTTAGATGGAAGGTGGGGTGGAGTGGGAGGTGGAGGGACCAGTCTGGAGGACACCACTCCCTGAGTCCCGTGCCTGAGGGGTGACCAAGTAAGGTCAGGGGAGGAGAGAGGGCCAGGAAGATGAGAGTGGAGGGAGAGGGTCAGCTGGGGAGGAGCCCTGGAGACCAGAGAGGGTGTTGGTGTTGGGCTGGAATGTTGGTGATGTCAACAATGGCCTGGAATTTGCCAGCATCAGGATTCCTCCCAGAAGCCAGTGTGCTGTGCTCTCTGGAGAGAGGGGCGGTGAGAGTGGCCAGTCGGGTGCCAGGAAGCATGGAGAAACCATATGGCAGGAGCAGAGGGTTTCCTTCCACAGAACAGAGCCCACCCGCACACCCTGGGAGCCGAGGGAGCCGGGCGCCTGCCCCCCCTCCTTCCATCCTGCTGCGCCTCCTCTGGCCATGGGTGTAGGCTGCCCTCCACCCCCACTGCCGAGGTCCTGGCTTAGTTCCATGCGTAGTTTGTGTTCTTATTCATGGTCTTTCTCCGGCGCTGTGGTGGCCCGTCGTGCCCTGCGGCTCTGTGTCCTGGCGAAGTAGCTCCCCCTCCCCCGTCACGTGTTCTATGTCTTCTCCGGGTTGTGAAGCATGGATTTCCGTGTTTCAGTCCTTTCATTCAGAACACGCTGTTTTGATTGCAGCGTGCCGCAGGGACCCGTTTTCTCTTTTCCCACGGGGATCACCAGGGGCTGGGCCCCGTTTGCGAGCGGCCTCCTCCCCCCTCTCCTCTGGCCCTGGGGACACTGCAGTGTCCAGAATGTCAGACAGCATCTGTTGCCTGGGGTGGGTCCAGCTGCCACGCTGGGGATGAGGCTCCAGGCTCTCCTCTCCACGGGGGCACCTTGGTCCCACCTCCAGGTTCTTACGGCTCCTGCCAGCCCACCTCCGGGGTCACCCACCTTCTGCAGGGAATCTAACCCTCCGCTGCACTTGATGCTGTGTCTAGTCTCTTTGTTTTTGTTTAAAAAAATAGACTCGTTCTCACCTTACAGTTTTCATCTCTCCATTTCCCTGCCTGAGACCACACAACACTCAGCTGCCCTCACCTCCCAGGCCCCGGGACTGGCCTCCGCCCTGTGCTGTGGCCTCTCAAACTAGACTCCCCATGTGTTTTCTCTAGTTTTTTTGTTCTCACACTGAATCGCCGGTCCGGTTCCTGGTCGCTGTGTGTTTTGAGATCTTGCTGGCTTGTCTCTCTGCTTCCCCAGGTTGGGTATGGAAACGGGTTTATGCTGGAAACCAGGAAAGCCCCAGTTCATGGTTTCAGGCCTCACAAAGAAGGTGGAAGCGTTTAGATTCTCTGAAGTTTTCACTTTGGTGTGGGGTCCTGTCTGGGAGAGGTCTCATATGTGCAGAGTCGGGGAGGGCTGGAGGGCCAGCTGGTCTCCCGGGATCTCACTCTCCAGTGCCCGTCACCTCCCTAGACCCTGTCCCCATCTCTGGCAGCCTTGACATACAATTTGCCACCTGCCTTTGGCTTCCAGCAGGAAGACAGACCTTGTTCTCGCCCTGTTATTACCGTATTTGCTGGCGTATAAGACGATTTTTTGGCCCTGAAAAATATGCCTCCAAGTGGGGGGTAGTCTTATACGGCGAGTATATAACAAACTCTGTATTTTTAGTGGAAATGTTAGGGGGTCGTCTTATACGCCCAGTCGTCTTATACGCCGGCAAATACGTATTTTTCAGGGCCAAAAAATCATCTTATACGCCGGCAAATACGGTACTCACTATGGAAGGAGGGTGGTCATCAGGATGTCTGTGGCCTTCCAGATTCCCTCGAGGAATGATGGGCGGGCCAGGCTTGGGAGAGGACAATGATGGTCTGGGGCCTGGCCCATGGTGGGCAGGACTAAGACCCCTAACGCGGCCCAGCGGGTTGTCCTGTGCCAAATGCCCACCTCACCTGTGTCCTCCCTTTCCACAGAAAGAAACTATAGGTTGGAGATGAGTAACAAGTTCAAGAAGCCCTCGAAGAAGTCCCAGATGAAGACAATGTATACCAACTACAATCAGGAATGAATCATGGCTGCCCACCTGCCCCGAGGCTGAGTGGGCCCCAGTGCCCAGGAAGGGGGAGCTGGCACCAGGCACCCTGGGCTCATGGAGGCCAGGGGAGCAGGCAGCCACTTGCTCTACAGGTACTCCCAGCCCCCCTGCACCCAGCTGTCAGGGCTGCAGCACCGGGGGAGCCCCTCTGTGGAGCCTCATTCTTCCCTCCAGGGTGTGCTGTCCACTGTGCCGAGGGGCCCTGCCCCGTGCACTCTGGGGGTCTGGGCTGGCGGCACGGAGCCCTCAGCGCTCCAGGCTTCGGGGAAGAAAGGCTTTGCTGAATGTCTGCCAGGCTGCTGGTGTGGGCTGTGACGCCCAAATAAAGGGACCCAGCAGCAATTCATGTCTGTGTTGGCTTCGTCTCTAGACGAGGGGCCGGGCCTTGCACACAGTGGCACCTGGGCAGGGGGAAGGGGAGAGGGCAGGGCTGGCAGCTTTGCCACAAGGACCATGCAGCCTCGGCTTGCAGGGGCACGGTGGCTGGGGCAGTGGTTCCACTCTGGCGAAAGATGCAGGGCACAGCGGGACTCTAGAGCCAGATTGGACCGGGCCACCAGACTTGCCACCAGGCCTGGCCTCAGGACAACATCGGTCCCCCTGCCCCGGCTTCCTGGGCATCTCCAAGGATCCTTGGCAGGAACTGGAACTTCCCGGGCAACGTATGAGGGGAGATGTGGGTGGCAGAGGGGCCTGGGCCTTTTCCTTCTTCAGGGCACCGCATCCTCCTGGGGTGGGAGGAGGACCCTCAGACCCTTCACTCTGCAGCCTCCAGGCTACCGTGCTAGGTACAATCGCTTCACCTCCCGATAGGCCCGGAGCCCCACTGTGCGGTGCACAGCCCGTGGGGATACACGCTTGCTGCTGGGCTGTGCAGGGAGGGATCACAGCAGCCACACGAGGTCTCCAGCCTTTTTATTCAAACAAGGACACAAGAACATATGTCACCAGCTGACACCACTCGGCAGGACACAGCAGGACTAGCCACTGCCTGGCTAGCCCTTCCAGAGACCCATGTGAGGCGAGGACAGCACAGGCCCCCTTGGGCCCTCCCATGCTGCACAAGGGCACCGTCCTGGCACACCAGTCACCGCCCAAACCCTCGAGCCTGGCTGGCCCTCGCCCACAGGGAAGGAGGCTCTGGGCCCGGTCCCCGCCCCAACACTTCAGGGTCAGCACGGGGTGAGGGTGCCTGTGGACTGGGCTACCTGGTGGAGCTCGGCTGGAGGCCTGGACCCAACACACCAAGAACGGTGCCAGGGGCACCAACCCCTCCACGGAAAGCAAAGTGGTGCTAAGCGGCCTGCTCGGGACGCTGGCTCTACCCATGCTGGCTCCGCACCCCCCGGGCCATCTGGGCCCACCTTCTCCTTGCCCGAGCCCCTCTCTGGCAGGGTTCCAGCCCCCTCCCCAGGGCTGGAGGCAGCTGGGGCCCAGGAAGGAGGGCCCCCAGGCCTGTATGAACAGGGGGGTATGCCCAGATCCTGGGCCCTCAGGAGGTCATATTTCAAAAGCTATTTGGGAGGAGCTGAGAAAGCTCCCAGTGAACATGGATGAGAAGCATCTGTACATGTCTGCACATCTGGAAAAGCCCTTAACTGTCAAAGCTCCCCCCAGGCTCCCTGCAGTGCCAGGGCTCACTGGCCCCGAGCTGAAGTTTCACCTGCCATTATTCAGCATCCCTGCGGCCAGGTGATGGCCATGGGTTGCCGCCAGCCCTGGCCTATGTTACCCTGAGCTGGCCCCTGGCCCTGGGTGGGGACAGGAGGGAGGATAGGTTTCCCCTCCCGCATCTTAAAGTCCCTAAGCAGACTGTGGACCCCGCCCATGTGTGAAGGGGGAGGCTCACCTTTGCAGAGGGCCCCCGCTTGCTCTTCCTGGATGGCCAGGAGCAGCAAGCCCACCCACAGACAACCGAGTGCAGAACCCAGGATACATGGCTATGCCGGCTGCTGCTCACGGCACACCTGAGGTCCTCGCAGCTGGTCTTCGGCAAGGAGGTCTGCAGGGACCGGCAGCACCTTGCCAGACAGGCTCTCACCTGACTCAGGGTTCGGGGAGGGGGAGGGGGGGCTATGGCATCACAGGGTGGAGGCCTGGCTGCATATGAAGGGTTCGTGCATAATCTCAAAGGCCCTCAAGGTCTCAGGTGGCAGAGCCCTGACGCCCTCTTGGGGATTCTTGGGGCACCGAGGGGTGGGTCCTACTTTCTGACATCGGGAGCCCCTAGTTGTCATGGAAGGAGGCAGAAGAGGAAGGCACAGGCTCAGGGTGCCTCCCCCCAGGCCCTGGCACCGGTCGGTGATGGTGCAGGGCGCCGGGGAGAGGCTTGTGGGCAGACAGGGGCCCAGGAGGGAGGCCCCTGGGCCTGCGTGAACAGGGGCAAGCTCAGATCCTGGGCCCATGGAAGGTCCCTGAAATACATGGCTTTTGGGGATATTGCTCCCGGCTGACCTGAGGACCTCGCACAAAAGTAAGAGCCAGGGTGATGGCAAAGCCAGGTCCGTGGGGCCAGCGCCACTCACCCTGCCCCCCAGTGCGTCACAGACAGCCAGCCCCTTGCTGTCCCTCTCTGTCCTGCCCTGGGCCTCTAGGACGAGGGGAATTAAATATCGTCTGTTCGTGTTTTGGCAAAGTCAGTCCTTGGCCTCAGTCCCCGGGGCTGGGAGCAGTTACCGCCACCGGGGCCTGGCCGCTGAGAGAAGCAGGGTGAGGAGGAGGGCCAGGAGGGCCATGCAGGGCTGGGGGCAGCCTGCGGCTGAGGTCTTCCGGCCCTCCCGCTCCGACAGGCCGGGGAGGGCGTGGGTCAGGGTTGTCCGCGAGCTGGAGTTCTTCTTGTTGACCCTCCGGCCGCAGATGTCTTCGGGGCAGCCGTCCCCACTACCCGAGCTGCTGCTGCCATCGTCACCTGGGGAGGAAAGGAGGCTCGGGCAGGCCAACCTCGCCCTGGGACCGCAGGTGCAGTGTTCCTGCGTGTGGGCCTCCCGTGCTAGGTGGCATCCTGCCCAGGGCAGCTTGCACTGCCTTGGTTTGCCAAGGCCGGATGGACATCCTGGCCAGGTCTCAACTGTGCTTGAGGACTGGTAGGGGGCTGGGCAGCAGCAGTGCCCTCAGAGCCACCGGAGGCCCAGGGACTGGAAGGGCCCCTTCCCCTGCCACCTTCTGCAGTGGGGTGGGGCTTCATGGCACCCCCATGGCCCTCAGCCCCCCTGGCATCGTCCCCACCCCCAGCCGGTGCCCGGCCCTCACTGGCGTCCTGGAAGTCTGCGTCCTCGCCATTGTAGGCACTGCGCAGCCGGTTGGTCATAATCTTCAGCTGCATGATCTGCTGGCGGATGGTCATGTCGGGCTTGGTGATGTCCACCTCCACCTCGGGGTTGTTGATCTGGTTGGCTAGACCGTCACCCATCACCTCGGGGAGATACCTGGGGCCAGGAGGGCAGCCCTGGGTGACTGCCCGAGTCCCAGCAAAGCGGCACCACCCAAGCACTCCCCTCCTCCCGCCCAGGTGACGGCACGTCTGAGACCCCCCTCCCAGTGCCCTTCAAGTGCCAACAGGAGCCCACGAAGGCCCCACAGCAGTGGGTGTGGACACACTTGCATGGTGTGTGGGGCGAGGAGTTGGCTTAGGACAAGGATTTGGCCCTCGTCCCCGCTTTCTGTGTCTGCTGTGTGCCCCAGGTCAGGCACGGCCCTGTGCACCACACAGCACCCGGTGCCTCAGGCCAGACCACGGGCCCCTGAGAACTCATGGGAAGGACTACCTGTGGTCAGCCAGGTGGCACCTACCGGCCCTTGGCCATCCCGTTCCAGCAGCGGTCGTCGCTGGAGGCACTCATGGCCATCTTCTCACTGCACAGTGTCCCTGGGAGGCTGATCCAGAAGTCCTGGGCGTCGCGGAGCTGGGCTTTGGCTTCAGAGACCTGCAGGGCAACCGTCAGGCCTCTGGGGGCCCTGGTCCTGCCTACCCTCCCCTTCCCCATCCCCTAGGGCTGGACCAGCTGAGGGGCCACTCACCAGCTTCTCCAACACGTCTACATATGGCTTCTCCTGTAGTGCCAGCTTGCCCCGTGGCCGCTTCTCCTCAGACCCTGGGCTGTGAGGGTTCACCTTTGGGTTCCCGCAGCCCTGGATGACCTGGGGGGAGACCACAGGGGTCCTGGAGGGGCACGAGGCCATGTCTGGGACACCCCTCCCATGCTGACCACACCCTCCTGCCCGCACCTTGGCCGTGAGCGTGTCTCTGTTGTCCAGGAGGGCATTGATGGCCTCCGCCAGCCACAGATGCACGCTGCCGATGACGTTCTCTGCGCCCGCCGGTCCCCAGAACTTGTTGGTGATGAGCACCATGGAGTCTGGCACAGGCGTGGGCACACACAGGCAGTTTGTATGTCTGCATGCTGGCCCACCTTATGTCAATGCGTGCAAGCTCATACAGGTTGACACGAACATACCGCACTGGCCTACCACACGTCAGTTCAGGTACATGTCAGCTCACACATGTTGCTATGGATGCATGCTGGCTCCATATGTGTATATATCAGTGCATGTGTGTTGGCATGTGTCTTTGTTGACCCACACCATGCTAGCACATATGCACATCAGCATGTACCTATTGTCCTACTACATGTTAGCCCATGTGCGTGCCAGCTGACCCACATACCAGCAACATGCATGTTAGCTCATGCATATGTTGACCCACTGTGTCAATACATGCTGGCATATGTGCATGTTGGGCACTTGCCCAGTGGGGAAGGGCAGGAACGATGACTCCATAGGGCTCCCTCCCACACAACTGCCTGTGTCACACCACCCAGACATTCAGAAGGAATCCTTGCCCCTGAGAACCATCTGCCTCCCAGGGCCCTGGCCGCGTTGGCAGGTGGTGGCAGTGAGGGCTCACCCAAAAGGTTCCTCCACTCGGCGTCCAGGTCGGCCTGGTTGGCCAGGCAGCCCTTGAGGACGTTGCGGCAGTAGTCGGGGCAGGGCCGGGCGCCGGGGACCCCCAGGCAGTGTGCGCAGTACAGTAGCTTCATGACGGCCCTCGAGCACTCGGGGCCCAAGGGCACCTGGAGAGCCAAAGCAGCCTCAGCACCTGGTGGTGGGTGCCCAGCCCCCCAAGAAGCCCCAGGGTAGGGGCTGTGGATGGTAGCCAGGTGGCCTCAGTTCTGCTCCAACCACAGTGGGGCCTGGCCTGGCCCTTCTCGGGGGTCCTTTCTCTTCCCAAGAGGGTGCTGGCCCTGGGGGCACTCGCCCCGATCATCACTCCCTGGCACACTGTGTTACTCACCCTCCCAGGGAAACCTTCCTGGAATACAAGTGCCATGCAGATGAGAGGACCAGAGTCAGGGCCGAGGGGTAGCTTGCTAAAGGACCGCAGCTGGGGGGGGTAGGGGGCTCACACCCAGGGCTGTGTGGTCTGAGATGAACGCTCTCCCACACCTATTATCAGGTGAGTCTGACGTGGGCTGCCCAATGGGGCAAGGCACCCGCGGTCTGCCTGGCCTCGGGCCCCAGCCTGCTTTAGTCTCCTGTCCTCCTGACCTCTTCGGCTGGATCAGCATCAGCCCTAGACCCTTCTTGCTTTCCTTCCTGCCTGACACCCAGCCTGGCCCAGAGTGGAGCTCACATCTTCTAAGGTGCTGTTGGAAGGTCCCTGGGCAGCAACCCGGGATCAGGAGGGGGCCCAGGGGTCCAGGGGGGCTGGGGTTTGAAGCAGCGGGGCAAGGTTTGGGTCCCCGAGGGGCTTCTGAGAGCCCCAAGGCAGCTGGGCGCACCTGGGCCACCTTCCGGACCACGTCGCCAGCCACGCCCAGGCCCTGCACGAAGGAGCGTGTGGCTACGAAGGCACGGGTGGCCCTCAGGCGCAGCTCGCGAGGGGCATCGCCGAAGGGCCGCAGGGGCTCGGCCTGCTTGCCCAGGCAGTCCAGGTAGTCGTCCGGCAGCAGCAGTTGAGGGTGCAGTTGCCTGAAGAGGCGCTCAAGCAGGCGGGCCCAGAACTCGGCCAGCGCGTCCTCCAGGTGCAGGTTGGCCCCGCGGGAGTAGAGGCGCAGCTCCGCGTACAGGTCCCGGAAGGCCTTGGCGTTCTGGGTGTACAGCTCCCCGAAGGCGCCGGGGAAGGAGTCCTGCAGCGCCCGCTCAGAGTCGTTCAGCAGATGCTGGAAGTAATCTGGGCATGGGGAGGTGGCCGTGAGGTCCCCCCGCCCCGGTGCCCCCCACAGGACAGACCCGGGAGGGCTGGGTGTTTCGTTCACGTCCCACCCGCCCCTCCCCAGGTGGTGGGGGAAGGCTTTCTCCGAGGCTCATCCTCCGCGGCCCGGATAGCGTGGCCGACCCAACAGGAACAGGTGGGCTCTAAGGAGCTGAGGCCAGTTAAAGCTGGCCAGGACCAGCGGGCACGTGGAGATTACCTCGGGGTCCCTGGCTCCCTGAAGTCTGTCAGGCCAGCTGTTGTGGACAGGAGTCCAGGAGCTGAGATCCACGGGCCTCAGACAAAAGCCACTCGGGCCCCTGGGTCTCTCTGCTCAGGCTTGCTGCCCCATCCCTTCCAGCACCGCCCAGTGCCTTCTCCTTCCACAGAGACCTCAGTTCAGAGGCCACTTCCTGGTGGTGCCCCTCCCTCTAGTGATGCTCTCACTCAGGCATCATCATGTTGTCCTGACATTCACTGCCTAGGCTCTCGGCCCTGGCCCTCGGTTCTCTGCCTGTGAGGGACTCGGAATGAATGACAAACCGCCAAACTCTTTCTGCCACCCCCCCAGGGCAGGCCCAGCACTCTGGCCCAACCCCCGCCGCCCAGGCCCAATCGTAACCCTCACACTGAGCTCCCCGGCTCCAGGCCACCTGGTGGCAAGCACAAGGCTGGTCTCAGGAGAGCACCACCTGTGAGAGGAGCCACCTCCGGGCAGAGGAACTCCCCTCTGAGGGCCTGAGGGCAAGGATGGCTCCACACCCCCCGAACATGCCCGAGGACTGGGCTGTGTTCACCACGGGTGGGTGCAGAGGCCTCAGACTCTGGGGCTCATGGGTCCCTGCGTGCAGGTAGCCTTCTGCTATGGGGACCCCCAAATCTAAGATCCAGCCCCAAAGCACTACCCCAACCCCCCTCTGACTCCACCTCACCAAGTGAGACCCCCGCCCCCCAGCTCCTCCAGGACACTGGTTCTGTGCCCCGCGGTCCCTGAGCCCCGGGGCCCACTCACCGTCGAAGCTGCGCAGCTGAGCCGCCAGCGTGGCCTGCAGGGTGCGGCTGCTGTCCAGGAGCGCAGTCTCCAGCTCAGCACGGCTGCGGTTGGCCAGGTTCTCCTCCATCTCGCTGGTGCAGCAGGTGTAGCCCTGGGGGCAGATCCGCAGGTGCTCGCCTGCAGGGAGGGGGAAGGGGGCACTGTGTGAGACAGAGGAGGGGTGGGAGGCTGGGGGGCATGGACCCAGGCCGAGGGCAGCCATGGGACCAGAACTGGCCTCAGGCTGGTGGGGTCTCCTAGGCAGTGGGCGTGGATGGCAGGCCCCAGAGTGGGCACAGCTCAGGTGCCGGTGCCTGGGGGAAGGCAGGGTGGGGCCTGAGCGACCCCCAGCCCTTCCTTTGCAGGCCCTCACCTACAGGCCCTCCTGGGAGGACCCGGTATGGGCACAAAGCAGGAGTGCAGAAGAGTGAGCCCAGGGCAAGATGTTGGATGTCATCCCCACGCTGCTGCCACCATGCACTGAGGAGGGAGGGCCATTTGGGGGCCAGTGGCAGCTCAAGTCACCTGTGTACCCCAGCACTGAGTGGCCTTGAGGTCCTGTGTGTGGGGGAGGGGCTGGGCTGCCAGACTCAAAGCTCACTAGAGGACACTGCCTAGTGTCCCTCGCCTGCCCGGGCCCAGGCCGAGGATGGGGAGTGAAAAGGGGATCCCTGAAGGGCAGGCAAAGCAGCCTCAGCCTCCTGGACCCCAACACCACGTGGGGTTCAAGGTCCCACTGAATAGGAGGCCTGGGTGGACCCGGCCTACCATGGGGTGCCTGGTGACGGACAGTTCTGGGCTGGCCGGAGGCACTGGCTCCAAAGGGTGCAGACTACCCAGGCCAGGACAGGGCTGGGAACAGTCTGCCGGAGGGCCTGATGTGAGCCGTCCCCGCCAGCAGGCCGTGTACCCTTCAAGTGTGTGTCCCCCTTTCTTGCACCTTCAGCGGCCCGTCACCCCTCGTGCTGCAGGTTCCCAGCAATGCCCTGTTCAGTTTCCCTGGCCGGTCAAGGACAGGCTGAGTCAGCACAGCCTGGCAGGGAGGGTTACTCGTGGGAGAGGGAACACTGTACCTTTAAAAACGTGCTAGTCCCGGGTTTATAGCAACTATGGTTTTGAGGTGGGTGCTGGGATCCCATTTCATAGACCAGGAAACGGAGACGGGCAGAAATTGGGTTTCGCGACCAGGCGGCTCAGGCTGCAGGTCCCCACACCCACTGGGGGCACCCTGAAGCCCCACTGGTCCCACCCTCTACTCACAGCCCCCTGTCCAGCCCACTCACTCCCCACGGGACTGGTGCCGGCCTGGGCTGGGCTGGAGTGGAATGCAGGCAGGGTCTGACCTGGGCATAGGCTGGGTGGACCAGGGGCCGGGGTCCCCCTGTGCACAGCTCTGGGGTGGCGGCAGGGCTTCCAGGGTACTGAAGCCGTCCTGAGGTGGGGAGTCCCCAGGTGACCTAAAGTCAGCACCTGGCCCAGGGCCTGAGCTGGACAGAAGCCTGGGCGGGGGGAGGGGATAGCCTGGAAGTGATCCCGTCAGGCCCATATGAGGGTCAGTGCTGACAGACAGATGCAGCATCAAGATCACGTGTGTGCCCCACACCTTGGAGAGCCCCAGGCTTGTGGGGGTGCAAAGTCGGGAGTCTGGAACCCAGCCCCCAGGGTGAGTAAGGCCGTCAGGTCTCCTGGCAGCCAGCTGGAACAAGACATGCAGCCTGGATCCCCAGGGCCTGGCAGAGAGGAGGTACCCCATCCCTGTCCTCCTTCCTTGGGGGGCGGGGGGACAGGCACCCCCAGGCAGGGAGGGCTGGGACACGAGCACGTTTTCAGCTACCGCCCTTCCCTCTCGGCTGCGGCCACTGACCGATGTGTGGACCAGGACCCTGGCCAGCAGGGGCAGGAAACAGCGCGCAGGGCCCTCTCCCCAGGGGTCCCGGAGGCAGAGCAGGGCAGATACCGAGCTGTCTCCCAGAGGGTAGAACCTGGTGGTGGAATGGGGCTGTGTGCAGCCAATCAGGAGGATCCTGAACCCCCTACCCCATACTGACCAGAGAACCCCCACCCTGCCAGCCTCCCCAATAACAGGGGCCAGCAGAGCACCCGTTGGCACCTGCTGCTCAGAACCATCAGGCTCCTGGTGGTGCTGGGGGTGGAGGTGGGTTGGGGGCATGCCCCGGGGGCGAGTTGCCAGCCTGGACTCGGCTGTGAGGGGTACTCAGGCCAGGCTGGCCGGGTCCTGGAGCTGCGGGCTCTTTGGATATAGCTCTTCGGACGGGTGGGCTGCAAGGGCTTATGCCCCTGTGGGCCAGAGGGGCAGCAGCATCCGGCTGGCTGTCCTCCTTCCGGGATCCTCCTGGCCTCCTGGTGGTCACCCACCCTGTCCTGAACCCTGACATTTATGTAGACAGCAGAGAGGGAGGCCGAGTCCAGAAGTGAGTACAAAACATGCCAGACGCGGGAACTCCCTCAGGGAAGGCTCTGAGGGTTCCCTGGCCCTGTGAGCCCACCTGCCGCTCACAGCCATGAGCTGGCCCCCCGGCCTTGCCTGGCCACCTCGCCCAGCCGCCAGTGACCTGCGCTGTTCCGGTAGCCCCAGCACAGCCCCCGTCCCTCCCTCCCTCCTCGGACACACACGGGAGTGAAGACACGGAGCCAGAGCTCGGGCACCGGCCTGGGGCCTCCGGGCAGGCTGGGCCGAGGCCGTCCTCCCAGCCCGCTCGGGGCAGACGCAGCGGCTGGCAGTCAAGGTGCGAGGCTTTGCCCTTCCCCTACGCCCAGCCCTGGCCCCTCTCGGCCTGAGTGTAGGTCATCCGTTGGCCCTGGACATCAGGTTGGCAGAGGTGGGCTCTGCAGGGCACCCCCTTGCAATGCAAGCCTGCCCCCTCCTGGTCAGAGCCAAGGGGCGCTGGAGGGTGGTCTGCCAGAAGGGATGAGCTCCCTGACCTCGGAGGTGTGCAAAGCAGATTGAGGGATTCTCCCCTTGCCATTCCAAGCCTTTCTACTCCCAAACACCTACATCTTCTCTCAGCTCAACACCTGGAGAAGGGTGAGGACCAGGGCAGGGGTCTGGTCCTGCCCTCCCCGGAATCCACTCTGAAGCTTCCAAGTGGACCTCTCTTCGCCAGCCTAGTCCCCCCGACTTGGCCTTTCCCTCCCCGCTGAGCCCTCCAGGGGCACTGAGGCTGCTCCCCGAGCTGGCCAGCGAGCCCCCCTCCTTCCTGCCAGGTCCCTTTGCTGGGTGCTTGACAGCTGGCTCCATCTTTCCAGAACTCTCCCTTCTCTCAGTTTTTTTGTTTTTGCGGGGTGGGGCGGGGGGAGAGGAGAGGAGAGGGCTGTTGTTTCGGACCGCCCATCCTGCTCCTCAGTTAGGTGCCTGCACTGGCTTCTCTGGCTGGGGTTCAGACCTCCTGGGTCCCCCCCACCCCCAGTCTTTGGCTTCTCCTTACTAACCCCCGTCCGTCAGTCTGTAAGCATCGCACCCTCCTGCCACCTGCTGACACAGCTCCCAGCCCCCCTGTCTTAGGGCAGCGTCCCCATCCCCCAGGGGAGGACGGTGCCGCGCCAAGCCCATCTCTCCAGAAGCTTCCACGGCTCACTCGGGTGTGCAGACTTCTGCTCAACCACCGTTAAAGCCACATCCCAGACGCTCTGCACCCACTGACCCAGCCACCGGGTCTCCAATTCGGGGCGACTCTGGCATGGAAAAGCAGGCAGGGCCCCTTCCCCGCCTCCCCTCTCCTCGGTCCTGGACCCCACAGCAGTCATGGATGGCCGACTTCAGCCGGGGGCGCAGAAAGCTTCCCGAAGCAAAGGCCCTTCTCTGGACAGCTGCCCCATGCCCGCTCCTGATCCTGGACCCCACCCAGATCCAGGAGCAGCGGATCCTCCTGGCACGTCCATCCTGGTGCCCACTGGGCCGGGGCACTGGACACATGATGGAGGGGTTCCCTGGCCACTGCCCACTGCCCAGCTCCAGACCTTTTCTTATCTGTGCCCCCTGCCCCCACCTCACCTTGGGCCCTGGCCAGTCCCCAGGCTGCTGACTGGCCCCTCCAGGAGGGTGGCCTCAGACCCACCTGGCAGAGGACGTTTCTACCCCCTCCCTTACGAACACATCAACAGCGGCATAGCCCCTCCCCCTCAGCTCCCAGCACCCTTCCCCGCCCCTCAGCCACCACCCAAAACAAAGCCCCTCCGCCAGTTCAGCCAAATGGCAGCGTCAGCAAGGAGCCCCTCTGCCACCGGCACAGAGCTCCAACACCCAGTGGGACCAGCAGAGGCATCCACGCTGGGTAGGAGGGGTCCCCCCCCCCAGGCCCACCAGAGGCTCCTGCTGCCGGAGGGCGGCCAGCAGGAGACTGGCCCGGGCTGCGTGGTCCGGGGCAGCCTAACAAAGGCCAGGCGCCTGGTGCCGGTCGCTGGCCACAGGCTGGGCACGGAGGGTCTAGAGAGGCGGCTGCGCTCTGGGCGCGGGGCGAAGGGGGCGCTGCTGCAGCGGGCGCGGTGGCCGCGGTGGCGCAAGGCGGAGGGCGAGCGGGGCTGCGGCAGGGAGGGGAGGGGAGGGGAGGGGGGACGCCATCGGGGGCTGCGGCAGGCAGGGGGAGGGGAGGAGAGCGGAGCGATCGGCAGGGAAGGGGCTTGGGTGCCGCAGTGGGTGCGGCGGGCATCGGGAGGGGGCGGCTGGGAAGGGAGCTTGCAGGGGCTGCAGCGCCGGAAGGGAGGAGGGATGGGTGTGACAGAAGAGGAAGGGGGGCTTGACGCAGTAAGGGGGCTGCGGCAGGCTGCTGGGGGGCAGAGGGAGGGGGTGGGAGGGGTGGCGGGGCGCTGCGGGGATACTGGCGCCGAGGGCCACGGGAACGGGGCAAAGGTGGGCTACTGACGGAGAGAAGGGTCGGCGAGGGGGTGCAGTGTGGATGGAGAGAGGGGGCTCATGATGGGAACCAGGGCGGAGAAAGGAGGAGGATGAGAGGAGGGACAGGGTGGGCTAGGGAAGGGTGAGGGTGAGGGTGTGGTAGCACGGGCCGCGGGTGGGGCCGAGGAGGGGGTGGTGGGACCAGGGGGCTGGAGAGGAGGATGGCGAGGAGGAGGAGGGAGTGGCGGCGGCGGCGGCGCGCCTGGGGATGGGGATGCACTGGAACGCGGAGATGGAAATGGCTATGTGGTGGATGGCAGGCTGCGGCCCGGGCGGGGTCCCCCAGCTCGGATCCCAGCTCCGTGGACGCCACCCAAGCCTTGGCCCTAAAACCCTTCCAGGCGGCGGCGGCGGCGGCGGCGGTGGCTGCGGCTCCGAAGGCGGCGGCGATGCTCCCGGGAAACGCGCGCGACTCCGGGTCTCGCGGTCCGGTCCGGTCCGGTCCGGCGGGAAGGCGGAGGAGCGGGACCGGCGTGCAGTGCTCGGAGCAGAGAAGCCGGAGCAGGCCAGGGCGGGCAGACGAGGGATCAGGACTCTGACCGCGGCCGGGGCAGCGCCGCAGCCGCACTGGCGCGCACGGCGAGGGCGGCTCCCCGCGGGGACGCGCCTCCGCCCACAGCCCCGCCCGCTGCGTGCGCTCGCGCCACCCAGGCTGCCCGCGCCCCCTCCGGCCGCCGGCCTGGCAGCAGCCCGCAGCCCCCCGCCTCCGTCAGCCCTGTGACCACCAGGTGCCCACTGGGGCAAGCAGCCGAGCCCCTCCCGGGGCTGCTTCCCACCTGGCTGGAGGGCAGGCAGGCCCCTCCTCCCTGCCCCCCTCTGGCACAGCTGGCACAGGGTGTCCCGTGCTCAGGGGACCCAGGGTCCATTCAGGGATGCTGATGAGGCTGGGGGTGGGTGATGTCAAGCTTCTCTCGTGGATGGAGAGTGGCATCTGACCACCTGGGAGTCCCCTCTCCCATTGACGAGGACCAGATCCCTTCTGCTGTCTGGGTACCCCAAGGCCGTCACCAGTCACCTGGCATTCTTGGGCAGCCCCTCCAGTCCCCCCAGTCTCTCACTTCCACGAGCTGGGCCTCCATCCCGGGGTCCTAGATGCATTCCCTAGGAAATACTAAACCCCACTTGGCCACAGTCTCCCCTGGCTCAGCCCCCACCTCCTGGGTCACGCTCCCACACCTGGGCCCCTCCCTGGACCTCATGATGGCTCCCATCAATACCCTCCACTCCCTGTAGCCCCAGCCCTGCCCTTGCCTTCACTGTGCCTGTCAGCCCCCCCTGGAGAAAGCCTCCTGCTCACCCACTGGGCCACCCTCCCCTCGGTGCATCGGCCCCGTGTGTGTGCCCCCCCCAGCCAGCCTGCACGTGGGGACACGGAGAGACTTGGTGCACAGGCCACTCTCGAGCAAAGTGCCCTCGCCAAGGAAGGACACAATACCTAAGACCCCGGAAGAAGGGTTTCCCCAGGTAGCTCCCAGGGGCTCTCTGCGCTGCCTGGCTCCTCCTCGGGGGATACCAGGTGAGGTGGTGGGCCCCATGAAATGTGGGCCCCGTCACAGCTCTGGCCGAGAGGTGGGGCCCCCTCCACTTGCCTCTCCACAGCTGCTGCAGGTTCAGGAGTAATGAATGCTGTGGCCTCAGGGTAAGTTAGGGACCAAGGGGACTCTGGGTTTGCACCTGTGGCACCTGTGACCCCAGGTCTTGGAGAGGGTCCTGGGCCTGAGATGCTCCCTAGAAGCCTCACCCCCAGGCCAAGCTCAGCCCTGCCCAAGCTGTGCTATGGGGGGCCCCGGTCAGGAACGGGTCCACACGCCCACTCCTCACCGCTCTCCCATCTAGCGTCCCCCTCCCCCCGCTGCCGAGGAGGCCCTGGGATGGACTGGTGCTGCCCTCTGCCTTGTCCAAAGGGGACACCCTTTCACTAGCAGAGGGGGGCTGCTGCAGCTCGGATCCTCTCACCCACACTCCCCACAGAGACGCAGTGCTGGCCCATCCATCTGCCCTGAGAATGCCAAGCAGGCAAAGCTGGTGCCGACTCTCAGCTGGGCCAGAACACAGAGGAGAACTGCCAGTGCCACTAAGGAAGCCCCCGGGGCAGGCCTCCAGGCAGGCATGCCAGCCCCCGGGCAGTCACCCCCACTCGCTGCTGGGGCTAACACTTCCGTTTCACACGCCCTTCCCCCTTGCCCCGCCCTCTTTCGAGGCCCAGTCAGTCTCCCCTCCTCCAGAAAGCCTTCCCAGGACCCTCGGGCACAAAGCACCCGCCCTCCCCTTGCAGTGTCTGAGTCCTAACAGGAGGTGGCACTGCTCTGCCTGCTGTGGAGTCTCGCCTTCCCTTCTCTGGACCCTGCCCAGCACCCAGGCCAGAGCTGGTGCAGCATAAACAAACAAGTAAACAAACAGAACCTTTCTTTGCCCAGCGCTGGCATTTAAGGAAACAACACAACATTTTCACTGCCCCAGAAACGCAGCCTTAGACTTCTCCCCAGAAACTGGCACCTCCCTGGCCCGCGACCCCTCCCGAGAGGCAGCATAACACCCAGCAGTGAGGAGGCTGTGAGGGAACCTACAGGGTAAGTTCCCGCCCCACCGGGGCCGCTTCCTGTCACAGAGGCCTGGCCATGGTCCTCCCCACTGAGGTGGAGGGCTCCCTATGTGTTACGTGAGGGTCTCAGCCACCTCCAGGCTTCTGAATCATTTAATCTTCACAGGGATTCCTCTTTCCTTCTCTAGCCTAACAGAGCCAACCAAAGCGGCTAAAGTGGCATGGGATGTCCACTCAGCTTGGAGGAGAAAGGGACAGGGCCCAGCACAGCTGAACAGTCCCGGCCTCCCACCTTTCGCTTGGATTCCAGGCCCAGGGGAATTCCTGAGCTGGCGGGCAGACACCTCCGCGGAGCAAGCTGCGGATGCCTCCTGGAGAGGCGGGCTCTGGCAGGAGGGCTCCTGCCACTGACTCAGCATGGCCACCCAGGCAGCGGGCCACCTCCAGCACGCACCCAGCTCTAGGTGTGTGGGTGCCCGGCAGGGAGCCCGGCCCTGCAGGCAAGACTGGAGGGGGAGGGGGCACACTACAGGTACAGGACAGGACGCGGTTAGATGGGAATTTCAGAAAAATGATGCATTATCTTTTAGTGTAAAAGGAATTGGCCCCAAAGAATGGAAACTGGGGCTCCCACAGAACCTTGTACACCCCTGTTCATAACAGCATTACTCACAAGAACCCAAACGTGGAAATGGGCGTCCACCGATGGATGCGCGATAAACAAAATGCGACTTGTCCACACCACGGGGATTATTCAACAAGAACTGAAGCACCGACACACGCTAAGTCCGATAAACCTCCGACACACCGTGCCCACGGAAAGGAATGACACACACCTCGAATTCCACTTGTGTGAGGGTGGGCGCCAGGGGCTGGGGGAAGAGAGGAGAGTGGCTGCCTAATGGGGACAGTGAATGTGCTTAATGCCACTCCACTGTGTAACTAGAAATGGCTAAGAGGGTAGATTTTGTTATGTGTACTTTACCACCAAAAAAGCAAACAACCTCACTCCAAATATTTGGGATATACTTATACTAAATACGAGAGCATACTTATGCTAAAAATTTATTTGTTGTTTATTTGAAATTAATTTCGGGACATATGCCACAGAATTATTCAGTTTGCCTGGAAATTCCAATTTAACTGTATCCTGTAGTCTTATCTGCTAAATCTGACAGCCTGGAGTAGAGAATGGGGAGAACCCTGACTGGAGTCACACAGGCCCCCATCGTCACCTATGGGCAGACACACACATGTGTACCCATCCTGTGGAGTCACCCTGCTAGCCTGGCTCCCTAGAGGTGGGACCTGCTGTGAGTCCTGGCGGCAGGTAGGAATGTGAAGACCATCTTCTTCCCTGACTTCTCTAGCTCAGCTTCTTGGGATGGTCAAGCCGGGCACCATCTGACAGGGCCAGGTCTCTAGGGACTCAGGGATCTGCTGCCCTAGGTACCATATCTTGGCTCCTACCCTGTCCAGCCACTCCCAGCAGGCAGAGTGGCACTGGGACCCCATACAGACAGCCCTGGGCAGTCAGACCTACAGCAGATAGCTGAAGGGATGGGGCCAGCCCCATACCCAGAGAGAAGCCAGAGGGACAATGACCAGACCCATATAGCTCCTCTGAATCAGGCTGCCAGATACCCAGGCTGGATCACAGCCTGACCACATGTGGGGTCCCCCTGACACTGTCTCCCGTCCCCCTCTCACCTCTCCACAGGTCCTGCAACATCTTCTGGGGCCTTTGGCCAGGGCTCCCGTCTAAAACCCAGCTGCCATTCTCCAAGGCCGCCCGAGAGCCCCTCCTGGAGGTGGCAGGGCCCTGTGCTGAGGGGAGTACTCCCTCACTGTGGGCCGTCCTCCCAGGAGCCAACCCTTCCCCCCAAATTCCTAACTTCCCAGGGCCAGGGCCAAGCAGGAATAAAGACACCACAGATGGCCACACCCTGGAAACAGCAGTGGGTGCCCAAGGGCAGTCCTTCCCCTCCAGCCTGGACCTCCCTCAAGTCCTCACACCCACAGTATGGCTCCTCAGCTCGGCCAGGTGCAGGCTGGCCCCTCCCCACCAGCAGGCACCCTTCCCCACAGCGGCCTCTGGAGGAGAAAGCGGGCTGTCTCTCCAACAGCTGCTCCCGACATGGCGCTCTGGGTAGCATGAGTTCTGAGCTGGCAGGCAGGGAGCAGCCCACTCCACACGCCAGGCACTGCTACCTACCCCAATTCACAGAAAAGGACATCGAGGCACAGAGCAGTTCAGCAATCAGCTCAAGGTCACACAGCCAGTGAGTGTTGTGGGAGCGCCTTAACTTCACAGGCTGGCAGGGTCCAGCAGGGCAGATTTGGGCTTTCTCTGGGGATCCACCTCTTTTCTAAGATGACTGCCAGTGAGAATTACAGGTAGCCCAGCAAGTAACCTCCCTCAGAGCTCCTCCCTCCTTCCTTTGGCTCTGATGCTACCTCCTCAGAGCAGCCCTCCAGCCTTCCCTGCATTTTATTTTTGTTAATCCTCACCCGAGGATATTTTCCCCATTCATCCCTGTGCATTGTTTGGGGCTGCATTTCAGCACAAAGAACAGCACCCAGCACACAGTAGGATCTCTCCGAACACCTACTGAGTGATTCAGAGACATGACCTTTCGTTCCCATCACTCCGCCTGCAGGTCACTGGCCAGGCTCCCACTTTGGCCCCAAATGCCTGGAGACCCTTCTTACTCCTGTCCTGGTCCCAGGCTCCTTGGGCGCAGACACTGGGGCTCCACCACCTATCCCTGGGCCCAAGCCTGCGGACCCCTTCTCAGAATACTGTAACGAAGTGCAACATTATGCAGAGGGCCACGATGGAAGCCAGGAGCAGTGTGGCAGGTATCAGAGTAACATTATAAATGTGACCTGGGCCACAGAGCTTTCCTGCAGCAGGCCTCATGCTGATTAGAATCTCAGAGCTGTGGCACGTGTTAAGTGGTATTTTGAGCCACCTGTTACAAAGGTGAAGGGACGGGGAAGTCTCAACGGTTCCTGTTGGTGACCAAGTCCCAGACACCAATATGCCACTTTGTCTTGTTAACAGTGACAGGAAAGGTAGCTTTCAGTTAAGATGTTAGGGAAAGAAAGAAAAAAAAAAGGAGATATAATATTTCCATTAGGGTGTTAGGTCACTCCAAGGGAAGATGTCAAGACACCTGGAATGTCCTGTGGGTAGCCCCCACCAGGCAGAGGAAAGGGATCAGGGATGTGTGGCTGAATTATTTAAGAGTCTTGTCCCTTTAAAATACTTCTGTTGGTCCAGAGTGTCCTACACTCCATGACAACTGGAAACACCAGTGAGTGCCTGAGCCAATGCTGGCAGCGGGTGGCATCATCTTTCCCCAGAGCCTGGCGGTGGTCACAGGAGGGTGGGGTGTATTTCTCCAACCCCCAGAGCCGGGGATGTGCACCCAGGGCCCCAAAGGCTCAAGGATGTACTCGGACGGCACGTGTGGCTCACCATAGGGGACCTGATGGCTTCAGGTGGCCCTAGTCATTGAGGATATGTTTAGACACAGGATGGACTTGGACGGCCAGCCCAGGCCCTGACAGGGTCCTCAGTGTTGGGGACGTTGTCTGAAGGTGTGCACAGGCCACACACCTCCACAGATTTAGGTACCGATTGATGGTGAGCCCAAAATGTCTGGCCCCAAGGTAGACTCGGGGCCACAGTCACCTCCAGGTGTACCTGCCAGGGCCTTGCTGCCCACCTCGGAAGGAGACATGCCGGTCTGCAGCCCAATCCATGGCTGTCCAGCCAGGTGTGGAGGAGACAGTGCCTGCTGGGCCCTCGACTGCTGGGTTTGGGAGGGTTTGGCAGCCCTAACTGAGTTTCTCAGTAGACTCTCATCTTCCAGGAGGCAGGGACCATGGCTTCTCATGTGTGTGTCCCACAGAGGTGAGCACATAGTGGATGGAGGAATGGGTGGGTAGGTAGGTAGATGGATGGATGGGTGGATGAATGAATGGATGGGTGGGTGGATGGATAGATGAGGATCCTGTACTTCCCAACCTGGCCAGCCCTCCCTCTGCACTCTGGACCACACATCCAACACCTTCAGGACCGGTCATGTGGATGCCCCCCAATCTCAAAACAAGGCAGGCATGCATGGCCTTGCCCTCACCCACTCCTCCTCCCAGCGCTGGCACCATCACCTGTGCCCACACCAGATACCTGGGCCAGGGCAAGAGTGACTCACTCAGCAAGCAGGTGGTAGGGCCTGGCTTGGGCCAGTAAGGTAATGGAGGGAGAAGCCACTTACTTGATGGATAGTGCTCTGAGCCCTGGGGACCGCCTTCTGGGACTCAGTTTCTCCACCTGCACACTAAGTGATTAGACCAGATGGTACTCAGTGTGCCCTATTGACACTCCCAATCCTGTTCACTCTGGGAGTCTTGGGGGAACCTACAGGCAATGGGCCATAGGAGGTCAGGGCTTGGCTGAAGCAGGCAGGGTCTGGGACCGAGGCCTTGGCCAGCTCTAGGGTACCCCTGGCAGATGGTAAAGAGGGGAGGGGATGAAGGAACCCAGATCTGGGGCTCCTGAAGGACCTTCCCTTACCGGTCCCTGCTATGGCTGCCCTGTCCACCGGCTGGGCCCTGGGCCTCGTCTGCACCCAGATCCCTGTGCTGATGGAGGCCTGCCTCGAGATACAGCTGGGTGGTCTTCTGTGTGCCTCCTGGCCTCCACCTGGGTCCTCAGGCCAGTTTGCAAAAAGCCTGTTTCCCTCCTCTGTTGGTCCTGCGTCTTCTGAGACACAGCAGGGGTGTCAGGCAGGGCCCCGGGGCCTCTTGAGGGCTTAGGTCAGGGCAGGTGGTGAGGGAATAAGATTTATGGAGCCTCCTGGGACTGCCCTGTCACCCAGCCAAGCCTCCAGAACCCAGGGAGCATTTAGCACAAATGAGCAGCAAGCTTCCTCATGCCGCCATGTGCCTCCCCCGTCTCTCCCTCCTCTCTCCACATCACACCTCACCTCCGGGCCCCTCAACCCCCTGCCTGCCCGAAGTCCACCTGGGGCTCAACCTCTGTCCTGCACACTGTGTCCCCTGCTTGGAGGCCCTTCTGCTTGCAGGTTCAAGGCACAATCCTAGATCCACCTAGGATTTCATCCACCGGCACTACTCCTGATCCCCACGAGGGTCCCAAGGCTGGCCCTTCATTGCCCACCCTGGCTCCCAGACAGGCTACAAGAAGTGTGGGTTGGGCCAAGTTACCAGGCTCTGAGCATCAAAGTGAGTGCCACCTCACCCGCATACACTTTGACAGGAATGGAGAAGCTGAGTCCCACAGGGGCAGGGCGCCGGGCAAGGACTAAGCAGCAGCACAAAGCCTGAAGCTGAGGCCACTCAGGCTGTGCCCAGAAGCCTTTGGGTGGGCCAGGGGATGCTCTGACCACCATGCTGTCTGACACCAGGACTGAGCCCCTGGCTGTCTTCCAGAGCCACCATCACTAAGTTCTCAGTGGCCACAATCTCCACCCACCATCCACAGGAAGTGCCTCTTCCATTAGAGTCATGGGCCCCAGGACCTCAGAAGGTGACCTCCCTTGAATATGGGCTCCTTGCAGATGGAACTGGTCAAGATCAGATCATACGGGAGTGGGCCCCTTTGGTAGGATTGGTGTCCTTGTGTTCACAAAGAGAGATCTGGGGGCAGACACAACGTGGATACCATGTGAAGGTGAAGCCACGGAAGGAACACCAAGACAACGGCAGCCTCCGGAAGCTGGCGAGGCCCGCGCCTTGATCTTGGACTCCCAGCCTATGAGCTGGGAGATAACACACTTGTGTTGTGTAAGCAGCCTGGTCTGTGGCGTCTGTTCTGGCAGCCTGGGGAAGCTGCCACACTCCCAACCCCTGGCACCCGGCCCAGGCCTGGCCCAGGGAGGCACTCGGCATACCTACTCCCCAGACTCGGGGAGCACCCCAGAAAGTCGAGCCCGCGGGGTGCATGTGCTGGGGATGCCCGGGGAAGCTGGGAAACAGGGCCAAGCCCCAGTGGAGGAGGCATGAGGAGGGCCCAGTTTGGTGGAAGGGGGTGCATGTGTCAGGAAGGTGGGCCAGCCAGGGGCCGGCCGGAGATGATCCTGAGGCCATAGGCAGACAAGCGGAAGGGGGAAGGTATGCCTGGGACTCCCAGAAGCTCCTAGACAGACCCACCTAGGATTGCTGCCTGGAGAGACTAGGTGCGAGCCCCTCACACCCAGAGTTCACCTGCATCCCACTGCCGGATGGGCCCTGGCCCGGGAGCCTAGCGTCGACTGTGTGGGAAAACAGGCCGGCCTGCCTCTCAACCTTGGCTGCCAAGTGCTCCCACCTGGGAAGGGGGAGGGGCCTGGAGAAAGGAGGGCGAAAGACTCCAGCCATCCCCCCACTGCACCGCCCCCACTTCCAAGAGACATCAGGCAGCTCAGGGCACCTGCTCAGGCCTGTTCCTAAACACACACAGGCAAGAAAGTCTGCCAGCTGGCATACGGATGAGGAGCTGGGAGCCGGGGTGGGTGGCCCTGGGCTGGCACCCTCACTCTCCTAGGCCTGTGGGCAGTGACCTGACCCCACAGGGCTATGTTGGCAGTTAGACATGATCAGGGCTGGCACCTGGTGCCAGGCATTTACATGGGCAGGGGCTGGGAGCAGGCAGCTGGCCTGACGCCTTCCAGACCCTGACACGGGTCTCAAGTCTTGGTGTGAAATCCCCCTGAACCAAGTCGGGCCTCGGGGAGGAGGATCTGGCTTCCAGCAGGGATGTCCAACTTGTCACTACCCAGGCGGGTCTAGGACGGGGCAGGGCAGACACTGGTGCCAGGTGGTCTCGGCAAGCTCCTCTCCCTGCCTGTCTCTCCATCCGGGCCAACCCTGTGCCCATGCGCATGGGAGCTCGAGCAAAGGCGTGAGTATGCCCACACACCCACTGCGCTTTCCTCCTGGCTCTGAAGCCCAGCCCACGTGTCCCCGGTCCCTCTCCAGGAGGCCTCCTTAGCCTGCAGGCCTGCCAACCACAGGCTGGCACTGTTTCTAATTAGTGCAGCCAGTGTACCAACAAAATGACCACCGTCTCCTAGGCTTGCCTGCTCCTGCACAAGAAGTTTGTCCCATGATTCCCTGGGGACTTGGCCCAGCATGGTGCTGGGGACACAGGGGGGCTTCTCCCCAGGGGGCCAAGAGCACACAGCCAGGACATCCTGTCTGTACACCTGGGGTTACCTGGCTCAGAAGCAGCCCTGCTCAGCAGGACTGCAGCAGCAGGCCCCGGGGCCACCAAAGTCTTCACTGCATGGGCACCTTGGGGCACTGGGGGGAGGCATAGGACAGCAAGGCCCAGCTATGTGTCAGGATGGATGGGGCAGGCCTAGGACAGGGAGGCTGGGCAGGGCTGGCGCTAGGAGGAGGCCTAGGGGAGAGGTTAGACCATTCTGACACAATCTAAAAACCAGCGCCAACAAGAGAGTGGGTCCGGCTGCAAGCCCCCATTTCAGGCCTCAGGGCTGGGGCTGGGCAGCCATTGATGCCACAGGCCTTAGGTCAGCAGACTGGCTCTGGACCTCAGGGCTCCACGTGCGCTGTGGAGGGAGTAATGTGGCTCCTTCGAGCCTCAGTTTCCTCATCTGTAAAACAGGTGATGCACTAAGACCCTCACCTGGTGCACTAACTAGATCCGATTCCTCGGATCTGGCTCACAGTGAGGGCTTGTCTCCAGGGTAACAGACACACTGTCGCCTGGGGGTCTAGGTGACCTCTCCAGACTCCCAGGAGGAGCAAGGGGGAGAACGCGGCCTGGGGTACCCACGTAGTGCTCAGGCAGCATGTTCCCCCCGCCCACACCCTTTCAGGGATCGTTGAGACTATTACCATTGTCACAGGTACCGAAATAGGCACGGAGCTGAGCGGGTGGGAGGGCAATGTGGCAGGGCCTGCATCTGAATCCAGGCCCAGGGGACACCCCACCTCTCGGAGGAGCAAGCAACGTGTCCAGCACAGAGGCTCCAGCAAGGGGCCCAGACCATTGCATCAGGCAGGTGGCCCTGTCGGATCCTAGTTCTCCTCCTCCAAGCCGCCCCCCTACCCCTCCAAGCCCCGCCCCCATGCTGGGGATGATGAAACCTCAGCTCCTTGAATGGCAGAGAGAGAAAGAGAGAGAGAGAGAGAGAGAGAGAGAGAGGCAGAGCCAGAGGCACAGACCACCTTGAAGATCCAGGCCAGGCACACAGTGGACTTCTGCCTTCTGAACAGGATGGGGGAGACAGACCCTCTGGTTTGGGGATAGGCTGTGTCCCAGGTGGCCTGCAAGAACTCCAGTGATCATGGACAGACTCAGGGTGGGTTCCAGGAAGTGCAGGGAATGCCCAGGGCTTCTGAGTACCCCTCCGCAGAATCTGTGGGCCCCCACCCACCAGTCACATGGTCAGTGTGGACACAGAGAAGCAAAGGTTTCTGCTGAGGGGTCTGCTGATGCTCACCCTTACTGGCAGGCAGTCCCAACCCTGGGGCAAAGGAGCAGTGGCCAGGTCTCATATGGCACTGAGAGTCCCATGCCCCCACTCCGCAGAGTCTGGCACACAGCAGGACAGGCATGAGTCCCCAGCGAATGTTGACCTAGACCCTCCTTGCCACCAGGAGATGGACCACGTTCTGTGGCTACAACAGGGGAGTATGCAGACCCGTGCTCCCTAACCCCTGGACCCCAGTGAAGGGTCAGAGAGACACACAACAAACTGTGCCAAGCACCGGGGGGCCAGGCTGGTGCTCAGGAAACATCTGGGGACCAGGGGCAAGACCTGCCAGTGTGCATTCGTGATTCAGCACCGCAGAGGGATCCAGCCGGGCCCCACTCACAGCCCTGGCTTCCGTGCAGCACTCCGGCCTGAGGGAGGGCCCCCTGGGCTGTGTGTCCCTCAGGCCTGCGTCCTCCCCTGTAAAATGGGCTGACAGCCACCTTCACCACCACTGGGACCAGCAGTCCCCAAACCCACACCATCTCCTCCTCGAGCCCACCACCGTTCCTGCTCCCTGGGGCAGAGGCTGAGAGGCCACCCCAGACCCACGGCTGCCCCTCCTCCCCTCCAACCACGCGGAGCGCCGAGTCTCCATCCCGCGTGACCTGGGCCAGCTGAGGGGGTCGCCAAGCCGGAGAAGTCTGGCTGTGGCCCTGCAGGAGAGGGGAACTATGCATACAGCAGAGCTCCCCAAGAACAGCGTGCTGCCGAGGGGCCACCAGAGGGCACCCGGTCCACGGAGGCCTGGCTGAGTCACCAGGAGCAGGAGGGGAGAGGACTGGTGGCCGCTGCCTTGGGAGGTCAGTTTCTTTCGTCCCACGTGGCGCCGGCACTTTCCTCAGGGCTCCCAGAGGGCACTCTGGAGTTCTAGAACTCTTGAGGGGGGTGTGCAATTTGGAGAAGGGGACCTGGCAAAGCAGATCTCCTGATGGAGGAGCTTTGGGGCAGTGGCAGGGAGGTCATGGTCGCTGGCATTCCAGACCCAGAGGAGGGTGGTGCCTGAAGCCTCGGCCTGGGCAATGCTTGGACAGCTGCTGGGTCCCCACACTCCCCCGGCTGGGCGGGCAGCACCCCGCCTCCACCCATCACGCCCACAGCAATGCACTTTGCCCATTCTCGTCCTACTCACTGCATCCCCCAGCCCACCGGGGGGACAATACCCAGCCCTCCACCCCCACCTGGGCCTCTCCAGTTTCCGAGTTCTCTCCCAGCCCTTGGCAGCCACCCAAACCTTGCCACTCTGTCTCTCGGCCTAACTAGGAGGGAGGCCTGTGCATGCGAACACGTTTAGGATGCCCCCCCCCCCCAGGACACAATGGCTGAGTGGGAGTGGATGTGGGGAGGAGGGCAGTGGAGAAGGCTTCTGTCCAAGATTTGGGGCTGGGTGGGTGCAGAGACCCTGGTGTCTGGGGAGGGGTCCAACAGGAAGGCCAGGGACACCCAGGCAAAAGTTCCTCTGTGTGTGGGGGAGGAGTCGGGGGGTGGGGGTGGAGCAGGAACCAAGCTGTGCAGAGGGTCTGCTGGCTCCGGGCAGAGGGAGGGAGGCAGCCCCTGACAAGGACAGGCGGGTCAGCGCAGGAAGGCCCCTCTTGGCGGGGGGAATCTCTCAGGGCAGCCTTCTGTGTGCCACCCTTCCCGGGAGCCCTCCAACCCCCAGGTAAGCCCTGGACCCACCCCTCACACTGATGCACGCCCCTCTCGTTATTCCTGTGGACGTGGCCGGCTCACGTCTCCCTCCCGTCGTCTCACTGTTTGAGTGTGGCCCTTACCTGCCTCGCCCACCCCAGTCTGTGAGGCACACGGGCCCAGGGCAGTTTGATTTGAGGATGAAGTCTGGAGTCTGGGAAGTCTTTCATACACCACTCCATCTCCCACCCTCACAGGCATTGCCTCTGCAGAGCTCCTCCGAATCCAGCAGGGAGGGGATGGGCAGGGCCGACCGGCAGCTGCCCGGCTGAGGCCACCTGAGAGGGTCCATGCTCTTACAAAGAAAAGCCAGCGACCATGACCTCCCTGCCACTGCCCCAAGCTCCAAAATGCTGACCACCTGAAGCTGGAATCCTCAGGAAAGGGTTCAGAGTGCTAGGCAGGCAGGCAGGCAGGCAGGCATGCCAGGTGGGCACAAGTTTCAGGGAAAGAATCCCTGGCAGGTAGCGTTCCTGCTCACCAAGTCAGGACTCGCACCCCCACCCCCACCCCCACCGCCTGTAGGCAGCCTTTGCTGGGGACCCCGCGGGGATCCCCAGCCCACCCGGAGGCGCCTCCCAGAGAGGCCCGCACAGTTCAGTGGGAGTTCCTTAGCCCCAGGCCACCCTCAACTGCGCCCCAACAGCCCACTCCAGCCCGGCCGCTGCTCTGGGCCGAGCCGGTGGCCGAGGACGCCCCGCTGGAGCCCTGGCCGTGCAGGGGGGCACCGTGCCGGGGGCGCCCGGTCACAGCCCTGCGAGGACGACTCCCCGGGAAGGAGCTGGTGAGCCTGTTTGGTGCCGGTGGAGGCCGGACGGAGGGAAGGCGGCAGGGGCTCGGAGGCGAGGGCCCGAGGGGATGCGGGCGAGGGGAGGCGCAGGGGGCTCCTCGGAACTCGGCGGCCGGACACAGGCGGCGGGCTTCGGGCGCCCAGGACGAGTGGCCGCGCGGGGCCGACGTGGGTAAGCAAGGAGACCCGGGCGCGCCGGGGTCGGGGGGGCCCGCAGCCCTCACTCACCCGAGATCTCCGCCTGGGGCACATCACTCAGGCTGAAGCCCTTGGCGCCGTAGATCTGGCGGACTTCGCTGCAGCTCCGGCTCTTGCTGGCGGGGTCCCCGCGGGCGCAGGAGGCCAGCGCGGCGGCCGCGCACAGCAGCCACCAGCCGCCGGCCCGGAGCTCCATGGCGGGGCCGCCGGCCGCGCCTCTCTCGGATCCCGTGGGGCCCGCGCGGCCCCGGCCCGCGAAGGGCAGAGCCAAGGTCCCGGCACGCGGCTCGCGGTCGCAGGCGGCGGCGGCGGAGACAACAAAAGCCGGAGGCGGCGCGGGGCGCGCGGGGCTCGAGGACCGGCGGCTGGGTCGGGCCGCCCAGCGCGCAGCGGGCGAGCGCGCAGTCCCGGCTCGGCGCCTCCCCCGGCCCGGCCCGGCCCCTCGGCGGCGGCCGGGGAGAGAGGAGGGGAGGGGAGTGCAAGGGAGGGGCGCGCAGGGTGGGAGGGAGAGCCCTGGGGCGGGGCGCGGGGGTGCACCCGGGGCCACCCGGCGCTCTTCCCTTCCCCGAGGACTTGGGGGCGCGGGGGCCCCTGGGGACCTGTCCCCTGCGTGAGGGAGGCGGGGGCAGCGGGGCCGCGCGCGGGCCGGGTCCGCGGTTCCCCCGAGAGCGGCCCCCCACGCCCAGCGTCCAGCACCCCGGGCAGCAGCACCACCTGTGGGGGCGGGGCGGGGCGGGGCGGGGGCGCTGAGGCAGGGCTTCCCCCGCCGGACGTGACATCACGCCTTCCCCGCGCCTATCAGGGGCCTCCCCGCCCCCCGCCGAATTCAGCATCCCTCCAATCCTCCCAGTCCCCAGCTCCTGTCCGGCTGTCCTGCGCTCTGGCCGCGCGCCCCCTGTCCGATCCCGCAGCTCCCCGGGCCCCTCTGCCCGCCGTGCACACCTCCATCTGCAGCCTCCCTGCCCATCTGCACCCCTGTGCCATCCTCGCCCCTACCTACTCTCTGCCCAGCTCCAGTCCCACCTGGCGTTTTGGGGGAGATGGGGGCGGGGAGGGGGGGCGGTCTGTGCGGGGGGAAACTATCCAAAAGACTCCACCCCAACTCTCTCCCTGCTCTATAGGAGGCACAGCCGAGCCGCTTACTTGTTGGAGGTTTTCAGCCTGTCTTTGGTCCCCTCCACTTGATTCTTTGGATGCTCGAGAAACAAAAGGGTGCTGTCTATTGACCTGGGCTGCCGGCGGTGGCTGGTGACCTCTTGATCCAAAAGGGGACGAAGTTGGGTCAACAACAGGTCAGATTGCTGGGCCATGAGGAGAGCCAGCGTGAAGCGCGGAGCTCTGAGGGCAGGAAAGCGAGGCGGGTAGCAGCCCTTAGCTACAGTGGGGATGGGGGTGGAGATGGGGTCTGTGGGAAGGGGTGTCTGAGGTCTTCGCTGGGGATGGGGATGGAGTCTTTCTTCCCAGGCTGCTGCACCCCCCCCCCCCCAGGCCTCTCCCTCTCCTCCCTGCCTTGTAGGTAAAGACTGCAGACACCACCAGGCTTGGCTCAGGCTGTAGACCCAGGTGCCTGACGGGCAGAAATGGGGGACAGCAAATAAGTTGGCACCCTTGGCCGGTAATCACCAAATGATGCTAAGGGTGCAGGAGCCTTAGGGGTTGTGGTTTCACCTTGAAGCAGGGACTGACTGGCCCACAGGGTGCTACCCCCCCCCACACACACACACCATGCCCTTGGGCCTCCCCGAGAAGGCTGCCCCCTTCACGCAGAGACACTGAGTCATTGCGTGAGAGGGAGGGTGTGGAGAGCCAATCCCAGTGTACAGACCTGCCCCTCCCCCCACCTGCTGCCTCATCACAGGGTGACGCACAGGCTCCCCAGCAGCTCACCCAAGGGCCTGCTCCTTCTTGCCCGGGCCTGGACATCTCCCCAGTGGCCGCCTGGCTCAGGCCACCCCGGGGTTAGGGACACCTGGCCCACACTCCCACCCTCTGCGCAAGCTCACTTCCAGCCACATGCTTCCAGATCAGGCGGGAGTCAGACTGGGGCTTAAACCCTGCCGGAGGCTGGAGAGCCATCCATTTTCTCTTTGTTATGGGCACCACTGTTGCCTCTTTTTAATCCAGCCAGACTGGGACGTTCCTAAGGGTGGGGTGAGTGTCTAGTTAATTTCCCAGCCCCCAAACAGAAAAGTGGCCACGCTCACATGGCAGGTTTCCAGGACGTGGTGGGCATGGGCATATAACTTGCCCGGGGAACCTCTCACGTGCACGATGATGGCTCCATCAGGGCAACCTCTCCACTACTTCAAGGTCATTGTGTCATTCCTACTTCACAGAGCACTTGCAGCCCTTCCCCTAGAGAGACACTGTCCTCAGCCGGATTCTGAGCTCTCATTGTGGAAGTCTAGGGGTGCCAGCTAAGTAAGGAGGCAGTGTCCTGTGCCATTGAAAATGCTTAGATGAGTCTACCGGACTTCATAAATATATAGGTTTGGCCTTAGCCTTTCTATTGGTTGTTAGGAAACTTGCATATGCAAGCATCCTCTCTGAGAAAGACGGGGCATTGGCACCTGTAGGTAGTAGGCACCCAGGTGGGTGCAGGCAGTCTGCAGTCTCCCGCCTACTCTGGGACCTGGGGCTCTGGCCTCCTCCATGTTTGGTGGCTTTGTGGGTGCTCAGCTTCCAGTGCCCTTGAGGTGGGCTGGAGGGATGTGCCCAGGTGGGAGGGGGACAGGGCACTGAATGAAGCGTTTTCTTCAGTTTGTGCTCGGGACAGAAAGCCAACGTGAGTGGGGAGCGTAGGTAGAAAGCAAATGTGTGCTTTCTGCAGCTGGCTCTGGCTGCCCGCTGGTCCTGTTCCTGAGAAAAGGACACAGACGCGGATCAAATTCAGATCTGACCACGTACCAGCCTGTGATTCTGAATGGAACCCCCAGCTTAGTTTCCGTATCAATTCAGGGGAGGAACTGAGAGAGATGACCCAGCGAGGACCCAGCGTGGAGCCAGCTCTGGGGGACCCGCCCTCAGCGGCCAGGAAGAAGGGCTGCGACAAGGGGCCAAGCCACAGTGTCAGCCCATGGCCTCGAGGTGGCAGGCAGGGCGGTGCTCCCAGCTCTGGAAGGGTCCAGCACCTGCCGGAGAGCCTTGATGACCAGCAGGGAGGCCAGGTGCAGGGACACCTGACCGCTAGGTGGTCACAGCTCCAGGGGCTCTGCTGAAGCTGTCGGAGGCCCACAGGGCCTCCTTCCCTGTCCCCACCCGAGGGAGTGCTTCCGTTTTCCAGGCATGGACACGGCTACTGCTGAGGCAGTGGGTCCTATCTCGGGCCACACAGTGCAGAGGAGCTGCCCCCGTGTGCCCGCTGTCAAAACCTCGCTGGTTCTTTCCAGCTGAAGTCTCACCTGTCCTTCCCACCACGATGTCATACACATTCTCCATCCATGGTTGCCGGGCGGGTCTCTGGGAGCTGGGAATGTGGGTGTGGCTGGCAGAGGCTTCCTGCCCACCGAGATGGCTGCTGTGGCTGCCACCAGGACCACGGCTGCTGTGGGGCCTGGACCTGCCTGCACTACATGGGCACCGACAGTGATGTGAGGAAGGAACGAGGCAGCGAGTTGTTTACTCGCATCATTGGGGCGGGTGACAGACTGGAGTTGCCCTTCTCCTGACACTTAAGTGAGGGCTGAGAATAAAGGGCCGTTTAGAGTCATCTCAGGAAGGGGGTGCACCCACCCACATTTCCATCCCCTTGAGCAGTGACCTCAAGTTCTGGAAGACAGCACCCACCCCCTACCTCCTGCCTTTGACCCGGGAGGGATTAGGGTTGTCATCCCCCAAAGTTTCCAAGTCCACTGAGCAGTTGAACACTTCCATCCAGGTGTGCCCGCTCAGAACGTCACTGCCAATGGGTCTCCAGAGTGCCATCCTGTTGGCGGTAGGGTGCACGGGGTCAGAGTGCACTGGGCAGGCTGGGATGCAGGAGCAAAGCACCACTATTCTGCAAGGGTGTCCTCTACCAATCTCCACCTCCCTGCAAACCCTGTGGGGGCAACAGACTTCAAGGCGGGCTCCTTGGCAGCAGCTCACCTTTCACCAGACCAGGCGGGCCTCTCCCATCCAAGCCCAGCAGAGGGGAGGCCGATTCAGAGTGGCCTGGTCACCTACATGGGGCGGCAGGGTGGCCCTTCTGAGAGATGACTCCTGTTTCTCCTTCTCTATTTGGTCTTCCTGCCCATGCTGGCCCCTTGGCTCATCCCAGGAGGAAGGGGAAACCCAGACACGGGCACCCAGGCGCAGTGACATGCTGGGACAAAGCACTCCATAGGCCCAGGGCACAGAAACACGGGTTCTGCTCCGCCCACCCATCCACCCCACAACCCAATTGCCAGGACCCACTGCTCCTGCCCCGCCCCACACCTCGTCCCTCCTGGACTGTCGCTGGCCTCTCTAATCTGCATGGCCAGGCTGATTGCTCCAAAACCAGTGTCAATCAAAAACCCGGAATAAAGCCAGAAGCAAGTGCCTGTAGCTGCCCTGTGGCAGGGCCTTGCCCACCCAGGACTGGCCATTGAAACCAGCCAAACTCTCCACCCATCCCTAGACATCCCTGCTGATGAGATCTTCCCCTCATCTCGGGGCAGGTCTTAGGTTGCTTCCAGCTCCAGAGGCTTGTTGCTGAGGGCTGTGTGTCCACCTAGACATGGCTCCTGAGGTCTCGAGGACATCAGCCTCTTGCTCAGCTCACCCTGAACATTTCCCACATGCCCTGGTCCAGTCCAACACCCCTGCCCCCAGGATTCTGCCAACCTCCCATCCCCCCAAAAACCTCCAGTATTGTCTCCTGGGCCTTTTGGGGGATGAGACGCACCTTTCAGGGCCGTATTCAGAATGACGCTCAGGTGGGAAGTACAGACTTGTTTGTCTTCTAACAGCAGCGGGTCACTGGCCAGCCTGCTTGCTGACCCCTCTCACTGCCTCGAAAGGACCGAAGTCTGGGGCCCACTTCCTCCACTCCAGCCTGCCTGCAGATTTTCTGGAAGGAGCTATTCTGGCCAAGTGACTGTTTCTACATCTGCCCCTTCAAGCTGTCTACATGGGACATTTTTATTTAAATGCACTCTGGAAACACGTGGACACCTCGCCTGCTGGCCAGCTCCCGAGCCCCCAGTGGCTAGAAACACCCAGAGCCACGAGCAGTAGCTGGGTTGAGTGCACAGTACTTCTGTGTGCTGGCTCCCAGCATGGCATTATATGTAGCTGAGCAAAACAGTGAGGGACCCTGTGACCTACATGGCACACGCTCGGCGTGATCACGCCACAGCACTGCCCACTCTGGAGGCTCGGGCCTCAGCTCTCTGGAGCCAGCCAGGGACAAGCTGGGGGCGCAGGGCTGAGCGGCTGAAGATGCTGTTCTCAGGCAGGATCCGTTTGTGTGACCGACACACAGGATTTAAAGCTCTCTAAATAAAACTAAAACTAAAAAACAAAAACAAACAAAAAAACCTGGCCCCTGTTCATTGAGTGATGCATGTATAAGTGATTATTAAAAATCTCAAATTCGGAAGCATGCGAACAAAAAGGAAAGTTCCACTCACACCCCGGTCACACCCTCCTCCACCCAGACGGATGGAGGCTAGCACTGCAGGCATGCACGCTCTGGAATTTTCCCTGGGTTCTCCCGGTGGGGGGGGGGGGGGGGGGGGGGCCTCGGTCTGTCAGGCATGTGGTGGGGCAGCTTTTCTTTTTTAACCCAAACCGGACTCCACGTTCAGTACCTGCGGACCTCCCCGCTGTCCTCCCTCCATTGCATTTCCTTCCCTCTGGCCAGGCCTCTGCCGGGGGCTTTTGTTACTTCAAACAAAGTGGCCTTAGCACAGCACCGGCACCTCTCTGTGTGAGCACCCGGGACTTTCCGCAGAGCAGATGATCAGAAACACACCTGCCGGGCTGTGGGTGTGCCGCTGAGGGCTGTTGGTAGGGACGGCGGAACCGCCCTCCCAAACGTCCTCCATGTGCAGAGGTTCCATAGGCTCTCCCCGTTTTCCAGTCTGGGGGTCTCTCCCGAGCAGCCCCACCTGCACTTCACGAGACTGGGACGGCGGACTCGCTCCCATAAACTCAGCGGCGCCTGTACTTTTTCCTAGGGTCAGCTCCTCAGGCCCGCTGCCATCTTCCCCTTCATCACTGGGCTTTTTCCTATTGATTTCCGAGGAGCGCTTTATGGATTGAAAGTCTTTGCCTGGAATCTGGGCTGCAGACGCCACCGCCCCCATGACGTGAAATGCCAGGAAGGCAGCGTCCCACACACCAGGACCCAGGTCTGTTTCTGCTGTGTCTTACTTTGATCTCCGCGTGCATTTCCGTCTGGGCCGAGACCACACTGCTTAGAAGACTATAGTTTTATAGGACACATATTTCTTATTTTCAAAAGTTCATGGCTATTGTCTCAAATGTTCTCCAGAAGAACATCGGATTCAGCCTGTCAAATCCCATAAATAATGGATAAGAGTTGCCCAGATTTATAGATTAGTTCTGGGAGAACTCATTTTCCCCCCTCAAAACTGAGAATTTTATGTATTTCAAATTTCTCCCCTTGGTTTTTTTTTTAAATTGTTTTCAGTAAAGTTTTATCACCTAGGCTTTTTACATTTGGATTAATGTGTAGATTTTCTTGGCTGTGGCAAGTGGTATTGTTGACAATATATGTTCACTGGTCATTACTGCCCACAGAAAAGTTCTAACCACAGGACGCTGATTTTTTATTATTTATTTATTTATTTATTTATTTTACCTCATAACTGCTACATTACTAACTAGCTGCCATGGCTTTTCATTGGACCACCTTCTGATTTCTTAACAGCACCTACAATTAGTCACAAGTTGATCTTTTAATTTCCAAATATTTGTGTCTGTCATTTCTTTTAGAACTGTGTTACTGCCCTGGATAGGATCGCTAGTATAATACTGGTAAATGATGAACTAGTATAAGATACTATGCCCAGTGCATGAATTCGTGCATCTTGAAAGGATGGGCCATGAGGCTGTGGTGGGCACAGAGGCAGGTCTTGGCCCATCTTCCACGCCCCGCCTGGCCCCTCTCGTGGCTCCTGGTCCCCTCTCTGCCATCAACCCTGCTCCCGCTGCCACTGCTCCCACACTGACGGTGCCAGCCCCGCTTGCACCCGCTGACAGCACAGCGCAATTGGGGCCTGCGTCAGTAGCAGATGCGAGCGGCAGCTCTGGCACCAGCTGCAGGTGTGAGCAGGGCCATTGCCAGTAGTGGGCGTGAGAGGCGCCCCATCATCCCTCAGGAGCAGGGGGAGGTGGAGAAGCCCTGAGGGGCGATTGAGGGTGGCAGCCACTCGCACCCACTGACGGTGCTAAGCGATCAGGACCAGCACCGGGTGGTGGCAGCAGGTGCAAGCGAGGCCAGTGTAGGCAGCAGGTGCGCAGGAGCAAAGAATTTTCAGTAACCACCAGAGGCTCACCCCAATGACAGTGACCGGCACTCGCCTTGGTCTGGCACCCCCGCTCACTTGCTCCATCATCCCGCCGTGGCCAACACCCACCATGATCTGTGTTCTGCTGTCTGTTGCCAATGCTGCCATGTTCTGCATGCACCCCCTGGTGGTCAGCACACATCGTAGCAACCAGTTGTCCGGTTGTTCTGCTGTTCTGCATATTAGAGTTATATATATATATATATATATATATATATATATATATATATATATACTAGAGGCCCAATGCACAAAGATTCATGAAAGAATGGGTCTTCCTTCTCCGGGCTGCCAGCACCGCCTTTGGTCTGGCCAGACTGCCTTTCAACCTTGGCTCTAGTCTGATTGCTTCTCTTGCTCCGGAGGTCCCATCTAGACTCAGGGCAGGGGTCCATGTCCCTGTGACCATGAGCAGGAGGGGTCTGACAGGCCTCATGGCACCACTCCCTGCCTTGTTCTGGCTGCCATTCAACCAGGCAGTGATAAGGCACCTGCTGGCCTGGTCTGCCTTAGCCAGCTTGTGTGCTGTGTGAGTCCCACAGTCAGGCAAGTTCTTGGTAGAGCCGGCCACCTCCTGCCCACCCTTTAGGCTTCCCATGGCCTGCTCATTGTCCTCAGCATTGTCCACTCTAAGATGGCCTTGTCCTGCCTAGGAGATCTTGGCAGCATGGTCTTTCCCGAGGTCACCTGAAAATGGGTGAGGTCCCCAAGGGGGAATCCACATCCTCCACCTACTCGGGAGGAGGGCTCCTATACCTGAGAGTCAGGGCAGCCCTGAGCCTCCTGAATCCCCTCCATGCCCAGCTGCTGAGACTGGAGCCTGCTGTCTGTCCTCTCAAGGCGTCTGTATAGCTGGTCATTAGCAAAGATGCACTTGGAGGTGCAGGACTGAGCACCAACCCAGGGCTGGGGGGTTGAGTGCCACCTCTCATGGGGCCTGGTGCTGGTCTGGGCTCAGCTCTTGTTGGTGTGCCCTGCAGGCCTCTGTGTAGATCTGAGCACAGGGCACCAGCTGAAATGGTTTTCAGCCCTCACTCCCAGCAGAAACTGCTGTTCAAAGTTGTGGACACTTGGCTCTCTGTGAACAGTCACGGTGGTTTGCCGTGACCTGCGATGTGTGGCTCTGCCGCTGCCTAGGTGTGGTGCCCACCTGCAGATGGCCTGGGGCCCTGTGAGGACCCACCCTCCACCATGGGCGGTAGAAAGCTCATTAACGCAGGCGTAGGGCAAAGGGAGGAATGGTCAGCATGTCCAGAGGACTGAACAGCAGGAGGCATCTTCAGGACCTTGCCCACCTGTCCTGAGAGCCCAGCTAGGGGTCTTGGTCCCTCTAGGGTGCCCCTGCTTGAGGCCTGCTCAACCAGGAGGCCATCCTTCTACACCAGCGGTCACCAACCTTCCGGACCTCATGGACCACCAGTGGTCCACGGACCACCCGTTGGCGACTGCTGTACACTGTGCCTTTGGCTCCGTGACTCATTTTCCCAGGAAACGAGATGAAGGCGAGATGAAGGTCAAGCATTGGCTGTGACCCAAGGCTTCTTCGTGCTCCTCCCAGCCCCATCACAGCAGAATAGTCTTCGGTCCTCAAGCAGAGTCCAGCGGCCTTTTGGGCCATGTGGGAGGTGTGGGCTAGACTGTGTCTGGGCCAGCACATGAGGGGCTCAGAAAGGTGTCTCTTGGATCCTTGGCCTGCAGTGGACCAGGAGGGCAGATGGTAGAGGCTTAGAACCCAGGAGCCCCTCAAAGGCTGCCCCCTCTGAGCCCCCACAGCTGGGTCCGGCAGCTCCGAGGAGGGACAGGCCTCATCTGGGCCAGCTCCTGACTCCCCCAGAGACACCTAATTGACAGATTAACAGTAAAATGAAGTAGAAAATCGCAAAGCCTGAGGAAGGACTCTAGAGGTTCTTTGGACGCAGTGTGGATTCTCCACACCGAGATTTTGATGACGGGAGCAGAATCGGCAGCACAAGGACCAAGTTTCCTGCAAATGCACTGCGGTTTTGCTTTCTGGTTTTTTCTTTAAATTACAGGAGGAAGGAGCCCTTGGCGAAGTATAGTTCGGGACGTGCCAAGCCCAAACTATTTGAAAAAAAAATCACAAGATTTTTTTTTGCCTGAACTCTGAAAAATCTTTTGATTTTACTTGAATTCTGAGGTCTGCCCAGATGGCCCTGAGGAAAGCTTGGCCACTGGGCGGAGTTGGAGTCTGGGGTGGGGCTCCCCCATGTGACCACACACTGGGAGATGACCAAGGCAGGACTTCACCCCAACGCCCTCCCCCACCGCGCCCTTCTCTGGCTAAAGACCTGAAGCCTGGGGGGCTCATGGAGATGTTTTCAGGCGCCCACCCTCTTCACCTCACCCCAGGAGCACCTGGGTGATCGCCAGCCCCTGAGGTCTGGGAAGCCCTGGACAGCAGGACGAGTCACCCCTCCACAGCTCGGGGAGGTGGGGGCCCAGGGTGGGGTCTTGCCGGGGCTTACCTGACACAAGTTAGAGGAAGAGTCCACACAAGACCGCCCTCACTCTGACACCAGTTTGCGGCCCCAAGACCACCCTAGGGTTCCGTCATTCACTGGCAAGACTCAGCTCACCGAAGCCACTACACTTGGGATCATGGTTTCTCTCTGGGAAGGGGACAGGTTCAGGTCAGCGCACAGGCCGAGGCTGTAAATACCGAGACGAAGCTCTGCGGTCCTCTCTGGGTCAGGAGGGCAGGACCTCCTGGCACCGGCATGTGCCCATATGTACGGAGCACTGCCAACCACGGGCACGGCGAGCCTGGGGTCCAGAGTTTACAAAGGGCCTGCACAACCTAGGTCCACTGATTGATTGATTGATTGATTGATTGACTGATTGATTGATTGATTGATTACTAGAGTAGCTGCCCTCAGTCTGCATGCAGCCCCTCCTGAGGTGAACTGATCCATGTGACCCAGAGACCCCACCCTAAAGCACATGGTCATTATTTGGCGTGGCTGGGAGCCCCTCTACCAGGCAGACCTTCCAAGGGATGCAAGTTCATCTCCCAGAAGCCTCTGGGCAGAGACTCCATAAATTCTTTACTACACTGGCCTGCTCCTTGGGGAGCAGGGGGATGGCGGGTCGGGGGGAGGGGGGGAGAAAAGAGGGCCTAGAGGAGAGCAACGTACTTCCCCTGCTCTGAGGCCTGTCCTCCTCTGGAGTCCCTGGGTGGAGGTGCAGGAAGCAGAGACCCCTCGGGCCTGAGTGCTGGGGACCCCAGGTGGCCAGCAGATCTCTCCTGGGGTGGACTCGGCTGTGGTCCAGGGCTGGCTGTGGGTTCCACCTCCCTGAGGCCAGCGGGCAGGGGCAGGCAGGAGCAGGCCCTGCACCCCAGGGACCACTGCAGCCCTCCTACCTGGTCCCAAAGCAACTGGGGACAATAGTGGATGCACAACCCCAGGAAAACGGAGCCCCGTCCCAGGTCCCCGCAAGTAGGAGGAAGACAGGGTCACCAGCTCCCTGCCGCCAGCCCCTTTCTTGAGAAAGAAAGCAGTGGAAGCAGGTCGTTCCAGAATCTTCTCTGTCCACCCTGGGTGATTGATGACTGAGCTGGGGCTGCCGGCCAGGGATCGATGCAGGGGGAGCGGCTGGGCTGCCTGATGTGGCGGCAGGGGCTCCCTGCCCGGCCCCACTCCCCCCTGCCTGCAGCGTAGGCCAGCTCCATCCCTGCATGGTGGACGAGGAGGTGAGGACGGAGCTGGGCGTCACTAGCCTTGGTGACTCTCTTGCCTCTTTCTCCTCCTCTGGGCATTGATGCGGTTTGACTCCACCGGTGGTGTGAAAACTTTATTTTTAGCAGAAAATGCCTAATTAAAAGAATAACTTACAGACCCCTACCCCAGTCTATAAAATGGACCAGCCCAAGTCTCTTGAACTGTTTCAGGAAGGGGGCCCCACGTCCCACCCTTCTGGCCCACGATATCAGTTAGGGCTTGACCCGAGAGATGGGGCCAATGGGGACTTTATACCCTTACAGGAGACGTGGGGGCTGGCCGGACAAGTCCAGTGCAGCAGGTCAGCAGGCTGCAAAGCCTTGGGCACAAACAATGCTGCAGCCCATGGCGGAACTCCTTTTTCTCCAGGAAACCTCAGTTTTTCTCTGATGGGATGAAGGTCACCCCTGTCCTGGAAGGTCACCCTCTCTCCTGAGCCACCCGACTGTAGGTGCGGACCTCATCCACAAAACTCTTCACAGGGACGCCCACATCGGTGTCCTATCGAATCACCGGGGCTTCGTGTTAGCAACTGAATCCATAAAGTGATCATCGCCCCTGGGCAGCCCAGGAGTGGACCCTCGCCTTCTCTCCTCATGGAAACTCATCTGTCACATGGGGAGTAGCCACCCTGATGACCAGGGCAGAGAGGGGAAAGGGGACACGTTTTGAGAACCTGTCCCTGGTGCACTGGACCCATCCAGGGCTCACCCTGCACTGGACCCCAAAGCCCCCGGCCTCCAGAGGCCTGAGCCTGGCAGCCTGCCCCTGGCAGACATCCTGGAGGTGGAGGCGAGATGAGGCTGCAGAGGCCTGTACTCACTGTCCGCATCAGGCCGGACAGTGGCTCATGGCTGGTCAGGAGAGGGCAGAGCTGGAGCCCGGTGTCCTGACTTGACCCAAAACCTTCTAGCCACCATCCTGCCCATGGCTCTTGGGAGCCAAGCTCTGGGTGCCCCTCCCGCTCCCAAGGCCACAGGGGCGGTTTGGGACTTGGTGGGCAGTGCCCGACCCCACCCAGAGTGGTCTGGCTCCGTGCGATGCTTCTGTCCCTCCCACCAAGATGGAGAGCCACTATCAGCTGCTCTAGACCGAGGGGTGTCTGTCCAGTCCGGCTTTCCTTCCCACCCTCAGAGCAGCTGCAGGAAGCCTTCCCAGCCTGGCCTGGCCACTCCTTATCCAGAGGCCTCTCAGTCAGACGCAAGGCCTGGGAGGCAGCCAGCACGGGGCCTTGGGGCTTTTGGGGAGTGGTCTCTGACCGGCTCTCCTCCTCAGTCCTGCGCTGGCTGGATCCCTGTTCAGGGGTGGGTCAGCTGGGACAGACCCCTCCCCTGTGGTCAGCCTGTCTCCCCACCTGCTCCTCCTCCCTCCACGTCTACCACCAGTGCAGCCTGAGATCCAGAGGGAGAGAGCAGTGTCCCCATCAGCCAGGACATGGACTGGGATGGGGGTCAGGCCAGGAGAAGCAGATGCCCACCCCCACCTTGATAAGCATTCAGAGGATGGTGCCAGTGGGGCTGGGGGCGGGGGTGCCCCCATGGGGTGCTGAGAGTTTGGGGTGAGGATGTTCAGACTTCATGGAGGGACATCATGGCCCTGGCATGGCTCCTCGGAGCCCAGTAACCCCTGATAGGGGTCTCCGCACCCAGATCCCCAACCCTTGCTCGTCGGCCCGGGACCTGAGGACAGAACTGAGCTGGCACCGAACAGACCACAGGCTCCTGGGGCAGGGCCAGTGGGCCCTTTGTCCACACCTCTCCGTGCTGGCAGGGATGAAGGCCGGTCTGGGTGGGCAGAGCCGAGCACGCCCTGCAGAGCTATTCTGGGGGTCTGCAAGAACCCAGGGGGCATGGCCAGGTTGGGGAGGGCAGGCCATGGTCTGAGACAGCTCCAGCTTGGAGGCAGCGTGGGCAAGGGGCCAGAGGCCTGGCAGTGGGTTACATAACCCCGCACTGGCTGCCCCGGGTATGGACGGGTTCCATAACTGCAGTGTGTTTGTCCAGGCCAACGACCATCTTTGTTTGAGCCTATTAACTAAACTACAGACACAGGAGCGTGCTGGGACTTTGCACTCCGCCTCCCGCCCCACGGTGCCACGCCCCTTCCTCCCAGAGGCTACCACTGGCCTCATTCTCATTCTGAATAGAGGAGGGTCCTCGTGGCCATCTGCCTGGTGTCCGGCAGAATGAGGGGCCCAGGTAGGTTTTTCCCGTTCCCTCAAACTTGGCTGGCTAGGTGCCCCCTACACACACACAAACACACACACACACACACACACACACACACACACACACAAACACACACACACACACACACACACACACACACACACACACAGCTCCCAGTGGGCAGGGCCTTGGTCAAGTGTGGCCCTGAGTCCATGTTCCCTTCGTTCTGGGCCCAGGGGCTTCCAAACGGCCATGGCAGCCCCACCGGGCCCTCACGTAGATGCCACGATGTCAGCCGTTTTCATATGCTACGATGTCAGTCATTTTCTGCTGATCTGCTTCACTCTGCCAGAGGGGAAGCTACACCTTGTCGTCCCCTGAGGGGCTGTCACCATCAGATTTCAGCTCACCAGATGTCTTCCCACCTCAGCTCCCCCGCCCGATCCAAAAGGATGGTTCTGAAGGCTTGCTCTTGTCAGGATGGGAGAAGCACAGTCCCCACGGCAGTCGATTTGTACCTAACATTTTATGGCCTCGGGTTTTGTCAGGTGTGGGGACGGCCTTCCTCACTCTAAGATGTGGAATCACAACCCTCTCCCACGTGGTTTCTGTGGACCCGCTCAGTTTCATTGTTTGTATTCCTATTTTTGACTTTTTGGTGTCACAGGTGAGATCTGGTTGTCCTAGCAACAGTCCCCGGCAGCGCCCAGGTAGCTGGTTGCCATCTGGGCCGCCTTGTCCAGCCAGCCATCCCTTTACCCACATGACGGTGCTTCATGCTTTAATTTTAACTTTTGCTTTTAATTTTAACATTCTTTTATTGGTGATTTTATTGCAGTTACATTTGTTTGGATGCGTCCACAGATAGCTGGCATCTGTATGCTGTGACTCTATCTGTACGGAGGTGTAGTCGGTCTTTGGATTTGTTCGAAATACAGCTGCGCTTTGGATGGTGGGCACACAATGCAATATACAGATGGTGTGTCGTAGAATTGTACACCGGAGACCTATATGATTTTATTAACTAATGTCACCCCAATAAATTAAATTAAGTGTATGTATTTATAGAGCTGTGTTTCATGTATTTTTAAAAAAATTTCTGCATGTGGAATTTTTAGGTGTCTCGTTAAGTTTCTTCCTCAGGATTTTATCGGTTTTGTTGCCGTTTTAATGAGACCTTCTCTCCCATTTTACCTTCTACAATTTCTTATTACTTGTATTGATGATTTCTGTGTGTTATTTCTGAGCTTAATCGTGATGCAAAATTCTCCTTTGGTTCATAACAATGCTTACTTGATTTTCTTAGATGTTTTTCCAGGTATGCAGCCATATTACCCGAGAATAGTTACTCATTTTACCAGTCTCTTTTCCACATTGACCCTCTGATTTCTTTTCTTTCCTCACCACTCCGCCTCAACATCATGAATTGGGCCAGGACCTGCCCTGCAATGAGCCCCTCTTCTCGGGAGTGTGAGACACCGAATCCTCAGGAACGCACCCCCAGCCTTTCCCAGCCTCTGGAGGCGTCTGCATGTGGCCTGTGGCCCCCTCCCCCCCTGCTGCTCCGTCCTCCAGTCTCCTGCTCGGACCCTCCGCCTCCGCTGATGAGGACCCGTGCAATGACTCCGGGCCCCTGGGTGGCCCCAAAGTTTCTCCCACCTCGGGGCCTTCCACTTGATCCAGCTGCAAAGTCCCTTTCTTGTGTGAGGGGACCCGTCACAGGTGTGGGGCTGAGGATGTGGGTGTCTCAGGGGCATTATTCTGTCTGCCTCAGGGGTTGTCACCAATGGGGCTGCCGCGGACATTTTTTAAAATAGGTGTTTACTGATTTATTTATTTATTATATTATTATTATTATTTTAGAGAGAGAGAGAAGGGAGAAGGATAGAGAGATAGAAACACTGATGAGAAACATCAACCAGCTGCCTCCTGCACACCCTCTCCTGGTGACCAAGCCCAAAACGGGGGCATGTGCCCTGACCAGGAGTCAGACCAGTGACCTCTTGGTGCGTGGGTCAACACTCAACCACTGAGCCACACCAGCCAGGCAGGACTTTCTTGCCTATTTTTGGTGGATGGGGTGGGTTGGGGGGGGGGGGCACATGCTCTACCATCTGCTGGGGACACCCCAGGCGTGGGATTAATGGGTGAAAGTCAAGTTCAGTTTCCCGGCCTTGGCCCCTGGGGCGTGGAGCCGGGACCACACCTGGGCCCTGACTGGGGCGCACTGCGCTGCCTCTCGGTGGCAGGGCCGCCCTCCTCCCGGGGGCCCGGCTCCTCACCTGCGGCAGGTGAGCGCTTTGGGAGCAGCGTGGCCTTCGTGCCCCAGCCTGTCCCCTCTGCCGGCAGCCTGGCTCCTTTGATGCCTGCGTCCCTCCTCCTGGCCGGGCCGGGCCCTGTCTGGGCAGGCACAGCAGCCCACATTCCAGGCTGTGGGCGCTGAGGGCAGGGGTGTGGGCGCGGCAGCGGTGGGGACCAGAGCTGGGTCCCCTGCCCGCCCGCTGGCTCCAGGCTCCCCTTCTCCCAATTCAGACACTCCTTTGATCTCAGGCCCTTCTGCCCACTGCCCTCAATTCTCATTTGGAGAGACCGAGGCTAGAGAAGGGAAGTCATGGTGGAAAGTGGGGGCGGGGGGGGGGGTGTCTTTGACTCCTAGTCTGGTGCCCTCCCCTCACGCCATCTTTTCTTTCCTGGTCCCGGAGGCCAGCTCTCCCTGGGGTGGCTCAGCCCGGCCAGCTTCCACTAGGGAAGGGGCAGTTGTGGGGCCACCTACGCCGTGTAGGGCTCCGGAGACCAAAGGCGATGGTGTCAGTGCCTCGGCAAGGATCCCGGGTCTGAGTAAAGCTGGACGAGAGGCTGACCCCTGACCTGGAGCAGCTGGCGGGCACCGGCATCGCTGTTCAAGCTGGCCGGTCACCCCTCGTCTTCCAGATGGGGTTTCTGGGTACCGAGGCCGTTCCCAGAAAGGGAACATTTCTGAGAAAGGGAGTGTGTGGGGGGGGGGGGAGGTCAGAGGGTCATAGCCCTGGGGTCCGCAAAGTTGATTTGTGCCCGGTGACTGTGTGCTGGGCAGAGCCCCCCCTCCCCCCCCGCCTCTCCCTATGCCCCGGAGGCACTTGGCCACCAGTGGGGTCTGCCGTCCGCAGACCTGGACTCGATCCTGGCCACTCCTCCTGCCTGGCTGCGGCTCTTGGGCAAGTTGCCAGCCCCTTTTGAACTTCACTTTCCTCGTCGGAGGGAGGTTGGTAATAGCCACTTTCTGGGCGGCGTGGCAGCAGGATGACACGCACATGTGAGGAGTGAGCGCGGGCCCCGGTGCCGGGCCTCGGAGCAGCGGGGCCTCCCAGCCAACAAACCCATTAGAGACTGCACGTGCCCGCTGTAATGGAGCTCGGATGGCAGCCACTCAAAACACTTGAGGCTGATTCTCTCAAACAGTTTGGGGGCCATGTGGTGGCTCTATGATCTCATCAGGGCCCAGGCTCCCCCCGTCTCGCCGCTCTGCCGTCCTCAGCACAGAGCTCCCATGCTCCTGGCTGCCTCAGGGTCACACACCATTGCCGGGGCTCCCTCCTTCGCACCTTCTTTCCAGGGGGGAGGAAGAGGACAGACCCAGGGCCATGGGAACCCCCCCGAGCTGAGTGGGCCCCCCCCCTTGTTAGCTCTCCTGGAAGCCCTGTGGTATCATTCTGCCTTCCTCTTGCCGGCTCCCTTCCCCTGTGGGGAGGCTGGGAGGTGTCTTTGCCCCATAAATCAGAGTTGTGTACTGAGGGTGGAGGGAGAGTAGATGTTGGGGGGCAGAGAGCAGTGTCTGCCCCTGCTGCTCTACCATCACGAAGTGCCCCCATCCCCCCCAGCACTGGGCAGAGCAGAGAGACAGAACTCTGAGGGAAGGTGGCTTCCTGGAGCCCAGGGACGGGCTGACCTCACTGCAGGGCCTGCCACCAAGCCCAGCTCTCGCCACAGCCCCTGCCCGACCCCTGTGCCCACACGTGGCCACGGCGTTGGGAAAGGCCCCTCAGCCCAGTCCCAGGCCTCCCCTCAGGCCTCCTGGTGTGCAGCTTCTAGGTCACGATTCTACGCTTCCGTCTGCTGTCAAAGTGACTCAGATGCGGCTACAAAACATCTGGAAAAGAGGAGAATGAGCAGCGTGACGGCGGGGTTGGCATTTTGGGGTGCTTGCTTCTAGTCCTTCACCTCCGCGAGGCCTTTTACCGTGTTCCCGAGGGCGCAGCGCCCCAGCCTCCTTCCTAAGCGTCGGACAGACTGAGCCGGTCAGCTCCTATTTTTAGATGGTCCTCGGAGCTGGGGCTCCGGGGAGTGACTGTGGGCGACAGGGCTGGACTCCTCCAAGTGGTTCAAGATGTACGAGGGTGAGCGAGGGACTCGGGCCAGGCCGGCATTTCCTGTGCTCACTTTGAAGAAGTGGCAACAAAGGACGGGCTGTGGGCGGAGGGACTGCTGAGCTGGTCTGGCTGCTGCTGCGAGCAAGATGGGCAGGCGGGCCTGGGGGACCTGCGGTGGGATGGCCGTCCTTGAGGCCTGCGTGTTTGCGGAGGCCAGACAGGACCGGGCTCCCTCCTGGCCGCTGGAAGGGGGCAGACACTCTCCAGGCAGCCTCCCCGGGCCACGGGGCTAACCAGATGGTGCTCAAAGGCCAGTTGGCCTAGCCAGCCGCTCCCACTCAGGTGGGGGTGGGGTGTACCCCTGGAGCTCAGAGAGGAGCACCCCACCTGCCAGCCGAGTAGGGCCTGGGGTAGGGAAGGGTGAGGATCCTCAATCCTGGGGAGAACAGAGGGGGCAGGTCTGAGGACACCGGGCCTGGCTGATCGTGTCGATGCTGACGTTCATGGCAGAAGGCTTTGTAAGCTATCTCTGACCACAGCTCTGCAACCCAAACTTGATCTCATTGGACCCCACTCAGGAAGGCCCCACCCCCACCAGCCTGCCACATGGCCTCGGTTGCTTCAGGATGAAATTCAAACGTCTCCCCTCAAAGCCCCCCACTTCTGTGAACTTGCCCCACACCATCTCTGTGGAGTTGCAGCCCTCCTGGCCTCACGCTGCCCTGCATCCAGCTGGGGCCGGCCTCCGCAGGTGCCTACTGTGAAGACAGAAACCCAGCCCGGAGGAGCTCCGCAGATTGAGAATTTATTGTCACGTGTCACACGGAGCTCTTTGCCTCGTGAGCATGCTCCCCAGGGCGGTGTGGGGAGGACCAGGCAGGGAGCAGACCCATCCCAATGCCCGGAGCAGAGGGAGGCCAATGGCCACACCCTCACCCGGAATCCTGGCTCCACCTCAGCTCAGTGCTCTGGGCCCTGGAATCTGAGGTCAGCGCCTGGGTGTGTGAGCCACACTGTGGGGCCTGGAGCAGGGGGAGGCGGCCACGGGAAAGGCTTGGACCCTGCGAGGAGCTCAGCCCTGGTCCTGAGGCCCAGCAGGGGCGGGTGTGGCCGCGTTTGCAGCTGGAAAAGTTCCACATGGAGGCTGATGAAAGGGGCTGCCCTGACCTCTGGGCAAGACGGGGGCAGGTGTGGGTGCAGCGCCCGCCACCTGGACAGCCAGCCGCCTGGGCCCCAGCTCCCCTGGTGTCTAGTTCCTGCCACCTCACCCCATAGCCAGCCACCTATCAGCGTCCCTATTTCCCCAAAGCCCTACAGCAACTCACTCACCAACATCAGACTGAGAACGTGGGGAGTCTCCTCGACCCTGATGTGGGGGCAGATCCCACAGAACTGGGCAGCTCCAGGGGGTTCCCCCACCCCCCTCCTCCACCTATAAATGAGACATCTCATCGCCAACTCCCTCCCTTTGCAGGGATACACCTGGGGTCCGGGAGCTCTGATGGGGCCCCAGGGAAGAAGGGGCTTGGTGCTCCGTGAGGACTGCGTGACACTGGCTTCTAAACACCCCATTCAGACACACCAAGGTGTCTGTGGGACCCACTGCCCATGGCCAGCAGGCAGTCGGACCTGGCCCTCAAGACACATTTGGTCCTTTGGGGACCCTCTCCCGGGCAGTCCCACCCCTCTGCAGTGGTTTCAAGACAGCCTGATGCCAAGGGCCCCCACATTGTCCCTTCCATCCACATATCCCCCTGACACCCCTCCAGGGTCCCCCGGGGCCCTCCTCCACTCCTGGCTTTCAGGTGACCCTCCTGTCCAGCCCCAGCTCCTGCTGTATGAAGGCCTAGTCATCTCTGCCAGCTCTCTGCTCAGCTCCAGGCTGGCCCCTGCCCAGGCCCTCTTCATCTGCAGCCAGGCAGGTCCTCCCAAAATGCCAGTGTTGGCAGTCTTGCACCTACGTCACCCTTGGGATACAGTCCAGTGGTGACTCCTCATAATCCAGCCAGCCCTGCCTGACCTCCTGATGCTCCCCTGCCTGAGGGCGTGTGGACCTCCGAGGGTCCAGTCTTTCCCTGGCCATTCCTGGTGAACACCCACAATCCTCAGAAGCTCGACAGCTGGGCCGCCCACACCTCTGGCCACCTTTGCTCAGGGCTGACCTTGTCTGCAGAACGCTTGCTTCCTGGTCTAGCTCTGACACCCCTGCTGGGGTAATGGTGCGCCGGTCCCTCTGCTGGACTCCTGTTAGGTGCGGTCAGTGCAGACGGTGTTGGCGAGCTGGGAAAGATCTGGGAGGTTTGCAGGACTGGTCACAGCTTCCCTCCAGGGGAAGACCCATCTGTGGTCAGGTGTGCAGGCGTGAGGGGAGGCCGGCCAGCAGTGGCCAGAAGCCCCTGCTGGGAGAGACCCTTGTCCCACAGGCAGGACAGTTGTTCCCAGATCTCATGCCCTCCCCCATCCCTGCACCAAGCCCAGGGCCCTGGTGGCTACAGAGGAGCTTTGATGGCTTTCTTTCATCAAGAGGTGTCCCTCTTTGCCAAAACCTGTTTGACTCGGTGGATAGAGCTTCATGCTGCAGACTCAAGAGTCCCGGGTTCGATTCTGGTCAAGGGCATGTACCTTGGTTGCTGGCACATCCCCAGTAGGGGGTGTGCAGGAGGCAGCTGATCGATGTTTCTAGCTCTCTGTCCCTCTCCCTTCCTCTCTGTAAAAGATCAATAAAATATATATATATATATATTTTTAAAAGAGGTGTCCCTCAGGGTGCCCCTACAGGTGGGCCCACCCCGCCTCCATGGCCTCTCCAAATGGGCCACAGCTAACCTGGACAGGTTCTCTCCATGGAGAAGACTTCTGGGATTGGGAGACCGTGACTCAGCAGTAGAGATGACTCAGGGACTGTTATACTCAGGATCCAGCCATCTGAGATGGCATGACTCAACTGTTTTGACTGTCCTATGATGCATTGATCTCAAAACGCAGGAGTTGGTTATGTAAAGGTTCCTTGTTCAGTTTCTAGATACGACTGATAAGTGAATATTCTGATTGAAAGGCCAAGGTTACGCTAATCTGTGGTTTAAAATTTTACTGTTCTAAGGATAACAGAAATCTTAGAGCACGCAGTTGTTGGACGTGACATACTAGTGTTTAAACGGTCATGTATGTACGTATTGGTTATTGTTGTAGAATGAAGAATAGTTCAGCGATTAGGAACCTAGGGGACTTTTAGCGTGAAAGACAAGAGACAAGTAGAAAACTTCATTAAGAATGGGGCCCCGTCCAGCTTGCATAGTGAATGTCAGGATGAACTCGCTCATTGTTCTTTGCAAGCATGTGTGTTTCCCAGCTGGCCCCACAGCAAAGCTGCAGCCTGACTGCTGGCGGCAGCGACAGGCGCTTGAGGGGGTCTGGACCGCAGCCCCAGGAGGGGCCCGGGATCTCCGGGGCATGGTGGGGTCCAGGCTGGGCAAGGAAGCGTCTGGAACTTATGGTGGTTGTTTCCAATGCCGGCTTTATTGAGACAAGCTTCACACACCATGCCATTCACTCACATGTGTGTGAAGTTCACGGGCCTTCACCTATATCCGCAGGCTGTGTAGCCTCCTCTCTGATTCCAGAAGGTCTTTATTCCAAACAGGAGAGTAGCGGCTCCTGGCTCTCCCGGGGCCCAGCCTGCTTTCTGTATCTGCACGTGGGCCTGCTCTGCAGGTTCATACCAGTGCAACCAATGGTGCAACATGTGGAGCTCCTGTGCTGTTTCTCCCTTCATGGATGGGGTCTACTTCCTGCCCACCTCACCCTGCAACTCCCCCCCCTCACTAGGTCCCACTACCAGCAGACCCTGTAGGTGGGCATCCTGATTATGGGGACACTTGTGTGGGGACCCACATCCAAAATCTTCTGGTTCCCTGGTTCTCCTCAGGCCCCACTGGCATCTGCTCTGCAGTCCCAATGAGCCTTCAAAGCTAGAGGAGGGAGGGTGCCCACAAGGGGTCCTTTGGACTTGTCCAGCCAGTTAGCTTGGGCAGAGTAAACAGGCAGGTCCCAGCCCAGCCCAGGTCCCGAACTTCTCCCGAGCAGGACATGCCCTGTGGGTTGGACCCTGTGGCATGCATGAAGTGCAAGTGAGGGGCAGGGCAGGGCCCAGCGGACGTGCAAGCTGTGCAGCTGAAGATCTGACACGGGAGCAGCTGCAGAGGCCCCGAAGACAGGGTGGAGGGCATGACTTGAATGTCTCAGCTGCCACCTGTCATGCCAATGACACGAGCAGCTCACCATGGTGGGGCCAGGTGCTGGATCAAGGCCAGGGCTGGGTTGTCATGTGACACCCACATCAGCATGTGAGGTGCAGTGGTGCTGGGGGCCAGCCTGGGCTGGAAGGCGTCCACTGTGTATCTGCTCCCACCTCTGAGGCCAGTGACCTGAAGGCAGTAGTTTCAAGCAGCCGAGTTTACACCACGGAAATGGGCACACACTACACATCAGCGAGCCCCCTTCTGAGAGTTGACGGTTACCTACTTAACGGACTTACTAAAATATTAGGGTAAATTCCATGTCCCCCAGAACATGCCGAAGGTCATAAGCGGATGAGGAAGGATGGCTTTCCAGCCTGGGGTTGGGTGATATGCCTGCTGCAAGCTGGGTCCTGGGCCCTGAGCAAGGGGCATCCCCCTGCCAGAGCAGCCCCGCCACCAGGACTTGGGGGGCCTTTGAGACCTACCCATGACCACAGCACAGGGCGGCCGACAGGGCCATGTTGGGATGGGGTGGGGTTCTCAGACCTGTGCTGACCCTCTGAGTTCTTTAGGACGTTCCAACGCTGCTGTTCGGCCCAGGATGGCCTAGAAGGGAGCCGGAGCTGGGTGTGCTGGCTTATTTACTCATTCCTCATTCATTCATTGGGAAAATGTCCTGCAAGCACAGACAGACAGGCCCTGGACAGTCTGTTCTCAGGGACTCACAGTTAGCTGGAAGAAAAAAACAAACAAAAAGACAGTCATTGAACCCAGTGCAACCTGAGGGGCAGGGGAGGAAGCTCATGGCTCTCCAGGCCTGGCCGTGGAGGGCTCCTCTGGGGTAGTGGGTGCCTTCAAAGCCCCTGGACTTATGCCATCTTACGTGGGTTCTGCTCCTCTCCCAAACACTGTCCTGCGGGCAGGCTACCCCGGTCCCTGCAGCTTCGAGGCGCGGCCCCCCCATGGCAGTGAGCATGTGGCTTTCTGGAGGCGACTGGGGCAGCTCCTGAGTCTGAGCAGGAGGACATCAGATGTGCCCCGGAGCCTACTTTTCTGACGTGAGGTGGGGGTTGGCCATGAGAAAAGCTAGACACAGCTGGGAGGGTCAGAGGCTGGCTAACCTCGTCCTGAGACTACAAGCGGCCCTGTGTCCTCCTACCTCCTCTCCCCACCTCTCGGCCCCTCTCATCCAGCCGCTCTGCCTCTCTGAGCACTCCCAGCGAGTCCGGACTTGGACTTGGAGCTGTCCTGGGCAGTTACAGCATGTGTCTCAGAGACTTGGCGGAGGGTTGTGTATAAAAGCCCTTTGATCTTGAGCGGAAACTCGTCTTCTTGCTGGTCTTGACTTCTAGAATTCACAGTTTATGTTCCCCATAAAGTTAGAGATCGAAAGCACACTCTGCCTCTGAGGGTGCATTCATCTCTTGGCTCCGCGCTCAGATGAACCTGACAGTGAACCTGGCTCGTGATCAGCTGTGAATAAACATCTGGGCAGGGACCTCTTATTTTATTAAATGGGCAAAGACTGGAAAAGGCACTCACAAAATGGCAAATAAACGTGTGAAAAAGTGCTCAACATTGTTAGTTATCCTGGAAATGCAAATTTAAAGCCACAGTGATGGCCTCCTTGGGTCGCTGAGCTGGCCACTGGGGCTGAACATTCTTAACAGGGACAGCCACCTCCAGACCCTCGTCTGTGCCCGGTGTCTGGGATCCCAGCGCCTGTGACTGGCATGTGAGAGGAGGGTGGATTTGCTGACTGTCTGTGCCCTCTGAGTGTGGGCTCCGCAATGACAGCCTGTGATAACCAGGCCACCACCTCATTCCTCAGGAATGTGGTTCAGTCTGGCGGCGCAGCTGGCATCAGAGGACCCTCAGGACCAGGCCTCCTTCCCTCATCCTGGTCCGGGGGGGAGGGGAGAGCTAGAGAGGCCGCTTTCCTACAAGGACGAGCACAGAGTCCCTGGGCTGTGAGGAGTGGCTTCCATGTGGTATCACTTAGGGCCTGGCCATCCATGGGCCCCAGCTGGACAGTGCAGCGTAATGGCTTCGAAGTCACCTCCACCCTCAGCCAAGAGTCTACAGCTCAAAGTCACATCCATGGCAGGAGGAGAGCCAGGGAAGGGTCTGATGGCCAGCATGGCCAGGCTCACCCAGACACCGAGTCTCACCGGGGTCCTGCACCAAGCCCACCCAGGGGCCGCTGTGTCTGCAGGCTGGAGGCTCGGCCTTGGCCTCAGCCTCCTCTATGGGGCCCTTGGGGATGAGAACCAGGGACCAGGACTAGACGGGGGGACCCTGGCCTGGGGCCGGTCCAGGGTGGTGGGTCAGCACCAGGATGCCACCACCATCTGACAGCCCACACTGTGCACAACTGTGTCTGGGTACATGCTGTGTGCCTGTGTGTGCACGTGTGCATGTGTGCCGCTGAGTGTGAGTGTGGGAGATGTGGGAGGGGCGAATGCATGGTGTCAGCAGCCACCTCCTTCTCAGGAGGGGTTGGGAGGCTGAGAAAAGTACAAATGTAATTTTTCCTTCATCCAAGTATGAAGACCTCCAGAAGTGCACTCCCTGCCTCCTTTGGCAAAACCTCCTGCTTTAACGATATAGTTTCTATCGCATTTCTCAAGACTAAGACAGGTATTCATTATCTTGTTAAAGTGTACGTATAGTTACCTGAATTCTCTTGCGCGAATGACAAGTTTAATGCTCAGTTATAACTGTAACAGCTGGATTATTGTGGCATTCGGTGACTTCACACTGGGACCAGGTGGGGGGTTTCCTGTGGGAGTGCTCCCAGATACTGGGTGCTCTTGGCTTCTCAGGAGGGATGTGGGTGACAACCTCCACTCCTGGGCTGGGCAGGGACAACCTGGGCTGGTGGGAGGCCCACCCGGTCTTCTCTGCTCTCCCTCCCAAGGCCTCGGTCCCTTGCTCCCCCTGCCTGGGGCAGCTTCCCAGACCCCCTACCCGATCCCGGCTCTCAGCTTCCCCATCCCTGGGGCCCAGCTCAGCGCTTGACTGTGAATATTTGGGGGGGATGAACCACTTGGTCTCCATATAAGAAAGGAAAGGCTACTGAGGGAGTGACCAGCACATGCACCCCCAGACCCAGGCTCTGCAGTTGTCACAGGCTGCCTGCAGATTCTGTCTGAGCCGGGTCCCCACAGTGCCTGGGCATGTGGCTCTGGGCCCGCTGGGCAAGCTTTTGTCTGAGGAACCTGGAGAGAGAGGGGAAGAGAGAACTCAGAGAGGCCGAGTGAGAGCTTGGCCGTGAAGGGGAAGTGGATGCAGCCCCTGGGGCCTGATGGCCAGGGGCCTACACTGGCCTAGAGGACCCAGGTTCGAGGGAATGGGTGGTTCGTCCAGGAAGAGGCCTCAGTGTCCCCAGAGGGGTGAGAGCTGGGGCGGCTCTGGAGGTCTCTCCAGCTCTCCTCTCCACTCCCCTTCTGGCCCTACCACCCTCTTCTCTCATCTCCTGCTCTCATGCCCCCTCCCCAGGCGTAGGAGCACTTTGTGGGAGAGTTCACCAGCATCCGTCCTACCCCAGCCCCAGGTGGGTGAACCCAGAAGTCTCAAAGGCCCGAGGAAGCCCCCAGACACTCCCAGCCTCCACACAGAGCCCCCTTGTGCCCCTGCACACAGCAGTCCTCAGGAGACCCTAGGAGCCGCAGCCCCGGGGACCCCCCCAGCACCACTGTCTCTGGCTTCGCCTGCTCCTGCGAGCCCAGTGCCTAGGACACCTCCAGGCTGCCTCTGGGCCGTGCTCACATGGTGACGGGCAGAGAAGAGGGTCCCTGTGAGAGCAGCTTCCAAAAGCTTCGGCAGAGACCACCCGCTAAAGACCCAAGGGATAGGCACAGCCTCAGCCCGGAACCCAGCCCAGGCGGGCAGAGCCCGTCTCAGGTTGGAGGTCCAGGCCAGAGCGGTCCTCACAGCTCCTGGGAAGCATGTCATCAGGACCAACTGCCGAGCCATACACTGCCTGCCTCCATCCTGCCCGGCTGTCCAGACTCGCCCCCGCCGTGTGGACCCGCCCCTCCTCGCACCCCAACTCCAGGCCTTAGCACAGCTGCCTGCTTCGTCTTCAGGGTGAGCTCCAGGTGTGGCTGCTCCTTGGAAGCTCCCCCTCCCAGCAGGTCGACAACCAGCATGAGACACGAAGCCCCCTTGCACCTCTCGTGTCTCCTGGCCCCGTGTCTCCTGACCCCATCTGCATTCTCAGCCTAGTTTTCTCAGCAGTGGCCACGCTGCCCCCATGCACACTGGAACTCCCCAGCACACTGCGGCCCCAGGGCCTTTGCACACACTGCCCATCTGTCAGGGCCTCCTTCCCTGGCATGCACTCGGCCCCTTTCTTCCCTTCGGGCCTCTGCTCAGATATTACCTCCAAAGAGAGCCCCTCCGTGATGTGAACAGCATTCCTGTCACCACACCCGCACGTCAGTGAGTCCCAGGGGTTTCTAGTCTGTCTGTCTCCCTGCCCACAGAGGCCCAAGAGCAGTCCCGGGTCTGTCCTGTTCCTGGTGCCGGTCCCGGAAGCTGAAACTCTCCTTGCTCAGTCCCCCTGCTCCGGGGTCTGGCTGGGGCCGAGGTGAGGGACGCCCTGGGTTCTGTGGCCTGCCGACAGCCCTGCAAACCAGCCCCAGCATGGACATCACTCAGTGATACCCCAAAGGAAGTCACGAGACCCAGGAGACGGGGCATAGGATGCCTGCTTCCCCGGTCCTTCTCCCAGAGCCCCCTCTCATAGGCCCAGGACCGGGCGTCGGCGGGGGGTGCAGGTGTCCCCAGAGCTGCAGCGGGGTCTGCGTGGGGGCAGAGGGCCCAGGGCCTCAGTTGACCTTGGAAGCTCAGAAGTGTTTGTGGAGAAAACATGACTCACAAGTAGGAATGAAATGAAAACTCCCCCAGCACTTTGTTGGGTTAGCAAATCTCCCCTGAGCCCATAGAGACCCCCCTGGAGGGAGGTCACAGTCCCCCACCCGCAGGCCTCCTCGAGGGGTGGCAGCTCCCCTCCCGCACCCCGGCATCCATCGCTCCTTGGCTCCTTGGCAGGTCCAGGCCCGGCAAGGGGCAGGGCCGGCCCCAGGTCAGTGAAGGACAGGCAGGGTGGAGAGCAGGAACAGCGGGCCCTTTCCTGGACCCGGGCTCTGAACAGTGGGTGGCCCAACTGCATCCTCGCCCCTCTGCTGAGGCCGTGTTCCTGGACCCTCCGCTGAGGCCGTGTTCCGGCTCCGAGCCCAGCAGGTGTGGCGGCCAGACAGCTGGGGCTTCCAGGGCGCTGTGGCCTGAAGTCAGCTGCCCTTCCCCGCCGAAGGCCACACCCGCCGCTATTTTGGGAGCTTGCGCTCAGAGCCCGGCCTGTTGCTTTCATCCCGGAGCTCCTGGAAATCTGGTCAGAAGTGCAGTCCGCTCCTCTCCATCACGCATTTGTCCTGTCCCTAGAGCCCCTCCGGGGCGCAGCCGTCCTGTGAGGGTGGAGTGGGCAGCCACAGCCCACCCCCGGCCAGCTGCTGCTCCCAGCCCTGCAGCCACCCCTCCCCGGCCTCCGTCCTCCGGAGCAAGGCCCTGGCGCCTCCGGCAGGAGGGCTCTAGAAGCTTCCTTCACACCCAGGGGAGATGGTCAGGGTCGGCAAGGGCGTGCTGTCTCCTCCCCCTGCTGGCTGCACACACGGGGGACCCGCCGAGAACCTCGTGAGAACAGCTGCTGCGCATTCCTTCTCTCTGAAGAGACCACACCCCTGTGTTTGGTTCGGACCTGCCCGGCTGCTGAGGACCCTTGGGGTGTGGCCCTGGGAGGACCAGGGGGACAGGCCCCAATCCTGGCCTCCCCAGCACACCTGCCACGTGCCGTGGCTGTCCCCGGGCCCACCCTGCCTCCTCCAATTTCCCAGTCAGTCAACCCTCACCACCAACCACCGAGGTCCAGCTCTTGGAATCCCCCTGCTTCCACCCAGGCCCGGGCAGCTGTGGGGCTGCCCCAAGGATGTCTGAGGGGAAGCAGTCTTGCCTGGGTGTGTGTCCGTCCCTCAGGACCCTGTGGGGAGCGTGGAGCCAGGGCCCGGGTGGCGGGGAACAGTGGAAGTCCCCTGGCAGGTCCTCTGCTGGGATGAACCCCTAGTGCCCTCAGGAGGGTCCCACACCCAGGGCACCCTTTGTCGGAGCCCCCAGCCCAGTGGAACTCCCATGACATTATCTGTACACTGGCCAGTGGGTGGAAGCTTCTCGAAAAACCTGCTTTTGGTCTTTGCATTGGATGGATACTCACTGGCCCAGCACCCACCGCCCTGGGGAGGCAGGGGAGGAACCAGCCCCTCCTCACAGACATGAGGACAGCGCTCAGCACGGCTGCGCGGCTCCCAGGGCCAGGCCGAAGGACATGCCCCCCCTCCTGAGGATGAGGGTGAGGCTGTCTGGGTTTGGTCCCTCTTAGGAAGCTTGGGGGGAGGGGGGTGATGGGCTCTGACTCTGTTGGCCCAGGATCACTGGGGCCTCCCGTTTCCTGCTGTAGGAGCCCCAAGTGCAGACACAGGGACCCTGAGTGTCCCCCCCGGGACCACAGCTGTTGAGGAGGTCCCTTTTGCCTTCCTGGGGCAATGCCCCCTACCCCCGTCCCTCCTTTGGGGCCCATGGTGGAGGGCCCAGAGTCCAGCAAGATGCCCCGCTCAGGGTGAGAAGGGTCCTGGGGTCCCAGTGCAGTGGGCAGTGAGCGGGGGCAGAGGAGCTCAGATGGGGGTGGGGTCAGCTTTTGGCCCCTTGGGTGGGGGTGGTCCTCAAGCCTGCGGTCAGCTGCTGGGCCTCAGGGAGGGTGGTGTCTTGGATGACAGGCTTGACCACGCCCAACGTGAGGCCAGCCTCCAGTGACCCCGGAGCACAGGGCCGGCTCCCGAACCTCCGCCGAGGGACAGCGAGGGCCCAGCGAGGAAGGCCCTTCTCTGGGGAGGGCCCCGGGGGCTCCACGGCTCTGCGGGGAGCGGGGGAGGCTGTCAGGGCTGCCCTGAAGCCGCGGCCCCGAGCCGTCCAAGCCACGGGGCGGAGGGGAGAAGGCAGACGGGGCCAGAGCACAGCCAAGAAAGCCTCCTCTGTGCTGCAGCCAAGCCGAGCCCGCAGACTCGAAATAACCACGTGAAGCTGTGGGCAGCGCCCAGAGTGGCGGGCACAGCCCGGGACGCCACGGCTCCGGGCACCTCCCCCTGTGGGGTCTCCTTAAAGTTCCCGCGCTGCCCCGTCATGGGCATTTGTGGTGGAGCCCCCTCCTCTTTCCCTGTTGTTCCTATCAGACTGTGTCTAGCTTCTCGCATGGAGGCGAGGGCCGGGCGAGGGCAGGTGGCCTCAGCGACTTTTGGTGATGGTGGTGGGGGTACAAAGGGGAGGCCTGGAGTCCTCTCGGGTCCCTGCGAGGAGGTGGTCCTCATGGACCCCCTGCCCTCAGCAGCAGCAGCGCCACCACCTCTGGCTCCGTTAGAACAGGGGACTCGCTCTCATCGTCAGACTTCCTGAGAGCCGCGTCCTGTTCCATTGCAGCCTGAGGAGCCTGGGGAGAGCTGCCTGGGCCTCCCGCTCCCACCACGGGCGGCTCGCTGGGCTCCTGGCTTCGCTCTACACGACGCGAGGGAAGGCCCGAAGGGTCAGAGACCCGCCCCATCCTCTGGACCCAGGAACGGTGTCCCCAGCATTGTGGCTGCACTCCTCCTGCCAGGCCCCCGGGAGCTCAGTGCACAGGAGAGGGCGCATGTGCTCTTGAGGGGCTGAGTGGCTTGGGGCTGAGCTGGTGCGGCCAGGGGATGGCGGTGCCTGGAGCCTCAAGTTCAGGCAAGGTCGCCAGTAAGGCGTCTGGGAACAGGCAGTCCAGGGCAGGAAACCGCTCCCCCCACCTACCAGCTGTGCAAACCTGGGGCCGCCTTTCAGCCGATCTGGGTCCACTTCTCAAATGCAAATGGGATGCACCCACACACTGGTCAGGGCGAGGCCAGCCCAACGTGCTGCCGCGAGATGCTTCCGTGTCTGTCTCAGCCAGGCGGGGGATGAGGAGGAGAGGCGTCCGGGGGGGGGAGTAGCCAGGCCGCCAGCACATCTGGGCCATGGCGAGTGCCGTGTTCGGTGCAGGAGGGGTGTTCCAGCAAGATGACATGTTACCAACATGTGCTGGGCCGTGACCCGATTCCCCATAACTGCCTCTGGTCTGTTTTCTGGAAGCAGCCGGAGCCAGCCGGGAGGATTCCACAAGGTGGCCCTGCACAAGGGCCACAGGGTCGGCAAGGACACTGTTCAGCCCTCCGCTGGGGCCAGGTGGGGAGGGGAGTCAGGAGGTGGGCTGTCGGAGGAGATCCAGCTATATCCTGGAATGAGACCCCTGGAATTTCAGGACCACAAGGTAAAAAGAAAATCAATTTTTCATTACTTTCAAGCCCCAAGGTCACAGAAAGATAAGCACAGAGCAGCATCCTCCTGTGCTGCACCTGCTTCCCAGTGACCTTGGTCAAGGTCATGCTTTCCTCTCTGCCACAGCCGGGTGCTGGGCCTGCGGCTGGGGGCCTGCTGCTGGGAGCAGAGCCCGGGGGTGCAGCCCCTCGTGCCCCGTTGGGGCCAATGCTCAAGGGCACTGTATCCCTTTTGTAAAATGGGGTGTGGGGTGAAACAGTCTCTGAGACACCGCACCCTCCCCCAGATGTATAAAAAGGCACCTGTTGCCGAAACCGGTTTGGCTCAGTGGTAGAGCGTCAGTCTGTGGACTGAAGGGTCCCAGGTTCGATTCCGGTCAAGGGTATGCACCTTGGTTGCAGGCACATCCCCAGTAGGGGGTGTGCAAGAGGCAGCTGGTCGATGTTTCTCTCTCATCGACGTTTCTAGCTCTCTATCTCTCTCCCTTCCTCTCTGTAAAATATCAATATAATAAAGAAAAATAAATAAATAAAAAGGCACCTGGATCTTCCCAATCTGGTGGGGCCTTCAGGTGGGGCTTCTCTATGGCCATTGCAACATGGCCGGGGTGGGAGGGAAGGAAGCCCAGGGCGGAGGGGCTGGTCAGGATCCTCTCTGCTTACTCTGACCCTGCCCTTCCTCTGGCTGACGTCCCACACGGGGCCGTGGCGGTAGCCTCACAATATTTGGGGTTGATTTTTGGACTCGAATCTGAACTTACCCAACAGAGCTGGGCACCCCAAACCTCTTCGTCTTCAACTGGGAATGAGGAAATTTGACACCAGGTTTGTCCTGCTTTCACAAAGTCATCTCATGGCTCTCCGCCTCCATTTCCCCATTTTAGAACCACAACGATGAGCACAGGGCTGCTCTGCCCTCCCTCCATCCCCCCTCATCCCGTACCTTAGCTTCTCCCTCAGCTGCCGCCAGCTCCCCTCTCTTTGGTTGTGGTTGCGGGATCTCCACTCCAGCCCACTGTCCCTCCCGCACACGCACAGGGTCTGTCACTCTGCCCCTTGGCTCCTCAGGTCCACGGTGCTCCTGCTCTGGGGCATTGGGGTTAAGCTGGGGAGGGAGCTGGTGGCACATCGGATTTACTCCTCCCACAGTAACAACACTGCGTGGTGCTGGGTGCTGCTAGCTCTCTTACGGCATTTGGACACAGAATAAATTTGAAAGGAAGCTCTGGGGTGTCTGACACCATTTAGATGCCATTTGCCATTCCTGTGGAGGGGGCGCTGAGGCAAGGGGGGGTGGGCAGGGCTGACTGGGGGCCCCGGAGGACCTGCAGACACAGAGTCAGATCCTCTGGGCTGGGGCCTTGAAGGCCGCTCTGTCCCGAGGGTGGGGGCTGGACAGGGCTGCTCCCTGCTGCTGGCCTCCAGGACAGGGGATCTGGAAGTGTCTCCTTCAGTGCCCATATTATTCTCTTCAAAATGAGTGAAACCTCCACAATATTCTGTTGGATTTAAAAGTAGGTCTAGGGGTGAGTTTTGGTGTGTATTCAACCCCCTAAGCCAAGCCAACTGCTGGTTTCCTCTCCGTCCTTCCAGGTCTTCTCACCTTTGACCTCTGAGTCAGCCTGGAAGGTTCCAGCCTCCCTTTTTGCATTTGACATAGCCACTTGGACGGGGACTCCTTGTTCCCAGCAGGTGCTTCGGGGACAGGATCCAGGACAATGCTTCTGCCTGTACCGTTCAGTGAATCCAGCGAGGAGCTCCATCCTGCTCGGGCCTGTGCCAGGCTGGCTGGGGCCGGCACAGGCTCCTTCCCCCTCAGCCTCGGCCCGTGGTGAGGCCTGCCCAGAGGGAGGGCGCGGGGGGAGCCCAGCTTGCCCAACCTGGGGGAGGGTGGGAAGGAAGGTGGGTTCTGGGCTTCGTGCCTGATGGCTTGCCACCTCGAGCACAGATCCCACCCAAACCTTCAGGTCCCTGGAGACTGGGTGCATCTATAGGCCGGATCAACACTTGGGCAAACAGGCTAGAAACCACCTAGTGGGTCCCCAAGACCTCTCAGCTAGTGAGTCACGGAGCAGGTCTGCCTGAGGTCAACGCCACACTGAGCTGTCTGTGTCCCTGCTTCCAGCGTGGGGTGTGGAGGACACCCATGCTCATCAGATCTGCAGGTGCCAGCTGTGCCCTGCTCAGGTGCCGGGCACCACCAGAAGGTACCCCGCCAGGTCGCCTGGACACTGTCCTGTCTGGACTGGCTGGTCTAGGCAGCACTGATGTCCTTGCTCAGGCCTCCAGGTCTCTTCTACCCCCCTCCCCCCAGGTGTGCGAGCCCAGGGCTCCAGACCCCGTGGTGCTACGTGAGCGTGTGGATGTGTGTTGCCTGTAACGTGTTGACTGTGGTCCCCGCCCACTCGCCTGGAGGCCCACGTGGTCACAAAGGTGCCGCTTGAAGATCCCTGTGCTAATCTTACGATCACTTTCCAAAACAGTCCTCCCTGGTTTGAAACAGGAAAAAAATGGTCACAGATTGTTAAAGCTGCCATAGAGCAAGGCCATGCATTCAGTTTAAAGGACACATTTACCATTCTTGGTGTTATTTCTCAAAGTCTCATAAGCAAGGAGAGGGCTGGGCTGAAATTACACGGAATGGGGATGGAAAGGCTTTGTGGTGACCTGGTTACATAACCAGGCCATCCATTTGCAATATTAAGTTGGACGATGGCACAGACACAAAGGGAGATGTGTACCAATGGGCCTCCGCCGCCCGCCCCCGGCTGAGAAGGTGCCAGCGCCTCTCGGCCCCTGGCACTGAGAGGAGAGCCTGCAGCTAAAGCCAGGATGGGGCCACGCACAGCACCCAGAGCCCCCCTGCAGCCCCCTCTGCAGGACCCGTGCGGACAGCCAGCCTTGGCTTGCACACCTCCCTTGTCAGCAGACGGACTACTTATCAAAAGCCGACTCCGCTGTGGGCGATGCTGCCGGCATCGAACCTAAGGAGGCACAGTGACTCCTCAGTGCTGCTGGCTGGCCCAGCAAAGCCGTGGAGAAACCAGCTTGCAGCAGAGTTTGCATGGATCTGTAAAGACCCAGGGAGGAGGGGAACTCTCCGGAAGATAAAACGCACTGCTCTGGAGAGCTGGGAGTGCTGTTACTAACCCCGCAGCCAGGCTTGCCATCCGTGAGAGGGTCTCCCGAACGTAGCCGACACAAAGCCTCAGGATGAGTGAAGACAGCAGTGACCTCTCCTTGGATCACACTGTGACATAAATCCTGTTCTCATCATCTCACCTTGGCACTCGCTTCAAAGGAACAGGGCTCCCCCTCGAGCTCCGGTTCCCCACCCAAGACCCAAGGGAAGACTCGGGCGCCCTGCCGGGGAGGCTCGGCCTCTGGCTTCCCATCCTACGGCGGGGGGCTCACCAGCACCCCCAGCGATCGCCTGTGCGTGGCCCACAAAGGAGCAGCCACGGAAGACATGTGGACAGCATGAGCAGATTTCAGCAAAGAGACAGCGACCAACAAGAAACAGACGTGGCTAGTCTTCCTCAAGGGCTCCGCAGAAGGAAATCTGAACCAGGATCGGATTCTAACAAGATGCAAACAGTTTGCACAGACCATCCATGACAGGCACTCGGTGTAACTCCCGCAAATGGTGGCACGCGATGACAAGGCCTGTCTGCACACGGCTGATGGGGAGTTCCGCCAGCCCTCGCTGCTGCAATTCATTTTTTCCAGAGTGGCTGCACTGACTAAAATGATCTCAGTTGTAAGCTACTATTAACATGTCACAGCCCCCACATTTTCTTTTTACAAAAATAATTCAAAACAAATGTGTCTGCCCTGGGAGCGGTGAGAATGTTTGCACATTCTGGCGGGGAAGCAGGCGGAAGGTTCCAGTGCCCTCCAGCTCTCGTGCTCAAACGTAATGCACCCAGCAGCTGGTGGCCCCAACCCCAGCAGTTACACTGACAGTCATGGGTACCCCCTCACCTGTGGCCGCCACCACAACCTCGGGTGTCCTGCACGACTTACCTCACACCAGCAAGCTAAATTCCCTGTCGATGCTGGAGCAGATTGCCACAAACAACACAGATGTGATCTCTTTAGGTCTGGAGGTCAGAAGTCCTGAAATCGGTGTCCGTGAGGCTGCGTTCCCCATGGCAGCCCCAGGGAGGAACCCGGTTCCTGGCCTTTTCCAGCTTTGGGAGGCAGCCCCTTCCTCCACCTTCCACGCCAGCATCACCTCCTCTTCAAACCTCTCTCCCACCTCTGCTTGCATCCTCACGCCTCTTTGTCTGACTATCACCTTTCTTTCTCCATCTTTTTCCCTGCCCCCTTTTTTTCTTTCGATATTTTTCCATTGATTTTTAGAGAGAGTGGAAGAGAAAGGGAAAGATAGGCAGAAACATCGACATGAGAGAAACACATTGATTGGTTGCCTCCCAAATGAGCCCCGGCCAGGGCCCAGGCTGAGGAGGAGCCTGCAACTGAAGTATGTGCCCTTGTCTGGAATCGAATCCGGGACCCTTCAGTCCACAGGCAGACACTCTATCCACCAAGCCAAACTGGCTAGGCCAGTGGTTGGCAAATCGCGGCTCGCGAGCCACACGTGACCAACACCCCCACGTCTTCTAAGGCCACTTCTTCAAAATAAACTCACCCAGGCCGAAAACTGAAAGTTTCAATCGCACTGTACATGTGCGTCCACACGTAGTATGTTGTGCAAGAGTCACACTCAAGGGGCCAAAGAGCCGCATATGGCTTGTGAGCCACAGTTTGCAACTACTAGGCTAGACCTATATTTTTTTATTGTTGATAGTATTGCAGGTATCTCCCATTTTCCTTCCCTTTACCCCCCACGCCCCACCCATTTTTAAAAAGAAAATTTAGTGGCATAAAACCACAATTTCCTCCTGGTTCTAGGGGTGAGTCGGGCTCAGCTCTCCTGTTGGGTCTGCCCACATGTTGTGCTCAGACAGCTCCAGCCACGCTGCCTGGAGGCTCAGCAGCCTGTGGTCCTCGCCTTTTGAAGCCACATGTCCAGGGCCTTGTCTTGGTTGGAGGCTGGGCTCACTGAGTCTCCTGACCGAGCCCTACACGTGGCATCCAGCAAGGTGGTCTCCAGGTGGTCTTGGTGCTGAGCTCCAGGAACGACTGTTCCTGGTGGAAGCTGCGGGACTTTGATGGTGAGCTGGGAAGTCCAGGACACATCCTGGTCAGCAGGTCACTTAGGCCAGCCAGCTCAGATTCCAACGCAGTGGGAAGAACATCAAAGAACTGGGTTCTCTTGGCTCCACCACACCTCCCAGTCCACCTCAGAGCCCAGCCCTGCTCCATAGCTGGCAGCCTTGCTGGGGAGGCGGGGGCGCGCTGCTGAGGTCAGAATGTTCAGTCTTCTTCTGGCTTCTCCTGGGGCTGTCTAATGGAAACAGTGCAAAGTCACGTGTGTTGTTTATAGTTTCCTGGGAGTCATGTTAAATCAAGTAAAAGGAACACATACAATTAATTAATTTTAATGTTAACTCAAATACCCCACATATTATCATTTCAACAGGTAACCTATTAAAAATTACTGCTGAGATATTTTACACTTTTTTCTATGTTTTCAAAATTAGGTGTTTCACACTTACGGCACATCTTAGCGCCAAGAAGCCATGTTTCCGGTGCTCAGCAGCCACAGGAATCCGGGACTACCCTGTTGCACCACGCAGCTTTCGACGGTGCAGGGAGCAATGAGGGCTGCTCCCACCCCAGGAAGCCCACCCAGAGACGCATCTGTCCCCCACGAGGAGCAGAGCGGAGAGGACGTCAGGGAAACCACGCTTCATGCCTGAACTACTTACTTCTGGAATTTCCAGCAGCAGGAGTAGGTAATTTCCTAATTGCCTCAGCCCGTTGGGGCTGTTTTCAGTTACTTACCACACCCAGCGCCCTGGCTGTCAGCCTGACTTCCGCCTGGTGACCTGGGAAGGTCTTAAGGGAGGGTCCTTTGAAGGGTGTCCAGGGCAGGGATCCATCAAGCTAAATGTGTGGGCCCTCCCTCTTTCAGGAAAACACACACACACACACACACACACACACACACACACACACAAAACAAAAACACAAAATTTCAGATAAAAATCAGGAGAAGGGGTTTTGTAAGGGCGTGGTGTAAGCAGGGCCCTGAAGCTTGAGCTGCAATAGCCTCGCAGCAAATCCATCTCTGGTCCTGAATCACTGGATGGAGGTGGATGGAGGTGGATGGAGGTGGATGGAGATGGCCAGGGGTGGATGGAGGTGGATGGAGGTGGACGGGGGTGGATGGAGGTGGCCAGGGGTGGATGGAGGTGGATGGAGGTGGATGGAGGTGGCCAGGGGTGGATGGAGGTGGATGGAGGTGGACGGGGGTGGATGGAGGTGGCCAGGGGTGGATGGAGGTGGATGGAGGTGGATGGAGGTGGCCAAGGGTGGATGGAGGTGGATGGAGGTGGATGGAGGTGGATGGAGGTGGATAGGGGTGGATGGAGGTGGATGGAGGTGGATGGAGGTAGACAGGGGTGGATGGAGGTGGATGGAGGTGGATAGGGGTGGATGGAGGTGGATGGAGGTGGCCAGGGGTGGATGGAGGTGGATGGAGGTGGACGGGGGTGGATGGAGGTGGATGGAGGTGGATGGAGGTGGATGGGGGTGGACGGGGGTGGATGGAGGTGGATGGAGGTGGCCAGGGGTGGATGGAGGTGGACAGGGGTGGATGGAGGTGGACAGGGGTGGATGGAGGTGGATGGAGGTGGATGAAGGTGGATGGAGGTGGCCAGGGGTGGATGGAGGTGGACAGGGGTGGATGGAGGTGGACAGGGGTGGATGGAGGTGGATGGAGGTGGATGAAGGTGGATGGAGGTGGCCAGGGGTGGATGGAGGTGGATGGAGGTGGACGGGGGTGGACGAAGGTGGATGGGAGGTGGACAGGGGTGGATGGAGATGGATGGAGGTGGACAGGGGTGGATGGAGATGGATGGAGGTGGACAGGGGTGGATGGAGATGGATGGAGGTGGATGGAGGTGGATGGAGGTGGACAGGGGTGGATGGAGTTGGACAGTGGTGGATGGAGGTGGACAGGGGTGAATGGAGGTGGATGGAGGTGGATAGGGATGGATGGAGGTGGACAGAGGTGGACAGGGATGGATGGAGGTGGATGGAGGTGGACATGGGGTGGATTGAGGTGAACACGGGTGGAGGGAGGTGGACAGGGGTTGATGGAGATGGACAGAGGTGGATGGAGGTGGACAGGGGTGGATGGAGATGGACAGAGGTAGACAGAGGTGTACAGAGGTGGATGGAGGTGGACAGAGATGGATGGAGATGGACAGAGGTAGAAAGAGGTGGACAGGGGTGGATAGAGGTGGACAGAGGTGGACAGAGTGGATGGAGGGGTGGAGGTGGATAGGGTGGATGGAGGGGTGGAGGTGGATGGAGGTGGACAGCGGTGGATGGAGGTGGACAGGGGTGGATGGAGGTGGACAGGGGTGAATGGAGGTGGACAGAGGTGGACAGGGTGGATGGAGGGTGGAGGTGGATGGAGGTGGACAGGGGTGGACAGAGGGAGAGTGCTGAAGGTGGACAGAGGTGGATGGAGGTGGAAAGGGTGGATGGAGATGGACAGAGGTAGAAAGAGGTGGACAGGGTGGATAGAGGTGGACAGAGGTAGATGGAGGTGGACAGGGGTGGACAGAGGGAGAGTGCTTCAGCCACCACACCTGCTTTGCCAGGATTCCTCCCCAACACTTTACATGGATTTCTTCTCAGTAGAATGGGGCTTCTACTTTCTGTAAAATTTTAACCAGCTTTTATCATTTCATTGCATTCTCTCCCACCCCCCATTATTATAAACTATTTAGAGACGTGCCTCTTCAAGTGTAAGAAAGCAACAAAAGGGCTTCAGAGATTGAACCGTGGCGCTGTGGCTGGCCACCCACGGAGGAGGGCATGTGGGGAAGGAGGGCTCTGAGGCCGCCTGTCGGCGTGGAGGGCGGAGCACGAGGCCCCGTGTCTGGACGACTTGTTCCTTTTCCCTGGAAGGCCGTGCACTCGCCCCAGCTGAGGTGGGCAGGGCTGGTCTGGTCAAACATGTTGGGGCAGCTGGGAAGTCTAGACAGTGGTACGGGGGAACCAGAATCGAGACCCAGGGTGCTGGGGGTGGTGCTGGGGGTGGGGGTGGGAATCAGTCCAGGGGAAAAGGGGCTCCAGGCCACCCTCATCTGGAGGCATCCTGCCTCGCTGTGCCCAGTGCTTTGAGCTAGCGAGAGGTTGGGGTGGAGACGCGCCCCATGGTCTGATCCCCTCCTTCCGGGGCTGCCTTGCAAAGAGGTGCTCACCCTTTCTCGAGAGCAGAGCCAACCACGGGCATGAGGGGCATTCACCTGGGGGGGCCAGTGCCAGGCCTGCCTCCCAGGCCCTGCCGCCTGAGGCTGGAACACTGATGGATTGTCCGTGTTCTGGTCTCACTCTGGGGACCGGCCTCCATCCTGGGGTCAGGCAGCTCTGAAAGGTCACATTTGCCTTTGAGCATTGAAAGGGGGGAAAGAGGCCTTCTCTGGGTCCCCACCCTGCACACACAGAGTCCCATTCATCCTGGGCACGGCTCCCCCACGGCAGCCAGCACTCTCCCGGGCAGGCCCTCTCACCACACCTCCCAGCCAGGGCAGCCCCGATGACGGGTCCCTTTAAGGAGACTGTGGTGGGGCCAGGCCTGCTGCCCCAGAGGACTTCCCACAGACTCCCCTCCCATCCTCAGGGCCACACGTGCTTACTCAGGTGGGTGAAGGGCCCCAAGTCCACCTCGTCCCCCCACCAAGGCGAGGCACACTGATCTGCCCTGGACGCCGGAGGGAGCGGGGAGTAAGGGTTCCCCAGGGCGGAAGCCCAGCACGATCAGTAGGGAGATGTCCTCCAGGCCATGGGTGGGGGTGGAGAGTCCTCCCAGTGAGGTCTCTGCTCCTGCTCAGGGTACCTTGAGGGACACAGGGGAGCACTCAGTCCGCGTGATGGGGACACGCCTCCAGCAGCTGAGTGCAGACAGCACATCCTGCTCTCGGTTCGGGGGCCCGCTGAGCAGTTGAGCTTCCCCCTGACTCCAGCTTTCACTGCCCTCCCTGGGCCACCACAAGCTCCTCTGTTTGTTGTTCAAAGTCAGGATAAATCCTCAGGCTGCTGGTCCCTTAGCCAGGAGGGCACATCCTGTGCCAGCTGTAGAGGTAGGGCGGGGGGTGGGGTGGGGAGAGGGAGGGCAGGGAGGTGCCAGGGGCCAAAGGCAAGGAAGACATCACGTTCAGGGCCAACTTGTGCCTCCTGAACCTGAGCCCTGTGCCGCTGGTTGTCACACCCATCTGCTTATTTCTTTAATTTCACTTACCAAGTATTTCAGCTCTAGGATGTCCGTCTGATCCTTTACGAATAAGTTCCAGTTCTTTGGTAAAAGTCTCCATCTTGTCATCTGTTTCTTTTCCTTTTTCTTTTTTAAAATATATTTTATTGATATTTTACAGATAGGAAGGGAGAGAGATAGAGAGCTAGAAACGTCAATGAGAGAGAAACATCGACCAGCTGCCTCTTGCACACCCCCTACTGGGATGTGCCCACAACCAATGTACATGCCCTTGACCAGAATCGAACCCGGGACCTTTCAGTCCACAGACCTACGCTCTACCACTGAGCCAAACCGGTTTTAGCTCATCTGTTTCTTGATTCAATTTAAAGTAACGGTGACCGTGGCTGTGTCTTCCGGCTGTTTTCTCAGCAAAGTCTCGGCTCTCCCTGAGTAACAGAAACATTTTCCCATGTTGTTTTCCTCTCGTGTTTGTCTTTCGTTCGTCTGACATTGGCTCTCAGTGTGGAGTGGGGAGGGGTCTGCCATGAAATAAAACAGAGAGATCTGGGGAGAGAGCGGGCTCATTGCCCCGGGCTGGCACTCCTGTGAACTGTTAGATTCCTGTGGTTTTGTAATTCCTTTGTTTTAAAAATGCTAATTCACATTCTCCTCTGGATAGAAGTGTGTTTTTCTCCCTGACATTTTGACCCGGACAAGTTATAGAGCCCACGTCACTCTGACCGCTCACCTGTGCTCACCCAGGGCCCCTTTGCTGCCCTTGTGGGGAGAGTGTGGGGTGAGTTGGGGGAAATAGTGAGGAATGTGGGGAGAAAGAGGCCGTGAGCCTTGGCCTGAACTTCGGCTTCTGCAAGAGGGGCCTGGACAAGCAGGGGCAGATACGAGGGGCCTTTTTGGCTCAGTGGATAGAGTGTCAGCCTGAGGACTGAAGGGTCCCGAGCTCGATTCTGGTCAAGTGCAAGTGCCTGGTTTGTGGGCTCGATCCCCAGTAGGGGGCATGTGGGCAGCAGTGGATCAACGATTCCCTCTCATCATTGATGTTATTGTTTCTCTTCTCCCTTCCACTTTGAAATCAATATATAATTGATTTCAATTATTATTCAATATATATATATATATATATATATTAAATTTATTATTTTATTTTATTTTTTTAAGCTGTCTGCACATGGCGACAGGAACCCAGACATGCAGAAGGGGGTTGCTGAGCGGCCAGGACTCTGAGGGCCTGACTGAGCATGAGATGAGGCAGAAGTCCAAGGGTCTCTCCCACAGGGAAGCAGATGGGGAGGAGGGGGACTTGCAGAGGGGTCTCCCTTCCACCGTTTCCCTGTCATGACCAGTATCACCCCAATTACAGACCACTAGCCAGGGAGGAGCTGAGCAGAGCAGCTTTGGGCTGCACAAGGCCGGAAGCAGACTGAGCAAGCAGTTCAGGTCCCAAGAGGGTGCCCTAGGACAGTGGTCGGCAAACTGCGGCTGACGAGCCAAGGTTTGTCGCTCTGTTGACTAATGAGTTTGCCGACCACTGCGTAAGGCATTACCCTTACCCAGAAGTTTTGACTTCAGGTTAAAGACATTAGTACATTATTACATTTTTTAAAAGTGTTTTCCCCTAAGGCAGTGGTCGGCAAACTCATTAGTCAACAGAGCGGCAAACCACTCTGTTGTTGTTTGCCGGCCACTGCCCTAGGACAAAGACTGGCCTCACCTGAGCTTGACCATGGGATTCTAACTGGGCTGGAACAAGGACAATGAGCTGGCCCATGGGGTTCTAACTGTTACAGAAAGGGGACCTGGCCCTTGGGGGGGGGGGGGGGTGTCTGCCTAGGGCCAGCCAGTAGTGTGTGGGTTCTTGACTTGGTACCAGAAAAATTTCACAACACAAATCCAGATGACTATGAGGGAAAAATTATTAAAGCTGGGGCGGGGAGGGGGATAAAACAAGAAAGGGCTTAGCATAGAAGAAGCAGCAGGAAAGCCTAGTCTGATCTGCCCTCGCTCTCTGGGGAGTCAGAGAAAAGGGGACCTGTGACCAGGTTCAGGGGGTTGGTCTGTGACAAGCTGCCCCTGCCCATTGCTCCCCAGGTCGCAGGTCTCATGGGGCCCCTTGTATGCCCCCGGGGAAGAAGAGAGGAAAGGGAGCGGTGGGGTGCTCCCCAGAGGGAGAGCACAAACTGACATCACAGTTTATTAAAACAAGCCCTCCCTGGAGGGTATTTCCAGAACAGCACTTGCAGGGTCCTCAGTCTTGAGGCTTTAATGTCTCTCTTGCAGGCAGGCATCTTAGGGGAGGACTCAGGGGAGGGTTTCAACAGAATATTCATCCGTTTTCTAGGTGTGCTCCTTCAGGGTCATGGGCTCTTCTGATCGGTCAGTGTCAGGGCAGGGGGTCAACAGTCATCACAGCAGATCCTGGTGTCGCCCACCTGGTTTTGCTGCCTTTTTGGGTCTGGAGCTGAAATACAATTGAGGCCTAGATGGTATTTACAGGGAGGTGACCTCCTGTGTCTGTTATATATTGCTCTGCTGTTTGTTTAGCTATTGGTCTCAGTTTCCCTATTCCATTTGTCCAGGCTAACTGGCCTGTCTCAATAGAACAAGGACAGTGAGCTGGTCCATGGATTCTAACTGGGATGGCACAGGGACAGTGAGCTGGTCCATGGATTCTAACTGGGATGGAACAGGGACAGTGAGCTGGTCCATGGATTCTAACTGGGATGGCACAGGGACAGTGAGCTGGTCCATGGATTCTAACTGGGATGGCACAGGGACAGTGAGCTGGTTCATGGATTCTAACTGGGATGGCACAGGGACAGTGAGCTGGCCCATGGATTCTAACTGGGATGGAACAGGGACAGTGAGCTGGTCCATGGATTCTAACTAGGATGGCACAGGGACAGTGAGCTGGTCCATGGATTCTAACTGGGATGGCACAGGGACAGTGAGCTGGTCCATGGATTCTAACTGGGATGGCATAGGGACAGCTGAGCTGGTCTATGGATTCTAACTGGGATGGAACAGGGACAGTGAGCTGGTCCATGGATTCTAACTGGGATGGCACAGGGACAATTGTCTGACAGGCATCACAGTTTATTCAAACAAGCCCTCTGGAGGGTATTTCCAGGACAGCACTTGCAGAACCCACATGCAGCCTTCATCTGCCTAAGAGGTTTTGGTGGTGAAGCTTCTGGGTCAAAGGGCACAAGCACTGGATTGGGGTAGTGGCCAAATTGTTAGAGTGGCTCTCAATGGCCCCCTCCCCCCACTCAGTGGCCCGTGCCCCCACCCGCGAGGGGGAGGCTGCCGCCCTGCCTCAGGGCTCTGATCACCCCGTAGTCCGCTGTGCGGGGACAGCCATGGTGTGTCGTCACCAGGAGTCACATCTCTAATTCTGTGTAAAGCTGAACATTGTCTTAAAATTACTGTCACTGGGCAGAATTTCAATTCCCTCCCCACCCCACCCCCCTCCCAGACCGACACAGCCTCCCTCTGGGGCAGGACAATTTAATTAAGTTAATTGGAGTGCCCGAAGGCTGGCTTTCTGGGACCAGCGCTGAGGGGCGTGTCCACGGCAGGATCCTCCCCCAGTGTGCTGGTGAGATCCTGGGGGAGGCTCAGCGGTCAGTTTATCTGGAAGGAAGGTCATGGGGTCAAGGGCCAGCACCTGAGACTTCTGCCCTGACCCGGAGGTAGTGCCCTCTCACTTCTCCGGGGAGCAGAACTCCTCCTCAGCCCCCCCCCATTACTCCCCCATAATGGGCCAGTCTGCAGGCTGCCCCCAAGCCCGCAGGGCCTGCCTCCCTGCCTGTCCCCACAGGGTGCCCTCTTCCATTTGGGGAGAAAGGACCCAGCAGAACACAGCCTTGGGCCTCCTGGGCTGCAGGGCTGTGGTCACAGGGGGAGGGGGAGGGCCCTATGACACGAGCTCAAGGCCTAGAGAGGTGGTGTAGCCGAGCTGCTGCAGTGATGGCAAAGCCAGCAGGAGCGGGGCGGAGTCAGCCTTGCCCCCAGAGGCAGAGAGATGATGCAGCTGGGGAGGGCTCCCCACTCAGCAGCCACGCTCTCATGGAGGGTACAGTTGTGGTGGGGGATTGAGGGCTCAGCCCAGCATGTCCCCACCGTCCACACGCTGTCCTGAAGGAGAGGGGCGGGCCTTCCCTTTGGGCCAATGCCTCCTCTGTTTGGAATCACCCAGAGGCCAGCCTGCAGACCGGAGCCCGCCCTCAGTGTGAGCCCTGGGCTCTGTCCTCTGCATTGGGCACCCCTGGGCACCCTGGGGGGGGGAAGGGTTCTAGAAGGCTGGGAATGCACCCAGCACTGACCACAGTGGGAGGGGCCTCCCCAGCAGTGAGACCTGGCCCAGCGCTCTGGGGCCTGCCTCCCCAGCAGCCCACCCAAGGCCTGCCTGCTCCCCTGACGGGGCAGCCCCGGACAGCCCTGCAGACAGGAGAGGCGGCCAGGGCCCCCTCATGAATATGCATCAGGAGGCGCTCCGCTGGCCCCCATTCCCACCACCCCTCCCTAGAGACACTTATCTCTGCTGGTGAATGGGGTGTGATTGTGGGCAAGACTGCAGAATTTTAATGACTTGTAAAATATAGTTAATTATGTAAAAAGACATCTTCTGCACTTTTTCATGTAAATGAGACAAATTAATTGGTGCTCGGTAGTTGTGAGAAGGCTCTGTCCCGGGAGGGCTGGGCGGGAACCCGTGCCGCTCTGAAGTAGGTGTTTGCCAGAGACCAAGGTGAAAGGAGAAACAGAGAAGGGTAATTCCTGATCCGTCCAATTAATCCTGTCGCTGGCCCGCCCGCTCGGGGTTGTAACCCAAACCGTGAGAAAGCACTGCCCGCGGGTTCTCGCCGCTGTCCTGTCACTGAGAAGCCAGGGAACCTGGGGGAGGGGGGCGAGGGGGGCGCAGGGAAAGCTGCTCTGGGGGTGATCGCCCCCCTCACCCCCTGGCCCTTAGCCAAGCTCTCCAAAGTGGCCCCGAGGGCTGGTGATGGCCTCTGTGGGGGATGGGCAGTGTCCACACTGGCTCCAGGCGAATCAGAATATTTGAGTAAAAAAATGTGGCACTTCAGCCCTGGCCGGTGTGCACAGTGGTTAGATCATTCGCCCCTCACCAAAGGGTCCTGGGTTCTCCTGGCCAAGTGTACACACCTTGTCAGGGTGCCTGCAGGAGGCAGCCAATTGATGTGTCTATCTCACATCTCTCTCTCTCTCTCTCTCTCTCTCTCTCTCTCTCTCTCTCTCTCCCCTCTCCTCTCCTCTCCCTCTCTCTCTCTTCCTCCCTCCCTCCCACTCTCTCTAAAAATCAAATGTTCTCTGGTGCGGATTAACCAAGAAAAAAAAATGTGCACTTCAAAAGACGGGGACAGACCCTTCTCCGAAGAAGACACACGAAGGGCTCACAAGCCCATGAAAGGATGCTCAGCGTCACTGACCGCCAGGGGAAGGCCAATCAGAGCACAGGGAGACGGCACCTCACCCAGCTGGAGGGTTAGGATCGGGAACACAGGACACAGCCAGTGCCGGGTGGGCGTGGGGGAGCCGACCCCCACACAGGCCGATGGGAAGGTGTCTGCACACCTCTGGTCACAGCAGAGTCGCTCACAACAGCCCCTGGGCGGAAGCAGCCCGGCGCCCGGCGTGGACGAATGGGTGGACCAGCGTGCTCCGCCGCACAAGGGCAGGTTACTCGGGCGTAGCCAGCAGTGACGCTCCGTCAGCTGTCACAGCGTGGAGGGGCCTCTAGGACAGTATCCGGGTGAAATCAGCCAGACGTTATCTAATATCAGAAGGACGGACGTAAGATGATTCCACTTCTGTTCAGGACCTAGGCAGACACAGAGAGACAGAAGGCAGATGCGAGGTTACCTAAGGAATGGGGCAGGGGCTAGTGTTGGATGGGACAGAGTTTCTGCTGGGGGATGATGAAACGCTTCTGGTGTAGATGGTGGTGATGGTCGCATGGCATTGTGAGTGTGTTTGATGCCACTGACCTGCACACCCAGGAATATTTAAGCTGTCTGCACAGTGGGTATCACCTGATCCAGGCTGTACGGGGGGGGGGGGGGGGCGCGCGGAAGTGAGGACCCCATCAGCCTCCTGGTCTGGTTGCCCTGTGGACAGCGTCCAGGGAGCTGGGCTCCTGTGAGCAGCCAGGGGCAGCCTCTGTGCCCAGTGGGGCTCGTGCCCGTAGCCCCTCCTCCTGACTCTGCTTCCAGAAGCCACTAAAATCCACCCTCTCCCCTCCCACATTCCCAGCTCCGCATCAACCAGATCTGCCCCACTTGGCTCATCTTTCTGGAGCCCCCCACGGCTCCCCCAGCCTGGCTGGGGGTGTCCCCACCCCCGGAGGCCTCTGCCGTCCCTGGGAACCACCCGCCAACAATGGGCTTCTATCTCCTGGGAGAAACCGGACCCGGCTCGGCTCAGCACCCACCAGCACCACATTCTTCCGGGGCCTGGCTGCCCAGCCAGTGCCACTTAGGAGGAAACCCGACCTGCCCACGGCTGTCGCCGGGGTCTCCCTGGTTTGAAAATGAGAACCGGTGAGTGGCCTCGACCCCCCTCGAAGCCTGACAATGGGCAGCGTGGCTCCCTGGATCTTTCCAGAAAGCTCCTTTTAGCCCCTGGGGAGCAGCGGGGACCCTGGGGACTGGCAGGCTGGGGCTGGGAGATGCTGCTGCCCGCTTGCCCTGGGCACACCGCACCTGCTGCGGTCTTGAGTTTCCAGCCAGATGCTGGGGGACACTGTCATCCAAGCTTGTACACACAGGCCCTGGGCAGAAGCCACAGGCAGCCCACGTGGAGGGATGCGAAGCCAATCTCATCGCCCCAAATCGTTGCTGTGTGTCCCCGCCCTGTGAGAGGTGCTCTTCCCTAACCAGGCCCCAGGCAGCCGGACACAGGGCCCAGGGTACGGTGTCTGCTTCCCCAGCACTCACCTCCCATCCTGGGTCCCAGAGCTGACCAGTGGACACGGTGGCCAGACTGCTGAGGAGAGCCTGGCTCCAGCTCCGAAGCTCAGGCCACCTGAGGACAGAGCTGGCCAGGGCACCCCAGGACACAGCCCCGCTGCTCCGGGCCACCGCAAGGCATCTGGTCTGCCCCAGCCCCTTCTGCAGGGAGTCAGTGTCCCTGGGTCTAGTGGCCCCTGCCTCCCTGGGCAGCTGCAATGCTGAGTAGCACCTGGAGGGGGTCACCCCCACTGGACACAGCTGGCTCAGGGAATGCAGTCCTGGAGGCCACAGCTGGCTCTGGGCATGCAGTCCTGGAGGCCACAGCCGGCCCCCAGCGCAGCCTCATGGCTGAACGTCAGGTTATTCTGGTTAAAAACAATTCCTTCCACTACTAATTACCCTCTGTGTTAATCAAATGATATAGTTCAAAGGTGATTTTTTAAAAAAGGCTATTGAAAGAGGTGCTCGCTACAGACCTGGAGCTGGGCCGCCTGCACCTCGGCCCCTGTGAGGCCCTGTGAGGCCCTAACCCCACCTGCACAACAGCCCCCAGGACCCTCTTGGTCTCCTTGGAGCACCTTGTCCGGGAGGCTGAGGGGTGGATCCCTGGCCAGTGTCCCCGCTGGGGCTGGGGCCCTATGAGGCCTGGCCTCGGTCCTCAGGAGCTTTGCCCCTGGGGGGCACCCCACCCACTCTGGGTCAGGCGCGCTGGGGCCTCTGCTGCTCAGGCCTGGCCTCCAGGCACGCTCCGGGCCCGGGGGAGAGGTGGCACAGACCCAAAAGGAACCCCCAACCCCCCCTTTAAAAAAATATCTCTCTCCCCTTCTGATAACTGGAGAAGGAGAGAGAGAAAAATCTATGTGAGAGCAAGACATCCATCAGCTGCCTCCTGCACTGCCCCCTACTGGTGATTGAACCTGCAACCCAAGCGTGTGCCCTGGCCTGGAGGTAGTGCTATCTGGGCAGAGGAGGAGCTGTTCGCTGCACACCACTTCTGACTCGTCAGCGGTGAGGGAGGGAGACAGGCCCGGGTGGGGGCTAGTTTCTGAAAGCAACTGCTGACCTTTCAGGGCTTGACATCAAAGTCTGCCTGGTTCAGAGTAAACACCTGGCTGAACAAGAAATCCGCCGGATCTTTGGATTCAGTGACCGGCTGGTCCTCACAGTGAGAGAAGCCTGGCCGGCCAGCGGGTCAGCCAGGCTGCATCCCAGGACCGACGGGTGCCCGTGGCGCACCGGGGGCTGCGGGGACACCCGCTCAGCCTCCAACAATCCCCGCCCAGCTGGAGGCCCCCAGCTTCGTCCAGGCAGACTGGGTGATTAAACATGGGATGTATTTAAGGTGTGCCGCTTGAGGATCTGACGTAAGTACTCAAAGTAAAACGGTCGCCACAATCACGCTAATTAGCACGTCCATCACGGCGAAGTTACCGAGTCACCGCTCCCTCCCCCCTCCCTCCCCTCCTCTCTTTCCTTCTTCTTTCTTTGTGGTGAGAACACGTAAGAGTACCCTCTCAGCAAACCTCAAGGACACGCTACAGCATGAACTACAGCCACCACGCTGTACGGCAGGTCCCAGAACCTCTCATCCTGCACGACGGGGGGCTTTGCTCCCCTTGAAGAGCTTCCCTCTGCTTCCCCCCTCCAGCCCCCGGCGGCCACGGGGACCGGTCCTGGAGCTCGAGGCTGTGCTTGAGGTGCCACGAGGTTCAAAGGGATGTCAGAGAAGGTGGGTGGGTTTTCTCTCCCATGTGGCAATCTCTGGGTCCCTTTCTAACACATGCGCCCCCCCAACCCCCCAAAGCAGGGGCCCTGTAAGGCTGACCGGCCTCACTTGGCCAGGAAGCTCCCCGTCGCCAGCCCGAAGTCCATTTGCTCAGATTGGATTCTTCCCTTCCAAATGGCACATCAGACAGGCTTCTCCATCACTGTACGGCAGCCAAGCGCAAATCATATTTCACGGAGTTTTTCAATAATGACACTGTCAGCGCCAACCCACCCCCATAAATCGGCCGGCAGGAAGCCTGCCGGGGAGGCTCCCTCCGGCTCGGAGGAGAGAACGGTGTGGGAGGCAGGGGTCACCCCGGCACCCTGGGGCTCCCACCCACTGCTGGCACGGGACCTGCCCCTGTGCGAGCTACAAGCCGCACGCGTCTGATGGAAACTTGCCAGAGCCTCCTTCCCTCTGTCCGTGACTTTGCGCCTGTCAGATACTTCGGGAGCTCCATGCCGGCTGCCTGTCCCCCTCCCGCCTGCACCACCCCCCTGGACAGCACCCCTGGGCGAGGGTAGTCAGGCCGGAGCCTCTGGGAGGGAGCTGTCTGGTCACCCCCACCCCTGCTTTAATGCCGCTCAGCCCCGTGGTCGAAGCAAATGCTGGGGATGCAGTGCTAGTTCAGGTCACGGACGAATGTTCCGTTCTGTGAGCAAGCAGCAGGGTTTGCTGCTGCTGCTGCTGTTTTAATTTCAAAAGGACCGGCCTCTTCTTTTTTCACGGGGGAATTCAGAAGAGTCTCCCGGGTTCGGGGGGAACATTGTCGTTGTTAAGCTGTTGGTCGGCTTTCCCTATCCCGGAAGAAGGTCCTGCTCACGGAAGAGTCCAGAAAGAGTAAGAGTCCAGTTCCTCTGGGTGTGTGTGTGTGTGTGTGTGTGTGTTCACGGCGTGAGCACATCCATGCCACCAGCACCGAGTCAAGGAGCCCCCCTACCTCCCAAAAGTCACCTCCATCGCCAGAGCGGCGTCTCCCCAGTTTAAACTTCTTACACACGGAGCCACACGGGGCACGCCAGTTTGAGTGTGGCGTTCACGTACAACGCAGTGCGGGTGAGACGTGTGCTTGTTGTGTGGAGCCGTGTCAGTGTTCATTCCTGTGTAATATTCCAAAACAGATGGGTCCAGGCCACTGCTCCTCGTGGGCGACTGAGCCATCGACCCTTTGGGCCATTAGACCCGTGCTGCTCTGCGTGTTGTTCGCACACCTGTGGGTGAGCAGGCCTGGGCACTGGGCTGGGAGGCGGGCGCATGTGCATGGGTGCAAGAGCTGAGGCACAGAGCACAGAGCTGTGAGCGGATGCAGACAGGCCCGCGTTTCCAAAGCAGCCGTGCCAGCGTGCACTCCGCAGCACGTGTGAGGACCCTGAGTTGCACAGGGCCCCCCGAGTCTCCGGCTTTGTCTGTTTGGTCAGCTTCTAAATCCGGGTTTGAACTTGCCTGCCCTGTGGAGTGAGCACCTTCTCGTGGCCCACGAGCCCTCCGAACATCCCTTTTCTCAAAACGTCTCTTTCTTCCTTTGCCCACCTTCCCCCTCACTCGGCTCCTCCTGACCGTGAGTCCTTCTTCCATCTGTCCTTCGCGCTTCACTCTGAATGGTGTCCTTTGCAAGAAACCGCCGTAGCTGACTCATCAGGGAATCCTTCCAGGATTTTGGAAAGTCCAGAATTTCTGGGACGTGTGGGAAAGGGAGGGAGGTTTTGAGCCAGACGTGGCTCTGCCCTGGGGGTCTGTGGTCAGTTCACAGGGTCCAGACACCCCCCCTCCCCCCAGGCCACATGAGGATAAGACCAGACCACGGTGTGAGCGGGCAGGGGAAGCAGGGCGATGCAGTCCCCCAGGCGGGTCCTCGGGGGCAGGAGGATAGAACCCACGCCCACGGGAGAGCGCTGGTGCAGCCGCGAGAGGGAATGTAAACGGGCAGGACCCAGAAAAGAGCCCGTGCAACTTGTGTGATCCTGGATAAGTCACCCCTCTCTGAGCCTCGGTTTCCCCACCTGCACAGCCAAGGTGTGGACGTAGATTTCCGGGTGCCTTCGGTGGTAGGGTGGGGGAATCCCAGCTGCCTGGGGCTGGCTCTAGTTCCACCTCCTAAAGGCTGTGCAGCCTGTCTCTGCCAGTCACTGCCCCCTCCTGCCTGGTGAACTGGGGATCAAAGGACGGTCCGTGTTCACCCGGCAGCCTGGGGCTGCGTTGGGGGTTGGAGCCCCTTCTCTGGAGCCATCACCAGCTCTGTAATGCCCCGCTGTGTGTCCTCTGGCAGGTCACCCAGCCTCCCTGGGCCCAGCCCCTCACCTGTGAGTGCAGGAGAGAGCCACTCCATCAGGAGCTAGGGCGGTCCCGGCCCTGTCATCCCAGCTGCCGGGTGAGGCCTCACTCCCCACCCAGGCTGCAGGCAAGACCGGCAAGCTCCATGGTTGCTTGTAATTATTTATTTGTAATTTGAATGAAACGTTTTTAAAGGAACCGAAAACATGCATGGTGTTGGCGGTGGAGGAGATTGGATGAGGAGCGGGACCGGCCTGGCTCCTGGGGCAGAAATGCTTTGGGGCAAGGCCCTCCCTTTGGCTCAGGACGCTCAGCCTGTGGGATGCCCTCGGCCCATGACCCCCCCCCCTGTCCCCACACTTGACGGGGCCGCTGTGGCTCAGGCTCATACGTCTGGATGGCATAGGACTGAGGCGCCGCCCAGTCTGCGACACGTGGCCTGGGTGGCCCCACACTCCCCTCTTAGGGTCCAAGCCTCCTTCCAGAAAGGGGTGGTCACTGAGTTTCCCGCACATGAGACCCACGTAGAAAGCTTTTATTGGCAAAAACCGGTTTGGCTCAGTGGATAGAGCGTCGGTCTGCGGACTGAAAGGTCCCAGGTTCAATTCTGGTCAAGGGCATGTACATTGGTTGCGGGCACATCCCTGGTAGGGGATGTGCAAGAGGCAGCTGGTCGATGTTTCTCTCTCATTGACGTTTCTAGCTCTATATCTCTCTCCCTTCCTCTCTGTAAAAAAAAAAAAAAAAAAATCATTAAAAGCATTTTTTTTAAAAAAAGAAAGCTTTTATTGGCTTGATAACAAGAAACCACACACTCCTGTTGTCCTTCATGCTCCTTCCCCTTCTCCCTTCCTGGACTTCGGATGATGGCTGGAGGTGCAGCAACCACATTGCAACAGTGAGGACAAATGCCACCTGATCTAAACGCTGAATTTCTTTCCGACTTAGGATTTTTATATTTATTTGTTTGTTTGTTTATTTTACTGGCGGCCCGATGCATGAAATTCGTGCAAGAGTAGGCCTTCCTTCCCCTGGCTGCCGGCACCGGCTTCCCTCTGGCACCCGGGACCCGGGCTTCTCTCGCAGCCCAGGCTTTGTCTGGAAGGCCGTCTGATCTAATCAGCATATTATGCTTTTATTATTATAGATTGTCATTATTGTTTTGTTACTCCTCACTTGAGGATATTTTTCAATTTAGAATGGAAAGGAGGGAGGAAGGGGTGGGGTGAGAGACAGACAGACAGAGAGACACAACAATTGAGTGCCTCCCACACATGCCCCAACCTTTGCCAGGGATCAAACTTGTAACCCAAATACGGCCCTTGACAGGGAATCAAACCTACGACCCTATGGCGCCAGGATCAATGCCCTAACCACCGAGAAACACTGGCCGGGACTAGGATTTTTATGTTTTTCTTGTTCTTCATAAGGTAAATTTGGTTTGGGTTTCATTTATTTCCTGTGTCCTGCCTGGTTTGATTTGAAATCAGACTGACCTGTTCCAGGGCAGGGAGTTGGATTCTATCTTTGGGCCCACTTGGTAGTTGGGTATCTTGGTCTTATTGTAATCGTTTTTCTATTGTCTTCTTTTCATCATCATTATTATGTTTCTTGTGTAATATTTCCATGTTTATTGTTACTTTATTTGTCTTGTTACATTGCTCGGGGTTGTCTTGTTTATTCTTTTTCTTTATTTGAAAAGGAAACATTCTATTCTCCTAGTGTCTGCCTTGAGATTGGACTCATTTGTATACTCTGTTTCTCTGTCAGATGAGTGGTCAGCGTGCTCAGTTTTCTCCTTCCTGCTTCTGATCCTCACATTGTGTTTGAATCACATGGGCTTCTTGAGCTTTATTTTGTGGATTCATCTTACACATTAAAATATGTTTGCAACAGCTATTTGGGCATTTGCTCTCTATTCTCTACACATTTGAAGTATCTAAACATTACTGTACGACGTACCGGTTCGGGAACCTACTGTCCTGCTTTTTGTGCTATGTCCTTTCTCTCCTGCAACCGTCATTTCCGTCATTTCCTGCTCAGCTGGTCTTCCTGGTGCGCTTTGGGAGGCCTGGTGCTTACGAACACGACTCCTGTCGCCTGGCTCTGGAACACGGGCTGGAGAGGACAGAGCTCTTGGTCGTGCATGACTTTCCACTCCTCAGACGTCAGAGTTGCTATCTGGGTGTCAGGCTGCCCGGGGCCCCGCAGGAGAGCTGGGATGCTCATGTTCCCTGGAGATGTAAATAAATACAGATCCAGCCTGTGGGTGTAAGGTGTAACATTGGCAGACATCATTTCTCCTCGGGGTCCACAGAGCAAAAACTAGACAGAACAATTCCGGACGAGGAGTGGACCAGACGCATCGGTGCTATAGCGCAATGCGGAATGCCATGTGGTGATGAAAAGGGACTCACAACAGCACAGTCAACACTCAAACTTCATTAAGTGAAAGGAGCCAGACAAATAATGCCTAATTCTGTGTGTGACCTCCAAGAGGCATGATGAGTGGGTGGTGACAGGAGACAAAGAGGTTGCCAGTTGGGTGGGGCCGATGGGGCACAGAAATGCTCCTTGTCTTTTTTTTTTCTTTTTTTTTAGTGGTTTTTATTGATTGTTAGACAGAGAGGAAGAGAGAGATAAAAATATCAATGATGAAAGAGAATCATTGATCAGCTGCCTCCTACATGCCTCCTACTGTGGATTGAGCCCACCACTCGGGCATATGCCCCGACTGGGAATTGAACCCGGGAACTCTTGGTCCATGGGATGATGCTCAGTCCACTGAGCCACACCAGTTGGGCTGCTCCTTGTCTTGATGGTGTGGTGGGGTGTCTCCAGTTAGTAGGACTCATCAGATGGTGCCTTTTCAGCAAGTGGTGGTGATGAGGTCATCTGCGTATATATAGCGCTTACAACTGGCCCTGGTCCTGCGGTGACATATTCCGAGCACCTGTCTGTCGTGCCAGCCCCTGGCACGGAAACATACCCCGCAGCATTGGCTGGCGAGCGCTCCAGCATCTGGGCCCGCTGCAGTTTATGTCACCGGCCCAAGGAAGCTTTGGTGGCTGCGTGAAAGCTGCCTCTCCCGAGGAGCGCCTGCCTCTCCGCGTCCATGTGTGTGGTGGTGGGAAATAGCACAGATCACCTGGCCATCTGCCCGTTTACAGAAATCTTACATGGGTGGGTGCCTCAAGTGAAGGGGCCCTCCTGCCTGTGGTCACATTTATTGATTTATTGGTGAAAGAGCAGACCACCAGAGGTCAGTCCCCTCACCATGAACTGGAGGAGGCAGGTCTGGAGACAAGCCCAGGACTAGTTTTGATTGGATGGGCAGAGGGAGCCCTTGGCACAGGGCCCCTCTGGGGCACAGCTCCAGCTGACCTGGTCCCACTGCCTAGACATGGCCCGGGTCATCCACAGTGGGGTCTGTAGCTGCAGGGTGGGCCTTGGTGGGGAAACTCAGCACCACCCTGTGGGCTCCACCCTTGAGACCCGCCTGGGACACTCCAGGCAGGAAGTGGCAGCCAGGAGGCTGCAGACCAGCTCTGGAGACCTGAGCCAGGGTCATCAGATCACCGGGGGTCATGGGGCTGCAGTGTGGTACCCTTAGCCCCTGGGGGAAAGGTGACGATGTCATCAGGGGAGGCGGCAGGCATGACCTGTGGTTGCAGAAGGGCCACACCTGCGACAGGTGGCCACGGCGGCCCAGCCACCCTCACACCCACCATCACAGGCAGCGTCGCTGCCTTTGCAACAGCCTGGTCCTTTCCAGTTCTGCCTCCCCCAACTTGTCATTTCTGTGCGGAAGTCACTTGTCAAGTTCACGTCTCCCCAGTCCTGGGGAGATAACACGCCCTGAGCAGGCGCCGTCCTGGAAGTTGGGTGAGCATTAAGGCCAGGCTCTCTGACAGTGGCAGGGCTTGCACTTCTGGTTGTGTGAGCCTGTGGGAGCCTGTGTGAGCCTGTGAGAGCCTGTGGGAGCCTGTGGGAGCCTGTGGGAGCCTGTGTGAGCCTGTGGGAGCCTGTGGGAGCCTGTGGGAGCCCGTGGGAGCCCGTGAGAGCCTGTGAGAGCCCGTGGGAGCCTGTGGGAGCCTGTGGGAGCCTGTGGGAGCCTGTGGGAGCCTGTGAGAGCCTGTGGGAGCCTGTGAGAGCCTGTGAGAGCCTGTGGGAGCCTGTGGGAGCCTGTGGGAGCCTGTGAGAGCCTGTGGGAGCCTGTGGGAACCTGTGGGAGCCTGTGGTTGCCTGTGAGGGCCCAGCTGGCCTGGTGGGGCTGGGAGGTCTGGGGCGCTGGGGGAGGACCCTTCACTCATGGTGGGGGATGCTGACCGAACAAGTGAGGACCCCTGTGGGCCTGTGACAAACAATCAGGGGACGTCTGGGCCTGGTCAGGAGGTCGTCTGGCAGGGCTCCCGGGGCTTTCTGGGAGGTGTTGACTCAGGGGCCTGGGCCCTCCCACAACCCTTGTCTGAAGTTGGGCCTCTAGGGAGAGGGGGCGCAGAGCCCAAGGGCACAAAGCGGCCTCTGTGGCAGCGCCCGCTGCGGGCTGCAGAGATAAGTCAGAGATGCTCTGCTGTGTTGTCAGCGAGCAGAAATAGCCTGTCTCCCTTCCCAGAAGAGGCCGGCCTGGGGCTGGGCCAGGCTGCTGACTGCCCTTGTCCTTGAGGCCCGGGGATGAGAGCAGGAGCCAGCCCCTCCCTCCTGTGACCTGGGAGCGGAGAGGCCTGCCCTGCACAGCACCTCGGGGTGTGAGGGCTTTGGGGACCCCCCATCCCCACATCCACCTCCCGGGGCCTCGCAGGCTGCTGCCTGTGTATGCTGGGCCTCAGGCCCCAGACCCAGAGCCCGGAGCCAGTGGTCAGTGCTGTGGGCTAGGCTCCCAGTGGACGCTGGCCAGGGCTCAGGCCAGGCACTCAAGGTGACCCTGGCCATGAGCCAGGGCAGCGGGCATCACTCGGCTGCTGGAATGAGGCAGATGTCCTGTCATGGGAATGAATGGTCTGAAATTGCCACTGCCCTAGCCCTAGCCCCTGTCCCTTCTCACCTGGACCATCGATCTCCTCCCAGTGCCTGCTGCTGGCCTTCCCACACATGCTGCGGGCAGGGCCGGTCCCTCATTAACCTCACAGACTCAGGACACGGGAAGCCGTGGGCCCGAGGCCTGCCCCCCTCTGCTCCGGGAACGCAGCCCAGAGGTGGGTGCTGAGACCAAATTGGCTGCACCTCACCCCCTTGAAGGGCTGACCCTCTGCTCCCCAAGCCTGGAGGCTCTGGGAGGTTCTCGTGGGCAGCGATCAGTGAGTGAAGTGGGTGCTCCAGGTCTCAGCACTGTCCCCACCTCAGATGGGGGGCTGCCACTGCTCTTTCCACTTGGGACAGGGTTGGACCAAACCCCACGGCTGAGCCTGCAGGGACAGTGGGACAGCCTGAGGGAGCAGGTCTTCCAGGAAGGGGTGGCTGCCTCACCTCCCCAGCGCCTCCTTTGAGGAGAAGCATGGTGTGCAAGGGGGGGATCTCAGCACACCCTGCATTGGGATGGCAGCCCTTTGACCTTCAAGCTTTGAGCAGGACTTGGCCTGGTCTGGCAGACCCCCACCCCAATTAGCGGGGTGACCAGCGCCAGGGGTGTGGGAGCACAGTGGCCCCTGGCCCTGCTCTGGCCCCTGAGCTCCATTCAGGCATCCAAGCATGAAACGGTGGGCGGAAGTGGGGCCTGCATCAGAGACTTCCTGGCCAAGGGGTGGCGTGCCAACTGGGACTTGGGGTGGAGGACAAGAAGACAGACTGGTGCCTCCTGGGGGACATCACTGTGCCATCATCCAGTCCTCTGGGCAAAGGAGCTGGGTGGCTTCCGGGAGTCCTGAGGCCTTTGGCACCTCCCCTCAGGCAGAGGAAGGGATTCCCCTGACTAAAGGCATGGAGTTCCACCCCGTGGGGTGGTGCGAGGGACCTGGCTGAGGTGAGGTTCAGGGTCACACCGGTGAGGATCTCAGAGAGGGCTCCAGGCCCAGGCAGAGAGCCGAGGCTGGTGCTCAGACACCCGATAGGCCTGCAGATAGGCTTTGCCGCGCGGCTAGCTGGGACCTACACGCATGGCAGGAACACAGGTACCAGCTCAGCACTGCCACAGGGACGGTCACCGCCCACAGCCCTGCTAGGCCCAGGTTCAAGCCCCAGAGGGCCATCTCCCAAAAGGTGGGGGGCCCGCACCCCAAAATTCTCCATCACCCCCAGGGGGATGCAGGCTCCTATGAACGTGTAAGACCACCTGGGAACTCGGCAACTTCGCTGCCACCCTCCCCACCCGCCTGTCTCTGTGTTGCTCCCTCCTGTACACATTTCACACGTGGGTGTAAAGACAATCCTGGTCTTTTAAAATAGATTTCACAGGGCAGGTGGAGGAGGGGGGAGCGGGGAAGGAAGGGGGAGTTCCTTCTGCCTTTGCTTTGAAAATAGGTCCATGTGACACCTCGGTAGTTAGGGGCAGTCTGCCGAGTTGCCATATCTTCCATCCAGTCCCCAGGATGGTCATTTGTCCTGAACCCACACGCTGTTTCTAGGTTCTTTGGCCCTTAAAGCAGCCGCTGTGTGGTCCAAGCGTCACATGTGGCTGGGTATGTGGTGGGGGAGGGGGAGTGGGGAGAGACGTGGGTCATGCAGCTAACAGGGTTGAGGGACTCAGCCTGCAGCCCACTGAGTGGCTAACGTATGTTCACACAGAGTGCTGACCTGGGCGTGGCCAGAGATGGTCAGGGAGGGGGTTGACCGGCGTCTTAGGGGGCCTCTGTCCTTGCCCGCCGCTGGCCAGACCCACCCTGTGGCCAGTACACACACATGACACCTCCATTGTCCGTAAAGGACCTCCTGATGGAAGTATCCACGGAAAGCAGCACCCTCTTCCCATTCAACACTTCCCATTCCCGTGCTTCACTGCAGGGCTCCACGCCGGCATCCAGGGGCCAGCACCCGGGCAGAGCGAGGTGGGCCGCCCTCCTGGCACCAGGCGAGGGCGCTGCGGCCGCTGGAGGGGCAGCTCCCCCTCACTGACGCTCTGTCACCAGGAGATTAGGGAGCCCCTTACCCCACCCCAAGTCCAACCTCCCCGAGGAGCCGGTGCTTCGTGGTCACGCATTGTGCAGGTACACAAGGTTCTCAACACTTGCTCCAAGACATGGGACAATGGATAGGAGCATAGACTTCTTAAATGGAAAGGCTGGCTGAGCTTCGGCATAGCAGGCTCCAGGAGGTGGGCAGACCCTGTCTCCCCTTCTCCGCCCGGCTTTCCCTCAGGCAGCTCCCCAGGGGGACCGTCTCTCCAGATGAACAGTGAGGCCCAGAGAAGCTCCCGGCAGCCCCCCTTTCCGTAAACTTCCGCATCTCCCATGGGACTGAGACGGTGGCCTGGGTCACCTGTCCACGCTGGGCTGGTCAGTGTCTCAGGGGCTGGGCAGTGCTGACTGGCTGGTCTGGGTCACGTGTCCCCTGTCGCTTTGACATTCCCTCCAGGGTCAGTGGACTGGGGAGGGGGCCATCTCCAGAGGAAATTCGGGGGATGAAGGGTGGCCGCACACAGAGCAAGCAGGTGGCGGTCCTGGGTGGCCAGAGAGTGCTCCCGCAGCGAGCTGTGTGTTCAGGTAAAGCCACGCCGGGAGGCCAGGGCGCCTCCTGCCAAGCTCCTCGTTTGGAGCAGAACCTGCGGCTGCCAGGACCTGCGCCTCCGAAAGCCCCCGCCAGCTTCAAAGGGGCCTGTCTGCTCGCCCGCTTTGATCTCGGACGGGGCTGGCTAAGAATCATGATCAAAAGAACGTGTGCGATTCCAGGTATGCGCAGACACCATCCCGGGCAGACAGAGCCGAGGCTTTCATCCCGGCTGCGGGAGCTGCTGTCTGCAGAGACGTACGTGTCCTCAGAAGCACGGGGCTTTTTATGTTGGAAATGCAGCAACAAACGCTCCTCTGGAAGTCGCAGGGATGAGAGCGCGGAGCCGCGTCCGGCCAGGCTGAGGTTGGGTGAGGAAGACCAGCGTCAGGCAGTGAGGATCCAGCCAGCAGGACTCCAGGTGCGGAGGCCCGGCCCAGCTAAGCCGCTGTGTGTCCCTGCTACCCCTCCACTCCCCTCCCTCTCCCGGGCCCAGTGTGAGCTTTTACAACGGCAACCGCCATTATGCAGTGAATGACATCACATGCCGTGGCGTTTGGGGCCAGGTGACCCCTGCAGATCCTTCCAGTCCAATATTTTATGGTTCTAAGCTCCAGGCACAAGATGGTGGGTTGGAACTCTTGGATTGAATGGAACACACACTTTGTGGTCATTTCTGAAAGGCAGTCTTTCCAATTCCAGCCTCCAATCTGGGAGCCGAGGAAAGAGTGTTTCATCGAGGTGTGTAAAGCAGGCAGGTGATTTTCCCGGGGAGGATGGTGAGGGGGTCACCTGGTCGCCGGTGGCCTCAGCACATGGACACCAGGTGGGAGGGAAGAAGAGACAGGCAAACACAGGTCATTCCTTAAAGGAGCTTCACAGTGAGGACTGGGGGAGGGGCGAAGGCTGAGAGCTGGTACCGAGAAAGGAGACAGACCCACAAGGCAGCCGGAATGCCAAGGGCAGAGGAACCAGAACCAGGGCAGAGTGTGGACGCAGGGGTGAAGCTGTGACTGGAGCCGCGAGATTGACCCTGGAGGGGGCCCCTCTTCTGCCACCGGGGGAGGTGGTGCAGGAGCAGCTGGGCTTTGGTTTCTCAGTGATGGGAAGTCAAGGTTGTGCTAAGGGAGGTTGTGCCCAGCCTGGAGGAGCCATCAATCTGCAGGGCACGTGACCTCAGCACCACGCTCCACAGCCGAACCTTGCAGGGTGTACAGGGCAAGGGAGGTGGGACGAAGGAGAATGGGACCTGCCCCTCATCGGGCCTGGGAGGGACGGGTGTGCCCCTGGGCACACTGTGACAGGTCAATGGACTGGGAGCTGAGGACCAGGAGGGACCCTGTGGGGCGGTCCTCCTCGTGGCTCAGGCTTTCTCCCATGCTCACCTATGGGTGCTCCCCCAATACACTTCCGCTCCCAAGGCCTCCTCCAAGTTGAACGGGACCTTCCCTGGCCTAAGAATCTTCCAGCCAGTGCATCACAATTGGACCCGGTTCCAAAAACAGGATGGCTCCCTCCCCGAGGTGGTGACAGTGTTGGGGACACTTAGCATGGCTTCCCCTGAAGGGATGAATGTTCGCCCTCGAGCTCCTGTTTCAGAATGTGCCATGAACTGCTCTGGATTTAAGAGTCTGAGTTCAGGGGAGTGTTTGTGGGGCTGTGAGAAGACACCAGGTTGGAATAAGAGAAGAAATTAAATTTCCGTTGGCGTTTGGAGGTTGCTCTGGGTAATCACCAGGAGGCAAGAAAAGCTGACCTCATCAGGAGGAGGTGGCATGGGCCAGAGAAGCAGATCAGATGCCGGTATCAGGCAATCAGAGGGCCGCTCTCATTCTCCTCTCCTGCCACCGGGAGAGGAAGCGCTCCAGGCCTTTACAGTAAAATCAATTCCTGTTCAATCATTGGCTAATTCGGTTTGCAATCTCTTTCAGCTTGGATGGAGGTGCAGTAGAGACAAGGCCTCTTCGATTGACACCTGGACGTGACCTTGACCTGCCCTCTCCAGGGTGACTGGGAGGCCGGGTGATGGGCAGGTGGCCTCTGCCCAGGGTGGCTCCTGGGGCGCTTTGTGCAGTGACAAGCCCTTGGCGATGCTGGCAGCATGTTCCCATTCAGCTGGTCCCGAATCTCAGTTGTGCCTGCTGAGGGCTGGCACCACGCGATGTGGGAGCTCGGGCGTGATTGGTTTTGAAGGGCTCCCAGGCAGTTCTGGCCAAGACATGGTGAGCCCGAGGACAGGGGGTGTTCATTGGACAAAGGTCCGCCCCTCAACGTGCTCACCAGTCTCAGCTCTGCTCGGGAGAAAACGCCCGTGTGCCTGCAGCGGCACCTGCCTGAGGGCCCACAGCTCACCAGGGCCGAGAACGCGGGCCCCACGGTTTGGCCCTTACTGCTCTAGGGACCTTGTGTCAGGAGCTGGGCATCTTCCGTGTGCTGGCACCTTTGGGGACACGGAACACACGACGGAGCTGAGACCCAGTGCAGGTGGGGAGGTGCGGCGAGGCCAGGCATGGAAGGGCTGGAAGGGACCCCATGGCTCGCTGGTCTCTGAGTCTCATGCACCTTCAGGAGGAAGGTGACCCGGGTCTCTGCAAGGAGCTGTGACCTATTCAAGGACTCGTGGCTCCTCTGGAAGAGGCCCCTCATGTCCCAGTGGGTCCTTGGGGTGGGCCCCTGTTAGCTCAGGGCTCTTCCAAGAGGGGTGGGGCTCAGACACCCATCCATCTGTTTGCTCCATGTCAGCTGGGACGGGCAGGCCCAGGCCGGCCGCTTCCAGAGTGTCCCGGTGCTCAGGGCTCACTGTGTGCAGACCCTCGGGACACGGGGCCAACTCCCAGTCTGTGAGGACAGGACCTGGGGCCTTCCCCACCGTGACGGGAGGTCCCTGTAGCTCCGAGGTGCCAGCAGGGTGTCAGAGCAGACAGACGGAGCTGGCACTCAGCTCGGCCCAGCCCACACTTGGTCCACAGCCCAGAGCTATCCTGCTTCTGCTCCTTTAAACCCAGAGTCTCTGTGCCGACCAGGCCACCTCCATCCATCCGTGTCCTCCCACCCCCAACGCCATGGTTCCCTGCTCCCAGCGCCCCAGTTTGGGGTTGCCCTGTGGATACCCCTGAACCCTCAGCATTTTTTTTTTTGCGCTAACCACCAAGGTCGGTGGCCATTTCTCATTTGTCTCTGAGGGTCCCACCCTGGGAGCTCAATGCTGCCACAGGGCATGTCCCCACGCAAGGTTTGGGCCAGGACCCCTGCATCCTGGGGGGGTCTGGGCAAGGGGAAACCAGGGGCTTGTGGAAGAGTATTGAGGATGCCCAATTGCGACGGCAGCCTGTCCTCTGGCTGAGTGACCACAGGTGGTCCAGCTGCACACGTCGCGCTTGTGTGTGGAGCTGGAGTGGGATGGGCGTTACCCCGAGCCCTCCCTCCCATCTCCATCTCAACAGCCACTGCCCCACCCCTCGGGACGGCGTATTTCTCAGGTGCTCTGCACAGCGCCATGTGAGCTACCAGCATTGGGCCTGCATGTCCCACAGTTGTTAGCTGCTGCTTAGGATTAGATCTGACAAGCTGTGTCTCTTATCTCTTTAATTAAAATCATTATGGTCAACGCAGTGGATGGCCCCTAACTCCGACACATCCCCCAGAAAATTCTACGGAGCCCAAGCCCAGGTGCGGGGTGGGTGCCGGCTAAGGGGGCTGTTGGGGCCACCAATCAACATTTCCGGTCACTGAGGCCCCCGGGACCAACCCATAACCTGGGGGTCTGCATGGGGTGGGGTGGGGGCGGGGAGAGGACAGAGCCAGGACCCCTTTCCTCGGTCAGCAGTGAGCTTCCATCTTTGACCTGACGGCTGCGTGAGATGGGGGCGGCTCTGGGTAGGGAGGGTGGGGGAGACGCCCCCTCCCATTTGGGATCCTGTGGGCCTGGTTCCAGCCATACTGAACCGCCGGCGGCCCCACAGTCCGACTCATCCCCAGGGCTTCACAGTTCACGAGTGTTCTGTGGGCGGGGTCACCATGTCCCAGCCCGGGCACAGCCGGCTCCTTGTCTTCGGGTGGGCAGCTGGGGGCGAGGGGTTGCTCACGCCGGCTGTGAGTCAGGCCCGGCCTGCCAGACCGGCCACCCACTCCGCCCTGGAAACAGACGTGCAGGGTGGGAGGCAGAAGGTCAGGCTATTCTGGGATCTGGGACATGACGAGGACCAGCCAAGCCCCTGCTGGGGCCTCGGTTCCTTCTGTGTGAGATGGGGACGGCGGGGATGGCCCCTGAGGCCACTCCAAGGGGCAGGGCCAGCAGCCCAGAAAGCACAGGTCCCCGAGACCCTCCCTGCGTGAGGAGTAGCTGTCCCTACTCCAGGGATGCCGGTGGGAACCATGGCTCACCAGTCCGAGTGCCTGGGGACAATTTGGGGACCAGCCTGGCCTCCTGCTACCTTTTTTCCAGGAGCCACTTGGCCTCAAGGGCAAGGAGCTCTCTTCTCTGTGGGTATAGGTGGTGGTGGGGCAAGTGTTGTGCCCACCCTCACTTCCCAAGGACACAGAGGGGGAAGACGGGGGTCTGTGTGTGGCCAGTGGGGTCTGATGGGTCAGGGCCAAGTTCAGGGCTAGTCTGGTGATGGGGTGTTGCTGGACCTGCTGTCTGCCCCACAGTAGAGGGTGGAAGGGGTCAGAAATGGTACATTGTGCCAGGGAGGGCATCAGGGACCAGAGTGGGTACTACCATGTCTCTTTCCCAAGCGCCCCTTGTCCCCAGGCTGAGCCCAAAGCTGGCCTTCCTCCATCTGTGGTTCCTCTTCCTGTGCTGTCTTAACCCTCACCTCCCCCCGACTTACCCCACTGCACACCTGTTCCAGCCACTCTGGCCCCTCCCACCCAAGAGCCACGGGAGCCAAGGCCTTTCTCCGTCCTCGCTGTCCCCATAGCACGGGGCCGGGCGTGGTGACTTGACCATCACGATGAGAGCTCTCCTGGCCAGCGTCTCCTGGCCCCCATCCCCAGTCTTTCTCCCTCTGGCTTCCTTCTCCTTCCCAGGAGAGCTCCTTCATGCCAGCCGGCCGGGCACGGGCTGCTGTGGGTCCCCGTCCTTACAGGTTTCCATGTCAAAGAGCACAGGCACTGCCCGACGCCCTCCCCGGTCCCACCACCAGACTCACCAGACTGGCCTGGTTCCCTGGGGTCGTGCTCCACCCTTGGGAGGGGTCTCTGTGTGTGGGGTATCTGATCGGTAGACCTGCAGAAGGTAGATAAGCAGCAGAGTGTGAGTGACAGGTGGCATCCCAAGTGTGTGTGTGTGTGTGTGTGTGTGTGCCCTTCACCTGGAGGGAAACCCCTCCCAACCTGAGGTCCTGGAGTGGCCGCCAGAGGAAACCTGCTCCAGCCCCGGTTCACAGCCGGTGCGGGGCCCCAGGAGGGGGGACAGGGCAGCTGGTGAGGGGATGAGCGGAAACAAGAACCCCCTTCTCCTCCCAGCCTGCCCTGTTTGGCTCTGTCTCAACTCCCGGACCAAGTATGAGACAGTAAGTGCATTCAGTGGAGAAGTGGTCCCAGCCCTGCCCAGAGGTCAGGGGAGCAAGGAGGAGGGGTAGTGGGGTGTCCTGTCAGTTGAGCTGGGGCAGGGAGAGGTCGGGGAGGGGGAGTGGAGGGGAACTTCCCCAAGATTCAGCAGCAGAGAGGGGCTCGGTGCCTGGTGTTCACACAGGGAGTGACCGCCGGGCAGGCGGGTCCTCTCTGCGGACCCAACCATCTGGCTCAGAAAAGGTGCCGTGATTGTGAAACGGGCCAAGAGCGCAGTCGGGGTGAGGTGAGGGTCGGAGAAGGGGTCTCAGCCGTGGGGAGGCAGTGTCCAGTCATGGCGTGGCAGACAGACTCTGGGAGGCCCCGACCCGCTCCCTGCAAAAGCTCCTGGTCCTTCCTCCTCCTCCGCAGCCCCAGCAGCTGCGGCCTCCTTCCAGGCGCAGCAGACCCGGCTCCCAAGCTAGTGACCAGCAGGGCCCACGTTTACTGCTGGGCAGGCTCAGGCTCCCCCTTGGGGGATGTCCAGTGTCTAAAAAGCCCGAGAGGCACACCCCAGGGCCGTGTGCCAAAATCAGCGTCTCTGCTCCTCTGAAAGGACAGAGGGTCGGGGAGCCTGGCCGGGCGACAGCCCCCAGCCTTAGGAGGCCAGTCCCATAGGACCCTTCTCCAAAGAGCCACCCAGTGCGGCCGGGGGCCGACCCATGGGGGCCGGAGTGGCTCTTCCATCTCCCTCAGCCCTTTGTCTGTCTGTCTGTCCTGGCTTCCAGAGCCCCGCCCCCTCCCTCTCTCTCCAAGACAGTGGCTCGGTCCCCAGGTAGGGTCCTCTGCGGTGTGCTCCGGGATGGGTTTCCTCTGGAATCTGCAAACACCCATCTGCCTTCAGTGCCAACACGTAAACGAAACCACATGGGATGGTTTGAAGCTTCTAGACACTTTTATACCGTAATAAAAACAGGCGAGCTCAGCCCCAGGAGGCGCAGGCTCCGCCTGTCTCCAGCAGGAAGACACAGGAGCCACAGTGCGGTCAGGGGGCAGGGGAGCCAGGAATGCTCTTTCCTCGGTACTGACTGTTGAAATCTCGCCCATCCGCCAAGGCCAGTTTCCATGCCACCACTTCCAGGCTGCTCTCCAGGATTCCCTCCTTTTCTGTGCAGCTGCCTCGTCACCTCCGGTCTTGCATCATTTTGGAGACACCCTCACGCGGGTCTCCCCACTGGAGAAGGGCCAGGGTCCTCTCTCACCACTGGTCTCGGGCACCGCAGGGCCGACAGTAAACCTAGACTGGGGTCCCTCAAGAGGGAGGGGCTGTGGTTTGGGGTGAAATGACACCGTCCTTAGCTCACAAGGATGTGGGGCCAGCAGGGGTCTCCAGCTTCGGGGCCAGCTCCAACCCACCCTGCTGGGTGACCATGCGGGGGGGGGGACCCTAGGAGCCCCCCACCCCGCTGCTCTGCTTTGGGCCTAAGCTGGCAGATTCCGGGCACGCAGCCCAGTGGGGAGGGGCGGAGCCACTCCTCCCAGACACACAGCCACTTCCCTCAGCTCAGCTCAGAGGGCAGAGAGACGATGACAGGTGCCATCGCCCAGGCGGCCTGTCACTGGGAAGCAGCTGCCCCCTGTCAGCAGCCTGAGGCCCAGGACAGCCAGGCCTGTCAGAGCTCCAGCCCAGCCTCCCGCCCGGCGGGCCCCGCTTCCTGGGGCTCACACTCCCGACTCCACTGGGTCCGGAGGCCGGGGGTAGCCCAGAGCCTGCTGGGAGGTGGGGTGCGAGACTCAAACAGTGACCTAGGGCCCAGGGAAGCTGCTGGTGGGGGACTTTTGGGGGATTCAGGGAAAGGGCTGATTGTGTGGGTCGGGGGGAGGGGGCAGAGGTAGAGACAGGAGGAAAGTGGGTGTGTCAGGCCAGAGGCCAGGAAGGACCCAGCTGGCTGAAAGCCAAGAGCCAGGCTGCAAGGCAGACCCCGCGTGGGGAATTCTGGAGATGTTCTGGGGGTCCAAGGGGCTGGATGGCACCACTTGTGGTGGTGGGGGTCCACGAAGGTTCTGGCCCAAAGTAGTCAGGGAGCTTGGAGCAGGGGCAGTGTAGGAGGGTTTCTCACCCCGAGGAGCTCCAAGAGAGATGAAGGCGTTCAAGCTCCGGTCTAACGGATTACGTGTGTGGGAAGACGCGGCAGCAGCCGCCGGTGAGACCACCGTGTCTGCCTGCCCGGCACGAAGCTGAGGCCAGACTCAGGCCGGTCGGTCCGGGCTGGCTGGACCTCCCTGGGAAGGTACCTGTGTGGCATGCTGACCAAAAAGCAGCAGCCCCCCAGTGTGCCGTGGGGCTTCCGAGTATTTGGCTACAATTCCAGTGCCCGTGTTCCTGTCGAGAACCTGCATTTTGTCTTGTGCCCTTGACGTCACCCTGGGGGGGGGGGGGGCCACATCTCCCCGGCTGCCCCGGGAGCGGAGAGCAGTGCACAGAGGAGCGAGGCCGCTGGCCCGCTGAGCCGCGACAGGCAGACAGGACAGCGACAAGCAGCTCCGTGGGGACAGAGGTCGAGTCACGAGGAAGAGCTGGGCTGAGCGCCTGGGGCCGAGGCCACACCCGTGGCCACCCCTGAGCCAGCCTCCACTGGCTGCCCAGTGTCCAGCAGGGGCCATTTTTAGCCTTGCTGGAGGCAGGCCACAGCCCGGCTGGCCAGGCAGCGATGGTGACCTTGTCAGGGGTCACGCCACACTTGCGGGGGCCACTGCAAGGGAGGGCCAGTCCTGGGGTAGGACGGGTGGGGAGACAGGAGCAGGGGTGGCCTGCTTGACCCTGGGGCGGACACTTCCCCAGCCCTGCCTCCCGCCTGCCCTCCCGGAGCTGGCCTCCCGGAATCAGCCTCAGAGGGTGCTTGTCAGGGCCTGAGGGTGACGGTCTCACAGTTATTATAACCGCAGGCTGGAGGCAAGAGGGTGGAGGAGAGGGTGGTAAGGGGGTGCATCATGTCCCCCGTACAGTATCCCCTCCTCCTCTCAGCCTCTGTGCTTTGTGGCTGGGGAGGGGGGGACCCACAGGGGGGCTCGCTGCTCCCAGAGACTGAGAGGTACCAAGGCACCCTGGGAAAAGCAACCAACCAAGAAGCTGGGGTCGGGGCTCTGGGGCCACACGGAAGTCCCTCTCGTGCAGGAAATTCAGAAGCATTTTGGGCTCAGGGTTGACGTCCAGGGTGAGATTTCTTCCAGGCGGATCGGGCGGCCACTTCGGGGTGTGGGTGGGCACGCCGGAGCCATACTCGGGGACCTGCCCGGTCAGGGGTGCGGAGGCCCTGCAGAGAGGGCTGTGTCCTGTGGGTGGGTAAGGAAGATCGGCCCACACCCTCCTCGTTCCCCGCAGCTCCGAGTTTGCAAACCGTTTGCAGGTCCTTCCTCTCCATCTACGCCGCAGGGCAGCCGAGGGCTCAACGTCGCCAGGGAGACAGCTGAGCTGGCCAGGTGTCCACCTCCTCCGAGACTGCCAGTCATTCTCACCCAGCTGTCTGCCCACCTCGGGGTGAGGGGTGCCGCCTCTGAGCTGTGCGACCTTGGGAGGGCCGTTAACCTCTCTGGGCCTCGGCTTCCTTTCCTATGACTGGAGGCTTACCGCCTCCTGCATCCCGATGAGCTGAGGACGGAGAGAGCATCGCAGGCTTTGGGGGCACACAGCCTCCACGGGGAATGACTACCCCAGCCCAGGGTGCAGCGGGGAGGGCTGGACACACAGCACAGCGGGGTGACCGCTGGGTGGGTTCCCATGGCAGGTGGGACGGCCAGGGACAGGCATGCCCACTGGGACGGCTTCGGCTTCTGGAGGACACTCGTTTCCAGCCCACGATGCACTTTCTTCTCCAGCCGCCACTGGACGAAAGGTGGCCTCTCCCCTTTCAGGCCTCTCTGTGACCTCAGTGTCCCCACGAGAACTATAGGGGTGGGGCTGCCCTTCCCCAGGCTGTCAGCTGGGGGCCACTGCCCCTGAGGCAGGAGGCCACCCCGCGCCTCCTGCAGGCACCACCCTTATGTGACAGGCGCCCCACCCCAAGCCGGGATGAGGTCTGAGCTTGCACCGTCCCCCTCAATGCCCGGCGAGTCGGGGACAGGGCCCTCAGCACATTCACTCTGGAGGCCTGGCCGGCAAACCCAGGCCACCAGGGGCTGGCCCTGCACTTTAAGAAAGATGTTTGTGCCTCGCCGCCCCACGGGCGCTTTCTTGAGTTTGGGCGCCCCCTGCCGTGGGAGTCAGTTGCGGAGGGGCCCTGAGGGTCCAACCTCCCCGATTTCCTTACGTCCTGGGGCTCGGGGGGGCTGCCTGAAGGCCCCCACCCAGGACGGACACTGCGAACTCAGATGCTCCCAGCCCCACTGGCTCCCAGGGCACCGCTCCACCAGGGCCCGGATGTGTACAAGATACACACGGGCAATTTGGGACAAACAGCAGAAGTCACTCGCATAATAAAAAACAATGTGTCCTGTTTGAGGCTCCGGCTTCTGGGGAAGCAGCCAGGACGCAGTGGCCCATAGCTCATGTTGCTAAGAAATCAGCAAGCAGGCCTGCGCACTCATTAGGAGTCGGTTCAGTTCTGAGGGCCGGGCCAAGAATGACGCTCCATCCAGTGTCTGCACGGACCAGGTTCCCTCGGGACGCCCGGCAGCGGGGGTACAGTACCGCTTCCCTCGGGGCCCTCCCAGAGGACCACCGAGCTCATCAAAGACAGAAACGCACTGGCTTTCTGTGCCTGGAACCCAAGTCAAATAAGCTAAGGTGTGTGTGTGGAGGGGGGGAGGAGGGCTGGGGAGGAGCGAGGAGGGGGGGTCAGCTGCTGGGGCCGCGCACGGGTCTTTCTCCCAAGGCCTGCCCCGCCCTCTCCTACCTGCTTACCACGTGAGGATCCACACCCACACCTGGCCTTCAAGTGCTGCCTATTTCTGTCCTCTGATCTCTCTCTGTGGAGAGAGAGCAAAATGAGCCGCCCAGACGCTGCAGGAGGAGGTGCGGATCCTCTAGCTCGAGGCAGAAGCCAGCGGGAGGAGAAAGCTGTGGGTCTTGGTGGGGGCCAGGCACATTCAGGGGCAGACCCGGCTCCCCTGTGGGGGAGACTTCACCTTCACGCTCCCAGCAAAGGGGCATCGGGCTGGGCTAGTGACAGGCCCCAGGGTCTCGGGGTCGCTGGGTCGCGGGGTCGCTGGGAGATGGGTCGCTCCTCCAGGGCGGGGCTGTGAGTCAGTCCTTCCCCAGGAGCTGGGACCTCACTGGCAGCCAGCCGGAAGATGCCTTGTCAGTACTGACTCAGGCGGCTGGAAGGCTGGGGTCTCCATGCAAGGCCCCGGCCGCTCACCGCTGCTCCATCTGGGCAAGTGGCACGGGCGCCCCTCGCCTTTCACAAGGAGGGGGCTGCCGTCGGTGGCAGAGAGGACCTAAGACAGGCTTGGAGCAGCCCAACCACACCAGCCTTCGAAGGGCTTGGAAGCCACGGGGAGATAAGATCCCGTGGGCCCTCAAAGGGTCAAAGGCCAGGGAACCACACGTTGTGGTCCTTCTCCTTTCCTGAGTGCCAAGGACATCGCCTCCTGTTTCCAAGGTCACCTTGTGAAGACCGGAGGCAGAGTGGCCACGTGACGTTGGGGGCACGAGGCTCCCGGTAGGGGAAGCACCTGAGGCCGGGTTCCGGGTGCCTTTGGGGGCTCAGCCAGCACAGCCTCCGCACAGCACCCCTGTCCGCAGGAAAACAGAGGCTTTGGAGACTGAGTGATGCGAGGGATCGGCCACTTCCTGTCCGCCGGCCCAGGATGAGCAGGGTTAATACAGCCACAGCAGCCACACTGAGCTGTCAGTCAGGGGCCGGCCTCGCACTGGATGCAGGGCATTGTTTTGACACTCTCAGGGACAGCCACCTGCCAGACCCCAAAGGCCCCACTGTGCAGTGACAGGAGAGAAGACTGGAAGGAAAGCCCTTCTACTGTTTGTGTGGGGAGGGGCTGGTCAAGGTCTCGTCGGGCATCTGTCCTCCCAGCCTGCCAGTGGGCTGGAAGCCACGAACTCGCTGGAGTAACCAGGGAAATGGGGATCAGATGCCCCCCACACACACACACACCAAAGCAGGCTGTACGTAGCCTCGGCACCAAGAGGTCTTCGCTGGACATGGTGTTACATTATTAATTTGTACAATGTAATCTTTTCTGATGTTCATATCACCGTGCACACATGGTAGCAAAGTGTTACAGCTGGAGGAGTGCTGAGCCAGGAAGACACCACACACACACACACACACACACACACACACACACACCCCGGTAACCCGCCCCTCTCCCCCCTCCAGACGTAGCCCACACGTCTCCATGCAGCCGATGCCCCTGGCTGGGGCCCTCCCCTCCCTGTACCATCTACTGCATAAACGGCAGTGGTCACTTGTTTTAAAGTTTTTCTTGTTTTATCTGTTTATTTGGTCATACATGACTTTCATAATAAAAGAATACTTTCCCCCAAAAGTTGCTTGTTTGTGTGTTTTTTTAATTGGAATATTTGCAAATGATTCTGCCCCGGTAGCTTCCCAGCTACGCTCAGTGGACACGCAGGAAAGGGAGTGGGAGGAGCAGTGTCTCCGGCCTCAGTCCTGCCCAGGCCCCTCCCCTCTCCCCACAGCTCTCCTCCAGCACAAGCCCCCTGGCTGACAGGTGTCAGCCCCCTGGCAGCACCATCTGGTCCTGGGGGGAGGCCACAGCACTGGCCTTGGAGGAGCAACAGCCCCTGCTGGCCCCGCCCCTGCCACCCTGAGGACCGACCACCCACCCACCCAACCCTCCCTCTGCAGAGGGGAGGCGAAGGCGTGGAGGAGAGCCCTGCCCGGATCTGCAGCTGCCTCTGGGGGGCTCCCAGCCTGGAGACGGCTCTGGACAGGGGTCTGGACCGCAGGTCTGGCTAGAGCAGCCTCAACCTGATTGGCTGGCCCTGGTGTTGGTCCTCATCTCACATGGAGACCCACTCTGCCTCTCAGGGCGCCTGCCCTCCGAGATGTGGCGCCAGGAGAGGAGAAGCGGAGCCCAGGGGCCAGAGCCTCCCTGTGAAGCTGGGGCAGCCACCTCGGAGGACAGAGGACGTGCTGGTTTGGGTGATGTCACTCTCTGCCGCCCACAGCAGCACCCAGCGACGGAGAGCACCCCATCTCTGCCAGCTCTCCGTGTCACCCCGCTTCACACCACCAGACCCTCAGAATGAGTTCTCTTAGTGTTCTCTGTGTCTTCATCCAGCGGACACTTTATCCAGAAGGGGCAGGTGGACACGGCTCAAAGGAGGCGGCTGCAGACACTCAGCTGCCCAGACTGCTGTTTCCCTTTCCCACAACCTCTCTCAGCAAACACCTCACTGGCTCACTGCTCCTCCTGTGGCCCTTCCCTGTCCCCCACCTTTCCTGGGGTGTGCAGCCTGGGCATCACCATCGGGGTGAGCTTACACTGACCTCAGACGGGGTCTGTCCCTCACCAAAGGGCTGCAGCCTCCCTGACGAAGCACCTTGTTCACCTGCCCCTCTCACCTAAACCTCCCCCCAGCCCTTATTCCTGCCTGCAGTCCTTCCCTCATCTCCACCTGCAGTCCTCCCTCACCCCAACTGCAGTCCATCCCTCACCCCCACCTGCAGTCCTCCCTCACTCCACCTGTAGTCCTCCCTCACCCCACCTGCAGTCCAGCTCTCACCCCACCTGCAGACCTGCCCTCACCCCCACCTGTAGGTCCTAAGGTGCTCCTCTCTGGCTCGGTGCCCCATCATGGGGACTGGCGGAAGGCCTGGATCCAGCAGCCTCTGTCTGACTGCAGCTCCCTGCCAGGCGTCAGGGAGGAGCAAGGCCGAGGGTCCTGCATGTCCTTCTGCCCTGCCAGCAGTCCTGGCTCTGTCTGCACTCTCACAGCTCCCGCGGCGGCAGCACCAGCTGTCAGCAGCACATCCCGGGCACCCGGCTGCCCAGCTGGCCCACGCTCAGAGGTGCTGCTTCTGTGCTGTCTGCTCATAGCCCACCCAGGTGCTCCCCCAAGCCTGCCCATGCTGTCCATCGCCCTGGACCTACACCACCGAGGGCTGGGAGGCTGTGTAGGAGCCGGGGGCCAGGGGCTCTCCAGGGCTGGCCTTTGGGTCAGGCCAGGTGGTCACCTCCCCAGGCCACTTCCCACACCCTCACCTGGCCTCTGTTCAAAGCAGCGTTCCTAACAGCCCTGCAGAGAGGAAGCCACACCCATTGGTCATGTGTAACGGGCCCCTTTGCCCGGTGGGCCGTGGGCTGCCTAGAAACGAGGCAGGAAGCCCAGGAATGGCCGCTCGCCTACTCAGAGTGGCGCAAAGGAAGACCTACCAGGGAGATGTGTGTGTGCCGTACTTATGAGCCAGAGAACGCCGAGAAGCAGCAGCAACAAAGAAACTCGGTCCTCCCAGAGAGGATGCAGGTGGGGAGGACTGCTGACTTTTCTTTTTTAAAAATATTTTATTGATTTTTTTACAAAGAGGAAGAGAGAGGGACAGATAGTTAGAAACATCAATTAGAGAGAAACATCAATCAGCTGCCTCCTGCACAGCCCCCACTGGGAATATGCCTGCAATCAAGGTACATGCCCTTGACCGGAATCAAACCTGGGACCTTTCAGTCCACAGGCCGATGCTCTATCCACTGAGCCAAACCGGTTGGAGCTGTTGACTTTTCTTCATGCACTTCCGACTTACTTTACTTTCTGGAATTAAAAAGAAATCAATGAAATAAGAAAGAAAGGACAATGAAAGCACTCTTATTTTCATGAAGTGGAAACTAGAAATCCTTGCCATTGGAATTACATGAAGCAGAAACCATTGCTCACACATGTTCTGACGTGCGATTGTGGGTGGGGCAGCCAGACTGGGACCTGGGGACCCCGAGGTGGGGAGGGACCACCGGAGGCCAAGGTCTCCTGTCAAACATCTCTCCCGTCCCTGGAAGTTGTTTGTGATCCTGTGCTTGTCAGGGAGCCGTTGAGACAAAAAGCAGTCATGTTCTGAGCGCCATTCCTCCAGCTTCTGGGAGGACAGGCCCAGGGGTGGAGTCCGGCTTTCAGGGGTGCATATTGATGACTAAGAATGTAAGTGGCGTGTTACGACTGCTGGCCGGGGCAGGCTCTGCCCATCCGTGCTGGCGACTGGTCCCGGCCTGGTCAGGCCCCCTCTCGCCACCCTCTCACCACCCTCTCTGGCCACAGGTCTGCCCTGCAGGGTCCCACGGCCCTTTCTTTCAGCTTCTGTCTGGGGCTGAGGTGGTTGGTGAGGGTGGCCCAGGGGTCCATGGAGCTTCCCTCTCCGGCCTGCCATGGAAATGCCCAGTGCAACGTTCCACAGTGTTCCTGGGTTTGCCAGCTGGAGCCGGCGGCCATGGGAGGCGAGAGATGGCCCCCTGAGCTGGACCGGAGGAGAGGGCTGGGCTCACAGGCTGTGGAGGGGCTTACTCCACAGCACTCGCCAGGCGGCCTGGGATGGCTCGGAGGAGGGAGGAGCTCATCCTGCATGGGGCCAGGGGGCGGGCTGTACTCTGAGCATAAACATAAATGGAGCTTCCTTTTGTATTCCTCGGCTGTTGAGGCCTGGGACAGAAACATATATATGTCTATATAAATTGTGCATATAAATCACATCTCATATTATGTACCAATTGGTTGTGAGTTATACATGTACAATATATACATAAATTATACATCATGTTTATATATAAATATAAAAAGTGTTTTATCCATATTTATATTTCATCTATTTATATATTAATATACTGCTTTTCTGCTTTCTATTCTCACTTAATAATTTATGTTGCAATTCTTTCAGGACATACAGACCTCTGAATCTTCAGATGGCTGCGTAGCCGGCCGCTGCGAGGATGGCCTATGATTTATTCATTCACTTTATCTCTGACAGGGATTTGGTTCATGTCCAGTTTTCGCTGGTGCACACGGTGCTGCAGTGAATACATGCTTCTCTTCCTTTATTGTTAACGTGTGAAATTAGTAGATTTTTGAGTATTGAACCATCCTTGCATTCTTTTTTTTTTAAATATTTTATTGATTTTTTTTTTTTAACAGAGAGGAATAGAGAGTTAGAAACATCGGTGAGAGAGAAACATCAATCAGCTGCCTCCTGCATACCTCCCACTGGGGATGTGCCTGCAACCAAGGTACATGCCCTTGACCGGAATCGAATCTGGGACCTTTCAGTCACAGGCCAACATTCTAGCCACTGAGCCAAACCGGTCAGGGCATCCTTGCATTCTTGAAGGGAATATTAACAAGGCAGGGCCTGCATTTTTCTATGTACTAATAAATTATGCGTCTTAATCTTTCGTTTAAGATGTTGATAACAAACATCTGTAGTCACCACACAGGTGCCCCAGGTGAGCTTGCTTGGGGGGTATGGGGGAGGATGGGGGCCATGCCCAGAGGCCTGGAGGGTTTCTAATTGACTCTGCTGGGGGCAGAACCCTCAGCCTTCCACTCAGACCAGAGGCCAGGAGTCCTCAGTTGTGGGCATGAGAGAGCCCTGGCCACACCCGAACCAAAAGACTGAAGGCCATCAACATTTCCACGGCCTGGGCTCCAGCTGCCACTCAATTATTCAAGGCAAGGTCCATTAATGCTAGTCAAATAACCTTCTACCAAGAGAAGAGGAGCTGACCAGGTATAAAGACAGCTTTGGCTTCTAAACATCAAATTGCAAAGACTGAGGGAACAGGAACCGCCCAGATGCCCAAGGGTGAGGAGGGAGAGAGAGGAGAGGAGCTCTGAGCAAAGCCCTGCCATTTCCTACCCCGAGGGCAACAGCAGGTGCTGGAGCAGGTGGTGAGTGGCTGCCTGGCCTGTGGGTTGGGGGGGAGAAGGGAGGGGGAAGGAGGGAGGGACAGGGGCAACCCTCAGGGTCTAGGGCTCAGGGTCCTCCCCATTCCAGCTGCACAGAGAGCATGGCGCTTTATGCCACAGACTGCTGCCACCAGACACCCCTGGGAGACAGGTAGGCCGGTGAGATTCTACTGGCACATAGCATGGAGAATATTCCAGAAGTCACACGTACCCTAGTGTGCAAGCCAGTTTCTAGGATCCAGCTTCAAATAACAGGAATTTCCATCTCCCCGGGACCATCCCCAGCCACCACCCCAGCAAAGGCAGCCTCTGTCTCTCTGTCCACAGCTCAGATGTTACCTTTCATGCTCTGGGATTCCTGAGCTCAGCTGGCCTTTGAGGAGGCAGGTTTAGCAGCTCACGCTTACACATGAAAGCATGGGGGCTCCCGGGGTGCTGAGACACAGGCGGGGCTTCTGAGCTGGGACCGGAAGGACGGGGGACAGGAAGCGCCTGCACCGATCCAGGCCAAGGCGGGTTCTCGAGGGGAGTGGGCAACTGTGCCGGAGACGGTTTCTGCTTGAGCGGAGCCCGTCCACTCCGTGTGGTTGATAAGCTTCCCCGGCACGTTTCCCCCAGTGCCCCAGCCTCTCCTCACCCCTCCCTCTAACATTTCCCTTCGCCTGCCAGGCCTCCTGTCCTCCTGTGACAGCACGCTTTGGCAGAAGCTTACAGCTGTCCTGGGCCTTCGGCTCCTGACAGAGGCCGTGCCCACGTCTCCCAGGCACGGAGGTGCCCCCACTCCAGGGCCCCTCAGGCCCAGGGCAGACATTCCTCACCAGCGGTGGCTCACAAAGTCTCCAAGGTACTTAACATCCGGGCCCCCATTGCCTTCAGCACATTTGGCCCAGCTCGGGGGGAGTTCTGCACCCTGGTGTTCATACGAGCCTGCGCTGGGTAGGGGCTGGTAGGTGTCACACACGGAGGGTGAGCAGGAGGCCCCCGGCAATTCTCAGAGTGACCTCTGCCCTGATCCTGCCCACTGGCCTCACCCCTGCCTTTTTCCATCTCCCCTCCCCGAGGAAGCCTTCCTGGACACGTGTGGCCACGGTGAGCACTGGTAGCTTCACCTCCATCCTTCTGTCCTCAGACGCCCAGGACCACACAGAACCCCCGAGGGACAGGCAGATGGAGTGCAAGGGACCCAGCATGGCTGGACGGGCAGTTCCAGCCCTGCCTGGTGTCGGTGGTGGGAAGATCTTTCTGACTTGGTGTCCATCACGTTTCCTCACTCCGGTGTACAACCAAGTAGCTCCTTTGAGAAACGGGAGATCATTTTTTAGGACCGGATTATATCGTTGGCACTAATATTTGCACTTGTGCACAGAAATTATCTTGGATAATTTTCCACATTGATTAAATAGAGATGCAACTCATATTTATGTGATACATAAAGTATATACGTATGTCATACATGTGTTTTATTGTGTTTGCATCTGCACACTAGACATTATATGCATGCAAACACACCCACGTTCATCATGTAATTCCATCCATTTCAGGGCTGCGCTCCGTCACGGAGCAGCAGTGGTTGATTTAACCAGCTTCACCTTGATGGACCCTTGGCTCGGTTCTACTTCTTCAGAATAGGAAATAATGCATCCGTGAGCATCTTTGTATTCTCGCGTGAGCGAGTGGCCTTGTGGGGTCAGAGCGTGCATAGATTAGCGTCTGACGGGCCTGGCCAGGCAGCCGGCAGCGTCTCCATCAGCAGCTCCCAGATGGCGGGGCCTCTCACCTTGTCAGCACCGGTGACACCAGCCTGTCACACAGGCCAGTCTGCGAGGCGGGAAATGCCTGCTGATTACTTCCATTTGAGTTCTTCGAATTATGGGCGTGATGAAGACGTCTTCATAAGCCTACTGACTATGTTTTATGGCCAACGAAGTAAAAAAAAAAATGTTTGCTACTTCACAGAAATAAATTTCAAATGGATAAAAGATTTACATATTTTTAAAACTAATAAAAGTAGCGTTGTGTAACATAGGAGGGGAAAGGCTTTTCTTAGTGTAACAGGGTCAGAAAGCTTTTTTAAAGGCACACGTTTGATTACATCTTAAGCTGTCATACCAAAGTTGAAAAAGAAACAACACAATGGAACAATGGTTCTAAAATAAAACACCAATGGATATAAAATGACAGTTTTGGAAGGAAAATTATTCGCGATCCACTGGAATGTGTGGACTTCTCTGGAGTCCCGGGGGTGGCTGTCATCACCAAACAGAGGACCATGGAGGACACGAGGGCTGGGAACTTCCTGGATGAACGTGAGGGCGGGGCTCCAGGGATGGCTGTGGTCCCCCGGCGGCTGCTCTGGAAAGGGGGACACATGGCTCCTGGAGAAGGACATGTAGAACGAGGTGTGGCCGATGTGTTCCTGGAGGGGTGCAGGGGTGTGTCCAAGCTTTGGCCACAGGTGCAGAGGACCTAGGCAAACGTCAGGAGAGCAGCGCTGCCATCACTCGGCCCACAGCTCCGTGGTGAGGGGGATCTGCATGGTCATGTCACGCCAGCAGGGAAGGTGGAGCTAGTGCAAGTGTGGTACAACCTGCGGGGTGGGGAGAGGGGACGGATGGCACCAGGTGAACAACCCTTTAGCTCCTAGGGCAAACTTTTTGACTCGAGGGCCACAATGGTTTCTTAAACTGGATCAGAGGGCCGGAACAAAAGCAACCTGACCATGTTGGCACTCTCATCTTGGTCTGCTGGTGAAGGAGCGGAGGGGAGAGCAAGAGAACCCTCTGCTCTTTCCGCTCAGCGGGCCGGATAGAACAGCCAAACGGGCCGTAGTTTGCCCACGGCTGTCCTAGAGTGAAACGGCAGTGGGTTACGTCTGCCATTGGAAACAAAACTGTGCTACCATGTCGCCAGTGTGATGGCTTAAGGCTCAGAGGTGGGCACTGGGGCAGGCTCGGGGCCGCTGGTTTCATCACAAACCCCTGTTCCTCAGTGCCCCTTCTTCCTCAGCACCCACAAGCCTGCCCTCTCCAGTGCCCCATGCAGTTCAGAACAGCCTGTAGCTGACTTGCCCGTGAGGCTTGGCAGTTAGACCCCGGTGTGAGCCCCGCTGCCTGTCCCCTTCCCACTGCTGGAGCCAGTCAGGACCCACGTGGCCAGGCTGCAGACAACACGCATAGGGAGAAGGAGACAGAAGTGGGTCCTTAGACACAAAGCTTAGCCACGACAAAAGAGCGTTCCGACTCGGAGCTTTGAGGCGGCACTCCATTACACTAACAGCGTAAAGAGGAAGACGTGATATTCTAACAGGTGGTGATTCTGACAGCTGTATGAGCTATCAACAGCTGCGTAACAAATCTCGCCAAAGTAGCAGCTTAAAAACAATGGACATCCATCATCTCACAGTTTCTGTGGTTGGGAATCGGGGCTCAGCTGGGCAGGTGCCTCTGCCTCGAAGTCTCACCAGGCTGCCATCAGGAGCTGGCTACGGCAACTGCATCTGAAGGATCCACTTCACCCGTCACTCTCTGGGTGCTTGCGGCCTGGCAGGCTGCTGGCCAGGGGCCCCCTCCGTTCCTCACGTGGACACAAATCTTAGCTGCCTCCTTTTACAGCCTGTCCGGCAGGGACACCCTCCGCCTCGGCTGTCTCCGTGGGAGGGACTGCCCACAGGGCGGCACAGACTCGAGGAGAGGGGAGGGGAGGGGAGGGGAGGAGAGGGGAGGGGAGGGGAGGGGAGGAGAGGAGAAGAATCTATCCCACAAAAACGTCCCTTCAAATCCCCTAAATCCTAACTGCAATGATCAGTTTCCGGAGGCGGAACACTGAACACTGACATGTTTCCAGGGAGCGAGCCCATCCTACTTAGATCTGCGCTCCCGAGTGACTTTAATGGTGACTGTCCAGTGGGCAGTGCTGTGGAAATGCATTCTCTCTGCTCCTGGAATCAGATTTCATCATTCTGAGTGGACGTGCTGGTGGACAGGCTCCACCCGCTCAGGCATGGAAGCGGAGTTGGGGTTCCAGGTTCCCGCTGGGGTCCTTTCTAGCGACTTCTCCACAGAGGGTCCCAGACACAGACAGACACTGGAGAAGTGCCTTGAGTACACGGCTCACTGAAGGATGAGGGGGACCCTTTGCCACCACAGGGGGAAGTGAGGAAGGAGGGAAGGGCAGAGCAAGGGTAAGAACCAGTGAGCCAGGCAGAAATGAGATAACAGAAGGCCGGCCACAATGCCCAATAGGAGTTCTGCCCCAGGGGCAGGATGAGGCTGAGCTTCAGAGATAGACCCGGGGGGTACAGTGGGTCACTAGGCCAGAGAGACCCCTAAAGATGCCAAGCAATCCCTAAAGATGCCAAGACCAGAGTACTCAGACAGTGTTTTGGCAACTCCAATCCAGAGGTTGTGTTCAGGGACCTCACAGTCTGAGGACATGAGCCTTCCCCATGTGACCTGAGAGTCAAGAGAGGGAAATGGGCATTCTCACACATGTTGGCAGAAACATGATGACATGGTTTCTGGAAGGCACCTCCATAACAAAATGGAAAGGCCTTCAGCAATGCACCTGGGGGAATCAGACAGACACCAGGACACAGACAACTGTGTGAAGATGTCTAATGCAACATTATTTATAACTAGAGGACTGATGCATGAAATTTGTGCATGGGGGAGGGGGTGTCCCTCAGCCCAACCTGCACCTTCTCCAATCTGGGACTCCTCAAGGGATGTCCAACTGCCTGGTGGGATTGAGCCTAAATGGGCAGTCGGACATCCCTCTCACAATCCAGGAATGCTGGCCCCCAACTGCTCATCTCCCTGCCTGCCTGATTGCCCCTAACTGCTTCTGCCTGCCAGCCTAATAACCCCCTAGCCATTCCCCTGCCAACCTGATCGACACCTAACTACTCCCCTGCCAGCCGGATTGTCCCTAACTTCCCTCCCCTGCTGACCTGTCACCCCTAACTGCCCTCCCCTTCAGCTTGGTCACCCATAACTGCCCTCCCATGCAGGCCTGGTCCCCTCTAACTTCCCTCCTCTACAGGCTTGGATTTCCCCCAACTGTCCTCCCTTGCTGGCCTGATTGCCCACAACTGCCCTCTCCTGCCAGCCATCTTGTGTCCACATGAGGGCAGTCATCTTGTGTGTTGGAGTGATGGTCAATTTGCATATTACTCTTTTATTAGATAGGATATTGAAAAGGTGGAAATGTCTAATAGGCATCGAATACTTTCCTCTCTCAATAATGGGGAAAGAAAACACATAAGCAGATATCAGTAAGGACCAAGCAGACTTGAACACCGCTATAAACAACAATGCTAGTTGACTTAACTAACATTCAGAGAACATCCACGCAAAAACACCAGAATAGGCATTCTTCTCATGAGCACTTCTGAATCAAGATATGCCTCATTCTGGACTGTGAAATGAGCTCAATCCATTTTAAAAGATCCAAGGAATACAAAGCATGCTGCCTAACAAAAGTGGAATTAAAATAGAAATCAATAGCAGAAGGATACTGGAAAATCCACAGATATGTGGGAACTCCATAACACCCTTCTAAATACCCCATGGTTCAAAGAAGAAATACAGAAAGAAAGTAAGAAAAATTTTGAACTAAATGACAATGAAGGTAAAGCATGTCAGAACTGGAGCGGCTGCCACGAAAGCAGTGCTTACACAGCCCAAAGTGCTTGTCTTAGCAAAACAGCAAGGCCTCGCTCACATTATGGCCTCAGCTTCCTCCTTAAAAACCAGGAAAAGAAGAGTGAGCTCACCCAGTGTAAATAGATGGGGCAGAATCAAGATTGCAGCGAAAATCAATGACATAGGAGAAAAGTAAATAGAGGAAATCCATGCAACCAAAGCCAGTTCTTAGAGTAGATCAATAAAAGCGGTAAACCTCTGGTCGGACCGGCCAGGAATAAAGAGGAGAAGACAAATAACCGATATGGGGAATGAGGAGGCGACAGATCCTATAGATAGTGAAAGAATAATAAGGTGATATTATGAACAACTTTATGCTAAGCTGACAGTTTAGATGAAATGATTCAAATTCCTTGAAATCAGCAAAGCTTGCTGGAGTAGAAACACGCATCTGAATTCATAACCTTCTATCTATTAAACAAGTTGAATTTGTAGCAAAAGCCCTCCCACCAACAAAACTCCAGGCCCAGGAGGATTCACTGATGCATTTGATCAAACATCAAGAAATCATACCCTCCCCACAGTCTCTTCCAGAAAAATGGAGACAAGGACACACGTCCCAGCTCATTCTTTGAGCCAACATTCCTTTGCTACTCAAATCAGACAGAGACGTTATGAGAAAACGGCAGATGAGTATCTCGTGAATATAGATATTTCTATCCGTAACTAAATGTTAGCCAATTAGATGGGTATCCTAGGTCTGTTGGGAAATTACAATTTATCTCTGTAGATGATAATAATGCATTTGATAAAACCCAGCGTCCATTTCTGTGGAAAACTGCACAAATTTGCAATGAAACAAGGCATCACCAACTTAACCAAGGTGTCTATGAACATCGTTGCTGCTAATGTCATTCTCCATGGGAACTGGATACTTTCTCTCCAGGATCAAAAATAAGGCGGGTGCCGCTCTCACCCCCTCTCCTCAACATTATGTCTCTCTCACATCAATGTTTCTCTCTGTGTGTCACTCCCTCTCCCTTCCACTCTCTCTAAAAAAATCAATGGAAAAATATCCTTGGATGAGAATTAACAAAACAAAACAAAAAATTCTATAATTAGATAAAAATCCACTTTCCTAATTTTATTTTTATTTCAAGTCCACATTGGGTTAAAACAGACCCTTAACACGTTGTCTCCGTACATGGAAAGGCGTCCAAGAACTAGTAAGAAAATACAGAACAAACACAGGGAGGGTTTCCGTTCCATAACGAACTTTGTGTACACAAAAAATATGTCAACGATTATTGGTTGCAGTTAACTATGAGGGTGGCATTGTGGGGGACTTGCACTTTTTTACATTACACAGTTCTATAAAGTTTAAACTATTAAGATTGCATTATATTTGTCATTTCTGAATAATAACATTATTTCCATTTTGGTGGGAAAATAAACAAAATGGAGGAAGGAAGCATTTGCAACTTTTCTGGACCTTCTATTTCAAATAGGCAGTTTATACAAATCAACTAAGAATAAGAAGACTCTTATTTTTGCCCCTAAAACTTCTTTGTTATTTCAAGAATGCTTGAAAAATCAGTACTGAAATCATCTCAGTTCCCCGAAATGTCTCATTTGGTACACATTCTTTTCCTCTTGGCAAATGCTCGTTTGCACTTAGCTGGCTAGGGGACACATATCTGTCAAAGAGAAGCGTGGGAGCCCTGGAGAAAAGAGGGCAAATGCTGGGCCCTCCTCGCCGGGCCCCTCCCTGCTGCAGGAATGTTCTGCTTAGTGGATGTTCTCCTTGTCAGCCACGCTTGTTCCAAGTGAGCAGAGAGCACAGGCAGAGGGCCACAGTGTGACCCATGTTCTCCATGAACGGACACTTCCATGGGGGGATGCTCAGAGTCTACCTGGAGGCCTCACTCAAGTAAACACCAGACCTAAAGGGTAGAACGTCCAGCTGCCAGAGCTGATTCACTCATTGCCCTGAGATCTGGAAAGCCCAGAAAGTCACTTGAAGCCACGGGCACTGCCCCAACACGGCTGCTGCAAGAACGTGGCCAGTTCAGGACCCTGGTGGGAGCTCGGCAGCCTTCGGCAGCTGGACTCCAGGGGGTGAGTGGAGGTGGGTAGGGAGGGCTCATCCACTCAAGGTTCTATAACCTGAGCAAGGCTGTTTTCTAGCCCAACCCTACTGTCTACCTAAATTTATGTTAATGTTCAAAAAAAGGGTTCCAAAACCATGATTGGCTCCCACTATTTATAAAAGGAAGTAAAGTTTCTCACCCAGCACACTCAGTTCCTCAGCCTTACTTACCACTGTCTCTGCCCTCTTTGCCCCCCAACCTCTGCTCTCAGACCTGGCCCTCCTGGCTGGAAGTACCCCTTTACTCAACCTGCCTCCTTTACTGTGTATTACAGAACCTAACATGAACCCCGGTGGGTCACACACTTGCATAATTTGCCCCCTTGAGTGTGGCTCTGACTTGCTTCTAGCCAATGCACTGGAGCAAAAGTGATGAGATTTTCACACCTGTGACTGTCATCTTTGCAGCCTGGAGTGGAGATTCTCCTACTGGCCTTAAAGAAGCAGCTGCTGTGAATCCTTCTGTCTCACTGAAGCCAGTTCTGCAACAACCTGCATGAGCTGGGAGCAACTCTTCCCCAGTCATGCCTCCAGATGAAGCTCCAGATGAGTCAGCCCCACCAACACCCTGGTTACAACCTGGTGAGACGCTGAGTGGAGAACCCATCTGAGCTGGGCCTGGACTTCGGACCTACAGAAACTGTGGGATAATAAATGGGGTTGTTTGAGCTGCTGTGCTGGTGGTAATTTGTAACACAGCGTTAGAAAACTCCTACTGCCATCCATTCATCAGACTGTTCATGCACAAACTGCCTTAGAAGAACTAACTTATTACTTCATGCACAATTAATAGAATAATTTTCTCAGTAACCCATATGAGTGCACGCTACCCCCACCATCAATGTCTCCAGGAGCATGGCACACTGGGAACCTCAGCAACTTTGATCAGCTGGTGGACTGTATAAAACAGACTCCCTTACAGGTGGGTGTTCCATAGGAAGGGACACAATTTATGTATTTAAGATGCAAAAAGATGGCTAGTGCCTGCAACAGGAGACTAGCCCTGAGCGCCCTTTTATGAAAGCTGAAAGAGGCGTCATACCTGATCCTCCGGCAGTCAGACCCCTGGAACCCACCTGAGTCTCCACAAAGCCAACTCGGATCGAGCCGCCAGGTGTTGGTTTGCACCGGACAGACCCTGCAGCGGTCGCCTTCTGCTTAAGACGAAAGAATTTACCATTTCATGCACAATTGATAGCATAATCTTCTCTTAGTAACCCAAATGAAGCCCCAGGATTTGACTTAACGTGAAATGATTGAAGGAACTACTACCAAAAACTAACCTAGGAACCAAAACATGATATTGAATTATTAATCTTTTAACCAGAACCAAGTGAATACCCGATTCACCTTTCTCACGATGAACTTAGTTACATTACCAAGCTCCTCCATCAGCCCTGAAAATCAAATGCTAGACTGACTCAATAACGTTGACTTAATAAAGGAGCAAAATACGTCTCAATTTAATAAACAACCCTGTAATCGCATTTGTAACCGCGTGCCACTTGAGACAAAAGAAAACCAAGCATTTTGCCTCTCCAGAAAAGCTCTGTAATCTCCTGGCATTTCTGCTCGGAGCAGAAAGACATGAGTCCTCCAGGCAGACACATCGAGTGGCCGAGCCTGGCCGAGAGGCGGCGGGGGCCCAGCCCAGACCTCTGAGAGGTCAGAGCCCGGTTCCGAGGACAGCAGGCCTCTAATCCTGAGATGAGGACAGAGGGCGGGGTGTGCGTGAGGGGGAGGGGGTGGCTGTGCTGACTCTCCTGGCCTCTCACAACAGGTTCCCACCTGGTCACCAAGTTGAAATTCCACATCCCAGGTGCCCAGGGCCTTGGGACACCGTGTAGTTTCTCACAGGCCAGGGCACTTTTGAAAGTGAAAGCGGAGCCCTGACCAGTTTGGCTCAGTGGATAGAACGTTGGCCTGCGGACTCAAGGGTCCCAGGTTCAATTCTGGTCTAGAGCATGTACCTTGGTTGTGGGCACATCCCCAGTAGGGAGTATTCAGGAGAGAAATCGATGTTTCTCTCTCATTGATGTTTCTAACTCTCTATCCTTCTCCCTTTCTCTCTGTAAAAAATTAACAAAATAGCCGAAACCAGTTTGGCTCAGTGGTAGAGCATTGGCCTGCAGACTGTAAGGTCCCAGGTTCGATTCCGGTCAAGGGCATGTACCTTGGTTGCGGGCACATTCCCGGCGGGGGGTGTGCTGGAGGCAGCTGGTCGATGTTTCTCTCTCATTGACGTTTCTAGCTCTCTATCTCTCTCCCTTCCTCTCTGTAAAAAATCAATAAAATATATATATTTTTAAAAATTAACAAAATATATTTTTTTAAAAAGAAGAAAGAAAGTGAAAGGGGAACCATTCCCAATCCTGCCAGGATGACTGACACACACAGGCTGCCTTTGAGAGGCCAGAATATCTGGTTGTCCTTCTCAAGCCACCTGGGCGATCCATGTCCACCGGCCCTCTCCTGCTTGTTCCTGTCCCCTGACCACCTGTTCCAGTCGTGTGATAGGCCAGTACCGGGCAGGGACTGTCTCAGAGCTGGGACAGAGGGACGGAGGAGCAGGGTGTTCGAGGAGGCCCCCCGATGGTCAGCCCGCCACACCCACAGGACTCCCTCGGCCCACGGCCCGGACCTGGTGCCCCTGGGCCAGCAGGACAGAACTCCGTATTTCCAGGTCACTGTGCACACCTCCTGTTCACAGGTGAGAATCCCAGGACACACAGGCACCTGGTGAGTGTGCCCAAGCCCCAGGAAGGCACAGGTGACCCTCCCCACAGGCCGAATAACAGAACTGAAGCTGGGTGGGCTCGTGGCGTAGGGAAGCATCAGTCTCTGCAAGAACGTGCAGTGACCCAGCAGGTCAGCTGTGTTTGAACCTGGAGCTGGGAGTCATACAGAGTCACCTCCACAGCCATGTGCAAACCCAGTGGCCAGACAGCAGAGACAATGGTTGGGGTTGGGGCAGGGGCAGCGGGCACCAGAGGGGGTGGGGGCGGCAGAGGGAGGAGACCAGCCGTCCTGAGAAAGGGAAGGGGAGGGAGGGCCTGGTGACTCCCCCGGTTCCCATGGTCCCCTGAGAGTCCTGCTGCACAATCCATCATGGGACCCCTCAGAACTGGGCTTCTCCCAGCACTTACCCTGTGCCACGCTCTTTTGAAAGGATCTCTCTTTCTTGCAACACCAGGACTGCTGCCATTTCTAAGGCTGTGCTCTGTGCTCCAGGCTTCTCCACTGAATCCCCCTCACTCCCCTCCCCCAAACTGGGAGCTGCTGGGCTGTTACCTGGGATCTCAGGGCCTCTGGGAGCAGTTACCCCACAGGGTCAGGCAGGTCCCCATTTGCACCCCTGGCTTCCACCAGGGTCCGCCTAGCCCCTCTCCCTCCTAGGCTGGCCTTCTGCCTTACAAACCCCGAGACTCCTCCCTCCTTCCCTCTGCTGCCCCTTCTCAAGGCCATGGAGGCTCTGTCTCCAATGCCTTCAACCCCAGTGGCCCTCCCTGCAACCCCCTCCCTGTCCCCCCACCGCCAGCACTCCCCCCCACTCTGCAGCTCCTCACCCGGCCCTGGCCCCCAGCAGACCCCTTTGGCTCCGCCCCCCACCTGGATTCCAAGGTTGATGGTCTGTGACTCAGGTCCGGACAGCAGCACAGAATCCCAGGAGGGCTGGGCTGGGGTGCTGGTGGCAGCGGCCAGTACACCTCCATCCATGGACGCCCCCCCCAGCCCCAGGCCCCCTTCTCCGCTCCTGCCCGATCACTCCTGGAGGAAGGCCAGGCTCCGTTTTCATCAAGAAATGAGGCTATCTGTCACCGTGCCACCTGGCCACTCCAGGCAGATTTGCCAGAAATCAATTCCCTGAAAGCCAATTTGCTGATGGCAGAGTGAGTGATCGATTGCTGAGAGCCACCAAGCCTCCCACGGGAGGGGCACGTGTCAAGGAGATGAGAGCCTCGCAAGCCTGCGGGTGGCGGGGCCTCCGTGTGCGGAGGCTGGGCTCGCGCGTGGCAGGCCTGGCGGTGAGGGGAGCTCGGAGCCTCTCGAGGGTTGGGAGCTGACGTTTTGGAAGAGCTGCTGAGGGTGTGAGAGGCGGTCCCGCGGGCCCTGAGCACCGTGTGCGCCCCGGGAGGGTTCACCGACCCCAGAACAGGCCCCACCTGGAGCCTCAGCCCGGGGCGGGAGCTGTGGGCAGGCAGCAGCTCCGGGGAGGCCTCGCCCCTGGGTGGCCTGGCAGTCCCACTTTACCCTCAGGCCCTGCAGTCAGACCAGTGCCATCTGGACACCCGGGGCATTGCCCTCTCCGAAATGCTTGACCCTCCTGAGGCAGCCCCCTTCAGTGATGAGACCTCAGGACTGACGGGGAGGAAGCCCCTTTCCAGAGCTAAATCCGACTGCTCGGGCCAGCGGCCCCCGGGCAGAGAGAGGAGCCAGTGCGGGGAGAATGACAGCCCCAAAGATGCCCACCGCCAGTTCCAGGTCTGAGCCTTCTTCCTATGTTAACGGCAAGGGAGACTTTGTAGCTAGACAACGTTCATTTCATTAAGACTCTGAGTGTGGAGGGTAATCTGGGTTGTCCAGGCCATGCAGTGTCCTCTCAGGGTCCCGAAACACATAGGGCCGGGCTGGGGTTGAGTCAGGGAAGGCAGGTCAGAGGGAGGCACTGTGGGAAGGCCTGGACCCAACTCCGTGGCCTTTGAAGATGGAGGAAGGGGTGGGCCACGACGGAGGAATGCAGAGTCTGCCTGGAGCTGGGGGAGGCAATGAAGGGGACCCTCCACTCTGTTCCCCTGGTGGCTGCACCAGTTGGCATTCCCACCAGCAGTGAATGAGGGTCCCTTTCTCTCTCCACCTTCTCCTACACTTCTTATTGCCTGTCTTGTTGATGATAGCCATTCTAAAAGGTGGGAGGCGGTTTCTCATTGTGGTTTTGATTTGCATTTCCCTAATAACCAGTAAAGTTGAATATCTTTTCATTTATCTGTTGGGCCATTTGTTTGTCTTCTTGGAAAAAGAGTCAATTTATGTCCTTTGCTCATTTTCTAATTGAGTTGTTTGTTGCTGTTGTTGAGTTAAATGAGTACTTTATATATTTCAGATAATAGTCCCTTATTATAGGTAAAAAGTTAATAATAGAGCTATCATATGACCCAGTAATCCCTCTTCTGAGTATCTACTCAAAAAATGTCAAAACAAGTCTGGCCAGTGTGGCTCAGTGGTTGAACATAGACCTATGAAATAGGAGGTCATGACTCGATTCCTGGTCAGGTCACATGCCCCGGTTTCGTGCTTGATCCCCAGTGTGGGGCATGCAGGAGGCAGCCAATCAATGACTTTTTGTCACCATTGATGTTTCTCTCTTTCTCTCCCTCTCCCTTCCTCTCTGAAGTCAATAAAAAATATGTTTAAAAATGTGAAAACACTTTTTTGTAAAGATACGTGAACCCCGATATTCATTGCAGCATTATTCACAGTGGCCAAGACATGAAAATAACCTAAATGTCCATTGACCAATAATAAATTAAGAAGATGTGGTGCATTGTAATATCAGTCAGCCATTTGAGATAACATGGATGGATCTTAGCATGTATCATGCTACGTGAAATAAGTCAGATGGGAAAGGACAAAAAATATATCGTTTCACTCCTATGTGGGATGTCAGAAAGCAACCAATGAACCAAACTAAACCAACTCATTGACTCAGACAGCAGTATGGTGTTCACCAGAGGGGGTGGGGGGATGAAGAGGGTAAAGGGGTCAGATACACAGTGATGGGAGAAGACTAGACTATGGGTGGTGAGCATACAATACAATATTCAGATGATGTGTTATAGATTTGCACAACCAAAACTTGTATAATCTTATTAACCAACTAGGGGCCCAGTGCACAAATTTGTGCACCTTGAAAGAAATTGTGAGCTGTGAGGCTGCAGTGGGCACAGGGGCAGGTCTTGGCCCATCCTCCCGCCCCTCCATCCATGCCCCCCTTCCCTGTCTGCCAGAAGCCTCACTCCCACAGCTGCTGCTCCCACACGCTGATGGCACCAGCTCCACTTGTATCCATTGATGGTGCAGAGTGATTGGGGCCGGTACCAGCAGCGGGTGTGAGCAGTGGCTGCTGCCCAATCACCCTCAGGAGCAGGGGGAGGTGGAAAAGCCCTCAGCTTGGGAGCAAAGAATTTTCAGTAACCACCAGAGGTTCTCCCTGATGACAGTGACCAGTGCCCAGCCTTGGTCTGGCACCCTACTTACCTGCTCCACCATCCTGCCCCAGCTGATGCCCACCATGTTCTGTGCATGCCCCCTGGTGTTCAGCACACATCATAGCAACTGGTTGTTCCACTATTCCATCCATAGCAACTGGTTGTTCCACTATTACATATTACAGTTATATATATATAGATAGATGTTAATGTAATACACTTAATTTTTTTAAAAAGAGCAATAAATCAACAGATGCAGGAAAATGTGCAGGTCTTCTTTTTTGTTGTTGTTGTTTTGTTAATCCTCTCCCAAAAATCAATTTTTCCATTGATTTTTTTTAAAGAGAGTGTGGAAGGGTGAGGAAAGGGGAGGAGAGAGAGAGAGAAACAGAGAGAGAGAACATCAATGTAGGAGAAACACATCAACCGCTGCCTCCTGCACGCCCCGCCCGCCCCAACTGGGGCTGGGTATCGAACCTACAACCCAGGCACATGCCCTTGACAGGGAATTAAACCTGAAACCCTTTGGTGCATAGGCCAACCCTCTAACCACTGGGAAATACCAAGCCACTAACCACTAGGGCTATTCAGCTCTTCTTGAGGGGCTGGATGAGGGAGTGTGTTTGTGTATGTGTGTGCATCTGTATGGGTGTGTATATCTCTCTGTGTGTATGTGCATGCATGTGTATGGGGTGTGTATATCTGTGTTTCTGGTGTGTGTGTGTGTGTGTGTGTGTGTGTGTGTGCATTTGTATGGGTGTGTGCACACACACACACAGAAACACTCCAGGCAAGGCCACTGGGGGGCAGGCTGACTCCTGCAGCAGAAACTTCCAGTGAGGACCCTCCCTCCTCCTGCCACGGGAGCCCTGCTCTGGAAGATTCCATAGTCTGAGGACACAGGTAGGTAATTAGTGTGTGGTCCTCCTCTCATCCTCCAGGGCCCATCCAGGTGCTGGCCTCCGTCAGTGTGGCTGCTAGGAGCTCGTCTTCCCTGCAAAAGAGGAAGAAACGACCCCCTGCATTTCCTGAGTGTGTCAGTAACGTCTCCCCTGTTTTTGAGGCTGAGGCCCTGCTGATCAGAGGGCGCTGGAGGATCCGTGACACCGAGAGGGCAGGAAAGGCAGCGGTCCAGGACCAGGGACCGTGAGTGCAGACAAGCTCCTGCCGGTCCCTGCGCCCAGAGCCGGGGGACTGCAGGCACAGGGGAGGGGCCTGTGGAGGAACCGGATCAGCGGCTCCTCAGAAACCCATCTCAGCATGGCAGAGAGCACGCGGGCCATAAGCCTGGGACTGGTGTGGTCCGTGCCCACCCCACAGTCCTGCCACGCGGGCCCTGCTGCCTCAGCCACAGGTTCCCCCTGGCCGGGCAGGCGAGGGCCGCCTTCTTCACGCAGGCTCCTGGTCCCAGTGCCACCCTCTTCGGGACGCACCCCCACAGACACACCCCGAAACAGTCTTCTGCCAGCCCGGTCAGGCGGACGGATAAGTTAGCCCGGCCTGTGGCAGGAGACGACTTGCCGATGCCTGGCCGAGAGCTGAGCCCTCCGCTTCAAAGGCTCTTCGGGCCGTGTGCGTGTCAAGCCTTGCCTTCCTCGTCCACCCACACACAGTTCGGGTGCCAGGCGCTGGAGGGCACCTTCGTGATGTGGTGCGGCCCTTGTCCCCGCCCCTTTCCCAGGAGCACAGCACGGGGCTGGCAGCCCCACGGCTCCAGGCTCACCCCTGTCCCAGGGCTGCTGATGACAACGACCTCCTCCCAGAAGTGACGGTTGACCTCCTAAATGTGTCCCAAGAGACCACAGGTGCCCATGGCGCCGGACACGGGCAGCAGACCCAAGACAAGGGGCTCAGCGGGTTGCCCGTAAGACAGCAGGCTCCAGTGTTTGTTTGTTTTTTGCAGATACTGCAAAACGCCGTGACTGCGGGAACACAGCCCTGGGCTTCCCGGGGCTTTGGAGCAGGTCCTCACACGTGCCTGATACATGTTGCTTGCCTTTTGGGGGACACCTGTCTGGGGAGCCGATGCAATGGAGTCAGACCACGAGCATAGGAGACAGACAGTTCAGGATGCGCGCTGCACCGCTGCCCAGAGAGACGAGGAAACAACCGGCGCTCACCAGCCGCGAGGAGCGCCCAGCGGGTGTGGCCTCGTGCGTACCAACGAACACGTCCGGGGGGGTGGGGGGGGCATGTGACCTTGGAGTCATTTGGGGTTGTCTTAACTTGGGGTGCTACTGGCATCTAGAGGGCGGAGGCCAGGACTGCTGCTGACCTTCCCACCACGCCCGGGGAAGCCCCACCCCGAACTCCTCACCCTGTGCCCGCAGTGCCCAGGTGGAAACACGCCCGGCTGCGGTTTTGACAGGGACTCGAACATAGACCTGGCAGGTGTCTGAAATGGAGCATCTGACGAGAAGGCGCATTTGTGGGTGAACGTGTGGGGTCTGGGTCTGTCTCTGCAGCATGTGTAACAGTCACCGCACCCCACCCACCCCCACTTCCCCTTCACCCCCTTATCCTTCTGTGCTAGCTCGGCAGGAGCCTGCGAGGGCTGTCCACACCGGCACTGACATCGAGGACTCGCTCAGAGGAGGAGACACAGTGGCAGGCAGGGGCGTCGTCTTCTTTCTTCTTTTTAACTTTAAAAATATTTCTTTACCTGCGACGGGTGCCCATTATGTGGCCTGCCCGCGGGGAGAGCGGCCAGCATCTCCCTGGGAGGAGCCGGAGCTGAGCTTCTGTTCTGAAGGCGGCGGCTGCCTCCAGACATCCAAGGAGACGGATTTAGCGCGTGTTTCAAAAGGCATTTCCAGCCATTAATTCCGAGACGCCGTTCCCGGCCGCCCGGCCCCTGCCGGGGGCCGGCCTCCCGGCTCCCCAGTTCCTTTCTGGGCTCACAATACCTGCTCTCTCGGATGAATCACAAATCTAGGACAACCAGCTGGAAGTGGGACAGGCAACCTGCTCTTGATCAACATCAGGGAAGGAAGAGCCGGAAAGTCAGAGGGAGGAGGCGGGTGGCCACCGGGAAGCAGGCGGCTGGTGCCCGACTCCCAGCGGGGACCCTCGGGCAGGAGAGCACGGGGCCCCCAGGGCGGAGGGACAGCCCTGTAGCCTGGCTGCTCGGCCAGGCTGAGAAACACGCTGAGCCCCGGTTCCCATAAATCCGGCTTTTATGCGGCGATGAATGAGCCGAACAATGGATCTGTCTCAGGCCGCAGAGAGCAGGCCCCGCCTGGGTCTCGCTCCCACTGCTGGGCTGGGTCCTGTGGTCTCGGGGCCTGTATGCCTCATGTAGACCGACCGACGCCAGCTTGGGTGCCCGCGAGGGCAGTCCTGGTCACCGGGGGTCTGTGGCTGGCCCGGCCTCTTCCCCAACCACAGGAGGAAGTGCTTTGGCGGGCCCAGCTGCCCTCTGGCCCCTTTGCCCCATTGTGGTGGGCACGGAGTTGGCCCTGGGCCTTGGGGGGTACCTCCCAACTTTTCTCGGGATGGGAACCCCTCCATGGACCCCTCCCACACGGCGCCAGCCTCTTCACAAACTCCCCACCTGCTGGGGCCCACCCTGCAGACGTCTCACAAGCTGCATCTGCCCCACCAGCCACCACCTGGCCTCACTCTGCCGTGGCCCTCAGCCCTCCCACACCCCTGAGTGGGCGCAGTGTGCTGGGTGCGGGTGGAGCCAGTTGGCGACTTCTCCTGGACAGCACTCCCTGTAACACATCCCGTGGACCAAATGACATGGATACCCTCCCCAGATAAGTGTCCCTGTAAAGCTCACGTTCTCCAGACTGTCATCCATCGTGGAGAGGATGGCAGAGGGACCTTAGCACCCACTGCCCTCACTCGGCTCAAGGCCTCGCTGGTTTATTCGCTCTAAGCACCCATGGAGAGAAATGCTGCCAGCCTCATCCCCAGCTCCCGGCCTCACCTCCAAGCAGCCACTCCCACTGCTGCAGCTGGTCTGCTCCTATTTCCAAAGAATAGGTTTGCACTCTGTGATTGTCATTTGTATGTGTCACCTTGGCCAGGCTGTGATAACCAGTTGTTTGGTGAAACACCAGTCTACATGTCCCTGCGAAGGTATTTTTCAGATGAATGTAGATGGCCCAGCGTTATGTGGGTGGGCCTGGTCTAACCAGATGAAGTCTTTAAGAGAAAAGACAGGTTTCCCAAAGAAGAAAGAATTCTGCCTCCAGGCTGTCTTTGGACTCAAGACGGTACCATCAGCTCTACCCTAGGTTGACGTCAACCTGCTCTGTAGATTTTGGACTTGCCAGCCTCCCCAATCCCATGAACCAAAACCAATTCCTTAAAACCTCTCTCTCTCTCTCTCTCTCTCTCTCTCTCTCTCTCTCTCTCTCTCTCTCTCCCCACATCCCACATCCTATTGGTTCTATTTCTCTGGAGAACCTTGACTAATACACACTTGATGAGCAGCCCCTGAAGTCTCAGGGGTGGGTCTCCTACCCTATCCCCTCCCCCTTCCCCAGCTTCACACAAATCTCCCAAGCCTGCCTCAGACCACCCTCTTCACCCATCCTGCAACCCCCCTCTCCTGGCCATCCTTCAGTGTATCTGCCCCAAGCCAGCTCTGAGACTGAATTCCCAGAGACCAGACCCCACGCCCCAGCCACTGCTGCAGAAGAGAGGGGTCTCACAGGGACGCCCAGAGACCACACGGGAGCCCGGGAGGGCAGGATGGCAGTGCAGAGGGGCCTGTGGAGAAGCTTGCCCACACAGAGCTTCCAAATGCAATGACAACATCCCTGAGGGCTGCCAGTGAGCCCCTGCTCCGGCTTTGCTGGCTGGGAGAGAGAGACCAGGAGCTGGGTAGGAGGAGAGGGCTTCCCATCTGACCCAGGACCTCGCTGGGAGGTCGGGGGGGGGGGAGGGCCTGACGCAGGCTGCCTCCTCTGTGGCCTAGAATCCACAATTGGACAAATTAAACTTTAGTAACTGTCCAGTAAGCTGCTGTCCTTTTCTGGCTGCAGTCCATCTCAGCTGAACTGGGACCTGATCAGAAATTCTCACAAGTCAGATTAAGAAAGGGAAGATTTTTAAGAAGCATCCTAAGGACTTCAGACATGTTGGCTTTGAAACCTGTTTTGTACCTTCACTGTCTAGGCTTTGACCGCCTATCTGTTCCTCCCACACTCCAGCTTCGGAGCCCAGCGTCAGGGATTCTGGGGGAATGGCGCCCCCTGGAGCCCACTCCTGGGAAGCTCAGTCCCTGCTTTCTGGTTTAGGTTTCAAAGCCTGGATCTGCAAGATCCGAGGTCCAGATTCCGGTGGCTTGGGTTCCAGCCCTTCAGAGTTGTCAGACCTGCGTCAAATGTGGCAGTAGTTCCTAGAAATGTTCACCTGGAGTGGGCCTCTCCGAGGCAACGTGGTTTTCATCCAAAAACTCTTCAAGTTCATCAGATTTCATGATATTCAATGAAATCCTTTCCTTAAAATGAGAAGTACTGTCGGAAGCTGTGGCTTTGCTTTAGGAACAAAATAAGTGACCGTGAGAGGCGTCCCCTCACCTGGAGGGAGCAAAGGGGCAGACCTGGGTGGGTCACAGGCTCTGTGGAGGGAGCAGAGGGCCCTGCCCGGATGCCCAGGGACAGCTGTGTGGGCAGCCCGAGGACTCGGCTCTCACACTAACTCGGTGAACCTGGTGAAGCCCTGACCTGACCCCTGGGTTCAGTCCACCTGGTTCTCAGTGACCTCAGGTTCTGTAACCTCAAGAAGAGGCTATGCTGGTGCTCCTGAATCAGCCAGCAGGGGGCGCCCCAGACCACCAATGGGAGCATTGCAGCGCAGGCTGAGGACAGGCCCCAGGCCTCACCCGGTGTAGGTGAAGCAGCAGAGAAGGTAAGGGTCCCCAGGCAGTTGCCCTTACTGGACCCCTTCCTGCACTGCTGCCGAGCTCTGCAGCCTGCCCTTCGGTCGGCCCAGTTAGCTTGGGGGGAAGCAGACAGGGTGGCCTTTGTCCTCCCCACCCACCAAGACCAGAGCTTCTTCTCACCCCGGGCAGGTGGGACCCTCAGAGGCCTCTGGTGCGTCCTGTGCAGGTGGGGGCAGGGGCTGGGGGAGCAGGGGAGCTGACCTACCCCGGGCAGCGGTGGTCACCCAGGCTTCAGAGCAGAGTCACCTGGGAGATTTTATAAACACTAACCCCCAAACAGTGACAGTAAAATCTAGCCTTAGGAGACTGGGGGCTGGAAATCCCCGCTAGCTAAAAGATCGGCAAGTGGTTGATATAGTATTAAGATAAGATATATATTTCAGTGAATATGAACCTTATATAAGTATATAGAATCTAAAATAAGTTGTAATTGTGTGAAATTGTGTGAAAGCATTACAAAATGGAGTGAAGGCCTGTACTCCACCTGAACCCTAGCATGTAAGCTTGAGTGGTGACAGGGCGAAGCGCGGACTGCACACAGACTGAAGACCTGGGAGCACAGCCGGCTGCGAACTACAGATAAGGACAGAAGGTCCACCATACCCTGAAATATGGACAGGCCAGCCCTGAAATATGGACAGGCCAGCCCTGAACATAAGGGCTATATAAACTGAGACGCTGAGAGCTTCACTTAGGTGACCTCGCCTCCAACTGGACCCCGTCTCTTCGTCTGTCTGATCTTCACTTCACGGTCTGTGACGCATCCGTTGCCGAGCCCGGAAGCCACCGAGCAAGGTAATAAATTGTGTCTCACTCCAATCTCGTTTCTATCTCTATTTGTCTCTGTGTGTGGGTCCGACCAAGGAAAACAAGTTGGGGGCTTAGGAGTTTTAGCTTGTAGAACTCAGACTAAGCTAGTTACCTGACTGACCTGCATGTTCCGAGCCTTGGTTGCGTAAAACTGGAACAGTGGTCCTGAATGGGCAGCCAGGGTTAAGAACCTCTGCTTTGAGAGCCCGGCCCTGGACCTGCTTAGCGCCCTGGTAACCAGATAAACGCAGAGTCCCAGCCCACCACTGAGCTCTTGAGTCAGGGCCCTGAGAGATGGGGGCCCAGCGCTCTGCATTCTAAGGTGTGCCCTACGCGATCTGCCCCTGCCCAGGTTGAGAACCTGCCCATGCCTCCTTATCCTGGCTGCTCTGGGCCAGCGCAGAGGCACCTCCTGGGCTGGGATCTTGTTAGGAATGCAGAATCAGAACCTGCACTTTAACAGGACCCCTGGGCAATCTGCGGCTCTAAGTTCCCCACCAAACAGGAACAATACAGGGCTGGTGTGCGAGCCCCAGCAGGGGCGTTGGGGAGTGGCTGCTGAATGAGGGGGCAAAGGAGTTGTCCTCCAGGGGGCGGAAAAGCAGGCCTCCAGGTGGGTCCTCCAGGTAAGACGCTCCAGTGCAGTTCTGCAGGTGGGGCAAGGGAAGTCTGCAGTCAGGCCAGGAAGGGAGAGTGGCTTGATGGGCGCAGCAAGAGGGAAAAGGCGTGGGGGCGGGCATGGGTGGCAGTGGCTTGTGGAAGACCTAGGAGGTCAACCCAGGATGGAAGGAATGCTAAGGGAGCTGTTGGTGGTGGTTTTGTGAACGTGTTTTCCCTACATAAAAGTAATAAATTAAGGAGAATATATATATATATATATATATATATATATATATATATATATATTCACTTGAATGGGGACATGTGGGCAGGCTCTGATGAAGCTGGGGACCTGAACCTCTAAATTCTGCTGAACCTCCTTTGTCCGGAGAAGCCATCCTTCCTACCCATCTGGGCTTAGTCCTCCCTCACCTGAAGAACCTGCATAGTCTCCCCTGAAGTACAAGGGGCTGCTGGTCCCCCTTGGCCCAGCCCACCATGTCTCTGCTTGTAGATCCAAGACCAGATCCTGAGGTTTAGAACTGACCTAGAAGATGAGGGACCCAGAGTCGAAACATGTGGCCATTGATGTCAACAGAACCCCAGGGAACAGATATGGGGCCCCGGGGTGGAGGTGATATAATGCTGCATGGACCTGAGGGTTGGCTTGAGTCCACTCAGCAGAGATTCTGGATTTCCTGGTGACAGGAAGTGGCTCGTTGACAAGGGGGCCCGATGCAGAGGGAGGCTGAGAGGCCAGGCTGTTTGTCCCTGGAGGGGCAGGTGCCCAAAGGCTTGGGGAGCCCGATGTGTGCTGGATGGATCTATCACCTGGGACCTGCTTGCCACCCTCCCCCCCTCCCCTCTTTCCCCCTCCCCCAACGACATGATATGCACTGTGGCTGTGGGGAGCACGTGGGTGAGGGAGCCCTCTGTGTGACTCACTGATGCTGGGGACTGTTGCCCTGGACATGCTCTTGGACTCAGGGGGTGAAGGGACCCCTCAGGTAGGGCGAGGAGGCGTGGCTACCATCGTGGGTTTAATCAGAGCGGCCGGGCCCACAGAGACTCTGGGACAACTACCCTCCCCGCACAGACTCAATCACTGCGCTTACATAAGCAGGTGGTGCCGGTCTGCAGATGCAAAGTTGGGTTGCACACCCCCCACTTCCTGCCTGGGACTCTGCTCAGCCTGTTCTGCGGTGGGGGGCCCTGATCCAGGGCTCCCTGGGGGTCCTGTCCCGCCTCCCGGTCCCCAGGCCAGCTCCGTGATTACCCTGCTCCTGCCAGGCTGGGGGGTGTCAACCCCAACATCAAACCCAGAACATCTTCCTGTCTTGGCACAGAGGGAGTGGGTTTATGAGTGCCAGGGTTGAATTCATTCCTAAAACCGTCCAAAGGGGCCCGTCCAAGGATGTTTTCCTCCCAATTTCGTCTTTGGACGAGACTGCAGAAGGGCCCCCGCGGGACTCCGCTGCCAGCAGGGTCACAGAAGCCCTCAGTCCTCTGGCAGGAGATGAAATAAATGTAGTTTGACGGTTCCCGTAGGTGACGTCTCCGTCCTTGTCCGGCCTTTTATAAAGAGGAGCCTGCGTGCTGGTGGCTGAGCCCGTCGAGCTGTGGCCTGAGGCTGAGGGACGGAGCGGCCAGGTAACCTCGGGCAGGCAGCTGATTGGGGGGGGGGGGGGCGCGCAGAAAGGCTGCAGTTTTAAAGAACTGTTAAAATTAAATAAGGCCAATGAAACATGAATAATGGCTGGAAGCCCCTGAAATTGCTGTGAAAACACCGAGAACTTGTCTTTTTCACTCGAGCTTTCTCCAGGAGCTGCCACTTTGGGGGGTGGGGGTGGGAAGAGCTGGGGTCCCCGGGGGTGGGTGGCCCCACCTCTCTGGTTCCTCCCGCTGCAGGTGGATCTGACCCGGCCCGTCGGTCAGTCGGTGGGGATGTGCCTGGGGAAGATGAAGACCTGCCTGGTGCCCAGGGTGGTCCTCTGCCTCTTGCTGGTGCCGCTGGTGGGTGAGTGGCTGCTCTGTCCCTCTCCGTGCCCCTCGGGGAAGCGGGTGCTCGGCGGGGTCCTGCCCGGAGACCCTCCTGCTGACTGCTCTCCTCTTTCTTTGCAGGGGCCAAGCCTGTGCAGGACGAGGGAGGTACTGCATCTGCCTCCGGTTTCTTTTCTCCTGCTGGTGGGGGTGGGGGCGGGGGAGGAGAAGGGTTGGGGGGGCACTGCTTCTTATTCCGAGAAGATGAAGGGGAGCCCTGAGCCAGCTGGAGGCAAAGCCCTGTCCCCAGAGGGACTGGAGCCCCTTCCCCAGACTGTGCCCTCCGGGCCTCTGGGGACACACCGGGAAGGAGGGAGCCAGACTCGGCATGGTGCTGCAACCCTCTAGCCCCTGAGGACGCGGACGTTTCACCCTCAGAACAGTAGCATACGGACGCTGGGGGTGGGGATGGGGGTGGTCTTTGATATCCCACCAAGAGTCCCCCACAGCCCCACCACGGTGACCCCTCCCTGCTCAGTATGTTCGGGACAGAGGCCAGACCACCCCACCCCCGGCTTTCCCTACCCTCCTCACCAGGAGGCAGGGCAGGGCTAGCTCATCCCCTACCTGGGAGCCCCTGGATGACCCAGGCTGTGCTCCCAGCTGGGAGGGTCCCTTCACTGCACTGGCCCTGCTGGGCACCTCCACCTGCCTGAGCCCCCCCCTCTCCCTCCCCTGGAGGGCAACCTGGGCAGGCCCAGGCACGGCCCCTGAGCCAGGATGTCGTGTGTCTTTCAGACCCATATGCCGAGCTGCCGGCCATGCCCTACTGGCCCTTCTCCACCTCTGACTTCTGGAACTACGTGCAGTACTTCCAGACGATGGGGGCCTACCCCCAGATCGAGGACATGGCCCGCACCTTCTTTGCTCACTTCCCCTTGGGAACCACCCTGGGCTTCCACGTGCCCTATCAGGAGGACTGAGGGCTTCCCCAGCCTGGTGCCCTGGCCTCGTCAATAAACTCCTGGCTTAAAATGCACAACACGTGCTATGGCTTTTTTTTTCAAGACACAGCTGCACTCGGGACCCTTTTGCCTTCTCACCCCATCAGAAACCGATTTAACAAGCTGCACCTAGCTTTTCCATCGAAATAAAATAATAGAAAGGACTGTCTATTTAACTGCAGTTACTAGTATTTGGACCAGCATCTAACTACAGAAATTGTCACACCTAGTCAGAAACGTAGGGCTTTGTGAAACGTGGTATGTGTCACGTTGGGTGGGATGGGTGATGGGACATGATTTCATGCTCCGAGAGGCGTGGCAGGTGGTTCTTTAAGATCACGGCTGCGGCTGCCGCTCTGAGCCTCACGGAAGTCATCTCAAGAAGCTGGGAGATCATTGTGCTAGTTCTCACAGCCACGCGGGTGGGGGTGGGAGGGGACTCTCCCGGGACCCGGGCTTCCGCTGTGAGGGACCCCGAAAGGGGGAGGTGGCGTTGGGCCCAGAGTACAGGCCTGGTGCCTCCTGCGACCACCCCACTAGCTCCGTATCTCCATGAGGCTGCCTCTGCCCTCTCGCCATCACCTGTGGCTCCTCCTCCCACGGCCCAGGTTAAGTTCTCCGGGGGAAGACTCTGTTGGCCCAGCTGATCCTGTTGGGAAAAGCTCGTATATTCTTTTGTCTCTTCCCCTCCCTTGAGCTAGTTTGAATTTGGTTTGTGTAAATGAACTGCAATTTTTTTTTTTTTAAGTCCTGATTCCTATGATAGCTGGACATGAGGGTTGGTCTTAAATTCCTACTGGGGACAACGGGGCCTCAACCAAACATATCAGAAAAAAAAGACACCCTGACAGGAGTGTCTCCGTACCAATGACTTGCTTGTCAGTTCGTGTGTGTGTGTGTGTGTGTGTGTGTGTGTGTGAGCATTTACGTTCCACCAAAGCTCTTGTATCCCCAGTTAGGACAAGCATTATGGAATGGAGCCCCCAGCTGCCTCTCCTTAGCCTGCCCTAATGACTGGGAGCCTTTCTAGACAGACTCCACGGCGCCCTGGCCAAAACTATGTCCCCCTTTGGGTGTCAGCAGCATCTCAGTTGCCCACAGCTGGGCTGCATTTATGGGTTGCAGAAAAACCTAGCAGACCCTTCTTTTCTCAGAGGAAAAAAAACCCTCCATCCCCAGGTCGCCCTCAGCAGATCCCTCCTTCCTTCCTTCCTCCCCTCCCTACCCTGGCCAATAAATAGCAGGCTGCCTACCTCACAGCCCCCTGGGATACCTCACTCTGGGGTTAGGAGGTTTGGCTGTGGCCGGCAGGGAGGCGGGAAAGCCCATCCACTGCAGCGGGGCGGGGGGACTCAGGGCCAGCCTGAGTCTGGTGGGCCCTTAGGGAAACATAGAGCCGGTGGTCCTCCAATGTCTAGACGTACCAGATCAAGTGGCGAGAAAGGGAAGGGAGGCGGGGGGAAGTACCATAGAGTCGCCGTCCTTCCGCGTCTAGACATGCGCACGGAAGAGGCGGTCGGGTGGCCGGAAGTGTGCCGGGGACACCCGGAACGCCCTGGGGAGATGAAGCCGGCGGTGGACGAGATGTTCCCCGAGGGCGCCGGGCCCTACGTGGACCTGGACGAGGTGAGGCGGGCGGCCGCGGGGCGGAAGTCGGGCTGTGGGGCGAGAGGAAGGGGACGGTCCGGTGAGGGGTGGGGGCCGTGCGTGTCTGCGGGCCGGCGTCCCCGGCCCCCCGGCAGCGCCCTCCTGGCCGAGGACCGCCGGTGCCTGCAGCCGGAGGTCCGGTCGCCCTGCGTGACTACGGGGGCCGCACGCCCGGGGCCGCGGGGCGCGCGGGGGGCGTCGGGGGGACGGAGGGCGGGGCTGTGCCGTGGGCGGGTCTCATCCGCTGGACGGGGGACTGGAGCGAGGCTGGTTCCGCACGGGAGCTGGGGAGGGGCTGTGCCGCGTGGAGTGACTCTGCCCTTTGATGGGACGGTCTGCTCCGTGACCCTCTCCTGCCCCATACGGGGTACGAAGCAGCCTCGCGTACGTGTCCCCCCATCGCGGTGATCTTGTCTGCTGCCCGGCGCAGCTCCCGGGGCCAGGCCCGCCGCCGGAGGGCAGAGCCTCGTTTTTTTAAAGTGTTGTGGGAAACACGTGCCCCCCCACCATAAAATTATTTTCTTTGCTAATTCATAACTAATTTTGCTGCTGTTATGAATCGTAATGTAAATATCTGTTTGCCGGCGACCCTGCTAGTGGGTCTCAACCTGTAGTAGAGCCTAAGACCATCGGAAAACATAGATATTTACATTACAATTCATTAACAGCAGGAAAATGACAGTTATAAAGTAGCAAGGAAAATAGAGAGCCTAAGACCATCGGAAAACGTAGATATTTACATCACAATTCATTAACAGTAGGAAAATTACAGTTATGAAGTAGCAAGGAAAGTAATTTTATGGTTGGTTGTCACCACAACATGAGGAACTGTATTGAAGGGTCGTGGCATTAGGAAGGTTGAGAACCACTGCTATCGATGGAGATAGGGACAAGCCCCACACAGTACGTAAGGGGGAGAGCCCACATGGCTAGTGGTGAATGGGAAGGGAGGCGGTGGAGAATCCTGGAAATTTCTCCCTGTTTCTGAGAGCAGGGTGTGGGGACACATGAGATGCCTGCCTACTGAGAGCCAGGAGAGGTGCAGCAGAAGCCCTAGGGATGTTGGGAGTCCAGGCGCAGCAGGCACTGGGGGCCAAGGTACAGGATGCTGCCTTGGAGCCCTCTCCGGCCCTCACCCACGGTGCTGAGGGAGACTGCTGATCCCACACTCATCGGGTTGCCCAGCTCTGGTTGTGGTTGGTTTTACAGTTTACTGCCACCAGAGAGTTCCGGCACTTGGGGGTTCTGAACCCCCGTTAGCAGGTCGGTTCCCCGGGGGAAATGGTTTAGTTCTCCGAAGGAGCAGAGAGCAGTCCAGAGCAGAGCAGTGCTCAGACCCACGTTGTGGGCTTGTGGCCTCTGTGGCAACGCCCAGTAGGATTTCAGAATCTCCGCTGGAGGTTTGGGGAGAAGTGGTGCTTAGGGCCATGGCAGACTCCGAGGGGCAAGGGGGAATTTAGGAATGTAGGCCCAGAGAAGACAAAAAAACATTCACACCTCCATCCACATACACTTCCTTCACCTAGAACGGAATTTGGACCCCAACCTGGGCACTTCTCTGTTCCTCGCCTTCCTCCTGTGTGGGGTGGCACAGGCCCTGAGAGGCCGTTCTCTCCGAAAATGCTGCTGTCACACCTGATCTCTCCCTTCTGCAGGCCGGAGGCAGCACCGGGCTTCTGATGGACTTGGCAGCCAATGAAAAGGCCGTTCACTCGGACTTCTTTAACGGTAAGGTGCAGGGCCGGGTGCCAGTTTTAATCAGGACATTTCTTCTGCAAGCTGTGCAGTGGGGCGACTTGGTGACACAAGTGATTTAGATCATGGAACAGTAAAACCCAGATTCTGTGCCATTCTCATAACAGCACAGTTTATATAAAACAACAGTGTGGCTGTTACCACTGGCAGCCAGCCCTGTTTTTCAGAAGAAAAAAAAAAAAGCATAAAATTGCTCCCAGTCTTACATTCCAGGCATTGAGTTTGAGTCATAGACATACTTTTGGACACACGACGGGCATCCGGGTTTGGACAGTGACTTGAGTTGCATGGCGCAAGGACCTGTCTGGCTTTCTCATCGAGCTGTCTCCGGATGGCTGGTTTTCTCGCCTGTTTGCCACTGGTCCTACCCCTGCGCTGCCTTCACAGACAAGCAGCCACTCTCCAGCCTCACCCGCCCCACCCCCAGCGTCAGAGACCATTGGTATTTAGACCTTCGTGGCCAGGCACCACGAGCATGTGTGCAGTTTTAACAAAACACAGAGAAGACTTTATATGAGATCTTCATGCACAGTAGAGGAGCTGCTTTTCTTGGTCTCTGAGTGTTCCTAAAACCTTGTTCCTAAGGTTATGTTAACTCCTACTGAGGGTTAAGTCATCAGGAGTAACACAGTTACTTAGGGGGGTGAGTGGTGTTTTCTCCCTTTGTCATCCTTCATCCCAAGGTATGTGCTACTACAAAGAACTTTTGTCACTAGTTAGTGGCAGTTAGGACATTATCTTGTCCGTCACATTGGTTGACAGGGTATCAAAGGCCCTCAAAAGCCCGAGTCCAGGCTATTTTTTCTGGCTCTTTTTGAGCCAGCCGTTGCCTAAAAGGAGAACTAGTCTGCCTAGTTAGGTACAGACTCCCAGGGAGCCTGGCTGTTCCCCTGAAGCAACGTCCCGGCTGCCACCAACTCGTGTCAGAACTGGGGGGAGTGACACTTGAGCCAAGCCTCGAGAACAGAATAGCATTTGTCTCAGTTCTCTAAGCAAGGGGGTGTGGGGAACAAACTGTGAAAGGACAAGGCCTTTCCTGAGCAGCCTGTGCAGAGATGCCGGCTCACAGCACGGCTTCGGAGGTCCCTAACGCTGGTCCCGCAGAAGTGTGACCTCTAACTCCTAACACCACTCATTCTGATGGCCTCCTTCAGAGCCTGATGCATCCTCCACCAGCCCATAGCTTTAAACACATGATGTTCCAGTGTTCATGTGATTTCCAAACAGAGTTCTGATGAGAAAGCGTCTGTGAGGGCCCCAGGCTGACTTGCCAAGTGAGCATTTATCAACAGCAACTTAGGGCCCTTACATCCTTGAGTCAGGCCAGAGAAGGACACAGAAGAGCTTGTGCCCATGTCAGAGGGCCCTCCGACTGTTCACAGGGGCACACTGCCTGTCAGCTTGTGAGCATCCCATGTTCAGAAGCCATCACTGTAAGAGGGCCATGCGGCTTTAGATGGGGCTTCTGAGTCCTTTTCTGCTCGCTGACTGAGGTTCCGATGGCCTGTGTCCCACAGGCAGTGGGGTTCTAACCATGGCCGAGGCTCCTCCTCTTCACTCACTATTTCACAAAACAGCAGCACCAGACGGGGCAGGTAGGGACAGTCCCATGACAAGAGCCCTGACAAGGGTGGACAGCATTGTTTCTGGGAGCTGACACCTGAGCAGAGGTTCGGAAGGTGTGAGGGTTAGGTAGGGTTGACAACGCGAGTGCTCACAGGTGCAGGGCATCCCGCAGGCCAGGCAGAGAGGGAATACAGGCATTGGTGGACTGACTGTCAGGGAGGCTGGAGAGGCATGAACGCAGGGTGAAGGGATGGGAGTGGGGCTTCTGTCTCCTGGCACCTCGCCCACCCACCCTCTCTAGCTCGTCATCCCTGCATGATGGGCTTTGTACAAATTGTCCCCATTGCATAGGGTACATGTCTGTGGTAGGGAACTTAGAAGAAAATATATATTAAAGTAAGTGAAAGGGGAAAACGATCATGGCTTTGTCCACCTATTGCAGTAAGTAGTGTGCTGTGAAAGGGCGGCATTTCTGCTTGTGGAAACGGGACTTAGACTGTGTTTCTCGACCTTGTCTGTCAGTCTGATTCCTTTAAAGAGAGTCATTCTCACATGGCTCAGGCCTTCCACCACCCCCCCTCTACCACATGTTCCTTCTCAGGGAGAGCGGTGGGGGGCTTGTGCCCTTCAGCTGCCTGGCCTTACCTCCATGTTACCAGCGTGCGGCCTTGGCCGAGGTGCTCATAAATGGGTGCTGGCATGTCCTGGTGCTCAGTCATGGCTGGGAGATGGTCACCATGTGGTCAGGAACACACCCTGATGCATTTCTTCAGCTTGTCACCTGAGTAGAAACACCACAGGTTGCATTCTAGACAGCACTGCCCTTGAGCTGCCCCTGAGCCTGGTGGGTAGGATCGAGTCTGTCCTAGGAGAAACCCTTTATGTTATTGGATTGTCCAGTGTTTTCTGCTTGAATGACCACATGATTCATTGTGAAGTCATCTTTCATTCGTTTACCTTGTGTGCCCAACTGATGCGTGGTTTTGTTCATTTATGTAGATTTTGAAGATCTCTTTGATGATGATGACATCCAGTGAGGCGCTGTCCCATGCTGCGCGTGGTCAAGCCTTTGCTGCGTGAGCGTGTGGAGGAGCCCTCAGGACAGTCCCAGTGTTTCTGCAGATCGGCGGGAACACCTGAAATGGGGAGATGGTTAACTGAGAAAGGACGGTTTCAGCCATCTGGGTGAGGTCACTCCTCACTTCAATAAAAAAAGCAGTCATCACTACAGGTGATTTTCATTCTCGCATTCTGAGTGAACATTGCAGCCCCTGAAGCTCCCATTGTGCATGTGTGTGCACGTGTGTGTTGGCATGCCGAGAGGAACGCGACGGTGGCACAGAAATCAGTGCACTGCTTCCTGTATGCAGTGCTGAGTAACTTGGGTGGTTCACGGAGGGGGAGTTAGTGTGAGACCCGTCAGAAATTCAGGGCATGCAGGGGTCCTAGTTGCACTGTTGGGACAGGCTCCGATCCCCACCCTGCTGCACATCCCCACCAGCGCCGGCCTCTCCAGTGTTTTCCCACCTTCACTTTAGAGTAGCTGCTGTCCCCAAACCTGAGGTCTGAAAAAATCAGGACAACTAGCTAATGACAGAAAGAGATACCTTCTACATGAGAAATGTGAACATTGGTCCATTACTAAGGAGAACGTAACATCTAAGGGGATTAAGTTTTTTAAAGTTTCTTATTGGTCCAGCTCAGCAATTCATAATGACTGTAAAAATTAGGATTGCTATTTCAAATCAAATCTTAAAGTAAAGACATTTCTTTGCTAGGAAATGCCCCTGCCACAGGACTTAGTAGTCAGTCCCCATGTTCAGAGTTAAGCAGAGCCACTTAATAGGTGAGTCAGATACACCAACCTTTTCTATGAGAACGGGCTGACAGCATCGCCCTCACGGCCTCTTGAGAGACATTCTCATTGGAGAGGAGAGGAGGGAGTTTTACACGGAAGTGTAAAGAAAAACAGTTTACAGAGAACCAACCCTGAAGGCCAGTAACTACACGATGGGGTGTAGGTGTGTCCGTACACTTATGAGTACAAAAAAGAGTTTATTCTTTATTTCCATGTGAACAACTGTAGACCTACTTTGCTCAATCCTTACATATGGCATGTGCGTGTATATGTGCAATTCCACTCACCTTCTAGATCCCACCTTAGCCCACAGACTGATGATACATGTGTGTGAATTGTTTCACAAAAATCCGGGCTCATAGCCCCATGGGTAGGACAGTAAATGAATAGCCTGTGCAATCGCAGTGTGAATGTTGTGAGCAGGGGGCAGGGACAGGCCCCCTCAGAGGATGCCCTGGGAGGTGAGCTCCAGATGGCAGGAGGAGGGAGAATTAGGAGAGGGAGAGAACAGCCCAGCTGTGTGCAAGGTTCAGGAGCAGGAGCAGGTGGGTGAGGGGGTCCCCAGCAGTGGTGAGGGGTGCTGGTTGGAGGGATGGCCTTTCTTCCTGTCTTCTGGGTCTGCCCCAGTTTGCAACTAATACAGAGAAGGAAGGCCTACCTTCCAAGGTCAAGGGCCATTAACTCACAGAGCTCCAAAGCAGAGACTGGTTTCACAGCTGAGTCCCCGAGCTTGGAGAGATTGTCAGCCAGGGTCTGGCAGACCCACAGGTTGGGGTGCAGGTTTCCCTGAAGAAGGTGAGCTGGGCTCTTCCAGAGATGGTGTCTCTCTTCAGCTGGAATCAGCCCTGCAGGGCAGTGATTTCTGTGCAGCTGGAATTCACCTGCGCTGTGGCAATAGAGATGAATTTGCACAACTTGAGAGTCATTTGTGAGTCGATAGATGCAAGCTTCCTACAGGAAGGGGTCTGCGTGGGGACCCAGGGTGACTTGTTCCCACCACCGTCCTTGGATGGTGGAGTTGGTTTGGTTTTGTTTGTTTGTTCTCTTTTTCCTGTTGAATCAACTTGAAACATTATTTTGCTGAGACTTAATTTATCCTGTCACTTGGAAAGCTCACTCCATCCCCAACTGTGCCCGGTGCAATTAAGTCAGTGTTGAAATAACCTGCTGGAACTTTTGCTGAAATAGGAGAACCACTGAGCCTGCCATGATAACAACATTTAGAGAGTGAGCTGCGTTTTTTTCCTTAGTATCTTGCTGATGATTGTAATAATCCCCAAAGATCCACTCACTGAAGGCCAACTTTTGAGTCCAGCACTGTGTCCTCAGCACGTTCTGCGGGGGGTGGGAGGGTAGGGGGTGTAGATAGTGCACTCAGTTTGCGTATGAACCAACGACCTCACCGAGGGCTGGTCAGAGGAGGATACTCAGGCCCAGGCCATGGTTCCACCCTCTAAGGCATGAGACCTGAAGGAAGTTACATAACTTCCCTGCCTCTGTTTTCTATCTATGCAAATGAAGGCTACATTTAGCTCAAGAAAGTTAAAATTTTCTGGTCAGCACAAACTGTCATGGAGCCCTGGCCAGTTTGGCTCAGTAGTTAGATCATCGGCCCATGGACTGAAGGGTTTTGAGTTCAATTCTAGATCAAGGGCATGTACCTCAGTTGCAGACTCAAGCCCTGGCCCAGTTGGGTGCTTGTGGGAGGCACACATTGTCTCTAGCATATTCCCCTCTCTCTAAAGATTCATGGAAAAACTATCCCTGGGTGAGGATTAAGTTTTGTTTTGTTTTGTTTGTTTTTAAAGCTGTGGAGGAATCGTCCAGCTGCAGACTGAGAAGAAGGCAGTACCCATAGGTGCACCTTGCCCTGTGTACTGAGGGAGCGTAGCCAGAGGAGTCCAGCCCATTTGTATGACGACCCAGTGCAGACAAAGCTTACCCTGGGGATGCAGGGCAGAGAGTGATTGATTTGAGTTAGAGGAGGTGGCAGGGGAGGAATTCACTGGAAATGTGGGGGGATTACATGGTTGTATTTAACTGTCAGTACTCATCAAACCAAATGCTTGAGATCTGAGCATTTGCATACATGCACATTGTACATCAATAATTTTTTTAAAAGAAAAGCATACCGGTCAACTCTGGCTGCCATCAACAAATACCACAGACAGGGCAGCCCGAACAATGGACATTTATCTCGTCAATGTTCTAGAGGCTGGGAGTCCAAGATCAAGGTCCTGGCAGGATTGGTTTCTGGTAAGACCTCTCTCCTTGGCTTATGGCCGCCACCTTTGTCCTGTGTCCTCTCATAGCCTTTCTCTGTGCAGGTGGGCTCCGGGTGTCTCCTCTTATAAGGACACCAGTCCCATTGGATGAGAAGCCTACCCGAATGACATCATTTAGCTGTAATTCCCTCCGTAAAGGCCCCTTCTCTGAAACAGTCACATTGGGGATTGGGGTTTCAACATGGGAATCTGGGGGGAACATGATTCCATAACAAAAAGACTTTTATTTGTTTTAGTTAATTAAATCTATTTTTAATGATTTCATGAAGAAAGTTGGGGATTTTAGGAAAAATTAAACAAATAGGTTTATAACTTCTCCCTGCTCTAAGTCTCCAAAGTCAGAACCTAAAGGAAAAAAGATGCTACTCCTGCTCTGTTCACAAGGCAGAAAAGAATTTTCAAAAGGTTATTTCCTGCCCAATCGGCATGGCTCAGTAGTTGAGCATCGACCTATGAGCCAGAAGATCACAGTTCGATTCCCAGTCAGGACACATGCCTGGAGAGGGGGAGGGGAGGTATGCAGGAGACAGACAGACAATGATTATCTTTCATCTTGATATTTTTATGTTTCTCTCTCATCCTGGCATGTTATATATTTAAAAAGAGGTTACTTCCTTATCACTAACTTTATGAGATGCAGTTTACATGCAGTAAAATGCACCCATTTTAAGTGTCAGGCAGTGTTTTGGCAAATGTTGGCATTCATCTAACTTCCGTCACATGAAAGACACAGGCCATTTCCATCACTCCAAACCCAAGTGTTCTCTCTTATGTATCAGAAACGTCTCCATCTGGCCCTGGACAGGTGGCTCAGTTAGTTGGAGTGTTGACCTGTACACCAAAAGGTGGTGGGTTTGATCCCTGATCAAAGAGTGTGTGGAAGGCAACTGATTGATATTTTTCTGTCTGTCTCTCCCTGAAAAATCAATTTTAAAAAATATCCTCAGGTGAGGATTAAAAAAATAAACTGATAATGGTAAACTATACCTTCTTCTAAAAACACACACACACACACACACACACACACACACACACACACACACACCAAAAACAAAAACGCAGATGCTGCCATTCTCTTGGTCTGTCAGAACTGTGGCCATCCTTGTCTAGTTGGGAGAAGGCACCCCACAGAAGGTGGGACAATTAGAGGTCTCCCCTCAGTTTTTGAAAGCTGACCAGAACAGCAACTCACAACACCTGGAAGAGGATAACTGGGAGATGTGAAGTATGGACGGTGTTGGCAGCTTTCTCCGCTGTGTAGACAAAGACCATCTGGAAGGAGAGATCAGCCTGAGCCCACAACACATCCAACAAGTGATCAAGCCACCACAAGGGTATCTCCACCAGAAGTGACTCTTCTCCAAGGAGCTTCCAGGCATCCCACTTAGAGCTGAATCTGCCTTTCCCACGTAGACACACATTCTAGCTCATAATCGAGACGGCATTGCTTTCACCTATAGCAGGGTCTTTGGGTTTGGTGAAATGCAGCTGGCTAATAAGAAATTTGAATGGATGATTGAATGTTTGATCTTGGTTGTGGTTATAATGTCCAACTATATTAATTTGACAAAGCTCATAAAACTTTACTTTTATAAATAAATTATAACTCCATAAAGTTTTATCAGAAGGAACCTTCCAATTAAGAAAAATCTACAGTAAACATATTTGGTAAGATATTAAAAACTTCTCCAAACACACACATTTACTCTAAATTAATTTTTAAAAATTTCCATTGTTCCAAGATTATTTGTCAGAAGACTACCCTTTCTCCATTTGACACTTTTCTCAAAGATTAATTTACCATTTATGCATGGTCAATTTCTAGGTTACAGTACATTCTGTTTATAGTTTATTCTGTTTATGGTATATACTATATATCTATCTTTATGCCAATCTCATAACTTGATGACTGAATTTACAGTTCTTGAATTAGATAGTAGATACCCCTCAAACTTAGTTTATTTTTCAAAAATGATTTTGACTCTCCTAGAACCTTTTCTTTCTATAAAAATCCTAGAGTAAGATTTTAAATTCCTAAAGCCTGCTGGGATTTTGATTGTGAATGTTTAAAACTTATAAATAAATTTTGAGAGAATTAGCATTTTGACAACACTAAAAAATTTAATCCATGAACATGGTATAGCTTTCCATTTAATTGTAGGCCTTTGTTTTCTTTTAATGTGTTATATTACTTAGTGTTTCTCTTATCAGTATTTTTCAGTCTTCAGGATGAGGCCTGCAAAGGGCCAGGGTCTTCTAGCTCAACCCTTAGATGGGAACCCTAAGGCCTATGCATGCGTGGGATAATGGCCAGAGGGTGGAGAAAAATCTTTTCTGGAACTCCTGGGTGCGAAAGCCCAATGCTGTGGTTCCACATCCCATTGGTAAAGTAAAAATGGGAGTTATAGTTGGATGGGGAGACATGGAGCTGGACTGGAAGGCTGGGATTAAGGTGGAAGTTATAAAAACTGGAATGTTTGAATGTACTTCATTGGAGTGACTGCATCTCCTCTGCATGAATGTGTTATTGAAACAAGTATTATGTCTGCTCAGGGAGCACGTCCCTACCTAGTATTATAAAACAGCAGGCATGTATGTTCACCCTTCAGTCAGCATTAATTAGACATACTATGTGGGAGTCCATAGGCTTGCCTGAGCCTGCACAGGTTGTTAATGTGAAACAGCATAGAATACCTACCTACCTAGTGGACAAAGGAGATTAGCACTTTAACAAGCAACATGCTAGAAGCTGGGATGCGTGTAATCAGATTCTCTGTGTAGCAGTGCCACGTGGCCTGTGGGAAAGGCAGAGGCTTGTGGAGACTGACAGCAGACTCCTGTTAGCTTGAATCAGCAGTTCTCCTGTTAGCATCAGCACTTATCACTGTGGCTTCAATGGTGCAACACTTACAACACACTAAAGGAGACTCGTATCATGGGCAGCTCTCAAGAATGCATTTCCTCAGTCTCAAGAAGGAGCCAGCCGCAGCTGGGCTTCATGTGGGGAGGATCCCAATTCACATTTATCAAACAGCACAGAGCTCTCAGGACTCACCAGCTTACTGTCGTAAGTTGGTTAGAAGAGTTGGACTTGATGCAGGGTCTGAGTGTAATAAAACACTACATTGATATCATAATAATATCAGACGCTGAAGAGCAGGTGGGGACTTACTTAAGTCAGTGCTGATACAGGTGACTAACAGAGTCTGCTTGATAAACCAGCAAAGATCCAAGGGCCCTCCCACTTGCTGAAATCCTTAGAAATAACACAAGCAGAAGCCACCTTCAACATCCCACAGGCAACTGAAAATGACTTCATCCATTGCCTCTCCCTGGAATAAGGAGGAAACAGTGTGTGGCTGAGTTGTCTTGATTTGGGAGGTTGCATGTTTCACATCTGGGAATGTTGCCAGCTCCCACCCCTCCTCAAGAGGAGGCCAAATTCGAGTGGTGGCCTGAACAACAGTAGGTTGTCTAAAGATCTCTATGGATGCCCTTGGCCCTGATGATCCCCAGAGATACCAGCAACTCACACTCCAGCAGCTCTTGCTCAGAGCTAAAGCCCGTGAGTGCCACCCAGTGGCAACCACTGGGATTTTGAAACAAAATATTTCCAGGTGCTATGATGATGATCACTATTTGAGAGACAATTACCAGCTTGCTATTACGCATTGATTGAAAGTGTCCCTAGGACTGAAACCCAAGATAACCAGCATGTCTTGGGTGATGTTAGAGACACTAAGATAAGGAGAGCAGTGCCCAGAAGGCGTGTGAGGAGTTTCTCTCCCGCTGACTTCAGAACCACTTGAGGGGCTGCCAGGTTATGCTGCCACAGGGACAGTGTCCTATGAGCAGCTCTTGATTGACCAACGAGATGAGGGTTCAAGGTGGAAGGACAGCATGTTTGGAAGTTCAGCTACCCTGTGACCAATTGATGGAGAACCCTGGTTGAGGAAGGCAGAAACCAGCTTGCTCAGAGGGGCTGAACTGCATGCTGGTTTCCTTGCCAGGGTGGAAGAATTAAACAGTGGATATCCTGTGTGGGAGTGTCCACTCACTCTCGGGCAGTGGCCAATAACCCGGCTCTGTGACCAGGAAGGTGGGCAATGGGAAACTGGACTCTTACTAGCACACCCCCTACTGGGGACTGAGCCCACAAGGGCATGTGCCCTTGACTAGAATCGAACCTGGGACCCTTCAGTCTGCAGGCCGATGCTCTATACACTGAGCCAAAACAGCTACAGTAAAGGGATGCTGGGATAGGGAATGGCCCTATGGAAATCTCTCTGAAATGTCACTTTATTACCAAATGCCTATCCATCCACCCATCCATCCTCATCTCTTCTGAGATTTCTTATTCTGTCCACTTGTCTGTCTATTTCTGCTACATGCTATGCTGTCACAATTACTATAACTTTTCATATATCTTGATATTTGGTAGTAAGTCCTCTGTCATTATTCTTTTTCTTCACCATCAGGCTCGGTTATTTAGCACTTCCTAAGTATGGGTGAGGGTATGCATTTTAGAATCAGCTTGTCCATTTAAACAAAATAAAAATTAGTTGGATTTTTATTGAGATTGCACTGGATCTATAAACCGTCTTCATTGTCTTTACAATTCTGGGGGCAAGGCAGATTTCCCTCTATTCACTTAGAGGTGTAAGTCCATCACCACCAAGATGCTGAAAAGTTCCAATACCACAACGACTCTTCTGGCATTGGGGACTAGGAATCTGTACCCCAGGCCCCTGAGTTCCCATTAGTGTGGAAGCGCTACGCCTTCAGTAGAAGCCATACTTGGAATTTTGATCTTTCCCAAGCTGGTGATATACGGTCCAGTGTTTGTGATGCTGGGCAGCCAACATGATCAGGAAGGTCAACAACTAACATTGGATTGTGTGCTCTTGTTCTGAGCACCTTAGACTCTAATGCTCAGTGGGTTGGGTATACTACATGCATTTTTGACCATTACCTGGCTGTAACCCTATCGTGAGGCAAGGAGCACCCCTATTTGAGACTAGCAGGAATTCTCACCTCAGAGAATCAACCATCGATAGCACCTGCATTTGTACATGCGGTGACTGGGCGGGAAGGTACGTCCACCGCCCCTCGTTCCAGCGGCTCAGGCGATCCGGCTCCCTCCCCGGCCAGTCCCAGGCCGCCTGCCCAGTCTCGGGGGTCTCCGAGCTGTAGGCACTTTCAAGGAGGTGATGCTGACGCCGGCTCTGAGGGCCTGCAAGGGCGGGAGAGTCCCCCGTTCAGCAGCCAGCACGGGGGGGAGGGCGGGCCGAGGCCGCGGCTAAGGGCCGGAAGTCGCGCAGGGCAGGGGGCGGGGCCGGCTCCCCGGACACGCTCTCCGCGCCTGCGCCCAGCTTGATGTTCCCTACAGGCACCTCAAGGGCAGCCTTATCGTGACGTCACGACGGCGCGCCGGCCCCGGAAGAAGACCCCGCGCGACCGCGTCCCCTCAGGTCCTTGAGCTGGTGCTGGCGGCGGAGCTATGGCCTTGACCCTGTTGAGGTTGGCTCCCGTGTCCGCGTCCGCGCGGGGCCTCGCGGCGGCGGCCCAGCGCTCGGTGAGGCGGCGGCGGCGGGCGGGGGGTCTGGCCTGTGCTCCCGGTGCCACCCCTTCTCCTGTCCCCGGCCTCTGGGGGCACGCTCCTGTCCGCTCACCCCCCACGTCCCGAGTCGCGGACAGACCTCGGGGGCCGAGAACTTTTCTCGGCCTCCTGCTGCCCTTGGGTGGGAGGCCGATCTGCAAGCCCCGTACCCCGGGCAGGTGTGCGGTGCACGGACTTAGGAGCCGGTGCGGGGAGCGCCTAAGAGCCTGGCACGCACTCCCTGATGCACTGTGTCCTGTAACAGCTCTGACAGCCAGCCCGGGTGGTGACCTGTCACAGAGCAGAAAGCGTCTGGGCTGGATTTGGAAGGATGGCGGAAACCCCCGTGGTAGCGAACAGTGACGGGTGACATTGTACGCGGAGGGTTTGCAGCAGAACTGTGGCTGGAAACCTTAGGAATACACATCACCGTGTGGCTCTGGCTTGCTAGTCACTTTTGCCTTTCGAGTGTGTGTGTGTGTGTGTGTGTGTGTGTGTGTGTGTGTGTCCGTGCACGCAGGTATTAGAAGAATTGTTATGGCTTTGGTGCAAAAATAGATTGGGAATATTGGAGACAGGAGATGAGGCAGGTGTTTGCATTGTAGGTGAGAGAGGTGAGGGCATCTATGGATCCGTGGGATAGGAAGGTGACGCGCTCCAGAGAGATTTAAGACTCAGGATCAGTAGGATTTTGTGTGATTGTGGAGTTGGAGGAATGAGGAGAATATGAAAGATGTCTCCATGCTTGCACTGTTTTCCTTGGTGGGTGGTGGAAAGAGAGCTTGCGAGGGAGCCGAGTCGGGTATGGGATGTGGATGCGAACTATCGGTTTTAGGTTTGTTAGCTTTTAGGAATTACCAGGACACCTAGTGGAGCTGTTTGAAGGCAGTGGGATGATCAGGACAGAAGACTAGACTAGAGAAATGTTCTTTATTTCCTTCCTACCTCTCTCCCCCCACTCTCCCTACACTCTGCCTTACTTTCATCTATCCAATTTTTATTAAACATAGTATGCATAATCTTTTCAGGTAATCCCCCGGTCCTTAAGAATTTGCCTTGGGGGGTGGGACAGGGAGACCTGTAATTAAACAAACAAATAGGTAATAAAGTTGTATATATTGGCATTTTTATAACCGATGGCCTTCTTGGCATTTTACCTAATAGCTGCCCGTGCCTGCAGCAGCCAGCATGCCCTCGTTTGCTGTTGTGTTTTTCAGGGAGGAATCCACACGAGTGTACAAGGCCAGAGGCAGTTTGGCCCTTTGGCATTCATATTTGGTGATAAAACAACAAAAAAACTGACAAAATTCAGCAAAGTGATAACCGTGGATGGCAACATATGTTCTGGAAAAAGCAAGCTTGCAAAAACAGTAGCAGAGAAACTAGGTATGAATCTGTGTCCTACAGAATGACAATATCTTCTCAGATGTATTGTTGCTTCCCTGGGGTTGATGTTACTTTAATATTGGCTAGGTAGAATTGGGCTAAAGTGGGTATTTTGCATTTAAAACTATTTATTAAAGAGCTGTTTTTAACTTTCATATTTGGAAAATTAAAAAAATCCTCACCATTCTCAATTTGATGGAAATGGAGCACTTTGACACAAGCTGTCTTGTTTGAGTTTTATAACATCCTCTGAAATGCGGCATAAAATGACAGTGCTCACAGATGGGTAAACTCAGTATGAAGCTGATGGCACACAGCTGTTTAGAGCAAAGCCGGGTGCCAGCCCCTTTCCTACTCCCAGTGTGGGTGTTTGTCCTCCATGCCTTCCTGTGGTCATTAATGAGCACCTGCCCACTTGCATACGGGGCTTCCATAGTTGTAGGCTGAGTTCATGTGGGGTGGGGGTGCAGGGGGACCTGTTGCATTGAAACCTGTGAGCTGACATGCTTCTCTCACGCCTGTTTTAGATATCTCTTCAGTGTCTTTAGTGTAAGGTGACCAGACGTCCCGCTTTTGGTGGGCCAGTCCCAATTTTCAACAATTTGTCCCGAGTCCCTCCCGATTTTTGGAAAGAATCTTTTAAATCTTTTGGACTTTTTAAAAACGCTGCAGGACTCAGGACAAGTTGTTAAAAATCGGGACTGTCTCGCCACAAGCGGGACATCTGGTCACCTTACTTTAGTGCTCCCTTGAGCCCACCTGTGTCTGGTGTGCAGGTTACTGTCCCCAGGTCATCGCCAGTGAGCCTCAGAGATGGTGTTCAGATGGGCGTGGTTCCTGTTAGTGCGTGCTGCTTGCTGATAGGGTGTGAAGCACCCACCTCTCTTTCCACGTGGTCTGTCTCTCCTCAGGCTTGAAGCACTTTCCTGAAGCAGGAATACACTATGCAGACAGCACTACGGGGGATGGAAAACCTCTGGATGTACAGTTCAGTGGCAACTGCAGTTTGGAGAAGTTTTACGATGATCCCAAAAGTAATGACGGCAACAGTTACCGTCTGCAGTCCTGGTTGTATGCCAATCGCCTCCTGCAGTACGCAGACGCCTTAGAACACTTGCTGAGCACAGGTACAGTATCCATGGCCAGGTAGCTGGGGAGCGTGATCTGCACTTGAACCCTGTTCTGGAACTCAGCCACTTTAGATGGCCACTGTCTATGTTCTGGCAGGTTCCACATACACAGATTTCACAGTGAGACACAGGATAATGCTCTTTATCTAAATGGTGTCAGAGGGCCTAGTTATTATCATTTCTAATATGTTATTAGTGATACCTTTTCTTCTATGAACGTAAGCCCTGATTTTGGTCAGCTCTGCTCCTGACACCCCCCCTCCCCCGCCAAAAAAAAAATGTGGCCTTGATTCTCTGTGCCAGGACCAGCTCACAGGAGCCACGTAGAGCCCGCAGGCAGTAGTGACACTCCATTCACTCCAGGTTCTTCTGAAGCATACTCCAGCCCTGCCTCAGGACTCCCATTTCTTAAAAAGAAACCTTGTCATTGAAAATGTGTTTCCTTTTGTGCTATACAAATTTATTCATTAAATATTTAGTTGAGTGCCAGCTGTGTTCTAGAAACTAGGGGCTATCACAGGAAGTCAGTCCCCACCCCTGGGGCTTACATTTTAGTAGATGAGACACGGAGTAAAAGGGAAAAATTGATGCCATGTCAGGTGGTGCAGGATAGGTGCAGAGAGGAAGGGTTTGGCGCAGGGCTGGAGGCTCCTCTCCCAGATGGGAAGGTCCAGGAGGCCTTTGCTCAGCACTGCAGGGCTGAGCGCAGGGGGATGGGCCAGGAGCCCCAGGGGACCGGTACTCTGAGCTTGGAGAGCCTCGGGGTGCTGCAGTGACGTCAGGAGGCCATCACGTGGGAGCGTGGTGAATGAGGCAGGGAGTTGAGGGGCATGAGGTCAGAGAAGGAGCCTGGGCGAGATGGTCAGTTGTTCGTTTTTCTCCTGAAGGAGAGGAAACCATTGAGATTGGAGTGGAGGGGTGACGGGATCTGGCTGCAGTTTGGAAGGGCCTCTGTGGGTGAGTGAGAGAGGCTGGGGGGCAGCTGGGGCTGGAACTGAGCTGGAGACCGGCCTGGTCAGAGGTTAGGAGGCTTGCACTGGGAGGGTCGCTGCAGCGTCGGTGCTAAGTAGTTAGATAGCAGTGACTTTAGGAGAAAGCTGGCCGTGAGCTGTGAGTGGGTGTCGGCTGGAGGGGAGCTGAGGAGGAGCCTGGTCTCACCAGGGTTGAGGTAGATGCAGGATTGTGATGGGCATGGTGGGTGGGGAAACCTGTGGTTTAAACCAGAAACACTTTCTAGTGATCTGATGCTTTTGTTGCACCTGACACAACGAATCGGTATGTTCTCTTGCCAAACCAAAAAAATATTACTTGTTTGAAAACTAGTTCCCACTTTGAAGTGTATCTATGTTCTTTTGAAAATATTTGGTATTGTAAACAACTTTTTTCCCCTTTCTAAAACGAAATCACACATTTCCAGTGCTGTAGTTATCGTGTCTGATTTTTGGTGTCTGTTTCCCTCCTTGACACAGGGCAGGGTGTCGTGTTGGAGCGCTCCATCTTCAGCGACTTCGTGTTCCTGGAGGCCATGTACAAGCAGGGCTTCATCCGGAGGCAGTGTGAGTCCCACCTCGAGCCAGCTCTGGGTCGTCAGGGCTGTGATACACCACCTTTGTGCATTCAGGGAGCATCCGCCATTATTTGGTAACCTCACAGGAAACAAGTGGCTCCTCCACCCTCTCTCCCCTAGGATTACATCTGCTGTGAGTGTGGAGTGATGTCCTGGGCCGGGAGCACACAGCTGAACCCAGCTCCCACACGCCTTCTTCAAGAACCCCTCCCCCGCCCCATTCCCCCTCTCTGCTCTGTCTAGCAGGACACCTGAGCTATTTTTCTTTGGTCAATAGATTTAACTTCCCTGAAATGTGCACTTTCTAGTGTATTATTTAATTAGGTATCTTTTATCTCTTGTGGTTGCACTTAGTGACAGCTGGTATTATCACCACCCCTTTTCTTTAACATGGTGCTGCACTGAGGCTTTTAGGGACAGTAGCCCTGTGTGGGGGTATTGTTCAGAGTCTGACAAGTGACATGTGATCAGGAATAAAGACCTGGGTAAAGGCCGTCTGAGGTGATAGAAGTCTGCCCTGCAGGGCCAGGCTGTTGTACCAGGAGTGTGCTGGGCGGGGTGGGCAGGGCGGGGTGGGGCTGGGAAAAGGCCATGTCAGCGTGCCCATGGACCTTTTCCTGTGTGCTCTGCCCGCTGGAGGGGAGGTGGGGATGGCTCATCTCTGGAGGGCAGAATAAGCATTGTTGGTTAGTGAATGGGGGGCGGAGGCATACCAGTGACGAGTGAGGCCAGGCTGTCTCCTCCTGTGTGCCTACCCACCCTGCTGTTGAGGGTGTCCACTGCATGCCTGTAAAAGGAGCAGCGAGAGCCCTGGCCTCTGACCATGGTACCGACACCCGCTGGACATACTGAGCGGTAGTTACAGTCAGTCTGCACCTGCTGGAGGGCAGGCTGTGTCTCAGGTGCCAGGGAGATGAAGCTGTATCAGAGGCTCCCTGTCCTGCAGTGGGGAGGCAGTGTTAAAGTAGTTAAAGCAGTGTTAAAGTGGCTAGTTGCAGTAAAGTGCATGTGTGTCCTTGGTATTGTCTGGGTGCTGTGGAAGCGTACAGGACACCTAACCAGCGGGGACATGGTGTGTTGTGACAGTGTCCTTGGATAGTGAACCCTGGCGAGCTATGCGCAGTGCTGCAGGGTAAGTGAGGGCAGGGCACGAAGAGGGTTGCCCCTCAGCTGGGATGCTTAGACTTTTCCTAAAAGGACTGAGGAGCCGTGTAGTGTTTGAGGCATGTGAGGGATGTGAGATTTGAGTTCATGTATCTGGAGGGATGTCTGGTGAGAGGAAATTGGAGGAGGATGAGTGTATCGTAGGATGGGGGCCACACGGGGCAGTGGGTGGTAGGTGCAGAGCCTGGTGAGGTGGGTGGATCTGAGACAGAGCAGGTGCATATGGCAAGCTTGGGGTCAACCTGTGTCCTTGGGCTCAGAACGTGGGAAGAGTAAAACTGGACCTGCCTGGGAGGAGGACCTGCAAGGGCAGCAACTGGGTGTGCCGAGTCAGATTCTTGTGAGAGAGCTGTGGCAATGTCCTCAAGGCAGCTGCGTGTCTGAGCTGAAGTCCTGAGCAGTGGTCTGGGCTGGCGATGAGTGTGGGGGTAAGCTCTGCAGAGCCCACAGAGTGAAAGGTGAGGCCTGAAACTGGAATCCTTTGGGGCTTCCAGGTTCCAGGAAGGAAGGCCAGTGCAGAATTGCGCTTGAATGGTCAGAAATACACACAGGGCCAGTAGGGTAGTGTGGACAGTCAATGCCACCTAGCAAGAGGCATTGCAGTGCTGGGTTGGGGGAAAGAGATCACTTGCGGGTGGGTGGCATACAAGGAGGGGAGATTGCCTAAGACATGGGAACATGAACAGGAATATAGAGGAAGCAGCTGAAGGGCGCTCTAACCTGATGGTGGGGGGATGGGCCTGGTTCCAGGGTGAGTGGATGGGAAGCAAACTCAAGGCTGAGTGTTCTCTGCATGGACAGATGTTAGCTGGTTATGGTCAGGGAGCAGCATCCACAGGGAGCCTTCCTTGGCCTTTCACTCTGATTCCACCTCCTCACTAGTCTCATGCTTCCCAGCTGCCTTGGACCAGCGGCCTGTTCTGAATTGCCTTGAAAACCAGAGCTGCCAGGAGTGGTCACCTGAGTGTTTGCTTTACAGCAAGATAGTTTTCTTTCCATGCATCTTAGTGTGATCACAGAGTTTGTCACTTCTGGAAGTTTCCACCACATGAGTGTGCAGACCATGCTTTCTTGACAGTGCTCCTGTGTGGGCAAGGGTGGTGGCTCCATTCCAGTGACCTGCAGTGTGCCCTTCGGTAGGTTTCTACTACTGTCCAGCTGTGCTCTTCTTTGTAGCAGCAGGCATATTCCTTAGCATCACAGTCCTAACAGGCATGCTATACAGTTTATTATCTGCAATGACAACTAGCATGGGTACCTCTGTATAGCTGAATAAATGTACTGAAACACACTGAGCCCGGAGAAATGTAGCAACGTTATTTCAGTTGAGTTATTTGAAAAATAAAGTATATGAAGTGTCTTTTACTCCTTAGAGAAGACATGTTATAATGAAGAAATAGAGACACATATAAGAGGTGTATATGACCATCCCTGTTGCCTAGGAAGTAAAGGTGGACCCTTAACACATTGCAGACCAGTAGTTTTATTGCTAGCTTTACCCAATGGCCAGATAAGTTTCTATTGAACAAGTACAAAAAACATTTTACATAAATGTTAAAGGCATGCTTTAAAATTAAATACCCCTTGCATTTTGAAGTTATTTATTACACATTCCTACAAGATAATATCTTTTTTAAATATACTTTGTAAAACACTGTAATATGAAGCAAGCATTCTCATGATCTGTCCGCAATGTGTTAAGTGTGTCCAAGATGCATTTAAAAATCCTAAGGCTGTTAAAGTCAGGGTTTAAATCCCAGCATGATCTCTCTGGGTGGTATCTAGGGATGTGGAAGTGCAGGGTTGCTGTGCTAGGGTCCCTGGCCCCACCCCAGGGCCGGTGTGCAGCTGCACTAACAGCTGGCTGGCTCTGAGAAGTGCATATGCCTTTGTCCTTGTATTTGAAGAAGAGTATGTTTTAGAAACCTCTACATTGGACTGTTAGACGACAGATGGCGCTTCTCTTATGTGTGCCAGGTGTGGACCACTACAATGAGGTGAAGAAAGTGACCATCTGCGAGTACCTGCCTCCTCACGTGGTGATCTACATCGACATGCCCGTTCCAGAGGTCCAAGCTCAGATTCAGAAGAAGGGAGATGTAAGTCAGTTTTGCATTGAGGCCTACCTCTGTTCTGCATCCTCCTTGTCTCCAACAGTGACATCTGCAGGAGGCAGAAATGACTGCTGGGGTTCACAGGGTGGGGCACACGTGGCCCCGAGAGAGCAGGCACTTTCACAAGGACTGGAGGGCCCCTGGCCAGTCGCTGCTCTCCACCAGTGCCCTGCTGTCCCCTTCTCCTGCGTCTTCTAAACCAGCAGTTGCCAACCGGTAGTCCACGGATCACTGGTGGTCCGTGAGGTCTGAAAGGTTGGCAACCGCTGTTGTAAACCATTCTGCAAGACAGAAGGTCTGCTAACAGGACTCCCCTCAACTGCGTACCTTTTGCTCTCTAATGGGGATTTCATGCCTCTTATTTTCCTATAAATCAAAACTGATTTCTGCATCCCACTAGTGTTTGTTTAACTCTTTTCCTGCTTACTGAAGAGTAGAATGGTCTTCTCAAATATATCCATTTACTCTCTGTGGCCTTGGTTGGGACCGGGTTAGTGGCGCTGGCTCTGCAGCATGATGGGGACAAGGGTAACTGATAAGGACCACGTGCCCTGGGACTGCTTCCTGTTTGGAAATGTCACTCCCACAGGGAACATTTTCCTGGGGAAGAAGGACCTTGTTTCTTTTTAAATATCTTTTTATTGATTTCAGAGAGGAAGGGAGAGGGAGAAAGAGATAGAAACATCAGTGATGAGAGAATCATTGATTGGCTGCCTCCTGCACGCTTCCTATTGGGGATCAAGCCCGCACCCAGGCATGTGCCCTTGACTGGAACCGAACTGGGACCCTTCAGTCCGCAGGCCGACGCTCTAGCCACTGAGCCAAACCAGCCAGGGAAGGACCTTCTCTTTGACACTGAGATGAAGATGAGAGTAATCCTAAGTGGTCCCAAGGCCGCTTTCTATCACCCAGAGTCCCTGCAGTGCCCAGCATGAGTTCTAAGAAAACGCTGGCCACTGATTGTGTCCACAGTTCATATCTGCACAGGTAAAGGCAGAAGGCTGAGCCTTCACACCGGTACTCTTCTGTTTGTTTAGCCACATGAGATGAAGATCACCCCTGCCTATCTTCAGGACATCGAGAACGCCTATAAGAAGACCTTCCTTCCTGAAATGAGGTGAGCCAAGGACGTGACTGTCTTTGAGACCACAGTCTTTCCCACACAGGTCCTGCTGCCCTGCCGCCAAGGGAGCTCTGTGTGCAGGGATGCCGTCTGGGTGTTTAATCTGCTGCTAAGCAAGAATGACAGCATACTTTCAGTGTGATTTGGCGGGGTTTTTGGTTGGTTGGGTTTTTTTGGTTTTTTTTGGTTTGCTTATTTTGTCAAAAGATTTCTTGTTAATAGTTTAAAAATTTTGTTATGCTTTAAGTAAACTGAAGCTCTGTTTCATCACGGGTTTCAGCATGAGAAAACTCACATATTTTTACTTTAGAAGGCACTTACACATTCACACTGACCTAGAAGGGTTGCTTGGTGGTATTCAGGGAACTGGTATAGACAGGTGTGAAGATAAGCAATGTCTGTGGATACTTTAAATGGAATCTGAATCAGTGTTTGGGTTAAGTGGCTTCTGTAAATCCATATACCACGAGCTGTTGGGCAGAATCAACTTCATCCATGTGCAGACTGTCTCTTCGAACAACAGCGTCAGGAGGAGAAATGCATGCAGCAGGCCAGTGTGGACAGGAGGGAGCATGAGCAGCAGTGTAAAATCTGTTATAGTGTGGTGTTCATCTGGAAAAGTTAGATCACACACACACACACACGTATGCCTACAGCAAGTTCTTACAACACAGAAGTAAAACTGAATGAAACCAGCAGCCTGTTGACCATGGTCTGCAGAGGTGACGATGTTTGGCACCATAGTAGCGGGTCTTATGTGGATCTCAGTTTTGAGTGTAGCTTGTGAATTCTTGAGGTTTTTATTCTATAGGTTACATCCCATGAATAGGGTGGTGCTCTGGTGTAGGGACGCCTAAATGAGGAAATGTCCCTGAGTCTGTTGTGGATGATCTGTGGGAGGCATAGTCCGTCGTCAGCATTCTGCTGTCCCCTCCAGGAATGGGCTCTAACGGGTGGCCTTGCAGGCCTCTGCCCAGGTGTGGCCTAGGGTCTCCATCTAGTTGGTGTGGAGATGGAAGCAGGCAGCTCCTCACTGGTAAGGTATAGTCTTACCAGCCTGCAGCTCTCAGTCACCTCCTGACTGGGCGAGCAGGTCTCTAATGGCGTGTGGAGAGGAAGTGGGCAGAGGAAGTGGCACTCTGTTGTCCCCTTCTCTCTGGGATCCAACCATGGTTTTGCAGTGCCAAGGACAAAGGGAAGGGACAAACTCTTGCATAGTTTGATTGAAACAGCTTATTTTGATGGTTCATTTGCCTCTGAAACTCTAGATTCCAGCAGCTCAGGTAATCTGGGTGTGTGTCCACCATGACCACTGGGCTGCTGTCAGTGCACGTGTCTCACTGAGGCCCTGGCCTCCTTTGTACTTTCCTGTAATGAGTGCAGCCACTGCAGTCTGCGTAGCAGTGCAGGTGGCTTGTGTGCCCTGCTCTCGGTAAACACAGGAGGCTCTGGTTTCTCACCCTCATGGGGTGGAAGCAGCAGGGAAGGCAGGAGCAGACCGGCTGTTGTCACTGTCCAGTCACAGGCTCATTCCTACTTGTAACTTGTCCTCCTAACCCAGGCAGGCCATGGGCCAGTGCAAGGCCCAGCCCAGTGCCCAGTTCAAGGATGTGGCCTGTTCCTGTTTGTAGTGGCAACTTCAAGGTTAAGTGCTCATTTGTACAATAATGTAAGCTTAGAAAATTTACACTGACTTCCCTCTTTTTCTACAGTGAAAAATGTGAAGTTTTACAGTATAGTGTAAGGGAAGCTCAAGATGCAGAAAAGGTAAGAAAATGACTGAAAAGTTTATGATTATTAAATCCAATTCATGTATAAGCTTCTTGCAAATCAGATTATCAGTTCAGTTCTCAGTAGTCTGGGAAACAGCTGTGTTTTACAATCAAAGGGAATTCCATACCCATCACACTCTTTGGACATTATTTTCTTGTAAATAATTCTGCTTCTGTGATCTTAAAATGATGACGTGGTGGATACAAAGAACTGTGAGTTATCTGTTCCAAAATTTATCATACAGAAGGTAACACTGAAATTTGATTTATTAACAAGGAAGATTTAGTATGTCAAGACAACAGCTTCCCCCAAATAAGTAGGTGCATTTTATAAAAATTCAAGTGAATCTCAGTATAATTAATGAGTAATAGCCAAAAAATTTTGAAAAAGAGTAATATAAAAACATTTTCCCTCCCAAATACAAAAGCATATTACAAAATTATGGCAATGAAAGCACTGTGGTACTAATACTAGAATAAATGAACAGATGAATGGAACAGCACAGAGTGTTGTTCCAGAAACAGGTGCACGTGTGTGTGTGTATGCGCGCACGCTTGTGTGTGCTTGTGTGTGCACCTGCACATGTGTGAAACTTGCTTTGGTAAAGACAGTATTTTAAAGGATAATAAAGTAGAGGAAAACACTTTATTTCTTGAAAGGTATTGAGGCAGTTGACCATTTCATTTGGTAAAAAGGAAAAGTACTATTTCACATCTTATATATTAAGCTCAGCCCACCCAGTGTGGCTCAGGAATCAAGTCACTTGTTCAGTTTCTGGTCAGGGCATATGCCTGGATTGTGGGCTTGATCCCTGGTAGGTGTGTGCAGGAGGTAGCCAATTGATGTTTCTCATCATTGATGTTTCTGTCTCGCTAGCCCTCTCCTTTCCTATCTCTAAAAAAAATTAGAACATGAAAAAAAGCATAAATTACTAAAAAAAAATTAAGAATTTTACAAGAAGAAACAGATTTTGTGATCTGGGATTGAGCTGCAGGTGGTGACATAGCAGAAGCATCACAGACCTGCCTGCTTCCCTATGAAACACCCTGAGCTGCCTCCAGGCTCAGAGGAGAGAGAGCAGGGCTCTCCTGTGGGAGGCCTGTATTCAGTTGGCTCTGGGCCAGCTTGAGAGTTCCTTGTAGGTTTCATTTATTCTGCTCTTCACTGATTCAGCCACATTTCATTCCTTTCCAGCTTTGTGTTTGTCGTGCTGACTTGTTTTAGGTTATTGTGAAATGTTTGATAGAATAGATGGCATGTGTTTGAGAAGAAGAGTGATGTATTTTAGCTCTAAAACTGTTATTATTTGAGTTCTTATTGAATACTAAGGGGAGGGGGGGCAGTGTCCCTCAGCCCGGACTGTGCCCTCTCACAGTCCAGGAACCCATGTCCAACTGACGGCCTAGGCCTGCTCCCCTGTGGAGCAGGTCTACCATCCTGAGCGCTGTCACAGAGGCAGAAGAGGCTCCCACTGCTGCTGCGCTCCCCAGCCGGGAGCCCCACTCAGGGCTTCTGGCTGAATGGCACCCCCTGTGGGAGTGCACTGACCACCAGGGGGCAGCTCCTTCATTGAGCGTCTGCCCCCCGTGGTCAGCGCGCATCATAGCACATTTGGTTGATTTGCATATTAGCCTTTTATTATATGGGATATCCAAATTCTTTTTTTTAAAAAAATATATTTTATTGATATTTTACAGAGAGGAAGGGAGAGAGATAGAGAGCTAGAAACATCGATGAGAGAGAAACATCGACTAGCTGCCTCTAGCACACCCCCTACCGGGGATGTGCCCGCAACCAATGTACATGCCCTTGACCGGAATCGAACCTGGGACCTTTCAGTCCGCAGACCAACGCTCTACCCCTGAGCCAAACCGGTTTCGGCGGATATCCAAATTCTTGAAACTTAGATGACTTCTCCCAGTTGGGTGTGTTTGGGGAGAGTGCATCCTAAAGTGCTCTTCTGGGAGGCCAGGCTGCTCCTGGCCGCGGGCTTTGGGCTGAGAATGTGGGTCATGGGACTTCCCAAAGGAATGCATTCACTTTCTTGCTCCTGGAATGAGCTTTCTGTTGCTCCTGGAGTGAAGTTGCTTGGGAGGAAGTGAATAGTCTGTCACAAATGCAGGTCTCCTCCCTAGTCTGACTCCTTTTTACCTGCCTCTTTTCTCCCAGACTGTCAGGCAATGTCTCCTGTGTCAGCTGGGCAAGACGCCCACATTGAGGGTCATCACTGAGCCCTCTGCCTTACTGAAGACCATTTGTTTTGACTCCTTTTCTTTTTCACTTTTATGGTGTGATTCTTCCTGCCAAATATTTGTAGTTTATGGTGTATTAAAGTGTTGTGTCATTTAAAATGAGACTTTCATTAAAATTGGAATTCCCACTGTCCAGGTGGTGGAGGACATTGAATACCTCAAGTTTGACAAGGGGCCGTGGCTCGACCAGACTGACAGTACCTTCTACCATCTGCGAATGCTGTGAGTATGGGGACACTGAGAGTGGCCAGGACAAGGAGGGCTGGTGTTTGAGTTTTATATGTTGCCTCCTGCAGACATGGATTTGTAAAGTAATTATGTTTCAAGTTAGGTATTAACAGGCCAACATGTACTGAGGCAGATTTCCCCTTTTCAAACTGGCTGTGATCTGATATTGAATTGATAGATTGTGTTATTAATTCAGCAGCTACTTTACTTTCACCATGTGCCGGGCACTGTTTCAGATGTAAAGGAATTAGTATCAAGTAAAACACCTCATCCCATCAAACATATATTTTGTGGAGGAGATAGAGTACCCACATCAATAGAACTAAAGGCTGAAAGAAGGCAACCCTGGGTAACGGGACAGCAAGTGACTGAAAACACTGCTGGGGAAGGTGTGAGAAAGGCCTGTTTTCTGAAGAGGCCCGAGTGACACAGGGAGTGGGTCTGTGGTATCTGGGGGTGAGCATGGGACACGGAGGGCGGGTCACGGATAGGTCCTGGGCTGGAACTTGGTGGGAGAGTGTGCCCAGCAGCCCAGCCAGTGTGGCTGGAGCAGAGGAGAGTGGAGGAGTGAGTGGTTTAACCTGGTAAGGAGGGTGAGGAACACTGAGCAGATGGCAGATCAAGGGATCAGAGGTCAAAGTCACATCCACTCATAATGGAAAGCTGGGAACTAAAGCCCATATTACAATGAAATCACCTATGTTTCTGCCAGCACAGAAGCCAGTGCTAACAGTTTAATGCTGGTTCTTGCAATATTTTTTTAAATGTTTGTGTTTATATATTTCTAAATAAAAATTATCTTACATATGTCTTTTCTATTTTTAGTTTTTTAGTATTATGAGCATGTTTATTAAGTATTTAGAATTTTGATTTTTAATGGCCCTTCATGTCTGCTATTGGATCTTTTGACTGAGGTAGAAATCAGGAGTGGCAAACCTCAGCGTGGGGTCCAAATCCAGCCCTCAGCTGCACAGAGTGGTCCTCACATTTTTAAAGGATTGTAAGGAAAAAGGTCTGCATGACAGCAACTATATATAGTCCTCAAAGCCTAAAATACTTATGGTGTGGCCCTTTACTGAGAGAGTTTGTCAGGCCTCTGATACACCATCTCTTAAATATTGATCTTTCCAGTCATTTCAATTTCTTCATATCCATAGTACAGTAATGAGCATATTGCACACATTTTTGTCCCATTTCAGGTTACTTGCTTAAGGTATAAAAGTGGAGTTACTGGCCAGATTGTATGAATGCATTTTACAACTCCTGATATATTCTAAAATTATTGTCTCGAAAATGTGTGCCAGTTTGCAAGCTCATATCTGTCTTCTGAAAGTACCTATGAAGATAGTGTCTACATATATAAAAAGCCAGTGACCTGAATGCTGTAATGGAACTACCAGTCGCTATGATGCCCACTGGTTGCTATGATGCCCACTACAGCCAGCAAACTGGCGGATGAGGGTGGGGTCCGCTGGCCAACCTTCCATGGCCCCTCCCCCTTATCAGCCCTCACCACCCCAGTCGGCCCACAGCCCCTCCCCCCAGCCTGCTCAGACACCAGTCAGTCCCTCTTCCTCACCCCTCATCAGATCAGGGGCAGGGCCTGCTAGCCAATCACCCGCAGTCCCTTCCCCTGGCTGGCCTGGCCCTGATTTGGCCCCGATTGAGGTGGGGTGGGCTGGCTGGCCAGCCTCCTGCTGTCTCCTCCCAACAGGCCTGGTCCCTCTCCACCCTAATCGGGCTGGGCCAGCTGGACCCCACCTGTGTATGAATTCGTGCACTGGGCCTCTCGTAGTTCAAATAAAAAGCAAACAAAATCTTGTGATTTTGATACCAGAAAAAATTATTTGCTTTATTTTGCACTTTACAAACTCTCAACTTCAAATAATTTATATTTTTATTGGCTATTTATTTGTCCTCTATAAATTTTGCCATATTTATTGATCTTTTAAAAGAATCCGCTTTTTGTTGATGTTCTTGATTATTTTTCTGTTTTCAATGTCATTGATACCTAGAGTTTTTATTACTTCTTTTTCTGTAATCTGCTTCCTTTAGGCTTCAATTGCCTTTCTCGCTTTAGTTTCCTGAGGTAGAAGCTTAGAAGATTGATTTCAAGTCTTTTTCTACTACATACCTTTAGTGCTATAAATTTCTCTAGTTTAATTTAATTGTGATCTGAGAACTCGCTTTGTATGATTTCTACTCTGTTGTATTGGGTGAGATGTTCTGTGTGGTCAGCAGTGTTTTTTTATCTTGATTGGTGTTCCAGTTGAACACGAGAAGGTGGATTCTGCTGTTACTGAATGGAATGTTTTATAAATGTGAGGTGGGCTGATGGACAGGTGTTTGGGTCCCCTGTTTCCTCGCTGCTTCCTGTCCGCTGGGTCTGTCAGACACTGAGGGAGAAGCATTTAGGTCTTCAGCTAACATATCAGGCTTGTCTTTTTCTCTTTTGAGTTTCTCTTTCTTTTTGTTCGTTTTTGCCTCATGCATTTTGATGCCATGTTGTTAGGTGCATGGGTGTTTAGGGTTGTTATTTCTTCTGGGAGAATGAGTGCACTTATCATTACATAATGCCCCTCTTTATCCCGGGGAATTTTTCTAGTTCTGAAGTCTGCTTTGTCTGAAATTGATACAACTATTTCAGCCTTTGATTTGTGTAGGTAGGGTCTGTCCTCCTCCATCTCTTCACTTCCAACTGAGTCTTTGTATTTAAAGTGGGTTTCTGGTGGACGACATGCAGGGCAAGAATGGTGGCTGTCAGGCACTTCACTTCTCAGAGCTGAAACTGGAAATCCTCTAGTTTTCTAAAGCTCTGTGGTCAGCTTTCTCTCTTATTCAGATGATTATATTAATTTTTTCGTCTAGATGTTTTTGTAAATGTCCCTAAGTGATATTTTATACAGTATTATTCTGAATCTTGTTTTAAAAAATCTACATCTTTTCTTTAACTGCTGCATAGTGTTCGAGCTCTGGGTCTGATGTCTTGAGGTCTCAGCCTTAATCATAGTCACTCTTCTTGTCAACACTGTATCTGGAAGGTGTTTCAGGAACTCTTGATTCCACAGCACTCTTGCCAGGTAGAGCTCTCCTCATTTCACAGGCAGGAAAAACAGGTCTCAGAGCTCTGACTGGCCACGGTCATGTGACAGTGGTCCAGAAGGTGTGGTGTCTGGCTCTTGGCACCTCCCTGTGGTCTTGTGCATGATCATCTTACCCTCCCTCGAGGCTCTCATCAGCTCAGGTGCAAGTCCTGGTTGAATGTCGCCTCCTAGTTCAGCTGTCACTTGCCTGAACCCTGCTTTCATCTCCTGGTCCCATTCCTTTTTGAAATCCCACCCTAAAGTCATGTGTTTGTCTCCAGTGACTTCTTTCCCTTACTTTCCTCTTTCATTACTTCTGCTACTGTTGGGGTTTGATCCCCTCATTCATCATTTACAGTCCTCCAGTCAGTTACTCCTTCATCCCACCCATCCCCTGTGCGCATGCACATCAGGTCAATTTTCATCAGAATGTCATAGGGACACTTTTCTCCTTACATCAGGTCCTGAAATGGCAGAGCTGTGTCTAGTCAGGGGGCCAAGTCTCGCTTTCTGGGATTAATTCACAGCCCTAACCCTCTGGTCTGCCCCTCAGGGTGCCTCACAAGTCTCCCTCCCCCACCTGCCCAGGAAATATGTGAAAATCTGAGCTATCTTCTAAGACTGTCGTTGCCTTTGTTTTTCCTGGAAACCTCCCCTCAACTTTTCCAGGCTATTATTGTATGAGGATTTATGTGATTCTTGATAGTATCTGTTGGGCAAAATATGTGAAATCCTAAATAATAAAGAGGTGATATGCAAATTGTCATACCCTCACAAAGATGGCTGCCTACAACCAGGCCTGTGGGGGGGTTAGTGTGGGACAACCAAACAACTGAACAGAAGGCTGTGTGGGGTGATCAGGCCAGTGGAGGGGCCGTGAGGGGTGACTAGGTTGCCAGGGGGGGCAGCTGGGGGTGAGCAGGCCAGCCGGGGAGGCAGTTGGGGATGACCAGACTGGTGGGGGTGGGGGCAATTAGGAGCAACCAGGCCAGCAGGGAGGGGACAGTTGAGGGCAACCTGGCCAGCAGCTGGGGGTAGTTAGGGGCGACCAGGCCGGCGTGCAGAGCCAGTGAGGGGCTATTAGGATGGCAGGGGGCGTCAGGGGCAACCAGGCAGACAGGCAGGTGAACAATTAGGAGCCAGCGGTCCAGGATTGTGAGAGGGATCCTGGATTGGAGAGGGTACAGGCTGGGCTGAGGACCATTCCCCGTACCCCCCCTACCCCACCCCCGTGCACGAATTTCATTTTCATGCATCGGGCCTCTCACCAAATAAGAGAAGGTGACTCCTGACATTCTATGGAGACTGGGCCATGTGCAATCACTTTGTGAGTCTTTCTTCCATTGGTAATACAGTGTCATTTTTTGAACACAATCTGGAATCATTCTAGACTGTGTCCAAAATTCCTGTCTTATAATCATAATTTTAGTAATTACTTAGTTGTGTTGTTATCAGAGCATAGAAGAAGATCCTATAATTCCCGCAAAGCTCAAAATTATAACATTCAATTGTTTCAGTTCATTTATTACAAATGTTCTTGTTCTATTTTTCTCCCAGTTTGTGCTCCTCTGCCCTCTCCCCAAAGATATTTCATAACAGTTTACAGTTGTAATGGTGTTTGTTTTCCAGTACCACTTCTTAATTTGGGGGACTCAAGTGAAAATTATGACCAATTCTCTGAGATAGTTACTGTAAACATGCCATTTACTAGTTATACTCATTTTGCCCAGAACTTGACCAAATTACTGGTTAAGAGCAATGTTGTACCGTCTCAGTTACCTGTGTCGGTATGTAATTATGTTTGTGTGTGCTGATGTGAAGTGGTAACTGGTTTTCAACCTTGAGAGCACTCTGTGCTCATAACTGTGCTCCGTAACTTACTGGTGCCCATGCTGTCGGCTTCACTCCTGTGCTGAGTGGTTAGCAGCCGGGCCTCCGCCTTCCTGCTGCTCCCCAGAGCTCTCCCTCTTTGAGCCCTGTGTTCCGTGGCTCCTGGAGGACGTCTTTCTGATGTGCATGCCCAGTGCTGCAGAACTGAGTTGTGAGTGTGGGCTCCGAAATGTAGTGCTCCCTTACACTTCAGGAAAGACTGAAAAGATGCTTTGGATGTGCTTTAGGAGCAAGTATAGACATTCTGTTAACTGGGGAATAGTTGAGTCATAAAACATAATTTACTGTTGTTGTTTTTTGTCTTTTTCACATTTTGTTTTAAAATATGTGGTCAAGCACCTCATATTATAAACCAAACTTGAGTACATTTAATCTCATTTAAATGCACTTTGGCTCATGATGTTAAGAGGCTATATTACTCTCAGCCAGTTTGAGTTCTCCTTAATCAGACTGAGTGCTCTGTGAACGGAATGTTTTGTTTCATTGCTTTTGCTTCCTGGGTCATAAAATTATGCCTTCCTGTTGTCCTCATTCCTTCCTTATCTTCAATCTGTCTTTAGGAGATTAGAGATAAAGATATCTTCTGAGGTAAAAATTCAGGCTCTTAGTGAGGCACTGAAGGAGCAGTATAGCCAGTTTTAAAAAGTCTGAACCGACACAGATACTTTTTTAATCTTCAAAAACAGTTTGAAGGGTGTTTGTCCAGGTCGATCCCTTTGGGGAGGTTATGTGAAAATATAGTTCTGCCAAATCAAACATAGATGGCGCTGTTGTTCTGTGCATTCCTCTCAAGATCCAGGCCAGGCCAAGCCAAGCCAGTAGTAAGTCCTTTCAAAATTTCCGCAATTTTTTTTTTTTAGGATTTTCAAGCTGTAGAGAAAACCAAATCTTACGTACCTTCATATTTGTTAACATTTAAGCATACAAACTTTATTTTTACTTGAAACTGTTTACTGTGAGATCACTTTAAAAAAATGTCCTTGTATAATAAGAATAAAATCTATTTGTGTTAAAAATAAAAAGATGTCTATTTATACATTATTGATATATGCTTATGAAATGTATTCTAAAACAATTACTGTTAGAAGAGAAGAATTCTGGTCTGAGTTGTGTGCACTACACCATGTGCATGGTAGGTGAAGTCCACATCGGGACCCTAGGCAAGCAGTCAGTTATCCTGGCAGAATTTCCGAAGCGATGTCTGATTGGGGGATTATTCAGTCGTTGCACGAGTGATGTAACTTTTACTGTGACACTGGGTATGCCTTTACCTGTTGTCCACGCACCTACTGTGAGTCCTGGTGCTCTGAAGCCCTCTGTGGGAGAGGGACAGAGGATCACTGAGCCCTGGATCAGATCAGGCTATTCCGAATGCAGTGGGGCCTGCTCATGGTGTGGGGACAGGCTTGGGTTTGCCTGGTAGGTCTGGACTTGCTCTCACCAAGTGGCTGAAAGCCAGAGACATTTAAAAAACTTCCATTTGGGCCATTACAAGCAGAAACATCTGCCATTATAACTCCTTAATGGAAAAGTGGCCATTTAAAATAATTATTTTCTTTGTTTTGAGCCCTTAAGAAAGGAGACTTTATTTTAATGTTTCTTTCTAAAAGCCCCAAAAATGCTTTTCATCTTCAAGTATAGTGGTTATATTCAGACTAAATTTAATTTAAGCAAATTACAGAAGTATAAATATTTTAGCATCCAGCAAAACAAAATGGAGAAACAAGGAGATGGCCCTGTGATTTGTATTTATCCGTGCCGAGAAGGCAGAGAGCTAGACCTGCCATGAGCACTGGCAAGCACAACAGCCCATCCTGTGTGGGAACACACCCCCACTTCCCAAGCCCCGAGTCTCAGAGCCCTGATCCTGCAGATCCTGCGGATGGTGTCGGCCTTTGGGAGAGTGGCAGGCACTATGCTGTGCTGTCACCCTGGTGGACCCGCCTGATTTAAGGCTCTTTCTCTCAAAACTCATTCATTTTGCAAGTTTTTAATGAGGACACTGTACATGACATTGAAATATATGGTATTTGTTGTTACCTTTTTATTCCTGCTATGTCTATATTTAAAGCACACTATGGGCCCTGGCTGGTTTGGCTCAGTGGATAGAGTGTTACCCTACGGACTGAAGGGTCCCAGGTTCGATTCTGGCCAAGTGCACATGCCTGGGTTGTGGGCTTGATCCCCAGTAGGGGGTGTGCAGATGGCAGCCAATCTGATTCTCATCATTGATGTTTCTGTCTCTCTCCCTTTCTCTTCCTCTCTGAAATCAATAAAGAAGAATATTTTTAAAAAAAATAAATAAAGCACACTGTGGCTCCTTTTTTATGTTTCCATTTTGTATCCATTCCCAAAGGCAGTCATTTGGCCACTGAGGCTTTTGAAAGACTCCACTCAGGCTGTGAAAGGCGTTCCAAGAGCAGCGCCACGAAGAGCAGAGGGTCTTTGGGGTGAAAGTTGTGCTTCCAGATGACTGCTTAAGAATGAATGGCATTTATTTGATGTATTAAATTTTAAATATGGATGTGTTTAAAAACCAGCCTTCCAGCTTATTATTTATGTTGATGGTTTAGTGTGACTGACCCATGTTTGTCTTATTTCCTAGGGTTCAGGATAAGTTGAAGGTGCTGAATTACACGACCATTCCAATCTATCTCCCAGAAATCACGATTGGAGCTTACCAGAGTGGCCGAGTCTTCCGGGAATTCCATGAGGTGAGACCTTTGAAGCCAGAGAGCTGACCTGCTTTGGGTCTCAAACAACTGGGAACGACATTTCTTCTCTGAAAAATGATTCTGGTTGTTGTTTTGATTTGTTTCTTTTCAGTGAAAGAGCTTTCTTTTCATTGAAATGATTCTCCTTTTCTCCCTTTATCCTGGTCTGTAAAGCTGTCATGGCTCCTCACACGGGCAGGCCATGAAGAGGAAGATGTTCTGGGCAGTGTGTGTGCAAGCGACATTCCTCGTCAGCATGTTATCTTGGTGTAAAAATGTCCTGGGTTCCTTAGCTTTATCTCCATGTCATTAATCCTAACTTTGACTTCTGCTGTTGCCTTGCTCTTTATGGTTCATAAGTAGTGGATGAGTGGTCCAGTTGGGCAGCAGTGAGGGCAGAGGTCAGGTGGGTCAGCTGCTTTATTGGTCTTAACTGATTTCCATAGATTTTTAGTGAATTATTTTCACAATGATGTGGGGAGTCATTTCAGGCAAGATTCCATAAATTTAGAGAACCTGCATCAGTTCCGGTTTGGGACCCAATGGGTGAATGAGACGAGCCTTCTGGAATGCTGGTGCCAGTGGAAAAGTCGGAACATGAGCCCTTTCTCCACCAGCTGTGGTTGGGGTTGTTAATGGCAAGTGTGTGAAATGATTGTATTTAAATTAGACAAGCTAAGCAGGAAGCATTCAGGTAAATAGGTAAATACTTTTGCACAACTATAATTCTTGGAGTTGAGGCTTGCAAATTGCTTGAAGTGATTGGGTATCCCAGTATGTCTCACCACTTCCTTTCTTACTTGAGGTCCTTGGCATTTTCTTCTTCTTTTTTTTTTTTTTAAAAAAATATATATTTTATTGATTTTTTTACAGAGAGGAAGAGAGAGGGACAGAAAGTTAGAAACATTGATGAGAGAGAAACATCGATCAGCTGCCTCCTGCACACCCCCTACTGGGGATGTGCCTGCAACCAAGGTACATGTCCTTGACCAGAATCAAACCTGGGACCTTTCAGTCCGCAGGCTGACGCTCTATCCACTGAGCCAAACTGGTTTCGGCGGCATTTTCTTTTAAGTTTCTAGTTGTTTTGGAAGTGATTTTATTCAGTGTAGAAATTTTAGGAAGCTCAGAGTTACCTACAGTGGGTATGTTTGCATGTTTTGTGCTGGCCTCTGAGTGTGAGTACTTGCAGAGTCTGTGTCTGTCTGAGGGGAGCTGTACGGGTCTATGGTTTGGTCGTGGCAAGGCTCAGCTGTGCCACCTCTGCCACTTGCAAAGGCCAGGAAACCTGCTTGGCGATGTTCCCACTCTGCATTTAATGGCTGTGGAGTCCATCTTACAAATGGCTTCGTTTTCTGCCGGCATCACAGCTACGCCTCTGTGCAGCCTCCATGATCTTCCTTCAGTTTGTCCTAAAGCTTCCTGCCTGGCCCAGCCTGACCCTATAGCCCCTCTTCGTAATATGCAGAGGCAGCTGGCCACACAGCCCTTCCTGGACTCAGACCGAGTTCAGATCCTGTAATGTGCTAATCTGGCTCCTGCAGAGTCTGCTGTCATCACAGCCCGGAGGGCATCTGTGGTCGCTCAGTGCTGTCTGTTAGTCCAGACCACTGGGGCCTGGGGACTTAATGTGCTGTGCAGGGAGAGGGTTTGAAAACATACATAAATTACTAGTGAGAAAGTTTTGCCCTTTAAATTAAAAAAATTATTCTGATTATATATTAGCATCTGGCTCACTACTGATGGTCTCACTTCTATACAAAGGAACAAGGCAAGCTCAGGAATTTTGTAGTCATTGATGTGTGTGTGGAATTAGTAACTTAGCTTCATCTTTATAGGTTTTTTTCATGCTCTATTGTTTATGATGAGGGTACTGGCTGTCTACTTGCATTACTGGTGTGAAGTGTCCTTTTAAAATAAAATAAAAAAGCAGCGGCACATGGGTATGAAGCTGTGACTTTGGATGCTGTCAGCAGCCACACTCCTGATGTCAGGTTCTGGAGGCACCAGGCTCTTCCGTCTTGTTCTGTCACACATTTGTGCCATTGTTCTTTATCTCAGTTATTCCACTACATGTGTATTGAGTGTATACTAGTGTCAGATTGTCTTAGACACTGCGGACAGCAGTGCCTACGATGAGCAAGATCCTGGCCCTTACAGAGCTTACATCACAGTGGAAGGAAACAAAACAAAAAGTAAAAACAAAACAAAACAAAAAAACCCGGTTGAACAGTGGCAACCATTGCTGTGGACAAAAATTAAATTTCCAGCAGAGGTTAGGACAGAGCCATTGCGAGGGGAGCTGAGCTTAAAGATCTTGGTTGTGGCCCAGGAAGGCCTCACAAGAAGGAGTGTGGGCAGAGACGCAGGAGGTGGGAGTGGCTGGGGCACTGAGCGAGGAGCCCCAGACGCAGGGCTGAGGGGAGGCTTCTCCTGCACAGTTCAGACACAGGGAGGAGGACTGTGCTGGAGCACAGGAAGGGAGGGGTCTGGGGGTAAGGGAGAGATGGCCTGTCCTGGGTAGGACATGGCAAAAAGGTGGACGTGTGTGACACACTATGTCTTGGGAATGTTCTGTCTCTAACTTGAGAGAAGATTGGCCAAGGGTGCAGGTGAAGCAAGGCTGTTCACAGAATACATGTCAGAGACAGAGTCATTGTACAACTTTGGAAAAGTCATTTTGGGGGTAGAACCCCCAGGATCTGTGAGATTTGATGTTGGAAAGTGGGAGAGAGAAGTGAGCTGACTGCTGCATTAGGGCTCAGAAACTGGAACTCTGGGTGGGAATTGGTTGATATTAGACAACACAGAGGTACAGGCTTCAGGGGAAATCAAGAATTCTCTGTTGGACATGGTACGTTCGAGACACTTAGTATCCCCGGGAGGAGATGTAGAGTAACATGTCTAATGGGTTTGGAGTCTGGCAGTAAGGGAGGGTTGTAACTGAGTTTAGAAGGCGTCAGCATGCGGTTGACATTGGAATCACGGTGCTGGTGACCTCTGAGAGCAGAGGGAGTGGAGAGCCTCGGGTCGAGAAGTTGAGGAGTCCCGGAGAACCACATTAGTCGCGTCTTCACGGAGCATGTGTTTCCGTGTGTGTGCTTCATTGATTACAACTGGGCGACAGCTCGTGTCTATAGGAGTTTTCATTTCTTCTGTTGATATGTGCCTATTTATGAAGTATAGATTGTATTTCTCTCTGTTTAGCAAGAAAGAGTAAGCCAGATTACCCCTGGGAAAGTAGACCTGGTACCCAGAGCAGGGGAGACTCCATCTGGTGTTGTAATCATGTGGGGATGCTCCCAAGAGATGCAACAGACTGCAGAGCTGAAAAAGAGCTGATTACATAGACAGTGCCCTTCATGTGTGACATTTCTAGGTGACCCTGCTCATAGTTGTAACAACGCTGCACAGTCAGGAAAGTTCCATGAACCAGCAGCTGGGCCGTCATGTGACATCTGTGGCAAACTCAGGATATTTAAAATGTTAACTCTGTATAGAACAGCCGTGGGCAAACTACGGCCCTCGGGCCGGATCCGCCCCTTTCAGCTGTTCTATCTGGCCCGCGGAGCCGAAAGAGCGGAGGGTTCTCTTGCTCTCCCCTCTGCTCCTTCACCAGCAGCCCAAGATGAGAGTGGCAGCATGGTCAGGTTGCTTTTGTTCCAGCCCTCCGGTCCAGTTTAAGAACCCATTGTGGCCCTCCAGTCAAAAAGTTTGCCCACCCCTGGTATAGAACATGGATATTCAAAAGTCCTGTGATAGAAAAATAAAAAGAGAAATTCAAGCTGGCAAATAACCGTTTTGTCCGTTAATCTCATTCCCCCTTTTACTTTCCTTGCCTGACTACCCTGGATAGACGTCTAGTTCTTGCTGAGTGGAGGTTGTCACAGTGCCGTCCTGTCTTGTTTCTGAGCTTATGGGAAGAGTTTGTAGGGCCCACCAGTCAGTGTCTGCTTGCTGTAAGTTAGTTTTAGATACTCTCTCTCAGGTGAGGTAGTTCCCTCTCATCACTACTTTCCAAAGACTTTCTGCCAGGCTGCTACTGAGTTTACCACCCCTTTTCTGCCCTGGATGATCTTTCTCCTCTTTGTAAATATGTCAGTTATAGGGACTGATTTTCTGAGGTGAGGCCACACCTTGAATCCTGGGTAGGTCCCACCTGTGGGCACATAGCTGGATCTAATGGGCACATAGCTATACACTCTTGGTGTATAGCTGGATCTAATGCACACGTTTAATTTAGGGTTTTGCATCTATGTTCCTGAGAGGCTGGCTGGTAATTTTCCTTTCTCAAAGTATCCCTGTCAGATTTACATAGTATCCTTATCATCATCCTGCCAGCATCAGACACTGAGCTGTCACTTTTATCCTCCGGAAAATTGTGTAAGATGGGCGTGCTTCTTCCTGCCGGTTTGCAAAGATTCACTAGTGAGCTCTGTTGGAATATTTTAAATTATCAACTCATTTTCTTTAATAGTCACAGAAAATTTAATGTTCAAGTTATATATTTTAAGTCATTTGCCCCCATTTTGTTTAAATTTTCTGACTTGTTGGCATGAAATTTTTGTCTTTTTTAAATGTTTTTAACTTGGTCACGCCTGCGGATAGCCACTGCCCTGCCCTCCCTCCCCTTTGGAGGGAGCTTCTTGCCCAGGGAGCCAGCTTCTCGCTTGGTTTTATCTGCTGTACATCCGATTCACTGATCACTGCTTTTTTTCCTCTCTCAGTTACTACTTTTCTAACTTCTTAAGGTAAAAGATGGGTCTTTGATTTCTGGCTTGTCTTACTGTTCGATATATGTATTCAAAGCTGGACATGTTGCCCTTCAAACTTAGCTTAGCTAGATTTCATAATGTGACCGTTGCATAATCATTCAATTTAAAGTATTTTCTAATTATAACCTCATTTCCTTTTTCACCAGTATGCTAATTTGAATTATTCTGGATAACTTAAAAGCAGTGGGGATCTTTCTAATTATCTTTCTGTTACTGATTTCTGGCTTAATTCCATTCTAGTCAGATCATTCTTGTTACAATTTCAGTCCCTGGGGTGTGATTGAGGCTGACCTTCCGACTCTGCATGTGGTTAATTTTGGAACATTCCCTGGCCCTCAGGGAGAGGGTCTCCTTCCCACACTGCAGTTCAGTTGGTCTCATGGGGTGAAGACTGTTTGCCACACTCTTTGCACTGTCCCCCTTCTGACTGGTCTTTTCTCTCCGTCAGCTGTGGTCGGAGATGTGGAGATCTGTCTCTGTGTGGATATGTCCTTCTCCGTCTGTCCGGTTCTGCTCTGTGTGGATTGAGAGGCTGTGTCATTAGAGGAAGACGGATTTAAATTACTGTCAATTCTCAGTGGAGTTTTATAGGTTCTGAACTTTTTCTCACTATCTTTGGTTCTTACCTAAAGTTTACTTCTTTCAGTGCGTAGGCAGCATCTGCAGTCTTCTTTGGCTTAGTATTTGCACGGTAGAGTTGTTTTTTGCATCTTTTAATTTCAACCTTTTTGTATCTTCATATTTCCAGTGGGCACCTTGTAACCTGAAACAGTTGTGTTTTTACTTCTGTTCAGTCTGAAAGTTGGGAATATGTATCTGTTCACATTTAATGCAATGGCAGATACATTTATGTTTAAGTAGTAGCTTACCTTATTGTATATTTTATATCGTTCTTACATATTTTATGTATTTTTTTCCTGTCTTCTTTTGGATTAAAATTCTTAACTCTATCCCCCCCCCCCATTTGTTTACTAGTTATCATTCTTTTTGGAATGCGTGTTGGAATCAGAGAGCTGAAATGCAGCTCCCTGACATCTGGTCCCATAGCCCCAGCACCTGGTACGAGCCTTCCCTGCACAGGAGCGGGCCCTGCCTAGCTGACCACCGGCACAGCCACGGTCACTGTGCTCTCGTGCAGGCTCTTCTGCCCGTGGGAACGCCTGTAGCTGCTGTTCTAGGCCCACCTGCCTGTGCCCTGGGAGGCCAGACTCCGTGGACTGTGTCACAGGGCCCCCTTCTCCCCAACTGCTGCTAGCAGGAGCGGGCGTTGGGCTGTCTGTCCTCCAACACCATTGCTGCCGTGACAGCCCCTCCCTTCCTCCTGCAGCGGCAGCTCTGGGTCCTGGGCAGCTGACGGCTCCCCAGTGGCTCCTCCTCTGTTGGCTCCTTCACCCACCGCACTGACAGGCCTCGTGTTAAATGTGGCCCAGTGCTCCTGCTGTGCTTCCTGCTGGACAGTGACCACTCCCCGGGGCTTCAGTGCGTTTTCGCATGGTGCTGGAACGTGCTGTCGCCCTGATGTCTGCCTGGGTCGCTCCCATCCAGTTCTCACCCAGGTGTCCCCTTCAGTGCTCGTCACTCTCCTGACAGGAAGGGGACACTGGGTTGGGTTGCAGCTATAGGCTCCTGCCAGGACGGAAGCTCTCTCGGGAGAGCTGTGGAGCCCGTCACTCACAGCGGGGTGTGGAGAACGCAGGGCGGTGGGCTGGGGGACCGACCTGCTTGTAAACCTGCGGTGACTGCCTGCTTTCTCCCTCAGCTGCCAGGCCGCAAGTACTGCCCCGGGTATAATGCGGACGTGGGCGACAAGTGGATCTGGCTGAAGTGATGGACCACCCTCTGCTAGAGCGGTGTTGCAGTGACGAAGAAGCTTCCAGTCTGCTGACTCTCGTGGCCTCCTCATAGCTGTAAAATTGGGGGGAAGTAAACGATCTGAAAATCGCACCGGGGGAGAAATGGAGTCCTCCCTGCAGGGCAGTCAGGGTGGACAGGAGCATCGGGGCCTGCCGCTTTATGTTGTAGCGATTTGTAATTATCACAGGGGCAAAGGAAGTCTGCGGGGGGCGGGGGGACCCAGGCTTCACTAGAAGGGTTTCTTCTCCCACCTGTGTCCATGCGTGCAGGCTGGTACGTGGCTTCTTCAGACTCGAGAAATAAACTGCTTCTGTGGCACTTGTCTCCATTAGACTCTGCTTGCACACGGGCATGTCGCACCTGTGCCCACGCTCATTTGCATTCCGCTCACAATTCAGAAACATACTAAGATTTAACCATTTATTCTGCTTGTTCTAACAGTCTGTTAGAGAAAAGTGAGAAAAGTAAAGAGGGAATACCAAAAAGTGGAAAGAATTAGCACAGACTACAAGCAGTGTGTTCGGGAATCGTGTGTGACGAGCAGCACCCCTGGGCTCATGAGTCCTTCCTCTGAGGGGAGATCTGAGCTCACAGTGTCGGTGGATAAAACAAAAGCAAATAACATGCTCTTCGTTCTCTGAGAATCAGTTGTCAGTGGAAGAGAGGAGAGGGTTCGCAACCCTATTTCCTCCTTCACCTCTACTCAAACTTAGAAAACTAGGAGACATGCGTTGCAAGCTCATTGCAGAGTTCGGCATTTTAGTTCAGGGGTTAAGCTGTACGCTGTGAATTCTATTCAGTGAGTTTTTCTATAGAGTCCCACTGTGTTAAATGTAGCTCCTAGCCACGTGTGACCATTTCATTTAAAGAATTAAAATTAAATGCGGCTAATTCAGTTCCTCAGTTCACACTGGCCACAGTTCAAGTGCTCAGTAGCCACATGGCCCTCAGTTCCATGTTGCACATCACGAGGGAGGTTCCATCAGGCATCCCCACCGTGGAGCGTGCCTGTGCTCCCCCATCCCTTTCTCTGTGTGTGTGGGTTTTAAGAACTGAAAATAAAAGTTTCCCAGCAGTGTTAGTTGGCGTTCAGATCTAAGTGGCCAAAGTTTTGCATTTCACTAAGAACAAGCAGCTTCAGTGATTGAGAGAGCGGCTAGGCTCCAGGCCAGCCGAGGGAGTGTCTTGGTCTGAATGCCTCCCAAAGCCATTAAGGAGAGGAGGAAGGAAGGAGGAAAGCATCTAATAATTATCTGGGCTGCTCTCATGTCTCTGGGTGTGAGCAGGCTCTGTACTTCGCACCGAGAGTTCCTCAACAGTATGTGAGGGGTCTGCTGTGGGTCAGCTTGTCAGACACAGGCAGACCCTGGTACAGGTACCACCTTCAAACTTGTACCTGGTGTACCTCCCCTGGTTGTGTGTGCGGTTTGTCGTTTGTGCTGAGGGAGTACATCTCTGTCATTTCATGGTGTTTTCTGAGAGTACTGTGCAGAGAAAGCAAATAGTGTCCAAGTCTCCAAACTGGAGAGCTGAGGAGGCAGCCCCATCTCTTTGGTTCAGAGTAGGACATGACTTAGTTCCCAGGAATGCGTACAACCCTTAAAAGAAGCCCAGGGTTGAAATAAAACTTCATGCAAATGTTTTTATTTTTTATTTTTCTTAGGAAGGGAAACATCGATTGGCTGCCTCCAACTGAGGACTGAATTCACAACCTGGGCATGTGCCCTGGTGGGGAATCAAACCGGCAACCTTTCGGTGCATGGGATGATGCTCAACCAACTAAGTCACACTGGCCAGGACAAAACTGCCCTTTTGAATATCCCACATGGGAATATTTGGTTGCTTTGAGGGTCAGGAACTGAGCTTGTAATGTGTAGTTTTATGTCTTCCAGCCACTTGTTCACATTCACGAGAATTTTGTATTGAGGAGAATCACAGGTGATAGATATTTCACCCAGGCTCCTGATGAGGTCACAGAGCAGAGAACGAGTTTGGAAACAAGACTCTCACTGTCACAGCTCCCTAGGGATGGGGACAGCAGGGCACATTTAAACAAAAGTGCCAGCCTCCTTGGCCATCACGCTAGGTCTCCCATCTCGCCAGAGGGGAAGCCCCAGTGTAACACCGTAGCTTTTTGCTGTCCCCAGGAGTGGGCATGTATGTCCCTATCAGGGAGGCATCTATGCCTTCAGGAGAGGACGGTGTGGGGCTGCAGGGAGGGCCAGACAGATGGGTGGTTCACAGTGAGATCGCTGGGCAGCTTTCCAAATGGAGCTGGCTGCCATTCTTGTTTTCTTGTCTCCTCCAACCTCTATTTTGTGTCTTATTTGTCTTCTCTTCTTTGTTCTCATGGTTCGTGGAGTTCATATGCTCTTTGGTTTGTTTGAAAACAGAAGTATATAAAAATACAAAGGGTCTCCTGTGTCTGACATACAGGTGCTCCTTTACTCATGCTGGACTATATCCCGATAGGCCCGTTGTGAGTTGAAATGCATTTAATGCTGTACATATATTCACGGGCGAATGCAACCATCAGAGAGTTTCATCATCTTACAAGGAAACCTGGCCTCCTGTAGCTGTGTGCACCTGCCTTCCGAAGCGTGCTCCACGGTCCCTGTGCTTTGGTCAACGATGACGTTAGCACACACTCTATGGTACCTTGTCCCTCGTGTGTCCCCACTGCCCAAGTCAGTCTGGTTCAGGGGAGGCGTCAGCTTCCTTGGGGTAATGGGGCAACTGGTGTTGGAGTGAATGTTCACATGTCCCCTCCCAGGAAGTGGGACCTCCAAGGCCAGGTTTTGGGCAGGACATGGGGCGGGACCTCCACTTTCCCAAAGCTGGGCACAGCCTCTGTCTTGGGTCACAGGAATCTAGCTCTGTGTGCTGCCGCCCCACGGCCCAGGCTTCAGGGAAAACCAGGAGCACACGGCCTCTCCCTCTGGCCTCGCTGGTTTGCCGCGGCTGCTGGTGTTTAGGGAGAGTGTTGGCATCCGCTCCAGGAAATTTGCTCTGGGTGGGGTGGATGCACTTAATCCTGCAGGGGCTAGGTTAGGGAATCAGACCCCTTGGTTGTGATTAGTGGAGATCCATCTGCCCATGAGAAGCTAAGTTTAACAGAAGTTTCGGCCCTCAGCTTCCACATGACACCCTAGCCACAGGCAGACAGTGTGTTTCTGTTGGCCAGGGCCCAGGTAACATCAGCGCTGGAGAACAGTCCCCAGAAATCTGAAAAAAATGTTAAGCAAGGAAGGAAAATGTTCAATCAACCAAAACAAACAGAGATGCAATCTCAAGGCCCTGGGTGTTTGCTCTGCTGGATCTAGAGGCTAAAAAATGAGAGAGGGCAGGAGAAACGTGATAAAAAATGCGCAGGCCTGATGATGGGACGGGTGTGTCATTCAGACTCTTGGTCTCAGGCTGGGGAAGGCCTGCACCTGGGAGTCCCCTTCCACACGAGCTCCATTGGGGAACCTTGGCCCTGGAATAATACAGTTATATGTGTGCGATGGAGTCACCACTCAGGCACACAGTGAGACCACAGGCGGGACAAGGCCCCGAGGGTATCACCACTCAGCCACACAGTGAGACCACAGGAGGGACAAAGCCCAGGGTGCATCATCACTCAGCCACACAGTGAGACCACAGGAGGAACAAGGCCCCGGGGGTATCACTGCTCAGCCACACAGTGAGACCACAGGAGGGACAAAGCCCAGGGTGCATCATCACTCAGCCACACAGTGAGACCACAGGAGGGACAAGGCCCCGGGGGTATCACCACTGAGCCACACAGTGAGACAACAGGAGGTACAAGGCCCTAGGTGCATCATCACTCAGCCACACAGTGAGACCACTGGAGGGACAGGGCTTGGTTACCTCACACAAAAGACAAAAATTGGTGTTTCCGGATCAGCAGGAGCCACTCTTTAGACCACAGTGACAAAGATATTCCACGTGTACTGTCTGGAAATCTAATAAGTGACAATTTAGTAGTAATAGTTACTTTTATATAATCCACATCTATGAAACACTACCTTAAAAGTTGTAATCTTAGCAAGTCTCCCTGTGAGATAGCATGAAGTCACTTGCACAATAGCAATAAAACCAAAAGAAAAATGTCAAAGTTACTTTAGAAGACCGAATTCTGGCTGTGTTTCTGGGTTACTTCAGTGAATTTGTTAGCAATAGCAAAGATACACTACTTACAGATAGGATGTGATTACACTACTTACAGATAGGATCGAACCTAAGCAACTAACAGAGTTGTCTAAATGCGCTGCAGTTGCAGAACATTGTCTAAGAATTATCAACCAAGTGGTTTCCATTCAGGCCATTAATCACCCCATAGCAATAAAACTAAGAGAAAAATCAGAATTATTCCAGTAGGGAAGTGTCTTGCTATGGACTTGAAGCTCCCTCGGTGGGGCAACTGGGAGGCAATCCACTTCTGTCTCAGGCTGTGTAGACAGCTCAGTGTAGACTCATTTGTAGCTCAGAGGTGGGGTGTGGGCGAGGGAGCCTTTGTTCTCCTGGTGTCTACAGTCTGGAGAAGGACAGCCCTCTTTCTGGGAGCTGCCTCTGCCTGAGGAGCAGGGGGCAGAGGGAAGACACCTAAACAATGACCTGAGGGTGTGTGGCCAGGAGCAGGGGAGGGATGGGTATCACCATGTAATAGTAATAGTTGCATTTACTTAATCCACTGGAGTCACCAGTGACCATTTCCTCTCCCCTCACCCAGGAAGACTTTTGGGTCATTGATGGGCTGGGCCACCCAGAGAAAGGGCCCAAGCTCCTGAGAGTGAAACCAGGAAAATAACCTGTCACCAGGTCTGGAATGCCTGTTGCCCTGAAAGCCAAACTCACAAGACAGGGGCTAAGGTGAAGAGAAGAAGTTTATTCCAACTGCCAGCAACTGGGGAGATGGGAGACTTTTCTTGTCTTCAAAAACCCATCTCCCCCTCTCAGTACACACTGGGATGTTTATAAGAAGAGAGAGGGAACGCAGAACAAAGAAATCAGGGGAAGGGAATGTATGTAGGGAGTACAAAAGGGGTTCGGGTGATTTGTGGTCCCAGAATTTGAGTCCCTGTAGGGATCTTGGGTTTTGATGAATGTCTTCATTACTGGTCCCCAGCAGGTTCCCATGGGTGCTAGACAGCTGCAGACACATCCTCCCTCCCACAATTCATCCTGATAGGTCTTTCGAGTCAGTCAGAGGTGCACGACTCCACGTAGGTGTGCCTGGGCCCAGGTGTGATGAGGAGATGGAAGAGTTGGGTCCACCACATTCCCCTCTCATTGGTGTCCCCATCAGCCTGACAAGGGCATCCATCATTGTCTCCTCCAGCTGTGGCCAGATGTGTCCACGATCAGGGCTCACCGAGAGGCAGACAGAGGCACCATCTCCACTCTTGCTGCTGATGCTGAAGGGGCTTTTCTCCTTGTCAGCTGGATCAGAGGAAGGAGGGACGCGTGAGGCAGAGGAAACAAATGGGAAATGAGCTGCTAGACAGGAAGAAGAGTGACAGTGGGATGGCTGAAGGCGGAGCCTCACCACCCAGCTCTGAACACATACTACTGCCACCGAGAGCACAGAACTTCCTGTGAGGAGAAGAATCAGACTCAGGGCCGGAGAGCAGCAGCACAATCCTGTCCGAAGTCAGAGCCCGCTTTAAGAAAAGTGTGGGGGCAAAAGAAAGTCATTGATGCCTGAAGACAAAGAATCATTTTGTCAGAATGCAGAATGTGGTCTGTGTCTGTGGCACCACCCAGGGAGGCCTTGGAGGTGATATCCCCCGGAGGCCATGTTTTCCTGGAGGTCATGTCCCTCTCAGGTGGTGTCCCCTGGAGGTGAGGCCTTGGTGGTGCAAGGACTCACCTCCAGGGGACAAGCAAGCCCAGGACTCTGCCCTCTGGGTGGAGGCACTGCTGCTGGGTGCCCCACAGGACAACCTGGCTGTGTGACCCTGGCAGCCAGACCTCTGACCCTGCCCACCCCCCAGCGCAGATCTGCAGTTGGCGTCCTGCTCGCCTCTGCCCACCTGCCCACACACCCTTCCCAAGGCTGGAGCTCACCTGCCAAGACCATGGAGCCCCTGGCCCAGAGCTGGTCTCTTCCTGTGACCCTGGGCTTTGGAGGCTGTGCAATCTGAGCCCTGGAGCTGGCGGAGCTGAAGGAAAACCTCCCAGCAAGTTGCCGGCGCCGTGGGCCTGGTGCTCTATCCCGGGGGTGAGGACACACTCAGGTCGTCAGCAGGGCCGGAGAAATGGCCTCATGTGACAGTGACCTAACAATGGGCAGAGGCTGGTTGGCAGTACACGCAATCCCTGACAGGGAGAAAAGCAGGCTATCTTGGGTCCCTTTGCCGATTCTCTTTTTTGAGGGAAGAAAAGCCTGCTGTGAGCCTCACGCAGCGGGAGATGCAGCTCCACCGATCCCGCTTCCGTCAATCTGATTGGCTTTGTGGTGGTTTAGGTGGTAAAGACCTGGAAGGTCCCCTTTGCCACCAGAGCCTTGGGAACAGGGACAGTCGTGAGTGAGGGTAAAAAGATCCGAACTGGAAGGGAGGCGTGTGCAAAGGCACCTCTCATCTGCCAGGGAGAGATCACACTAGACTGGCAGCCAGGAGTCCGCGTGTGACAGACCAGGTAGACCAGAAGCCCAGGTGAAATCCGTGAGGAGACCACACTGTCTGTGAGAACAGAAAAAGAAAGAAGAGGAACAGACTCTCTGGTCAGATATGTTCCTGGTCTCTGCCTGGTGCTGACCAGTGTGAGAACTGGGGTGGGGACTGACCCAGCACACTGACCCCACCCAGCTGGAGGGAGTCCCACAGCCTGCTCTTCAGCAAACGTGACTAGTCAAGTGGCATGAAACACATACTAATACTTTTCTCAGTTTTATTAGGATTCTCTGTAAAGTTTTATTTTCAGTAGTGTCTGAGCTAATGGTTTGACAAATGTAGAATCAGAGTTCACCAGCACAGACAACAAGAAATGTCCACGCAAAACCCACAGCTTTCTGTGCACCGGCAGAAACCAGTTAAAGATTATAACAGAAAAACAGGCTGCATTCAGAATCCCTGCAAAGATCTGCCTAAGAGCAGCTGTATGGGGAACGTTCCAGAACGTGGCTGACAGAAGCGAGGACCTGAGGACATTGAGAACCACATCCTGCTAAACCGGCGCTCACACCATTAACTCATCAAGTCAGCGCAAGTCTAGCTGCAACCGGCACATGCAGCAGGAAGATTCCTTGTGCAACTGAACAGCGATGCTCAAATATGGTTTTTATGTGTGTGTTTTATCTTTATTGTTGAATGTTTTAAAAAATATATATTTTTTATTGATTTAGAGAGGAAGGGAGAGGGAAAGAGGGATGGAAACATCAGTGGCAAGAGAAAATCATTGATTGGCTGCCTCCTTCATGCCGGTCACTGGATCCGCAACCCTGGGCATGTGCCCTGATCAGGAATAGAACTGTGACCTCCTGGTTCATAGGTTGACGTTCAACCACTGAGCCACACCGGCCCAACAGTGATGCTCAAATCTGAGTGGAAGTTTACATTACAAACAATTTGTAGAAGAGCAAACTGTTTTCCTAAGAGCTGTGAGAGCACAGGAGCTGAGGGCCACCCCTGCTAGGCCCTCCTAGCCCCGGGCTGGCCAGAGCCCCTCCTTCTTATCCCGTTGTCCAATCTGTCAGACAGGGCCCGGAGGCCCGGCTGTGCATGGGTCACAGAAGACAGACAGAGGCTGGTTTGAGGATCTGAAGGTGCATGTGTCGGAAAGGTTGCTGTGGTCATCACTAGCCTCAGAGCCAGTGGGTCACTTCCTGGGTATCCCTTCTCTGCCCATGCAGATTGGCCACACCCTCAGCCGTGGTGCACCCTGGGACCTTGGGGGCTTTCAGAGGCCTCGTGCCCAGAAGCACCCACTCAGGGATGCAGCTGATCTCAGGGGTCAGAAACTACAACCCCACCATTCCCCAAATCTCCCTGCTGGTGAGAATTCCCTGGCATTCTCCTTAAAAAACAGATTCCTGGGCCCCTTTCTAGCCTGGCTAAGAGAGAAGCTCAGTGATCAGCCCATATGCTTATGGGAGCCTGGGGCATGCTGGTTCTATGCGCAGGCGCCCCCTCACTCCACGTGGGCTGTCCCAAGCCTTCCTGGTTCTTACCGCTCACAGCTGCCAGCCTGCATGCGGTGAGACCTCCTGCCTTCCTCTCTGAGCCCTAGACCAGGTCTGACTTTGCTCAGCTCTGAATCTCAGCACCTGGCCTATATGGTAGGTGCTTGTTGAATGACTCAGTGACCTAGCTGTGAGTTTTAGCAATTATTTCTGTGTTCCTTTTCTCAAGTTGTGGTAGGGAGCCTCCCTCATGGGATGAGGGTGAATTTGTATGGGAAAGAGCTTCATGCCTATTAATGCTCTCACTGGGATGTTAACAGCACCGACACGCAGCCTGTGCTCCTGCGCCACGCGGCCTCCTCCATCACCCACCACGTGCTGCACATCAGCGTCTGCCGTCTGCAAGTAGCCCTGTGGCCAGGGGACCTGTGCCGGGCCCAGCGAGGAGCCCTCCCTCTCCGGCACAGGAATCTTGGGGGTCCCTCTGAAGGGCCTGGCCAGGAGAGGTCTCCCGGGGAACCAGTTCTGGCCAGGGTCTGACCCTCCCCCGCCTTCCTTTCCTGGGTCAGTGGCCCTTGAGGAACAAAGGGTGGGGTTGGGGGGGAGCGGGGAGGAGAGGATGTGCGGCAGGGAGGGGTCCGTGTTATCAGCAGAGCAGCCCGTCGGAGGAGCCTAATCGCCCGCTTCCTGTGGACCATTGATCCTCTAATGGCCTTCCCGAAGCTTTAGGCCAGCTGTCGGCCATTACGGGTGCTCACAGCCTTTGGAAAAAAAAAATTATATTTTCATGGTATCAGCAGGAAAATAGGAAATGGCTTGGAAAACAGGGCGACATAAAACAATGGTTTAAGGAGACCCAGCTTTGGATAAACAGTCCTGGTCGCCCTTTGGAATCTAGGATTTAAACACACTCAGGAATGTGCTCTGAGCCGAGAGATAAACAACCTCAAAACAACTAGGCCAGCACTTCTGCCTGGCAAGCCTGGCTGGCTGACGCAGGGGGCGCCGGGCTGCTGCTGGCAGAGGGAGCTCCCCCCCGCCCCCGGCCCCCCCAAACACACACACACACACACACACACACACACACACACACAGCTGCTCCCGAGCGCCAGGGCTCATCCTGCGGCCTCAGCAGCGCCACCCGCCCTCGGACAGGTGTGCCACTGCCCAGGGCCCAGCACGTGCTGCGCCCGTGTGGGGACCAGGGGCCCTGCCAGGTGGCCTGTGGCCCATGCCCACGGCGCCCTGCTGCCAAGGTCGTGTGTGCCGAGGCCTGTCTGCCTCTGGGACCTATCTGAAGGCAGGCTCCAGGGTTTGCTGGGGGAGAAGGGCTGGCCTTTGGACAGAGCTTCGGTGATTTTCCTATAGGATTAGAGAATTTTTGACTTGGTGTTAAAGATAAACTTACACAAGGAATCAGCCCGTTGGCTTCTCTGCGGTGAAACGTAGGGTGGCCTGCACAACTGGAGCTGAAGGTGACCCCAAGTTAGCAATATATTCAATACTCACCTGGCAAGGTTTGCCCCCACCATCGTATTTGACCCTTCGGTCATCCCCACATGATGGGGACCAGCATTGCAGCCTACAGGGATGTAGGTCCAGGGGTGGGGTGGGGGTACTGCTCAGGGAGTCGGACCCCTAAGGCTGGGCTCCTGTGGGGTCTTGCTTCCAGGGTTCCTTTCATCATTGGCCACCTCTGCTGTGTAGTGAGTACCAGGCTGACGAGCTCAAGGGGCTTCTTGTTAGTCTAAAGCACACTTACCCCCCCCCCCCACTTGCAACTTTCAAATCAAATTCCAGTGTCGGCCCATTCTCACCCAAGCAGAAGCCTTTGCCAACAGTGTCGGCCTCCTTTCTTGTTAGGATGCTACAACAGGTCTTTCCCCTCAGCCTGCTCTCAACCAAGTCAGCCCACCTGGTGGTCTCAGACCCTTCGCCACCTGCTTCCCAATTCGTATTCATGAACATCGTGGGGAAATATTTGCCAATAATAACATGTGGTACTTTTATTATTATTATTATTATTATTATTATTATTTTATTTTTTTATATTTTATTAATTTTTCACAGAGAGGAAGAGAGAGGGACAGAGAGTTAGAGACATCGATGAGAGAGAAACATGATCAGCTGCCTCTTGCATACCCCCTACTGGGGATGTGCCCTCAACCAAGGTACATGCCCTTGACCGGAGTCGAACCTGGGACCTTTCAGTCCGCAGGCCGATGCTCTATCCACTGAGCCAAACCGGTTTCGGCTGTGGTACTTTTTTTAAACCTCTCTTGTACAGGGAGCAGCAACAGTGGCTCCTGCTCTGCAGCTCTGGCCCAGGGTTCTTTGTGACCCTTGGGCTCTGTCCACCTGAGGAAGCACCGCTCCCTCTGTGAGAACTTGGCAGTTGACTGTTGTTGCTTACAGCTGTTTGCCACACACCCTCTCACAGTCGAGTTGTTTCAGATTTTCAAATCCTTGAAGATGACCATGCACCTGAGTTTCCTTCTTTAGGATTAGTATCCTCAGTTCTTGCATCTGGCAGAGCCTCTGCACCTCCTCCCTGCTCCATCTCAGGTGCTCAGCTCTGGGGAGTCCCAGCAGCAGCCCTGCAGCCCCAACTCACAACTGGACTACACTTCCCAGCATCCCGTGCTGTTAGTGATTACAATTCCCAGCATCCTCTACTGTTAGGTACTATATACTGTGCTATTAGGGACTGCTGGGCCATGAGTTCTGGTCACTGGAGAGTTGGGGAGCAGTTTGGGTTCCCTGCATACCTGGCTCTGGAAGCTCCTCCATACCCTTCCTCCCTGAGACAGAGTCCCCAGGGTGCTCTTGGAAGCTGCCTGCTCCAGATGGCAGACCCTCCAAGCTGGACCCCTCTCTGCCCAAATCTGGAGCAAGAACTAAGCTTTCCTGGTATAGTGCGTGCCAGGCCCGGGGCTGGGTTATCACAGCCTGTCTCTGCCGCAAACATGGTCCCATAACCAGTAGATGGTCAGAAGCCAGAGGTTTCCGTCCCCCATTCACCAAGACCTCCATGTCTGTTCCCAGGGTGTGGTCAGCTTCACCCCAAGGAAGGCCCCTCTGGTGCCGTCCTGGTGTGGTGTCCTGTGGCCCTGCGGCCGGTGGATGAACCTCCTCCCCGCCCAGGAGCCTCTCCCGGAGTTGCTGTGAGCAGGTCTGGCAGGGCCGGGCGCTGTCCCCAGAACAGGCCGTGCTGCAGCAACAGCTGTGTTCCCTCAGGCTGGCACAGCTGCGGTGTGCCCGAGGAGAGATTAAAATTACTGTCAAACCAGCTGAAGGCCTGAGCAGCAGCCACATAGCCTGCGACTCCAGGGGACCGGGTGACAGCACCACCGTCCAGTGTCTGGCTCTCGGTAAACACCGGTCGCTCCATGCACCACTTTTTCCTGAAAGAACACATTTCCCCTTCCTTGTTGGGCTTGTCCTGCATGAAAAGGAAGAGCTTTTACATGGAGAAGGTCGCCAGCAGTCCCTCCCAGCTCCCTTCCCCTCACAGTACATCGGCCCCGTTCTATGGCCAGTGATCCAGAGACTTCATTTCCCACTAAGTGAAAATGAGAATTGTCTTGCCTTATCTAGACAGTCCTGCAGGAAATGAAGTATGCTCGGGTTCAAAATAAAATACACAGCTGTCCTTGAGCGGGGGCTGTCTTCGAGGGCCCAGTTTCTGAGCTGACCTGCCTCTTCTGGGCAGGTGGGGACGAGGACAAAGGACCCAGCCCCCTGGAGAGTCCACATTGAGAGCTCAGAGCTTAGAGCCACGTGAGAGCCCCCCCACCCCCCGGGTGTGCCACGCTGGGATTTTGATTTCCTGTGTGGGAAGGAGAGAGTTGAATGAATTCCTAGGTTCCCAGGCTGGGCCCTGCCCCTGCCCCTGCCCCTGCCCCTGCCCCTGCCCAGATCTTGCAGCTTGTCCACAGGCAACAAACCTCGCCAGCTCCTCCAGGGCCAAGGAGGAGACGGGGGACTGTCCCTGCTTGCAGCACCACGGTCAGACAGGGGCAGGGCTGTGGGGGGGGGTGGACGTGACCTCAGCAAGGCTGGTGACTGCAACACTTTTCAAAATGGCCTTGCTGAGTCTCCAGCTCTCTGCTTCACCCGTGAAGATGTCATTTCAGAGCGAAAGCGATTCGTCCAACGCCATGGAGCCTGTAGGAGCCGGAGCCGGAGCCTCACTCCACTATACCGGAGCCTGAGGGCAGCCTTCGCCGCTGTGAGGGCCAAGGGGCCATGTGGTGAGGACCCAAGGAGGAGGCATGAGGCGGGCTGGGTGTATACAGACCCAAGGGTGGGTGGAATTTGGGTCAGAGCCTGTAAATGGGGGTGTGCCCAGTGGAGGTATGGACTGGGGCACATGGTCACATGGGTTTGAGGGCTGCACTAGGATGGGGCAGTGATAGGGTCTCCCGAGGTGGCACCTGAAAGAAAGGGATGTGGTCAGTGGAAGAGCTCGGGGAGGCTGTCTGACCCATCCCGAGAGGCCCCCCTGGAGCCGGGCCATTTGGCTCCACCTTTTTGACCCGCAGACGGTTTACCCTGAGAGAGTGTGTGACTCCAGGCACAATCAGACTTATGCCAACAGCTGTTGACGTTTGTCAAGGAAGCATTTCTGATGCTAATCCCCCTAAGCCAGTTTAGTTCTTGGATCCATTTTCTCCACAGTCCAGTCAACCAAATTGTTTCCATTTTTATTTCCAGTGACAATTTGACTCATCCATTTGGGTAGGGTTTCTGGCTTTTGTTTTTCAACCGTGCCTAATGTCAACAACCCTATCTTCTGCTCTAATGAGCCTTCTTTTCTGGTTATTACTTCTGCACAGCCGCATTTCTTGGAAAATTTGCTCCGACCTAAATTTTGGTTAAGAATTCTAAATTCTTCTTGTCAATCTGAATGTTAGCAAAGTTGACCTGCATTTTTACTATACTGCCAGTTTCATTTCCTGTTGATTGTTGACACTAAATCTCCCTGTTCCTCGTTCAGCTTCAGAGTTCTCAGTGTTGACAGCGACTTTTCATTCCATTTTTCATCTGTAACAACTTTCGCTGTGTGCGGCTTCAATTTGTGTTGGTTTGATTTGGTGTCATTTCTCCCCGTCGTATTAACGTTGAATACAAACTAACGTTTGCATTTCAATCATTCGTATTTCTTAGCTGGTCCCGGACATCGGTGAGCGATGGCTGCTAGAGAATTGCGCGTGGCCTCTCTGTTTTATGGCTCATTCCATCTCTCGTCGGTGAATCATTACTACGAACCGCGAAGAAGCATCTACTCTGCCGGAACAGTGTTTCCTGTGAGCCAAAATGCCTTCAGATAAATGCGGCAAGGTCAGAGCCCCCCCTCGGTCCCTTGGAGCCACCTCGGGTGGTGGCCCTTGAGAAGCTGGGGGTCGCGCCTATAAGGAAAGCGATGACAAAGAATGCGTGGGAATGAAGTGGTAGCTTACACGGTCGAGTCCATCCACCTCTTGAGGTCTCTCATTCCCTCCAGCTTTTGCTGCTGGCTTTATCCAGCTTGTAACCCACAGCGTCCGTCCCTCTGTCCACCGACACACCCTCCCTACCCCCGTCTGCTGGTTCCCAGGGTTGTTATACAGGCGCAAGACAGATGACCAGTGGAGGACTGACCCCACTCCCCCCTTCCCTGTACCTTCAGGCTGCGAGAAGATGCGAACGCCTCCCCTGGGGCCTTCCCGAGCAGGCTGCGCTCGGAGCTGTGGCCCAGGGCTGCCCAGGCTCCTGGCAGGGCCCTCCTCTGAAGGGGCGGCAGGCCTTCCCTCTCTGCCCCTTCCCTCACTGCCAGCACCTGCCCTGGCTCCTCCCTGGGCTCGGCAGACAGGAGACCTTCCTACAGTCTCACCGGGAGCCTTCCCTGCACCCACCTCTCTTCCTGTGCTTACCTTCTGTGTGGGGGAGTAAGGCGCAGTCGCTGCCTCTGTGCCCTGAGATGAGGCTCCGGGCAGAGCCAGGGGCGGGCAGATCTGTGGCGTCTGCTTTGGTCCAATGTCCACCCTTCTAGCCAGAGCTCGGGCTCCGTGTCCAAGGCCACCACTCACCAGCCCTGTGACCCAGGATGCCCTTCAAGGGGCTCTGTGCTGGGGTGATGACAGCCTTGCCCCGGAACTGGGTTGAGTGAGTTGTTGCTCTTTTTTTTTTCCCCAAATATATTTTATTGATTTTTTACAGAGAGGAAGAGAGAGGGATAGAGAGTTAGAAACATCGATGAAAGAGAATCACCAATCAGCTGCCTCTTGCACACTCCCCCACTGGAGATGTGCCCGCAACCAAGGTACATGCCCTTGACCGGAATCGAACCTGGGACCTTTCAGTCCACAGGCCGAAGCTCTATCCACTGAGCCAAACCGGTTTAGGCGAGCGCACAGAAGCCAGCCCAGCCCCCGACCGTGCCTGCTGTAATGATGCACATTTCCTGGTTGGTCCTCCGTCAGACCCAGGCTTGTAAAGGTTCCAACACACGTGTTCTTCCTCCTGAACATGTGTGGCCACGTGTGTTTCACACCCTCACAGTCCAGGCCTGAAATTAAAGAGGGCGGGAGGCCATGAAGCAGCGTCTGCTCTGACTCCATCCAAACCCGAGGGGCGAGGCCCGGCCTGGCCCTGGGACAGGCAGACCCCTCTCCTGACCCCCATTCCTCTCAGAGTCACAGGGAGACCTACACGCATGTCCCGGAGAGCCCCTCCTTGCTCTTCAGGAAGTTCGCCGGCAGCCACAGCCTCCCCTGATTCAGACTAACGCTCGCTTTGTCCTCACCTTCTCTAGCTCCTGGTGGCCCGGGCGGCATCGCGACGTCCCCTCTTCCTGGTTTGAGATACATCCACAGGTCTGGGCCCGTTCGCCCCTCAATGGAGGCAGAGCTAAAGCCCCGAGTTCCTACTCTCAATGTGCAAATCCTCGAGAAGAAACGGTCGTTTTGACACGGGGACAGAGACTGAGCAAAGGTGCTGGGAGCAGCCAGCCAGGGCCTCACCTGGACGAGAAATGTCAGAGGGAACACTCAAGTGGAGCGGGGGGAGGTGGGGAGAGCAGAGTGAGTGAACGGCACCGCGGGAGAGGGCACCAGCCCGAGCAGGCAGCGTGCACAGTGGGATGCGGGGGGCCGGGGTGGTGGCCAGAGAGAGAGAAGGCCCCTGCTTTTAGCCCAGCACCAGAAATGAGTCACACCTGCTTCCGGCAGGGGGTGGGGTGGGGGGGTGGTGGGGGCGGGTTCCTCTTCCAGAAAAAAGGGGTCAGCATGTAACCTGACCAACCTTGGTCTGTGCTGCCTGTCACTACTCGAGCCGGAGACAGGGTTGAATCGTATCTGAGCGCTCATTCCAGTCCTGCCGGCAGCAGGTCAGCCACGGCAATCTGGTCTGCGCCCACCATAAGCCAGCTGCTCACATAGCCGAAGCACCAAGGAACGTAGGCAAAGGGCAGTTTACAGACATGCAGAAGGACTAGGGGTCTTCAAAGGGCTTAGTGCTGGGGCTCCGGGGGAAGTAGCCGAGGGAGTGCGGGCTGGGCAGGTCACAGGCGAGCAGGCTGGAGGTCGGCAGAGGCCTGCAGGTGTGCAGAGAGGGCCCGGGGTCTCCAAAGGGCTGGCGATCCGGTTTCTGCAGCGACGCTGTTCATCTTTCCCTGGTAGCAGGCAAGCTCCACGTGGGGAGGAGGGCTGCGTCTCAGGTGAGCTCCAGCCAGGGTAGAGCGCCTTCTTTAACCGGGATCAAACAGTCGTGGTTAACAGAGCGTGGTTCATATTTCTCACAACACTAGCTGTCCCCTTCACGCCCCCTGCGGGCAGGCGGTGGAGGCCCCGGGGGGAACAGCCTCTCCCAAGTCCACCGCGGCGGCTGCGGGCCACCCCGTTGGCTGGCTCACGTCCGCCGTTTTTCCATTGTGACCTGGGGGCAGGCCTTGTTGGGGACCGGCTAACCACAAGGCCCGACACTCGGTTGGTGTCCCTCGTCTGGGACTTGACCCACAACTGATACCTTCTGTCGCTTTTGTCAGGGGGCGGCCTACTGCTGATGAGGAAAATAAGACATTTGGGTGGGAGGTGCCAGCAGCCTGACTCTGTATCCCCACTGCCCATTCCTGCTAGCCCATAGTCTAGTCACTGCCCCTTCCTTAAAGATCTGGTCTCCCAAGGCCTGTCTTCCTAAACACTCCCATTTTACAGAGGCCATCGGCCACGAACAAGACACAACCCCCGGGGGGGTTATCTGTGCTGGCGCCGGGCCAGGCCTTTCGGTGTGGTCTCACGGCCCCCGTCCCAACACACGGGGCTTTGTGCAAAGCCCATGAAAGTTCCGGAAGTCTGATCTATATTTGGGGGACAAAGAAACCAAGGGGCATGAAGAGAACGCTTCCTCCATGTTGGCTTCTCGGAATTTGGAAACAGGCTCCCCTGAGTCACGGTACTAATACGTCTGGAAAGAAATGTGTGTGTTTTTCCTGCGTCTCTGGGTACTCCTGTGTATTTTTTGGTCACCTGTTTTTTTCTGTAACACCGCCGGGGGCCCACCTGTGCCCGACATGCACCGAGATGGCTGTCGCCCTGGGGCTGACCGCGTGCTGTGGCTGCCGCCGTGCGAGCCGGAGCCCGCGTGAGCCTGTGTCCACGGGGAGGTGGGCCCGGGCGCTGTGTGCACTGGGACACGTGCACCTGCTCGTGGCAGGGGCTTCGCTTCTGTGTGTGTGTGGGGGGGGGGGGCAGGGTTGGGGAGGGGGTTGTGCCATGAGTACTCTCATGCTGGATTTTAAATTAGTTTTCTTTATTGTAACTGAAAGTGGAAAATAATACACCTCTGCAATGGTATTAGCTCACCCTTCCACATAATAAATCTGTGCCGATGGCTTGTTTTTGTGCTGTTTGGTTGCCACGGCGACGGGCTGCGTTCACTAATAAGTTTGTTTTGAGAATTTTAACACCGGTTTGCCAAATGTTCTCTTTCTGCTGCGAGGGCTTAAGCTGCACAGGCTCATTCATGGGGATTAACTTGGACTTCGGAATCCTTCAAGCTCTTTTAAAACGGCCAGAGCCTCCTCAGCAAACAGGACGGAAATGTCCCAGGAGAGACATCGTAAACATGCACAGATCGTGAGCTCCCGAGGAAGGAGCCAGCCGGCCCGCTGAAGCCTCGCTCTGGAGTGGAGGACCTGCCCATGCCAGCGTCCCTTCCCCTGGGGGACCAGGGCTGGAGCCTCCCACGCCCAGGGCCAGAGCAAGCCCCCTGTCCCTCAGGCTGCCCAGCGGGGCTTCAAGACAAGGCACCCGATGAGACGCTGGCAGGTGCTATCGTCTCGCTGGGAGGAAGAACCAAACGCATCCCCCACGCCACTGCCGAGTAGCCACCCAGGCCCCCTAGACCCAAGGGAGGGCCAGCTCCCCTAGGAAATCCCACATTGACCAAAAATGTGGAAATGTGGGCCCAGGGCTGGGACACAGGCCGGTGCCCAAGGATGTGGGGTATATCTCAGTGGGGAGAGGAGATGAGATGACCGGAAGGGAGATACCTTATACCAGAAGGACAAACAAAAGTCACCATGTAAGTGGTGAAGTCTCCGTTTATGGGTACAGAACAGAGTGGACCCTCAGAGGGTGTCCAGTGTCCATGGACCCGGGTGCAGGTGGCTGCATGGAGCGAGGGCAGCCTTCAGGGGACACTGCTGCCATTATCTACTCCTATTTATTTATTTTCCTAATGACCAAGTAAGCAAAATCTGCATCAGCACATTATAAAATTCAAAGATTCCTTCCCCCAAAAAATGGAAAAAGAAGAAAACCTATAAGCCCCAAATAATAAGAAAAATCCTAAAACAGAGCCTTGTCTGAGGAGCGGCCCTGTTGGGACTGAAGCTGTGACCACCGCTCCTGTCATTGGAACTGCACGTGTGTGGTGCCGGCTAGTGGACAGATGCACACTCCACCAAAAGGTGGATTTTCAAACCAAGTTGGGGAGGAGGCACATACTTCTGAATCCTGCCTGACAACTATGCCAATCGTGGGGTCACTCACTGCTAAATCCTGCTCACAGCGCTAATTGTGAGAGCAAGAGCCTTCTGAAAAAACCCTGCTCGCTGTGCCATTGCCCCTGCGTATAGTCCTTGGACACTTTGATTAGGATTCCCATGCTCAGAGTGGCCTTGGACATCTGGTGTATTCTCAACAAAGCCTCTGTGCTCTAATTGGCCTGGACTACCCAGCATACTCTGGCCTAGTTCCCAAGTGAGAGAGGAGGGTTTTATTTCTCAATAAAATCTTTTGGGACAAGTGGCTTGGCACATGAAGAAAGAAGTCCGAATCCTATGCCTTTAAAGGTATATCCATCCACCCTTCAGAGAATTAAAACAGTAAAACCCCAAATACAAATGTTCAGATGGAGTGATGCTGAAAAGGTCTTCTTTTGTATGTCCAGCCCAGGATCGTAAGGGGAAGTATGGATACCCGTGCCCACAGGAGAATGGGACCAGCCGTGAAAGAAGCGCATCTGTGAGGCCCAAAAACAGAGTCAGAATTGGGGACGACTTTTCACACACCCGTCTGGCAGGCCCTGAGGTGTCTGGGCTTTTATGGGTCAGTCAGGAGACCAGTTGTCGCAGGAAGAGAAGTGGCAAAGGATGTGCACAGGCAACACAGAGGCAGAGGAGAGGAAGAATGTGAGAGAGATGTAGATACGGCAGCGAGGCGAGCAATCCCTGTGGGAGGCAGAGGGATGGAGCGTGTCCTTGCGTGGCTAGTAGGCGTCTGCAATTAGAACCCCCAGGAGGCCAGCAGGACGTAGGGACCAGTGGAAGATGTCTGGTCACTGTCCCTGCTGTGAAGGAGGTAATCACACAGGTTAGAATGGGAACGCAAACATGCCCTTAGGATGTCACTTATACAGTGAAAGTAAAGAGAGAAAAACAAATGCTGTTAATGGCCTGCGTGGGACTGGCTGTGGGAGCTTTGGGGAGTGCATTGAAATATCGTAGTTCCAGTGAAAAGCATGAACCACGTGGTGTGTGGTTCTGTGTGGACACAGAACTCTTCCTATAATATATTGTTAACAACAAAACAACAAAACTATTTCAGAGCAACATGGCGATTGGGACCCAGTTTATATGAAATCCTAAACTTGCCTTTTATGGATGAGAATAGATTTCCTCTCACCTCGAATGTCATCTCCCCCAGGCATGTTTGGGGTCCTTTCCCACCCGCCTTGCCCCATGTGTGTCCCCCCCTTAGCTCACTTGTCTCCCAAGGGGGACGGGGGGGCTTCCTTCTCTGGGTTTGGATCCCGAGGGGTCCCGCCTGGCAGCTGAGCTGGGAGGAGTCTGGCTGTCTCTTCGTTTTCTGGAGCGTTTGATTTTGTTCACTGGGGCATGCTTCGTTTCTACAGAAACCAGTACTGCATCTTCAGAGATAAGGCCAGAGCTGGGTGTGGTGGCTGAGCATTCCTTCCCTGGGCCCTGCCTTTGAGGAAGTCCAGACCTCTATCAGGTCCCGGGGGGGTTTGAGGAGTGCGCCGGGCGGTCGGAGCCGCCAGCCAGTCCTGGGATAAGGGCCCTTCCCATCTGCTCCTGCGTTCTGGCTTTCAAAGCCTCACGCATCCTTATTGCCTTTATCACCGCTATCACCCCGGGACCCTCCGCGGCGCCGGCCGGGCAGCGAGGAGACGTGGCCTCGCTCAGAGAGGCCGGCAGTGCCTCCAGGAGGCGTGGGCGCCGGGCTTGGGCCTGGCGTGGACGGCCAGCCCCAGGAACAGCCGGCCCTACACCTTCCTGTGCTCCTCCCATCCCGCTGGACACCGATCTCCTTCCATCCCAGGGCTCCATCCCACTTTCTTTTTCTTCTTCTTCTTCTTCTTCTTCTTCTTCTTCTTCTTCTTCTTCTTCTTCTTCTTCTTCTTCTTCTTCTTTCTTCTTCTTCTTCTCCTCCTCCTTCTCCTTCTCCTTCTCCTTCTCCTTCTCCTTCTCCTCCTCCTCCTCCTCCTCCTCCTCCTCCTCCTCCTCCTCCTCCTTCTTCTTCTTCTTCTTCTTCTTCTTCTTCTTCTTCTTCTTCTTCTTCTTCTAAATATGTTTTTATTGATTTCAGAGAGGAAAGGAGGGGGGGGAGAGAGAGAGAGAGAAACATCCATGATGAGAATCATTGACTGACCGCCTCCTACGTGCCCCCTCATGGGGATGGAGCCCGAAGCCCCGGTGTGTGCCCTGACGCAGAATCACACTGTGGCCCCCTGGTTCAGCTTTATGTCCCAGGCTCACAGGGTCCCCTCTGGAGGAGCCAGCCCAGGTCCCTCGGGGAGAGGGGTGTGGACCCAGCAGAGGGCTGGGCTCCTTCTGGAGAAGGGGAGGCTGAGCTGAGCAGAGCACACCTGTTTCCTGCCCCAGACTCACCCCATACAAGGAGGGACAGTGAGAGGTGGGCTCCCTTCGGGCGGGAAGGGAGTGTGCCCTTGTGAGGCCTGGCTCTCTGTCCCTTATCCGGTGGGGAAACTGATGACAGAGGTAATCCCCCCCCCCCCAGCGCCCTCAGTTCAATCGGCTGCCCCCTCTTTGTAAGGTGGGGTCTGACCCGTCCCTGTGGGGGGTGACTCCTCCCTAGGAACCACACGGACAAGGTAGAGTGACAAGGCTTTGTCCTGGGGATCCCCTCAGCATGGCCTTCCCCCTGTGTGTAATGGGGCTGGAGGCCCGGCATCCCAGGAACCTCACCCTCAGATTGACCCCTTGGCAACCTAAGAGCCAAGGCCAAGTCCTTACCCATGGCCTCTCTCTCTGCCTGAGCTCCCTCCGCCTATGTTTCCACCCCGTCAACAGAATGCCAGCAGCCAGTCCTGGGGGCACTTCCTGGGTGACTGTGCTCCCAGAGCTTCCAAATGGTCTGGGGCAGGAGTGCAGTCAGTCCTGCTGGGTTTATGAGCGCAGGCGAGTTCAGAGGAGCTTCTTAGGGCCCGAGACAGTGTCCCTAATGGAAGCATCCCGCGGCCGGTGGCCGTGTCGGTGTTAATGGTGCCGTTTATAAAAGAGCTTTTAATTAGGCGGTGCTCACCCACTGTGCGGCCCCCTGCGTGGGTCCTCGTCCTTCGGATTAAGTGGCTGACCATGAGGGCCGCCCCTCGCTGCTGTCTCTGATAGCTCTGCTCTCCACAGGCCTGGCCTTTTTTTCTCCGAGGGAGATCGAGGTGTTGTGCAATATTCATACAATGTTTATGTAGTAGGGTGCTGCTGGAATCCCAGCAGGGAGGAGATTATCTGAGGTTTGTTTCTTGAAAAGATAACTCCTCGATTATGACATCCCCGTGTTACCCTGTTTCCCCGAAAATAAGACAGTGTCTTATATTAATTTTTTGCTCCCAAAGATGCGCGAGGTCTTATTTTCAGGGGATGTATTATGTTTCCAGGAAGTAGGTCTTATTTTCGGAGGATGTCTTATTTTCGGGGAAACACGGTAGCAGAACAACGGGCTCCCAGGATTTTCCATCCGTATCCACAGGTCACTCAGCATGCTCAGGGGAGTGCCCCGCCCGCCTGACCCAGGAGGAGGCGGGGCAGGCATTCCCTCCCAGTTCCCGCCGCCAGGGCCCTCCCAGCCTCAGAGTCCCCGTAGCTCGGAGGACAAGGATCGCTGTGCCTGGAGGTCTCTGTCCCTGTCTGGCTGGGTCACCATGAGAATTAGCGCCCAACGGTCTCTGCACCAATCTAATCCAGCACGTGGAGTTGTTTCGGGCACAAGGTAAATTCTCTGAAGTCTGTATGCGCTGAGTGAGGGAAGCCAGTCATATCACCACGATCACGTCTTCCTTATCCTCACTCAGCTGCCACCTCCCTGTTCTACCTGTCACCTCGGCCTGGGCCTTGCCTCCTGCTGGCCGGCGTGGCCCCTCTGCTGCACGGCGCCCCACAGGCCTTGTTTACAGCCCATCATGCTCGGGTTTATGGCGCCAAGCAGGCTCCTCTTTGCCAGGCCACTGACTATGCAGCTGACAGAGACACCAGGCCCCTGCCGGGCCCCTGGAAGGTTGTGAACTTACTCCATTTACAAAATCTACAGAAACGCTGCAACACCCTGAGCACGGCCTGGTCTAGCTCAATGCAGCAGCAGCAGCAGCATTTCTTCACTCATTCCTTCATTCAGAAAGTGTTTGTTCAGAAGTTACCAGGAGCCCGATGCCATAGAAGGCTTTTCAGTACACTGAGTGGCCAGATGATGATGATCTCTGAATGCATAATAATCTGGCTACTCAGTGACATATCCTATATAATAAAAGGCTAATATGCAAATTGTCTCCTTGACCAGGAGTTTGACCAGCAGGTAGGCCGGCCAACCGCCCATGTCCCCTCCCCCTGGCTGGGCTAACTGGACCCCACCCATGCACGAATTCATGCAATGGGCCTCTAATATATATATATATATATATATATATATATATATATATATATATATATATATTTTTTTTTTTTTTTTTTTTTTTACACATACACATACACACACACACACACACACACACACACACACACAGACACACACTGAGTGGCCAGATTATTATGATCTTTTTAACACATAATAGGACTAAAAGCCGGAGAGCTGAGAACACCATTGTCCACACCGAGAAACTGAGGCCGGAAGGGCTGAGCAGCAGGGTCTCACCAGAGCTGGGTCCAGGGTCTAGGACCAGGGATGCCTCTGTTCATCTGCCCACACTTTCCTCCTTCCCTGAAAGGGGAGGGTGTCTGGTGTGGTCCTGCCAGGTTCTGCAGCTTTGGCCCAACTCCCAGCCCAAGCGGGCCCTAGGCTGCCGGTGCTCCCATTCTGTTGGGGCACCTACCGTCCTGCTGACCGTGCTGCCTCAGGAACCCGGGCTCTGTGGCCACTTCCCCGCAGTCCCCCACGCCAGCCCACCCGATGACAGCACCGCAGCCTGTCTCCCGGTTCCACGGGGTTCCACGCTCATCTCCCTCACCTCCTGGAGCGAGCACGCCTAGAGGGTGGGGAGCTCTCATCACCTGCCCCAGGAGGCGACCTCTGATCTTCTTAGGGTCACAGGCTCCTGGATGAGGTGAACCTAGAATGTGACCTTATTTGAGAATAGGATTTTTGCAGATGGAATTAGCTGAGCATCTTGAGATGAAACCATCCTTTATTAGAGGTGGACCCTAAGATGTAAGGACCTGTGTCCTCATCATGAGAGGAGAAACCACGGGACACAGGGACGGTGATGTGAGGAAGGAGGGGCGCCAGGACTGCTGCCAACCCCGGGTCAGGGACAGGCCTGGGGCAGGATCTGGGCTCCATCTTACACTCGCGGCTGCACAAGAACTGGGAGCTCAGCTGCTGCTTGTGGAGGAGCCTCGGTCAGCGGCTCTGTGGGCATCCATCCCTCGAGGGCACACGCTCCAGGAAAAGGCCCTGCTGGCGTCCACTGATCAGAGATGCAGAAGCCAGGATGCTGTTCGCCTCACCAAAGCATTTTCAGGTGAGATGAGGCCCAGGGAAGCTGCAGCTGAGGGTGGCGAGCGCGAGGCATCCCAGGGTGGGCCGTGTCTGCTCAGCAGGGTCCCTGCCCCGGCCAGGAGCCGTACCAATGGGCTGGAGCTATCCTGGCTGCCGTTTCCCCAGGGCCTCTGTCATAACGAAATAATGTGTGTTGAGATAATGTGTCAGAAGTGCATCTCTGTGTTGGGTAATTGCCGAGTGCTCACTGTTGATGGAGCAGCTGAGCGGTCAGGGAGCCCTGGGCATGTGTATCTGGCTCTCAGAGCTCCATCACCCATCCTCACAGGCACAGAGAGGACCAGGCCAGAGGCCCAGAGGGCAGAACCAGTGGGAGGGAGAGAGCTCCTGCAGAATGTCGGGAAATGCCCGGGTGGGCGGGAGGTCACTCCAAGACATCCCAAACAGGGGCCCCCATCCGAGGCCCACAAAGCTCAGACTTCACCCACGGCCACAGTGTCTCTTGAGCCTCTCTCCCTGGCGCCAGCACCAGCTCAGGTGCCACCTAGAGGGGATGGAGGGGCGATGAAGGCTCAGAGACCAAACATCTACCTCTCAGACCGATTTAATCACTGCAGCCTGGCGGCTGGGGCTCTTGAGCAAGACCCACACAGAGTGAAGAACGAAGGTGTCACGTCCCCGGCATGTGAGCGAGGTGGGACTGTCGTACCCTCTACCACACACGTGCAGCATGAACATGGAGGGACAAAGGTGTGAAGCTAAAATAATTTATTCTGATTTGTTTTCCAACCTCCCCCAATTTGTTTTCCAATCTCCCCACAGACAGTATCTGATGTGTTTTTCTCTTGGCTACATTTGAAACTAAACCCATGTGAAGATGTGTGTGTGTGTGTGTGTGTGTGTGTGTGTGTGTGTATGTGTGCACGTCCGGGATGACTGGAGGAGGACTGGGCCAGCTACCTCCCCAAACCGTGGTTGTGGCACGCACACCGTCTCAGTCCCCAGCTCTGACCCCGAATGAGTGCGGAGCTCCTCGCCTTGCACACAGCATCTCCGTGAGTCCGAGTTCCCATCTCTCTAGAGAGCGCCAAGAAATGGCTGCCCCAGCAGTTGAGACTGTGGGGACAGATGGGGACCTTTTGAGAGAGGCTGTCTCAGCGAGGGGCCCTGGGTGGACAGGGAGAGAGGAAGGCAGGGTGGTGAGTCCAGCCTGCAGGCCGGGACTTGGCCACCGCAGAGCGTGGCCTGCCCAGGGAAGCAGCCTTCTTCCCTGCCTCTGAGAGCAAGGAGCACTCTCCCTTCCCATCACAACACATTCTTGGAGCTGAGCTGACTGCACTGTGCACGGAGGTCACTGCCAAGCGTGGCTGGAGTTGGGCCTGTCTCTGTGCCCTGCAGGGCTTCCTGAGCAAAACCTTTGAGAACTTGCGTCACTCTGGGTCATGGGCGGGCGAGCAGATGAATCTGATAGTGCCCTGCCCTTGATCTCGGAGCCAGTGCGGGAGGGCGGGGGCTGCGCCGGGAGGGGGGTCTGAAGACTGATACCCTTGGGAGCCATATAAACAAGAGAGAGAAATTTGCAAAATTTAGGTATCAAAGCGAATATTTATTTGAAATGAGGGGGAAAAATGCATCTAATAACAGTGCTTTAAAAATAGACAGGTGCCTTGAGTAACACGAAAGGCATAGAGTTGCGTCATCAGTCATTAATACTAGTGACCGCCTGGCCGTGTGCTTCTCGGCGGCCTCTCTGCACAGCTGCGCGATGTCACTTTCTATAGGGCACTCTCCTCCAGCGGGGCTGGCCGACGTGTCTTTATTGTGGAAGGTTCAGGAAGCTTACATGTTACTTTGCAATCACGATTGGTCCTGTCAGGAGAGACGTCCGTGTTGTCAAATTTAGGAAAGCCTCGTCATATTCCTTCTACGTGTGCGCTCTCAACGCCCTCGCGCTGCACGTTTTCCTGGGTGGAGACTGCGAAGTGCTCTTTGAGCTGATGGTGCTGTGGCTGCGCTTCGCTCTTAGGTGGTTTTAGGGAGGCAGGAGTCACACTCTTCTCCCGAGGATCTTCCCCGTGGAGGGAGGGCCTGTGTCTGGCTGGGAGAGCTGCCCCGGGAGAAGTAAGGCCTTGGCGCCACCTGCCCGGGACTGTGAGGACGCAGTGCCTCCGTGCAGGTGCTGGGCCACCCACGTGTTTCATCACTGTGAGCTCCAGGGCTGTGCTATTATTATTATTATTTATGGTTGTTGTTGATGATCCCACCAGATTTCTCCAGGACTTTAGGGCACAGTGGTCGCACGTGTTGATGTTCCTGGAGGGATTGCCTAAAACACGGGCCTCTGTGGCAGGTGCTTCTGTTCAGGTGCCCAGAGCACGAACGCTTGTCATTCTCCCCGCGAGGGAGCCCCCAGGGCAGCTGCAGGGCAGCCCGGGGGACTGTACCCAGCAGGCCGGGTGCAGACAGAGGGAACGATGCCATGGCCCGGCTCTGCCTGTGATGATGGCTGCAGCGCAGGGGAACCCCAGCTCCGTCCCCAGAACGGACGAAGGCCATTGGAGCCGCTCTTTCCCTGGCATTATCCCAGGGTACGTGGTGGCTCTAATTTTAGCAAGTGGTTGTCATGGCAACAGGATGTGGCTTTTTGTTAAATATAGCAGCTGCTCCATTTTGTGTTGCCCTGTGGACAGGAGCACACTTTGCCTTGGGAAGCACGGAGGATGCGATCATCGCAGCCAGGACGAAAATGCTGGTTTTCCCCTGAGCCCTGGGAGTGTGCGGGCAGAGCACTGTTCTCAGAGGCCCTGAGAGTCTGGGCCTGAGGGCCGGGCCGCCTGAGCTCTGAATGGAGACCCTGAGGGCAGGAGCCCTGTTATTGCAGGGCCAGGAGCCTAGGCTGAGGAACGGGGTCACAGTCCTGGGTCCCTGCTCTGGCACCATAGGAGAGAGCATTGTTTGCAGGATGGGACAGCATAGCTCTGACCCCCTGGTGCCTGGGCAGATCATTCCTGCACCCGGGGCCTCTGCTGGTGCCTCTCCACAGGCAGCAGCACCCTACCCACCACACGCTGACAATGCACAATGACAGTTGTGAGTTCAGCACAGCCTTACCCCCGATCCTGGTGCTCCCCACAAAGGAAGATCAGCAGACAGAGCCTCACACAGCCTCTCCAAGAGCCACCCACTGACTCAGAGATGGGGAGGGCTGAATTCCTTCTGGAGGCTCCAGGGGTGAATTCATTGCCTTGTCTTTTCCAGTTTCCAGAAGCGTCCCACACTCCTTGGCTTGTGGCCCCTTTCTCCTTCTTGAAGTCCATCGTCATTGTGTCTATTCATCTATTGCTACGTCTCTCTCTGACTACGGCTGGGAGAGGTCCACTTTCTGATGATGGCAGCTGGGGATGTTCACAGGTGCTTAGATTTCTAATGTTTCTCAAAAATATTTTGAGGGGAGGGGTGGGTGGAAGAGATTTACCAAAGACCTTACATGCGTATATGCATAACCCATGGACACAGACAACAGTGTGGTGAGGGCCTGGGCTGGGGAGCGAGTGCAGGCTAGAAGGGGGTCATTGTGGGGGAAAAGGGAACATCTGTAATACTTTCAATAATAACAATACATTTTTTAAAATTATTGACTAAAGAGCATAATCATAAATACTTGAGCATACCTGGCTTCCATCCTTGCCTCCACTCTTCTATTCATCTGTTCTTCTACCCATCCATCCACCCATCCATTCATATATACATCTACTCACTCACCAATCCATCCATTCGTCTACTCATCCCCCTACACACTCAGCAGGGATTCTCTGCAGGATGCAGACAGTGGTCCATGCAGCCATCCAGGAAAGTCCTGAGGCTAATACCCTTGTGACTGGCGTCAGGAGAGGCCCCTGATCCTGAGAGGGCCCTGCTGGTGGGGTGGCCATCAGTCTAACATATGACCTCGTCCACCCGTGGTGCCCATCCCCACTCAGGTTTATTCTGAGGCAGCATGGATGGCTTTGCACGGACAATGTAGCCCCCACCTGCTCATTGCCCACTGGTGCCCACTGCCCAGTAATCCCCAATCAATCTGATTTTGGACTTGAGACACTTTGGGGTAAGTGAGGTCCTTTCCCTTAGGGGGCACCCTGCAGTTCTCTCCCCCCCCCCCACCCCCCGGGGATTGAACCAGCTGTCACTGCCCACGCCTGTGGACGTGCCGTGAACTCGGGGCCTCCTCCCGCCTCCCCTGGTCTCCATCTGCTCAGCCTCTGCTGGTGGGGGCGCCCACGCCCTGAGTGGAGGGCAGGCATGCACAGATCCCACCTTTCCCGGGAACCGTTGAGAAACAATGGCCAGCCTCTGAGGTGCTTTCCCGAATTCCGCCAGCAGCCCAGCCGGCAGCACACTCAGCCAGGACAGGATGTCATGACCTCCTGCAGAGCCCCCGAAACAGAAAACTCCTACAGGTGTGTGGGAGACACCAATTAGCCGCACCTCTCAATGGCTCCTTTGATCCAAGTTCCTCCAGGCAAACACCTGCAATGCCCACCTGGCTCCCGGGGAGGGGATTCCCTGCCTGCCGAGCCAGGCCCGGGCTGCGGGTCCCAGGGCTACACGCCTCCTGTCTCCCTGGGGGAGCTGGAACCAGGCGCAGCAGCCTTTCTCTGGTTTAAACTGGCCAAAAGGAGGTGCTGGGTGCTGCTCAGCAGAACTGGAGCACAGGCAGGAGCGCAGTCTCCCCCGGGCCCCAGGGCTGCCCTTATACAGACGGGTCTGTCGGAGCAGCTGGCAGCCCCGGCGTTGGAAAGCAAAGCCAGGAGGGCAGGAAGCGGCCAGGTGCAGGTTGCGGCTGGTACCAGGCTGGACCACACCCACCACGGGACCAGCTGGACAGTCGCTGGGGTGCCTCCCAGCAGCAGGGGGACGAGGAGGCCCTCTGGGTGGGGCAGCTCTGAGAAGCAACAGAGACGTGCCTGGGAGGCGAGGGAGGCCAGGGAGCAGCCCTGCTGGGAGTCTGGCAGCAGCAACCCGGGGGTGTCACTGCAGCTTCTGAGTCCTGGTACCAGGGTCTGGACCAGGGTGACAAACCACATCCTAAGACCCTTTAGTCCCCTTCCACAAAACTGTCCCCCAAGAGCAGCTCCTGGGCAGGGTGTTCCTAAAGGATGCAAAGAACAGGGTGGCCAGGACGTGCCCCTGGGTGGTGGGCCACTGGCCCTGACGGCAGGGCTCAGCCTCAGACCCTCCTGAGATGCCTCGTCCAGGCCCCAGCCCCACTCATCTTCACTGGGCCCCTGGCTGGGCCGCAAAGCCCGCCCTTGGGCACAGGAGTTCCTGTCCCCGAGAGCAGATCCCTACTCTAAAGCCTCTCTCTAATGCTAATGCAACGGCAGCCTTTTCCTTTTTTTTTTTTTTTAAGATATATATTTTATTGATTTTTTTTTTACAGAGAGGAAGAGAGAGGGATAAGAGAGTTAGAAACATCAGTGAGAGAGAATCATTGATCAGCTGCCTCCTGCACACCCCCTACCGAGGATGTGCCCGCAACCAATGCACATGCCCTTGACTGGAATCGAACCTGGGACCTTTCAGTCCGCAGGCCGATGCTCTATCCACTGAGCCAGACCAGTTAGGGCAGCCTTTTCCTTGAAGTGACAGTAACTTATAGCTTACCATGGGCACTTCAGAATATTACTCTATTTTTTTTGGAAATTGATGTAAAAATAAATAAGATGAGGTTGTTTGGACTTGGGGGCCGCAGGGTGGTGGCAACAGAGTCCCCTTACCCTCCCCCCCCCCCAACTCAGCAGCTAGAATAGCTCTTCAGGGCTGTCCCCAGTTGAAGTGGGTGGCTCCAGGGGCTCGTGCCTCAGCCAGTCATTGACCAAGGACAGCCCCGGGGGGCACAACCCCAGGCAAGGAAGGTTCCCCCTGCCAAAGACAATTCCCCAGGGGTCACCCTGAGGGGTGACCTGGCGCCCCTTCTCTCTGTCCGGGGCATCTTCGGGCTGACTGGGAGCTGGGCGCTGGGGCTGCACGGGCCCTGGACATAGCACTTAGCTGGAGAGCAATAGTCTCTGAAGAAGTCATGTAGCAAGAACCAGAACGAATGCTTTTCTTGGAGTTTTCCCACCATTGTCTGCTCTTTCCTTGTCTCCACGCAAAGGGGAAGGCCTCACAGGACATCTCCACATAGGAGAGGAGACTTCAATCCACAAGCTAGGCCAATGCCTCCCTCTCTTCCCTCAGGTAGATGGAGGCTTCCTGCCGGCTGTCCCCTCCCACTCCCCAAACACAATTTCCTCCTGGGCGTGTGTGTGTGTGTGTGTGTGTGTGTGTGTGTGTGTGTGGAGTGGGGGGCAGGGGGGGTGGCAGACCAGAGGCCCTGGGATGCTCAGAGCTCCTGGAGTCCAAGCCAGGGCAGCACCAGGGCAGCGCTGTTGTGGAGTTGGATGGCCCTTCGCTGCAGAGGAACCCCCCCCCCCCCTGTGCAGTCGTGGGCGGCCTGGCCTGGGGTCTGCTGGGTCATCAGTCCTCTGGGTCAGATTCTCTCCCAGATCCGGATTGGGCCTGAGACCAGGGCAGGGGTCCAATCTGAATGGAAAACCTTGACGGGTCGGCGCATTTTCCCCGTCTAGAACGCGCTGGCGTCGGGGAGGCCTGGTATTGGATTAGCCTGGTTTCCCAGCCGGAATCCGACGCTGGAACCACTTTAAAGCGTTTATAACAAGGTTGGAAAGGAGATGCGTGGCTAGGCTGTGCAGAGTCTGACTGCCCGGCCTGTGGGCGGGGCTGTGGGGTCTGTGGGCGGGGCCGGGTGGGGCGAAGAGAGCCGGTGGCTGCAGGTTGGAGGCTCCTCGTTAATCTTTCCACTTCACAGACCTGCCTCCACCCAGCCTCCCCGGAGGAGAGTTTCCACAGCGCCCGTCTTGTTTGTGCTTGTTTTTCCTAACCCACGTACCCCGGATTCCTCTGCGCCAGGCCTGTGCTGGATACTTCCAGGTTCAGGACACCCTATAAAGTGCCCTCTTTTGTCCTGTGTTTACAAAGGAGGGGAAAGAAGGCCCAGGGCTGCTCCAAGCAGAGTCGCCACCCAATCCCTCGGCTTTCCAAGTTCATGGCCTTTCTTCCAGCTCTTCCCATTCCCACCGAAGCACCGCGGATCAGTGTAACTGCCTAAGAGCCCATGTTCCCTGCCGACTGTCCCTGGCGGGCGGGCGGAGGCAGGACCCAGAGAAGGAAAGTGTTCCCTGAAGACCCCGCAGGGCAGGCACAGTCCATTGTCCTGCTTCGAAGGCACACTCTCTTTCGTTTTCAAATATTTGAATGTGCCCTAAAACGAATGTGCATAATTCATGCAGCAATGTTTCTGTTTGGGCATATTTATTTTCTGAAAAATCCTCAGGGGTATGCCTTTTAATTGAGAGCATGTTAAAGTCTTGGAATTGCGCTCGAGGGCTGGAAAGATCGCTGTTCTAGCCTGGCCCTGCTGTGCGCTGCCTGTGACCTCACAAACCGTCTCATCTTGCTCAACGCCCTTGCCATCGACAGCGCTAATTTATGTGGAAAACAAAACACAATGCCATTGAGAAAAGCCATCACTCCCGAGGACACAGCCCCTTCTTGGCCCCCGTGTGGCTTGCTTATGATGTTGTTTGGCGCCCTAACCCGGTCAAGCTCCCCCATCTCGCAGGCCCTTGGCGTCCTGGGCCCACACCCCTTACTCAGCCCACCTGGGGCCTCACCTCAGGTGCACGCGAGCAGGCAGCCTGGAACCAGCAAGCCGAGTCCAGACAGGCTGGTGGAGACTCTGAAATGATCCCCACTCTCTCACCTGACCCCCCTGGCCCAGCCCTGCTTCCTTGAGGGAGCAGAACCCTCTCCCACCCTTCCCAGTGGTGATGATCAGAGGTGACCGATGCAAGAATGCTTCCACCATATCAAGTCACATTGAATCGTCAGCTACTGCAGCTATCATCAATATTATTATTGGCTAATATGAAGAGCTTGCGACCCACGGGACACTGATACCTGCCCCTGGGGGTGACCTCTGCCTCGAGGCCCTCCAGAAGAAGAGACTGATGTTCAGACAGCCTAGGAGTGTCTAGTGGGGTGGGGGGGGGAGGGTAGGCAGGAGGTTCAGGCAGTCTGGCTCCAGGGCCCTCCCTCCCTCCTGGACCCTGACCACTAGCCACCATTCCCTCCTTTGGCTCAGGCAGGACACTGGGGTGCGCGTTGAACTTCCCACAGGCAAGCCCAGCACCCAGCGCGGAGGACGTGGCCATCGGGACGTGGGCTCTGCATGTGTCTCCTCCCTCCTACAAAGGAAAGCGGTCCCAGAAGTGGGACCTGGCCCAACGAGGTCCAGTCCATCTGTGACCATGACGACTTCGGTATGTCCCCGATGGCCGAGTCCCAGCCGTGCCAGGAGAACGCAGCCCTGCCTTTGCGGCATCCAGAACAAGGAATACTCCTCTCTGAACCCGGTTCTTGGCAGCCGGGCCGGCAGCTTGATTCAAAACACACCCGTGGCTTCTTCGGAGAGAACAATCCAGTGCAGCCTGAGGATAGCCGGGGGCAGGACGTGCTCTTTTTAAAGCAATTATTGAAGTCATCTGGAAGTCAAACAAGAGCCACGAAAACAGAGTCCCCGAAGGGAAGGGGCTGTGGGACTCGATCTGGAAGCATCTGCGGGAAGCACAGAGCCCGTCCCATCGGGCTGGGGTCAGCCTCCGAAGGTGCCGCTGGCCTGGGCGAACCTCCTCTGTGCTGGACCACGGAATCGGTCCTGACATTTCCAGGCAAGGACAACAATGAATGCCCAGCTGGCAAATGTCAACCTGCGTAGGAAACCATGACGCTTTACAGAAACCCAGCTATGGGTCTTGGGTGTAACTCTGAGGTTTGCCAGATCTAAACCGGAGCTGTGTTTTCGGGCCCTTGAGGTTCTGGGAGCCTCCTCCTCTGAGTTTCCCGCGGTGACGTCCACCCAAGACTGTTTTACATCTGAGGCCGCTGTTTGCCCCTCGCTGAAACCTGTCCATAAAACCCAACACTTAGGGCGGGCAGTGATGAGGGCAGGGGGCACTGAGGGTCCCCGACCACCCAGTCCAGATCCCCATGTCAACATGACCAGTGCAGGCATGGACGGAAGTCTCCTCTGGTCAGTGACCCCTTTGAGCATGGTCTCCCGGTTTTGATGTTTATATGGTCGAGTTAGAAAGAACATTTCTACTCTGTAAGATCCCCTCCACTTTCCAAATGTTTTCCTCAATTACTTGTGTATGCACAAAATGCACACATGCGCACATGCACACACACAACATACATATGTTTATATTTACATGCATGCACACCGTGTACACATGTACACATATACATGCACATGTGCACTTGCACACACACTTCATCTTGGGGTGGGGGAGGTAGACAGTACCAGTTTCGGTCACCGCTGGAGAGAGGGATGGCCAGTGGACACTATGCTCTGCCTGGTGGTCCAACAGGGGTGCACTGTAGACGTGAGCAAGCATGCTCTCTGTTCTTCAGATTCTCCCTGCACTTAGTACTAAACGCTTACAAAGCCAGCATGCAGGGGCGTAGGGCTTGGCCCTGGGGCCTTGAGGTTGGTTCCAAGGGCACCTGTCAGCTTCGTGAGCCTGTCTCCTAGGCTGGAAAGCCAGGTGAAAAGTCTCAGTGGGAGGATCACTGGGGCTGATGCTCTGTGACTATCAGGAAGGGCACGCAGAGGATGGAGCAGGCTGGCACAGCACAGTGGTTTCCCAGCCCCATGATTCCAGGAGGGTTCTGATGGTGACCTTTGGTCCCTTTCTGAATGAGCCACCCTAAGGACTGTCAATACTCTGCTCCTGCTTATGGCAGGCCGCAATGTCGGACTGTGACGCCGGCACATCTGCTCGCCATGATGCATGGGGCCACCGTGCCCTCAGCAAAGGGGTCCTGAGCATGTTCTGTGCCAGGCACCCAAAGGCCAGGGAGCAGGCCTGAGCAGAGGGGTCCACTCTGCATGCAGGCTGTTCTGTCCCTGGGCAAGAGGCAGGCAGCGGGCCAAGGAGAGAAACGATGGTGTCTTCACACCCAGGCCTGCAGAGACACTAACACTGGGACTGGGATTGGGATGCTGGTCATGGGGACAGCACCCGGTGACAAGGGGGGAGGGACCCGCCAGATGAGCCCGTGAGCTGGGCAGGTGCCTGGGGGTCCTGCAGGGGCCCAAGTTCGTGGAACAGCTGCCCGGAAGTCCCTGGCTGAGCAGAGACACTTGGATTTCCACCTCTAAGCGAACCCTATTGCCACGAGTGTCCTTCAGAGGGAAGCTCATTTGCATCTTAGAACATGTTCTGTCATTGGGGGAAGGAGACTTGCCTTCCTGTGTTTGTCGTGCTGTGCTGGAGTTATGTTCTCCCAGCGAAATCACGCTCTTATCATTCTTCCAGTGCTTTGCGTTGGCAGGGCCTTGCCCAGGAGCCCAGGTACCTGCTGTGGTGACTCCCCTTCCACAGTGAAAGGAGAGATCCGCCATCTCTACTGCGTTTTAATCGCAGCAGCCTCAGCTTATGGGGGAACTGCCTGTCACTGCAAGGGCGTGAGCAACCTGGGTTCCGTCGCTGCTGAACTCGGCTGCATCCGAGACAGATGTCAATGCTGCCACGATGCTTCGTTTCTGCTTAATTTGTCCTTATTTCCTTTACTTCCCGTCAGACTTGGAAGTGAACAGGGGTTGGCTCAGGGGGGAGCAGCCTGCTGTGTGCCCTGTGCGCCTTGCCTGCCTTGTTTCAAAAAACCCATGTTTCCCTTTAATACATTTGGCCATTCAGCCCAGGTAGTTTCGTGTTTTTCTATACAACTTTGAATATGTTGGTTATCTTTTATAAAGCAATAAAAAAAGAAAGGTTCCCAATAGAAAAAGAGCAAAGACTATGAATAGATGGCAATAAACACATAAAACAATGGTAACTCACTAGAATCCAAATAAATACACAGTAAAACAAACAAAAAATTGGGTAATACTTTTTTTTAAAACCCAATTCCGTTGATTGAGGTGACCGGAGGACAGGCCTCCTGCTCGCCAGGACGCACTGAAGTGGGGACCGTGGTGGGGAAAACCCAGTGCGGACATGTCGGCCAGCACAGCGTCACAGCAGAGACCGGGTGGACACAAAATGTGCTTGGGGCCGGGGATTCCTATTTTTAGGAGTTTGTGCTGAGAAGAGAACCAAAGGGGCAGATGCAACTTTAGTCCAGCATGATCCCTCGCGTGTAGGGGGCAGAAGCCAAATAGGCCAGCTCTACTGCAAACACTGGGAAGAGTGCAGAAATCCTACAAAGAGACCGTTATATGAACACGCTGCTTGGAGTCTGCGCATCAGAACGAAGCCAGTTGCACTCACAGAAAGGGTGTAAGACACGGAGAGTGTCCTGACAGGTCCCAGACGTGTGCACACATACATACACACATGCACACACATACGGCCAGTCCACGAAGCGAGGCAGGACACAATATGTAGCACTTAATTATTGATCACTCATCGTATTTTTAGAGTTCATGACTCAGTTCTCTGGGCTGACAGAAGGGTGCGGTTGACCATTTAATTGCTTTGTTCCTGAGGCTTGTGTCAATAACCCTATGACCCGTCCTCACCACGGCATGCCTGGGCTCTGCGAGTGTGAGGTTGTGCCGTGACACGGGGGTGAGCACTGACGCCCCACAATGACAGCGGTGATGGAGCAGACGCCCTGCTCCCTGGCTCCGTCTGCTGAGGAGGCCCGGACGCTGTGACGTCACAGGAGCAGTGAGCACACCGGCTTCCTGTGGCTGCTTCAGCCAGCCTCAGCCTCTGTCTTCAGGTGGCCTCTCTGAGTGTCTTGGGTCTCCATGTCCTCTGTCTCCTAAGGACACCAGTCACTGTATCCAGGACCCACCCAGATAACTCAGGATGACCTCATCTCAGATCTTCACCTCAGTTCCATCTGCAATGACCCTGTTCCAGAGGAGGTCCCACACCTTTTGGGACACCACTATTCGCCCAGCATGTCTATTAGGATTCGGTATGTTTTTACTAATCAAACCCAATCACACGAGGCCCTCCAGAACTAGACTGAGCTTTGAAGAGAGTATTCCTGTGGCATTTTCCTGATAAACCAAGAGTTACAAGGTCAAGAACGGATTTCCATGATTTTTCTTGTTTTTAATGTACTGGCCTCAGGATATCAGATATTTACAAGGATAGTTGAACAATAATTTCTGGCAGTTTTGCAGAAATCTAATTTCATGTTAGTTTCAGCTCCGATTTCCAGAGAGAAGGCAATGTGCTTATTGTACAAATATTTATCTAGCATCCCGCATGTGCCAGGCCTGGGGGGACAATGGTGAATGAAAACAGACTGGTGTCTGCATCCAAGGACTGGACTGTCACAGGAGGGGCAAATGACAGATACAGGGTCCAAAGTGAACGGACAAGCCCATGGCCCACTCACAAGAGAGACCTGCTCCCCTTGTCCCTCTCCGTCCTCTTCCCGTGCCACAGGACGAGGACTCCATGGTATTCCAGTCATGCTCTGTGACTCCAAGTCCAATACTATAAGTCACAAGTCACGAGGCCAGTATGTTGACCTCCATGGCAATGTCCACTCAAGGCCTCACCCAGCTGCCCGCAAAATGCTGCCTCCAGGGCACTGCCTGGGTGGGGTGGCCAGCTGAATCACGGACCCTGGAACCTGTGCAGATGAGGCGTTGCTGATGGGCTTGTGGCAGGGAGGGCATGCTGGACCAGTGCCACCACAGGGCCCTACAGGAGGGAGGCGGGTCGGAGGAAGAGGAGGAGATGTGACCAATAGGCAGAGACTAGAGCGAGGAGCTCACAGGCCAAAGAGGAGGCTCACAGTCCCACAGGAGGGAGGGAGAGGAGCTTAGGGAGAGGACTCCGTGTGGGCGCCTGGTTGCCCACAGAGATGACCCGGGCACGCAGCGCCCCCTGAAGCACCCGCAGTGGGCGGGGCCGCAGCTCTGGGAGACTGGCTACCCTTCTCCTGTCGCCTCCTAAGCCCAGCCGAAGCCTCTCCAGGACCTGAGACCCGGCCTGCCACCACCCGAAGGGCAGGCTCTCCCCTTCTCGCTCTTCCCCACTCAGCCCTCCCGCCCTGGTTGCCACCTCTTTCTGACCCAGTGCCAACCCCGACTCCACCCCGTGACTCCGGCCTCCTTCCTCCTTGGCTCCAGCCCCAGATCCCAAGGCCACCATCTCCTGTAGGCATGCTCGTTGGCCCCCTCGCCCCAGGTCCCACGGGACACACCGTGGTCCTGCCACTGAAACACAACTTCTGGGAGAACCAAGCGGTGCTGTGTGTGCCTGGGCAAGGGATGGAGGAGCCCCACACCCCTCACCAGTGTGCCCCCACCCTGCACCTCCACCACCATGCCCCACCCCGCGGGCACCCCCACCTCGGCCTTGGTGTGCAGCAGGAACATTTTGAAACCGTACCACTCCCCTTGCCAGCTGGCTGTTGTGGATGGCAGTGGCCCAGTGGAGGACAAGCCATTCCGGCACCATGATGGAACTGGCTGGCACGGGCAGAAGTGAGGACAGACAAGAGCACAGGCCTTCCCGGCAGGCAGGCAGGCAGGCGAGGTGAGTGGCACCCTTTGAAATCCCACGTAAGGAGCTGGGAGGCCGCAGGGCTGCGTGGGTGCTGGGGGTGCCAGGGAGGAAGCCAGCGGGATGGAGGAGCGTTACCCAACAGCCGGCGCCACAAGTCCTGCGGTGGGTTATCTATCTCAGGGCCCTCCGCCGGGGGGCTCCGGCTGCCTCCCACGAGGGGCCGGCAGCCAGGGCTCCCAGCCCAACACTGTCCTGTTCAAAATGTAGAGGAGAGCAAATAGGCACCAGGTGAGCCCCCCGAATGGGTAGGACAGCCTGGGCGTCCTCCTTGGGGCTCTAAGGTGAGGAGGGGGGAGCCTTGCCATTTGCCCCGCAAGCTTGAGGGAAGCCTGTGGGGAAAGGCAAACAAACAGCAGAATAAGCAGAGTCCCCCCGGGATCATGTCTAGTCCCTCAGTCTTACAGAGAGGAAGAGAGAGGGATAGAGAGTTAGAAACATCGATGCAAGAGAATCATCGACCAGCTGCCTCTTGCACACCCCCTACTGGGGATGTGCCCGCAGCCAAGCTACATGCCCTTGATGGGAATCGAACCTGGGACCTTTCAGTCCACAGGCCAACGTTCTATCCACTGAGCCAAACCGGTTTTGGCAGTCCCTCAGTCTCCAGGCAGGTGGGGCCCGCCCTGGGGGAGGGGGGCACCGTGTCTCAGGCGGGAGCCCTGTCCTTGGAGAGTCTTGTTCCCCGAAGCCCACTCGCAGCCTTCCCACTTGACACTCAGCCCGGGACCTGCTGGACCGAGGGTCACAAAGAAGAGGGACGTGCCGACCAACCGCTCTTGCACCCGTCCCCCGCCTCCGACAGGGTCAGGGAGCGGAAGGGGTGGCTGTGGCTGCGGAAGGCGGCAGCGGGCTCCCGTGCGCAGCTGTAGTCCCTGCGGCGGTGGATCCGGGAGCCTCCACGTGGGGTTAAATTGTAGGGAACTAAGTACTCGCGAAGATAGATGAGGGCACGTGAAACGGATGACGGCTGAATGAGGTGGGTGGGTCCAGTTGCCATCGATTTCGTGGCTCTGAGTCTCTGCTGCGTTTCCCGCAGGTGTTGCCTTTGGGAAACATGGGTGAAGGGGGTTGTTTCTTACAACTGCATGGGACTCTGTGATTATCTCAAATTAAAAAGGTTGGTTTGTTTTTTTAAGAAGACTGCAGGCTATCAGTGGATTTCACATTGTCTCCAGGGAGAGCCGTCAGGGCCACAGGAAAGCAGCGGTGAACAGGACTGGGGGAATATTCTAGATCAGCCAGTGGCCCAGGGTTTCACTCAGTGGCTGGAAGCTTGAGCTGGGCCAGGGCTCACGATACCAAAGGTGCCCCATCTCTTGGGTAGGGAGGGCCCTGGGCCTGTGGCTGCCCCTGATGGAGTATGACAACGCTGCCACCCAACACTCAGGCTTAGCCTGGACGAGACCATGTGAGCCGGGCCGGGGAGGACGGAGGAGGGCCAGGGAGGGCGGGGGAGGGCCTGGAAGAGGGGACAGTGACTCAGGACCTGCACTCCACAGCCCAGTGGTCCTCCCCACACCCTGTCAGCACCACCCAGACTGCGTCTGAAGGCCCAGCTCCACCCGAGAACCAAGCTTCCTTACACTTGACAAACATGGTCTTCTAGGGCCGTCTCCACACTGTCCGGTGCAGGGTGCCAGGGGGAGCTCAAACCCACTACCTTCCTCTGTTTGCAAAGACTGAAATTGTAACGGAGTGAGGAGGAGACTCACCAGCTATGTTGATACTATCTTTCCTTCTGGGTTTGGAAGTCGAGGGAACCTCCCAGTAAATATGGGTTGGCCAAGCCACAAGCTCTTAAAAGCCAATTTTAGACCTTTGCCAAACCCCTAAATTCCATGGAAGAGTTGATTCCCATTAAATTCACATAAAGTCATACCACGTGTGAAGGGGCTTTCTGACCTATGTCCTCCTTCCGTGGGTATCATGTGTCCAGTCAGCGAGACAGTGTGAGCCCAAGGGCCTGGAGACAGCCCTTGCCTGTCCCGGATGGAGCGGCCTCCAGGACCTGCCCCGACTCTGGAGGGCCTCCAGGCCTCAGTTTCCCCGCCTGCAGCAGAGGGGAGGTGCTCAGCTCCAGGCCTGGTGCATAGGGGGTTCTCAGAGAACGACAGCTCCCTACGGGTTCGTGTGTGAATTTCCCCTGAGAAGTTGCTCACAGACTGTGTGGAACCCCACACGCTCGTCTCTTTTCGGCGGCACTGCACTCCGTGAGCACGGCTGCTGCGCCCACCAGGGGCTGTGGGAACGGCAGCCAATGGGACAAGCCCGGGCCGAGCTGCTGCGGTGCCTGCTCCACGGCGCTGGTCGCACGCCGCCCGAGTGGCCCACGTGGGTGATGTCAAAGGAGGCGGCTCCACACGACAAAGGGATGATTCCAGACTTCCGACAGGCACCTGTCCTGCAGTGTCACTGGCCAGACGCCGAAGGACAGGATGGGGTTGTGTCTTTGTGACTCCTCTCTCACAAATGTGTCAAACCCACTCAAAGTCGCCTGGGTCTGTTAGTTCCGGAAGGTTCCCCGGGGCCCGCTGCCCTCTGCCCTCACTCACAGCTGCTTCTCTCTGTGCGGCTGTTGGCCCCAGGGCCCCCCGCCCCGCAGCCCTACCAGCCACCTCGAGGCTCCATGCTGCTGGCTCCCTTCCGGCCCACTTTCTGGAGGGTCACGCCTTGGCCGGTCCCACGGCGGTGAAAGTGGGTGAGGAGGAGGAGGAGGGCGCCCTCTGGTACCACCTATGAGGGAAGGGCAGAGAGAAGGAGGGGGGGGCTGCTTCCCAAAGAGCGGAGAATACAATTCCCAGAAGGAAGGACTGCCAAGTGAAAAGTAAACACTGGGATGCGTCCTACATGCCAGACAGGAAGTTCCTATGGCACCACCCCGGGAGGCATGCAGATGGCCAGGAGCACAGAGGTGCAGAGAGGCCCTCGGGAAAAGGCCAATCGCAGCCACGGTGAGACGCCACTGCACAGGCAGGGGACCGCTGGACGCCATCAGCCGGGGCGGAGGTGGAGAAGCTGCAGCCCTCATTCTGCTGGTGGGGATGAAAGTGGTGCAGCTGCCGTGGAAAACACTGGGCGGTTCCTCAAGGTCAACCACAAACCTGCCCGGGGACCCAGCAATTCCACTCCCAGATATGTGCCCAGAGAACAGAGAGTGTGTCCACGCAAACACTTGTACATGGATGGTCAGAGCAGCACAATCTGATGGGGACAGCCCCGTGTCCCTCAGCGGCTGCTGATAAGCAGAGGGGGCTATCCACGTGGGTATTGCTCATCCATAGGAAGGACAACAGCAGGTCGCACCTAATGTAGTCGATAGGTTCTTGAAAAGTGCGACAGTGAGTGAAACAAAGCACACAGGCCAATGTTACGTTAATTGATGCCTGCACGCTGCTCACCTGTGGCATCCAGGTTAATTGATAGAAACAGAGTTAAGTTCCTAGACATATACAAATGTCACAAAAACATTATCAAACTTCTACATAAAGGCCCCAAACACTTCTAATGTTAAACATTGAAATCAATGTGAGCTACATGTACGTTTGAGAAACATTAATAAAGTAAGATAGCCCAGTCGATGTGGCTCAATGGTTGAGCCTTGACCTATGAACTAGAGGTCACAGTTGATTCCTTGTCAGGGTGCTTGCCTGGATTATGGGCTCTATCCCTAGTGGGGGGCATGCAAGAGGCAGTCGGCGGATGACTCTCTCTCATCATTGTTGTTTCTATCTCTCCCTCTCCCTTCCTCTCTGAAATCAATAAAAATATATTAAAAACAACAATGAGTAAGATAATGAATTTCCAGCCAATTCACTTCAGCTCAGGGCATAAAGGTGGGGTCCTCAGGAGCACCCAGGCCCCTGAAGATGGAGACAAGTATAGACAGGATATCCTCTCACGTGACATCACTGTGATGTGAGAGGATTCCAGAGTCCCTGGAGGAAACCCAGGCAGACATGGGGGACCGTGCACCCTCTGCACAGATAGTGGCCCTTTGGGAGTTGATTTTTTAAAAAACTTACTAGCGTTATAGTTAAATGTTGGTGAACAAAGTGACGTTATTTGAGGACTTGCTGTAAAGTATTGATTCTTGATACAATGTGAATGAACCTTGAAAAGAATCCATTGAAAGTAACAAAGGCCATACAGTGTGCAATTCTATTTATGAGAAGTGTGCAGAAGAGGCAAATCCACAGAGACAGAAAGAGGACTAGTGTCTTCCTGGGAGTTGGGGAGATGGTCGAAGTTTGGGGTGATGGCTAAGGGGCAAGGTTTCCTTTGGAGGTGTGAGAATGTTCTGAACAGACTGTGGTAATGGTTGCATAGCTCTGTAAATGAACTAAAGGTCGTTGAATTGTGAATGGTAAATGGGTGAATTAGCTATGCAATCTATGATAATAAAAGCGTAATATGCTAATTAGACCAGATGTCCTTCCGGGCGACCGTCCCGATGAAGCCAGGGCTGCGAGGGAAAGCCCAAGTTCCGGGTGCCAGAAGGAAGCCGATGCTGGCAGCCGGGGGAAGGAAGGCCTACTCTTGTGAAAATTTCATGCATCGGGCCTCTAGTAGCTCAATAAAGCTGTTAACAAAAACAAAAGAAAACTCTGTACCTGAGTTCGATGCTCACTGGCCCCCTTAAGTCCCAGTCACAGCTGAGGTCTCTCTTTAAAAAAAAAAAAAAAAAAATATATATATATATATATATATATATATATATATATATATATATATATGATTTTTTACAGAGAGGAATGGAGAGTTAGAAACATCGATGAGAGAGAAACATTGATCAGCTGCCTCCTGCACACCCCCTCCTGGGGATGTGCCTGCAACCAAGGTACATGCCCTTGACCGGAATCAAACCTGGGACCCTTGAGTCCGCAGGCCAATGCTCTATCCACTGAGCCAAACCAGTTAGGGCCACAGCTGAGGACTTGCTCGGGGTTCTAGTTCTTCTCAGAGGACCTGAGCAGTGGACACCAAGGGAGCACTCTCCTCGGATTTTGTGGTTTCCGTTCTTTGCTTGGCCCCACAGCCTGAGAGGTAGAGCGTGCCCTGGTGGGGACAGGAGAGTGTCCGCTGGCACCAGGAACACGCTCACTGGTGGTGACGACACATTCCCCAATGGCACATTCACTCCGTGTGCTTAGGGGAAACCCCTCTTCCGGGCAGAGATGTACAGGGCGGGAGGACATGTGCCCCTTCTCCAGAACTTGGCCTTGGCCTTATGTATTCGTGGGGTGAGGGACTGGGTACTGGGTTTGGACAGTGGGTGGGGTATGTCGCAGGGCAGAAAGCTGGGCAGCTGAAGGGAGTTGTCCCCTTAGGGCCTCTCCCCAAAGCAAAGGGAACACCAGAGCAGTGAGCCAGACTCAGGACAGAGGACAGACGTGAATAGAACCCTGGTGTGGACTGCAAACGTCCTGTGATAGCTCTGCCTCTCAAGCTCTGGGTCTGGCTCCGTGTCCCAGAAGGAGTGGAGTCAGAGGCCGGAAGGTCTCCCCTAGGTGGGCCTCGAGGCGCCGGGTGAACTGGACCCCCAGCTGCTGGAGGATCCGCAGTGGGTGTGCTGCAGGAGCTCAGGAATGGTCCCAGCCTGGGCCACCGTGGTCATGGGGGCAGATCCCGAGCCGGAGGCAGGACGCCTGTGCTGGAGATCGGAGGGTCAGGACTCCGTGTGGCCTAGTGGCCGGTGCCCGCGGCTGGGCCACCTTAGGGCCACGTGTCCTCTCTGAGCCTCTTCTCTCATCAGAGGAGAGAGAGCCCTGTCCCAGGAGACCAGATAATGCCTGGTAGAACCAGAGCAGGGTGTCTTCAGCCCTAAGGGTGGCCTCAGCCCTCCCTCCCCTGCCTACTTGCTCTTGCCCATCCAGCCTGTCACTGTGAGGCTCTAGAGCAGGGGTGGGCAAACTTTTTGACTCGAGGGCCACAATGGGTTCTTAAACTGGACCGGAGGGCGGGAACAAAAGCAACCTGACCATGCTGGCACTCTCATCTTGGGCTGCTGGTGAAGGAGCGGAGGGGAGAGCAAGAGAACCTCCACTGGCCGAATAGAACAGCCGAACGGACCAGATCCAACCCGTGGGCCGTAGTTTGCCCACAGCTTCTCTAGAGCTTTAGTCCTGAGTCCCCAGCCAAGACCAGACCTAGAGCAGCTCAGGCCGGGCTGCGTGTTCCCACAGCTCAGGTTTCTCTGGCAGCTTCATCCTCCCAAGCATGCCCTCTTCCAGACTCTCCCCGCCCAGCCTGCTGCGGGTCACTGCAGGTCACTGTCTTAGCGGAGGAGCTGGAGGTGCATCGGATCCGCTGCTGATGGCCGGCTCAGATAACACCCGTGGGCGCTGCTCACTGCTCCGGCAGAGTCCTGTCTGCTCATCGAGACCTCCCTCCTCAGTCCCTCGCCCCCACCGCCACGGATGCCAGGCCCATTGTCCCAGCTGGCAGCCCCAGGAGAAAGGAAATTGGTCTTGATCCTTACAGGCTGGCTGGCCCCACACTGACAGGGGCATCTTGGCAAGTGAGGACCAATTTCCCCTCTGGGGCAAGTGTCTGGGGGCTGTCACACTGGTCACTCCAGATTGTCCCATCCCCAAGAGGTCTGAGAGTGTCAGTGACCTGCGTTGTTGCAAAGCCTGGGACCCAGGCCTCCAAGTCCAGCCTGCAGCCTTGGGACCCACGGATCCACAGATGCATGAATTCACGGATTCACAGGCCGACCCTCCCTGGCATCTGGCAGCCACACTGCACGTGGAAAGCAGATTCTTTTCGTCTACAAATTTGGGGGAGAAAAGTGATATTAAATTATTTTCTGCTAAAGAAAAACAATGTGAACAAAGGAAAGGCCTGGGAAAATGCCACGCTAAAATCTTTAACAATTAATTACAAGAGGCTGCAGTGAGAGGGTGGCCACGCAGGTTAATGCAGACGCCATAGAGGCCGGAAGCCCTAATCCACGGGCATGACGTTGGGTGTTTTTGGTTGGTTTCCTGACCTTTCGTGCCTTCTTAGTCTCCGTGATCCCTTCCTGGCTGTTTTTCACAGGAGTCCTGGGACTGAGGAAGTAGGTGCTCCTGACGTTCCCAGTGCTTGGCCACGCTCCTCCGTGTGACCCCCACACTTTCACGTAGGTCAGTGCTGTGCTGGGGGAGGACCCCCTCCCCGGAGCCTCTGCCGGGAGCACGAAGAACTCAGACCAAGACAGTTTCTCTCCAGGAAAAGAGAGCTTTTCATTCACGTTGCTGCAGACAGTACTGGGCATCACCTCTTCGAGGGGTACATGAGGTCTTGTACTCTGCCTTTTCCTGCTCCCTAATACATCATTTTCTTGTTACTTCATTATCTTGAGAATTTTTTAGAGGCGATATAATATTCAATCCATTCAGTGTACCATAAATTACCTACCCGTTCCCCGACTGACAGGCATCCAATTTACCCTGGGAGCTGTATAATTCTGCAGTAAACCTCTTCATGCATAGCTTTTGTCCATTTTTGGAATTCTCTTTTAGAATGATTTCCCAGAAACGTTACCACGAGGTCAAATGGAACAAACAATTTTATGGTTCTTGTTATGTACTGCCAAGCGTCTTTCCACACAGCCTGTCTCGTTCACGGTGCCCGGGAATGCGGGTGGGCAGGTAGAGTGGTGGGGCACGGCCGCTCAGGCGGGGTCATGCCTGGCCGAGGGGTGCAGGAGACGGTGGAGGAGGGAGTGGGGCGGCTCAGCAGGTCTTTGGAGAAATCCAGCTGGGTGAGAGTGGAGAGGCACATGTCTAATCCAGCCCGGCTCGTCCTCCAGGCCGGCGGAGGAGGGGGCCCACGGAGCCTGGAGGAGACACATGTGGACACAGATTGAGCCAGAGCCCAGGCCCCTGGCGTACATCTGAGCCACTGGGATTTTATCAGGACAACTGATTGCTCAGCCACTGACCAGCCATCCAATTCCTGGGGCATGTGTGGCCCCATACAGGTGTCACCCAGGACATATGTGGCCCCATACAGGTACTCACTCAGACAGTCCCTTGATGGCCAAACATGGGGCAGTTTGAGTGCCATCATCAATAACAATAGGAACAGATTATAACCCGTAGAATAATGCAAGAACTACGAGTTCATGCTGATATGAAAACAGGAATAAATGAAGGCGGGGCGGCGGGAGCTCCTCCCTGCAGTGAGATTGAACTAAAAGGCCTAGATGGGATGATGGAGTTAGACACACAGCTCACAGGTTATGCCTGATTCAGATTAGGATCTCGGGAGGTGCTGATGTGACTGGTGGGAAGTCAGTCGGAGTCTCAGACTGCAGCCTCATAAATGCCAATTGGGGAATTGATTTGATGGGAAGCCGGGGCACCAGCTTACCAAGTGGCCGAACAGCAGCCTCCTGGTGTGGTGCAGACGCCCATGTCCTCACCTCTGGGTGGCCCTGCCCCAGAAGTGTCACTTGGATCCAACCCTGGGCCATCCTGCATGATAACTGCCCCGCGGTGTCCAGGGCGGTCAGGTCCGGGAAGACAGAGAGGCCGAGGAACTGCTCCAGGAGAAGGAACCTGCCGGGCCATGTTCGCCGCGTCTGTGACTCCGGGTGGGCTCTGGCCTGGCAAAGTAGCCACAGAGGGAAATACTGGTTGGGATAACTGGCAAAGTAGGAATATGGAGTTTGGATTACTTACTTACGAGCATTGCATTATTGTTTCATTTCCTGTTAAGCATACTCTGTTCTTAGAAAATACACAAAGTATTTGTGTGTTTTAGGGGAAAGGACACAGCGTTGGCAGTTTACTCTCAGATAGTTCAGGGAGAAATGTATATTTATGAATATCTATATACTAGAGGCCCAGCGCACGATTAAAACGTGCACGTGTAGGGTCCCCTAGGCCTAGCCTGCCATCAGGGCCACGTCCACCACCCCGTGATGCCTCACACACTCCGCCCTGGAGACACTCCCAGCTTGCACCCTTCCCCCTCGAGACACCTCCTACTGCTGCTGGCTGTGTGCACCCCAACCCCACCCTCCACGGCAGGAGCACCTCTGCTTGCTAACTGGGGACCCCACCTCCCACCCAGTCCCCAGCCCCCAGCCCTACGTGAGCCCCTTGGTTGATTGATCATGACCCCGTTCGTCACGACCACAGGCCTTTTATGATATAGAGACATCTATCCATGCATCTATGTATCTGTCAAAAGATAAATCCAATGGGAGAAATGTTTACAACTGAGGAATCTGGGTAAAGGGATATACAATTTTTTTGTACAACTCTTGTGAAGTAATACTATGGATAAAATCTACAAGGATATTACTTCGAAAAGAGCGAGAAATATTGGTAACAATCGTAACAAGTAAAGCTTACAAGATTTCATACCATCCACAGGAAAAAATCTTGTAAGCTTTACTTGTTACGACTGCTACCAATATTTTATAGCTGAGGTGATTTGCTGAGGATGACACAGATTATATATGGTACAGGGGGATCTTTGCTGGCATTCTGGTCCATGGTATGTTGGTAACCAGCATGGGTTACTACTAGTTCCTGCACCAAGTTCAATCTCTGTGATGCACCAAAGAGCCCAGGGACAGTGATGGATCCATCAAAATAAATACATAAATTAAACCTTGAGACCCTTTGTGTTCTTAGGCTCCTGGTGTAGGGAGTGGAGGGAGGAATTTGGGCTTAGATTGGAGATGGGGCAGGTCCCAGCGGCGGGAAATTGGAGTGTGCCCCTGCCCATTCACCCAGAGCAAATCCTCTGTCCCAAACCAACGAGAGGGTCTTCAGCTCCCAAGTCGTTTTGGGGCTGACGCAGCAGACCGTTGCTCCCACAATGGCAGCAAGAGAAGAATTAGAGTTGTAAAGACTGTGGGCAGCATGGAGGTCAGAGGAACCAGTGAACTGCAATTCTAGAGCAGGAAGATCCCTCCAGGTGAGCTGCTATCACCAACCATTTCTTCCCTGAAGCTCTTCTGACCCAGAGCAGAGGCTAAGGTTGGGGACAGTCCCAGGCAGGGGACTTTCCTGAGTTCATGGATATGTTGCAGATTATGCGGGCTGGCATGAGAGATTAGAATCCAGAGGAGACCCAGCATGTCGCTGTTTTCTCCCAGGGCCAGACTGAGGGCGGTGGCAGAGAGGGAGTTTCCAGGCTGCAAAGGCAGAGGACCCAGTGAAGACACCAGGGACTCCCCGTGTCAGGCGTCCCGATGGTTCATTTTACGTGTCATTGTGATTGGATCTGAGGATGCCCAGGTGCCGATGAAACATTGTTTTTGGGTGTGTCATGAGGGTGTTTCTGGGTGAGATTAGCATTTGAACTGGACTCAGTAGAATGGATGGCCCTCCCCATCCACTCTGAGGGCTTGAATAAAACAAAGGGCAGCAGAAGGAAGAATTGGCCCCTTTTCTTTTGGCTTCACTGCTTGAGCTGGAACATCTCACCGAAGTCAATGCCTCATCATAAATCTTCTTTTATTCATATTGACTCTGTTTCTCTGGAGAACCCACACGAACACAGTCAACATCCTTCAGATATGGAAAACATGATGGACTAGTTCTAATGCTGCAGCCCAGGCTTGAACCAGCTCAGTTCCTAATTGGGTTTAGATATTATCTCTTTCTGCCAAAGAAAAATGGGGGTGGAATCCGCACTGAAACAGTAACATCAACTTCAGTCTTTCCTGTTTTTGTATGTACAATGGCTGGCCTGTATCCAAAACTTACACGAATATTAAATAGGAAAATATGACTGGCGTTTGAAAAGGTAGTCAATAGAAGTGGATCTATGTACCTCAGGCTCCACATACCAGAGCTAGCACACAAGGACTTGACCACTGTAAATATGTCAAAGGCGGTAGTGGAGGGATACTCTGAGTGGCTGAAAAGATGGAGATTTCAAAAAAGGATTAGAATCTACAAAAAGTATCCAATAGACATTGCAATGAAAAATGCAGCATTATAAATTAAAAACTCATTGAATAACTTTAATAGCAAGACAGGCTGCAGCAGAAGACAGGGTTGGTGGACCGAAAGACCAAAGCTCAGAGAAAAGAAAAGACTAGAAAGAACAGACGTATGAATTCAAGTCAAGAGGACTCACCCACTTATACATGGAGTGTGGAGTCCCAGAAGGTGAGATGAGGTATGGGGAGAGAATGAAGCAGGGAGAAGAGATCATGGCTGAAATTTTCCAGAACTGATGTCCTATTTAAATCTACTGACTCAAGAAGCTTAGTGAAGCCCCATTCAGTGTGTGAGAGGAGAATAGCCATCCCAGGACTAGCTTGGGATGGTGGGATAAATTCAAGACTCTATAAACTCTTGGGATAGAGACCAGCTCAAAACAGGGTCTTCCAGACTGCCCAAGCAGTGAGCATCCCCTTCTCTCTTCACTCTGCTCCACAGGGTTAGGTCATCACAACTGCAGAGGCTGGTCCTGAGTGAGGCCAGTGCCTCGAGGAGAGCAGTGTGTAGAACCAGGGCTCCTCACCATGAGATGCCCCAGCCCTCCACTCAGCTCTTCAGAAGCAGACCCAGTTTCTGTTTGGGCTTTATCCTCTCCAGGTAACATTTCCAGCAAAGTTAGAGAATATCCCGGGAAGCACAATCTCTGGCAGCCCCAAGTAGAGGGTTTGTGTACAGCCTTTGTGGGACAGGAGACCCGGTCCCTGTGTGAGAACTGGACTGCAGGCGATGACAGAGGCAGCTGGCACAGTTAAACTTGGAAGTACTTAACATTTTATTATAAAAGTGCACTGAGAGCCATTTGCAAGCTTTGACTTTTCATTGCTCAAAACTAGACAAGAATAACTACCCAACTGTTGCTATAGATATGATCTTACCAGTACTAGATTTTATTTTTAAAAATAATTGGTTTATTGTGCTAGAAATAGTCACTGTACATATTATACACATTTTAAAAGTGGGTTTGCTTTGGCTTTCGTGCGCCTTACAAATAAAATTAATTTTGTTTTGCATGATGAGCTAAGTTAATTTGTTAGGCAAATAATGAGTGAATATCTCATGCTTAATAGTCCAGTGCTCTTGCTAAGTGGCACCCTTGTCCCAGAGCAGGGCTCTGGAGGGCAGAGTCTTCAAGTGTATGCCTACATGTCCCACAGTGCTAACTGGGACTGCAGCAAGCACCTGGGACCCTCCTCAGAAAGCAGGCTGTGCTCCAGAGGGCCTCTGACATGCTGGACCCGGAAGATCTGCCAGCTCTCTAGATCAGAAGTGTCAACCCATGGTCCTTTGCCCTAATTAAAACCCTAATAGGAACCCCCAATTTGGGGTGCAGTGAAGAAGGAAACTTTATTCAGTGCAAACAGCTCAATAGCAATACAGCATGACTGTGAAAATAATGGCACCACCTTAAAACAGTAAAATTGCATTGCAGTATTGCTGTGAGGAAGCACTGCTGTGAGGCAGCCCTGGGGTCAGGCCCCTCTGCTCCATCACCTGCAATTTTCCCCAGAAAGGCAAAGTGTACTCCCAGAGACCAAGGGGAGCTGGTTTATAATAGACAGAAGACCCTGCCTCTGGTCCCTGATTGGTCCATCCACATGCAAATGAGGTCTCCAAATTCTCATAATATGATTGGTTCAAACGGACTGTTCTGATTGGTCAGGATAGAGCTGTTCTGGTTGGTTGGAGAGGTGAAGCTCTGATTGGATGGGGAAAGCCTCTGTCCTATTGGTTGAAATAGGATTCCAGGACCTGCGTTATAAGGGCTGGCTCAGCCAGCAGAGACACAGTGCAGGCAGGTGGTTCAGTGCAGAGGCCGGCAGTTCAGGGCAGGCTGCTCTTTGAAGTCCAGTTTGCATGAGAAGCTCCTATGCAGAAATGGCTGCTAGGTTCTGCTTTTTTATTCGAGCCCAATTAATCATAGGACCCTTCTTCTTACTGGCCATTGAAGTGTCAGGGACTGCTCCTCCTGATGTGGGGTATGAGGTGTCTTTTTTCCCCCCTCAGGATTCACAAAAGTCTCAGCCTGAGGTGCCCAAGAGGCCAGGCAGAAAATGGGTGTGCCAACTGGACTGGCCTGGGACTTAGGGTCCAGCAGGGCCTGGGAGACTGGAGACACTGACCCAACAAAGTGCATTCAACCCACATCTGTCCCGGCGCCACACATGCTGGGCAGGAGGGCTGGGTCTTGGGCAGAGGGGAGGGTGCTCCAATGGGGCTTGGGCAGAGGGGAGGGTGCTCCGATGGGGCTTGGGCAGAGGGGAGGGTGCTCCAGTGGGGCTTGGACAGAGGGGAGGGTGCTCCAATGGGGCTTGGGCAGAGGGGAGGGTGCTCCGGTGGGCTGGCTGAGGCCAGAAGGGAAGATGAGACAGCTGGGCTGGTGGGACAGGGAGTGAGGAGATTCACCCGCCTGTAAGCTGGAGGCTGTGTGCGGTGCAGGAAACAGGTGTGGCAGACCATGCAGACCCCACAGAGACCTTTCCACCCAGGGAGTGCAAAGAAATGAGGTTTTAAAAGAGCTGCTGACTTCAGACTGGGCAATCTTCTTTGTCCACCTCCAGTGTTCAGTCCCTGCAGAGAAACCCTGGCCCACTAAACAGGAAGCCTGGGGAACCGAGGGCTCTGCTCTGCACCTGCCCGTTAGTGAGGAGATGAGACTTTACTGAGCTGTGTGCTTAGCAAGATTCTCTCCCGTGTTTGAGGTATGTGTGTGACTGTATGCACATATCTGTGTACATGGGTGTGAGAAAACATGTGTGGTGTGAGTGGGGTGCCTCGTGTGGGTGTGTGAGAGGCCCAAACTCAGCAGCACTGTCCCATCTTGTCGTCCCAAGTTCAGGGTTCAAGGAGATTGCCTAAGCAAACGGCCTGTGTCAACTCATCCCTGTTGCAACGTGCTCGCCGACACCTTGATGACCAGATTTTTCCTAGGAAACCACTTCCATCCCATGACTTGTCTGGGGCCTCATCCTGGTGAGAAGACTTCCACTCAGCAGACACCGAGCGCTGGAAAGCACCCAAGCGTGTGGGCTCCTCCGGGCCCGAGGGCTGCAGCTGTGAAGGATGAAGGGACAGCTGTGCAGGGAGTGCTGGCAGGGAACCCACAGATCCACCCCCTCCAATGGCAGCAGGGGGCCCGGGTTCCAGAGCTGCCCCAAGGCTGAGGATGGGCCCACCGTCTTCATCAGAAACACACACACACACACACACACACACACACACACACACACACACACACAGCCTGGCGTGGCCGTCAGGGGCCCAGGAAGGCCGCCTACCTGCCAGTGGCCCTGCTGACGGTGGGTGGGAACAGCCTGGCAACATATATGAGTGAGCCAGTGTCTCTACGTCTCTGCCAGCATTTGGGGTTATTTCTTTTATTTTAACCATTCTGGTGACTGTGTGTTAATAGCGTGTTGTAGTTTGCATTTCCCTAATGGCTGATGGTACTGAGCATCTTCTCCTGGGTGCATTGGCCATCTCTCGTGCTGTCTTGGCCCGTTTTCTAGTTAGAGTGTTTGCTTTTCTTTACCTCTGAGTTTAAGGGCTCTTTATACACTCCAGACACAAATCTGTTGCCAGATTCTCTCCCACACCATAGCTCATCGTTTCATCCTCTTCACAGAGCAAACGTTTCCACTTTGGATGATATTCAATTTATCATATTTTCCTTTTTGTTTAGATTTTGGTGTCAAATCTAAGAACTCTTCACCTAGCTCTAGGTCCCAACGATTTTATCTTGCTTTCTTCTAACTATTTTGTAATTTTATGTCTAAGTCCATGATCCAGTTTGAGTGGGTATTTACATAAGGTCTGAGATTTGGGGGGAGGGTTTGTGTTGGGTTTTACCGGAGATGTCCAGCAGCTCCAGCACCACTTTCTGAAAAGACTCTTTCCATTCAACTGCTTTTGAATCTTTGTCAACAATCACTTGTGAGCTTTTTTTTTTTTTTTAAATCCTCACCCAAGGATATTTTCCATCGATTTTAGAGAGAGTGGAAGAGAGAGGCAAAGACAGAGAGAAATATCGATGTGAGAGAAATATAGTGATTGGTTGCCTCCTACACAGGCCCCGACCAATACCTAGGCTGAGGAGGAGCCTGTAACCAAGGTACACGCCCTTGACCAAAATCGAACCCCGGGACCCTTCGGTCCGAAGGCCGATGCTCTCTCTATCCACTGAGCCAAGCCAGCTAGGGCACTTGTGAGCTTTTTAAATTACAAATTCCTTTAATGGTTTCAGGATTAATTAGATTGTCTACTGCATATTACTTGAATTTTGGTAATTTGTGGGTTTTGAGAAGTTGGCCCATTTTTTCTAAGTTGTCAAATCTATGAGCATAAGGTTACCTGTGGTTTTCCTTCACCTTCCTTGCCATGTCTGCAGGGTCCACAGTGCTGCTCAGGGTAGTGTTCCTGAGGTGTCGTTCCTGGTATGGGCGAGCTGTCTTTTCTCCTTTTATCTTAATCCGTCTTGTTAGAGGTTTATCAATTTTATTGATTTTTTTCCCAAAGAACTAACTTTTTGTTTCATTGACTTTCTCAATTGATTTCCCATTTGCAATTTCATTGATTTCTTCTCTTTACTCTTCCCTCTATTCTGGTTGCTTTAGGTTCACTTTACTCTACTTTTTCTAATTTTCTGAGGTAGAAACTCAGAATATGGATTTGATAGATTTCCTCTTTTCTAAAGTAAGCGTTCATAACATCCACTTTCAGCTGAATCCCACATGTTTTAGTTTGTGTTTTCATTTGTTCTGTGTATTTTATTTCATTGAAATGTCCTCTTTGACACATGGATTATTTAGAAGTGTCTTGTTTAAAGATGTCCCCGTGGCCTTTCTGGATTGATTTCTAACTGGACTCCATTACTGTCAGAGAAAATATCACGTACAATTTAAATCTTTTAAACTTGTTGAATGTTGTTTTATGACCCAGGATAGTATCTATCATGGTAAATGTTCCATGATTGCTTGGGGGGGGAAAAAAAAGCATACTTTGCTTTTGCTTGCAGGGTCTTCTCTATATATTAATTAGATATTGGTTGATTGTGTTTGATTTTTCTGTATCTTTGCTGGTCTCTAAGAGGTCTGTCAGTAGCTAAAAGTGGTGTTTTGAAGAGCCGGACAGAAAGTGTGGATGTCTCCATTTCTCTGCCAAGTGTATCATTTTTTGCTTCACGTATTTTAATGCTCTGTATTCGTCACACACTTTTAGTATTGTTATGTATTTTGGTGGATGAATCCTTTTGTCATTGTGTAACATTTCTTTGTCTTTAGTAATTTTTTTTTTAACTGAAAGCCTTTTGTCTCATATTAATAGACCCACTCCTGCTTTTTTCTCTATTGATGTTTTCATGGCCTGGCTTTTCCAGCCTTTCCCTTTTGACCTTCCTGTGTTGTTATAAATTCTTCCTGTAGCCGACAGAGTCCCGTGTCGCTGGCGTGCATTGTCTGCTGGCCTCACTCTTTCCTCGAATGCAAAGACTTCCTGTTTCCTTCTGAACAAAGTCCCGGAAGATCCCACAGCTAGAGAGACTTCCTGCGCGCGTGGATATGGGTCAAGGGTGTGCAACCAACAGTAGGGTGTACTGGGATGCCCCACAGGAGCGGGTGGGCGTCAGCTCCCGGACACCGTAGGCCGCGTGCAGAATGTCCACAACTCAACAAGGTTAGGAAATTGGCCTAGAGATGGTGGAGGGAAGGAACAATGAGAAAACGCGGGAGGGTAAAGGGAGCAGCAGTGCACCCAGTCACTCCAGGAAAGAAAGCCACAGAGGTGGCGAGTGAGGTGGGGCGGGGGCAGGGGGTAGGCCTGTGTGGGATGGTGTCGCTGTAGGATGGAGGGCCCAGCTGGCTGTCTGTGCTCAGAAAGCCCCACTCGTTCTGCAGGTCAGCTCCTGTGGCATTTAGTTTTCCAGATAACTTCTTCCTTCCTCCCTCTCTCCCTCCCTTTCTTCCTTCCTTCCCTCCTTCCTTTCCCCCTTCCCTCCCTCCCTCCCTCCTTCCCTCCCTCCCCTCCTTCCTCCCTCCCTCCCTCTTTCCCTACTTCCCTCCCTCCTTCCTTCCTTCCTTCCTTCCTTCCTTCCTTCCTTCCTTCCTTCCTTCCTTCCTTCCTTCCTTCCTTCTTCCCCCAAAATACAATAGATGAGTATTTTACTCTGCGAACCTAGAACTAGCTGGGGTCTGAAATGTTTGTTTTAATCTGCTGGTTTCGAACAGAGAGATGAGCGAGCTTCCTTTTCTAATTGACTCTTCACTGGGGAGTAATTAACCTCGAAACTGTTTACTGCGGGAACTGCTATACCGCTGAGGTGGCAGAATTTGAAGGATGGGTATATGCGAGATTAAAAGTCTTTCTGAGCTTGCCACTGCCCTCCCTAAACACGGGCAGGCCCTGCGTTGAGGGTCTGGATCTGCTATAATGAACTCTTCCCGGCCTGACCCCAGCTGGGTGTGTAATTTCTCCCAGTTGGGAGCTGTTCTGTGGCATGTGATGTCATTAGCATACCGACTGTCAGCGTTTCCTGGTGCAGCGCTCTGTTCCTACAGCTGAAGTTGCATTCCTAACCCATTCTCTCCCTGGCTGGCCTCATTGCTTTACTCTGTTCCTCGAAAACCCACGTGACTTCCTACTTGCTGTAGAACCGAGCCTGCTGTCCTCCGTGTCTTCAGGGTCCCGCTCCCGCCTGAAGGCGACATGCCATGCACCTTTCCTTGGCCTAAAACCCACGTCCCTTCCATTCTTCAGTTAACGCTGCATTTCATAGCAGAGTTCAAATGCCTCCTCCTGCAGGGAGTCCTCCAGGATTTCTACACTGTGCTTCATTCAAGAGAGACAGGACAGAACAAGGCTGCCCTGACCTCACATACCTGGAGGTCCAGAGGAGAGCATCAGGGTGATGGAAGGGCCGGCTCTGAGAAAAGCTCTGTTAAGTTCTAGGTCAAAATTCTGTGGGGTCTGGATGTCTATCGCCAGCCCTGTCCTTGAAGGGGCTTTTTGGCAAAGAAGGGCTGTGCTCAGCTCCCGCTTCCTCTGGATCGTAGCTGGCTCCCAGCCGCCGTCACACCAGAATTTGTTCCTGAAATACGCTCCATGCTTCGCGGTCACGTCAGAGTCAGCGAGATGAATAGGTTTGTGAGACTGGCAAGCGCAGGGACGCCCACTTGCCAGGGCTGTGCTGGGGATGGGCTGACTGACATTCAGCTGTTATGTGGATGGGAATAAAAGCAGTTTGATTGTGAGCCTTCTGGAGCATTTTACCATGACCAGCTCCTCCTTCCCCCCCTTCTCAGTTTAGTTGCTCTGAGGGCCTTTGGGAGCGTTAGGTTAAGAATGTTTGTAAAGCAGGTGAAGAGCATGTGGGAGGAAGAGCGACAAGTGGACAAAGCCCAGGGCGAAATCCCAGGTGGAGGATGCTGTTCCTTGGCCCCCACGATGCCCCGTTTCCCGCCTGCCGGTTTGGGGCACTCTGCCCGGCTTGTGGGTGTTTTGCTTCCAGTGTTTTTTCACCCCTGAACCTCTCAGAGGCTGCTCTGGGCTCCAGGGGGTGCCTGCCTAGAAGCCTGCACCTGGCGGAGGGGTAGAGAGCCAGCACCCGACCTCAAGGACACACTCAGTGCAGTCCCGATCCAGAGCTCCCTGCAGGATCGCCTCAAGCTGGGCCTCCACCCTTGCCGGGACCCATGTAAGGCCCTGCACCCCTCACGTGCACCTGAGTCCAGGTGCTGCTGCCAGGGTCTGCGGGGACAGTTCCTGGGGGAGGCACAGAGCCAGAGCCAGAGCCACGGCCGGAAGAGGAGGCTGGCTCCTTGCAGAGGCTGCCCATGCGGCTGAAGGCGCGCTGTGAATGCAGACCCACGGCTGTGCCACCGGCTCCCAGCCGGCCCTGCGTCTGCAGCATGACCTCCCTTCCCTGCTCTTCCCTCCATCCTCCCCCCCCCCCCCGGTTCCGTGATGTCACCAGCCTCATGACCCTCATCTGCTCCTCACACGCCTCTCTCTACCGTCCTGACCCACAGGACAGCCGGGAGGCAGTGAAAACAGCAAAAGGCATTTAAAACAATAAACCACCACATTTCAGGTGACTAGGGTGAGACCGTTTGACGGTGTGACTCAGGCAGTACAGTCAGGTGTGCAGTCTGGCAGACGGAGAAAACGTGTTTTCATCGGAGCCAGAGTCGCCTCCGTTCCATCAAGGGAGGGGTGGAGGGTTCTGGAAACAAACGGTGGAGCTCAGAGGAACCGTGAACAGGGCCGTGAGGTGCGGGTGGCGCCCTGAGTGCCAGGTTCCGGGACCGAGGGTCAGGAACGAAGCTGATGAAGACAGCCCCTCAGCCTGGAGGACAGAGACACCAAGGCCGAGACAGGCTGCCACTTGACCACGATCCCACGGTGCAGGGGTTAGAATCTGAGCTGGAACCTGCGACCCCTAACCCTTCTGCACGCTGGGCTGTGTTTGCCCTGCGCCAGGGGTGGCATCCTTCCTGGAGGGGGCGGCTGCCTGGGCACTGAGCCATGGCCCCTCGGAGGGCTGGGGTCCCCGCCTGTTAGTAAGAACAGCAGGGTAAGGGCACCAACACCCCCACTCCTGGTGCCCACAGGCCGCGTGCCGTGACCCGCCAACCTGTGCTGTGTGCGTCCCGTAGCATCTGAGCGGCTGGGCCGGCACAGCGGCAGATAAACAACTCCCCACTTACCGTCCCGCCCCCGCTCCGCGGAGAGCTTTTCTGTTTCCTTTGGGTGAAGTGCGTCCTAGCGACAAGCCTTTCCCACCAGACACCCGGCAATTTTTCCCAGGCCCACGCCATGGAGACGGGCTCTGAACCGTGCCGTGTGCACTCACTGGTTAGCTGCTCGCTGCTTTGTTTAATGTCTTCAATTTCTGCTCTCCTCTCTGTCTCTTGTTATACCATGTAATCATTTTGATTATAGCTCTGGTACCAACTTTCATAGAAGCTCGTCTCTAACATTTACAGGCAATTCAGTGACTTCCATTGCTCAAGAATCGTAATTGCTTCATCTGGCGGCCGTGGCTCCTCCACCGAGTGTGCTGGGCACTTGGTTTCCAGGAAAGAGGACGTGGGAACTCAGAGAGGACAGAGCCGTATTCTTTTGTCATCTGTGGTCCTTGGCATTTGGGCTTCCTGGCACCAGCTGGGAGGACGGAGGGGTCCGTTCAGCCGGAGAGGGCAGTGGAAGGGAAGCCGGGCGCATCCTGACCTTGGTTGCCCTTGACCCTGGTCACAGCTACCTCCCGACTCCCCATCCTCCACCTCCCTCTGAGCCACCCTGCGGAAGAAGGGCCTGCTCAGAGCCCTGGCTTCCCGGAGGCTGAAGATGAGGCACTGGGGCATGTGGGCCCTGGGCAGACCCCAGGAGTCGCTGCTGTTCGGCAGGCAGAGTCCCAACCCAGACCATCCAACCTCAGAGGGGCAGCGTGTCTGTGCACAGATGCAGATGGGGAAACAAAGGCTCAGAGACTGCTCCAGGGAGAGGCAGGGCCACATGTGCCCATGCCCCCGGAGTCCGAGCTCACGGTGTCAGAGCTAGACATACCCGTCATGAGGATGGCTGGCTGCCCCTGGAGAGGAGGGGACACGGAGGAGGCTGCTGTAAGGTGGATTCACGTCTGTCTAGGTTGTGGATGAGGCATTGTTCCGGTTACCGTGCGATGCACGGGTTATCGCACATTTAGCAGGTTAACTCCATGGGTCTGTCGTGTCCCCGTTCCTGCGGGTCAGGTGTCACAGCCCAGCGTTGGCTCTCAGGAGGCTGCAATGAGCGGCAGGCAGGGCTGTGTATGTTGGAGGCCGGGCTGGGGAAGGAGGGCTGCCGGCAGGCTGCTGGCACTGGCTTGGTCCAGGTCGGGCTGCTTGGAAGGGCCTGCAAGGGGTGGGCCCTCACCACTTGGCCAGTACCTTCCAGTTCCCAGGACTTGCCCACAGGATGGGGGCCCATGGCCCTTGGGTGACTGTCCTTACACGGCATCACTCCCCATGCCTGCCATGTGCCTGCACCCCCAGGTGAGCTACATGCATCGTCCTCATTGGGCTCTGCTTCTGGGGTACCCAACCAAGACCTGATCCCCCACCCCCTAGCACAGGCGGTTGGAGCCCAGAAGCAGAGGGTGGCCTGGGGACCTGCGTCAGGAGCTGAGCAGCCGGTGGGAGAGGGGTGTGCTCACAGCCTCAAGGGACAGGCAACGGGAACCCCTGGAACCAGAATGGACTGTTCTGGGTTACACTGGGCGCTGCCATCCATCCTCACTGCTCCTTGTGCACTGGTGACATCTGACACGTGGACTCTGAGCCGAGAACCCCCCCGAGCCGCCGGCTGTGCCACCAAAGCCATCGCTCAAGTGTGACCACGATTGCGGACACTTTAATGAGTAAACTTTCCAAGGTGAAAGGTTTTTCCCGGGAAACCAAGCCAAGAACACGGAGCGGAAACGGCGCGGCAGATAAGGAGGGAGAAGGGCTGGATCCCCGCTGTGTCAAGAGCTTCTTCTGTAACGATAGATGCTCGGCTCTGCAGCATGCATCACCGCGGAGTTAATGGGAGGATTACAATTCTCTAACTCTCCATAACAGGTCTCATTAAATCTAAGCAAACATTTGGTACTTTGGAGCTCCGCGTTACAAATCTAATTAAGACTCCATAAAATAAAATAATTCAAGTCTGCACTCAACCATTCCATTATCTCACATGGTATATGATTGCGGCTTTTATTAAAGAACAACAGAGAAAAGCGAGTGCCGAGGGGAGCTGCCCGTTCGTTCGGGAGTTGGCAAAAAACAATGGGAAGCCCAATCACTCCCAACAATGGGCTCCATCTTCGCCAGCGTCTCAGCTGCAGCAGCGCGCAGACCGTGCGCCAAGCAGACCACGTGTGGGTCTGTGAACCTCGGGACGCACAGGCAGAGACGGATGCCGCCCAGGGCTCCGTTCCGTTAGCCTGGGATTCTGGAGATGGGAGATCGACCAGGTGGGTGCCGAGTGGCACCCGGGAGGGTTGCCTGGGATACAAAGCTGGTTTGGATGATGACTCAGCCACAGGTCCTCCAGGAAGCGGGGCGGGTCACCCTCGGCCGAGGCTTCCCTCCCTGTCCCGGGGAGGTTGCAGAGGCTTCCTGGCTGTGTCCTGCCCTCCCGGGTGTCCAGGGACGTGTTTCATTCCTCTCCGCACCCCGGTGCCAGGCACCCGGGCTGGACACTGATGGAAGGTAGTGATGTTTACAAAACAATCTGTTTGACACCTAAAATGAACCTTACGAAACGTCTTCACCAGATCAAGTTTGCCCACAAGCTGGTTAACGCCAGTCCAAGCAGGATTGCGTTTGTCTCTGTTCCCAGCGTCTGACCCTCCTGAGCCCAGGCAGGGAATGACCTGGGCCTCCCGTGGTGGGACCTCATGATGGAACCCAGCAACCCAAGTGTGCACGGTCGTCATTCAAGTCCTCTTTCTGATGGAACTCAGGGGATATTATTTTACTACTGGAGGCCTGGTGCACGACATTTGTGCACTGGGGGTGTGTGGCGGGTACCCCTCAGTCCAGCCTGTGCCCTCTCACAGTCAGATATCCCCCGAGGGGCCCTTAGCACTGCCGTGGAGGTGGGAGTGGCTCCCGCTGCCACCACCACCACCACCACCACCACCACCACCACCACCGCTGCACTCGCCAGCTGTGAGCCAGCTTCTGGCTGAGCAGCACGCCTCCTGTGGAAGTGCACTGACCACCAGGGTTCCCCCTGGTGGTCAGTGCAGTCATAGTGACCGGTGGTTCCACCATTTGGTCGATTTGCATATTTGGGTTTTATTATATAGATTAAATGTGCAGGAGAAATAGCCTACCACCTGGCTCTGTGGGACACAGCCCTACCTCCTCCAGTGGCATCCAGGATGCTGAGACTGGACTTGAGATACCTGCTGGCAACAGGTGTTAGGAGCCCCCACAGGTGCTTGAGTCAGCCTGCCCTCATGAGGCACCTGCTGGGCAGCCCCAGGAATCTGCGGCATCCTCCATACAGGGCACCTGGGTGGCGCTCACAGGCTGGATAGCCAGCTGGAGGGTGGAAAGATGTTGAGTGGGCAACCTATAGCAGCCCCCGGGCTACTTTCCCAAGGTTCCCCTGGGACAATGCAGGAAGAGATTTAAAAAATACAGACCAGTCTGAGTCTCTCCTCCGCATCACATGACCACGAGGAAGCCTTGCAAAGCGCCTTGCAGATGCGGGAGCAAGTCCCGTGATGGGGTCCCGAGGAAGATTCCAACATGGCTGTGGACATTACACCCAGGCCAGCAGATGGAATTGAGGGACCTCTTTTTTTTGTAATTAACACAAATATTATTGATTGGGCTATGGTTATTGTTTTTTCAATCCTTACCCAAGGATATGTTTATTGATTTTAGAGGGAGAGGAAGGGAGAGAGAGGAAAGCAATGTGAGAGAGAAACAGCCATCAGTTGCCTCCTGTATGTTCCACGACTTGGGTCAAATCCAGAACCTTTTGGGGCACAGGACAATGCTCAGCCAACTGAGCCACCCGGAATTTCTCAGGCTCTCAGATCCTGGAGTAGGAGGATGCATGCCACACAGGGGCCACATGGAGGAGACACCCAGGGAGTGAGCTCACCCAGACAGGTTGGGGAGAGACAGAGAGAGAGTGAGAGAGCGAGAGAGAGAGGTGGCAGAGCGCCAGACGAGGGCCTTTATCGGAGGGGGGTGGTGAGTCCACTGCTGTGCCTGAATGTCACTGGATCACCGTCAGGGACAGTCTAGCCACACTGCAGTACTGGTCACCTGGCAGCCCTCACAGACTGTGTGTGGGATGTTGAGACAGCAAGAAAATATGAAGTTTTAAAAATATACAATACAAAAGGAAAGTCTTTTTTTCATGTTTAAGTAAAATAAGTGCTATATAAAAATAGTGTAACATCTGCTCAACCGAACTGTCGGAGTTCTTTCTGCTTTGGTTGTGGATAACTTTTCTCAGCAAAGCTCCTGGTGCCAGCACTGCAGGGAACCGAGTCCCGGGGGGGGGGGTGCAGATCTCCAGGGTCCCACTTCCCTAGGCTCTGGGGTTCCTGGGTCCCCTGCCTCCTGAGTGGCCAGGGCCGGCCTCTCCTGTCCCCTCTGCATCCTGAAGATGACTTCAGTCTCTGGGCTGTTTCATATTAACCTTCCCTCGGGCCGTTCCAGGGAAAAGATGAAGCATGACTCAGTGGGAACAAACCCTCCACTGAGGAACTGCCTTTAAAAACTGCTCTGCTATTTTTTAAATGTGCTAAAATGCTCGTGAAAGAAAAAGGGCAAAGCCCTGAGAAGAAGCCAAGATTGAGGAGAAAACAGGAGAAACTGCAGACGTGTTGCGTGAGCGGTGACCAGGGTGGTCCGGGAAGGAGTGCAGGTGTGAAGGTCAGGGTCAGGAGCAGAGATGACCACCATTGACCAGAAGAGGGTTTTCCCCACATTTTCTCCCCGTTCTGAGAGGCCCAGCCCCACTGAAGAGACCCTGCCGGCAGGACAGCAAGTACCCCTCAGCTCTGACCACCACGGCTGGCTGACTCGAGTGCTATGGCGCCATGCAGGGGTCTCCAGGGCAACTGGTACCCTGGAGGGTTCCTGAGGTTTCAAACAGAACATTCTGGATTAGTGGGAGACTATTCCCCCATAATCTGAGGGCTAGATGCAGAAGGAAGGAAGAGGAACAACTCAGTAGTTCTGAAATTCACTTTTCTACGTGCTAAGTGACATGGATGGCTTCTGGGGTTCTTGTCCCAGCCTTACAAAGGGTGCAGCATTCTGGAGAAAGGGGGTCATGAGTAGATTCAAGAAGGAGTCCAAAAAAATGAAATATAATTTTGAAAGGCATTGGGGGGGTCAGAGGATCTTCAGCTAAAGAAACTGACTTGACTCAGGACCCTGCTTTTATTAACACAATTTGTCCTAAGGCAAGATGGAAATAATACACTTCAAAGGGTAGGGTACCAAAGGATATATAGAAGAAGCATTGTCAGTTTGGGGAATAGCCTATAGCTGTTCAGGTGTTTGGTCAACAGGAGGCAATAAAATGCCCTGAGCTGTCTGCAGTAAGTGATTATCCTATTCAGGTTTGGGGGAAGTGCCAATTAGCCATTATCCTATTCAGGTTTGGGGGAAGTGCCATTGAGCTGTTTCCAACAGGTAAACTACATTCGTGGCTCACCCTTGTTGAGCTGCCCAAGCTTCACCAACCTTTTGGTGAAACGCTTGTAATTATTACATGCTGGAATTGGTTCCTGGCAGATGGCAACACAATGCTGTAATGTGTAAATGCACCCATTTTGTGGATGAGAAAATGGATGAGGCTATTAAGAAAAAAAAAATAACTTGAAGCAAAACTTAAAGGGAACTATTCCATAGCATAATTGACGGCGGCGAGGGGGAGGAGACACGTGGCTCCCAGCCTGGCACTGGCCACTTGGCCATCTTCCCAAATGCATGACCAATATTCCTCCATGGTTTCTCAGAGTTCCCCACCACAGCCCGGCCTCCCTGCACTGCTTAACACTTCACAAGGTTTGATTAAATATAAATAAGGAGATAAAGACTCCAACATATGGCTGCCTGTGCAGGTGTATCTTATTGTGTTCCCAGTAAGTGACAGGTGTAAGCCTTATGTAGCAGAATTCTAAGTTCAATGCCAAAGAGATTAGCTAAGTAAATTCTTGAGAACCCTTATTTTTTTTTGTAAGTCATCACTATCTCTCTGTTACCTTCCACGGTAACATTCACGATGAGCTTGGGCTGTTTTTATTTAATAGCTGAGTAATTATTACAGTGATTCATTCACTGCCAGGAGTGACACGTGAGCAACACCCCTGCTGAACTCTGGGGAAAGGAAGAGGCAAGGGAGGGAGGGGAAGGCTGCCCCCTCCACACTGATTTCCCCTCACCCACCTGCCCTGGCTCCTCCCTGTCTCTCTTGGATACAACACATCATGGCCCCACCAGGGCTGGAATCCAGTGACCCAGACACCCTCTCCTGTCCTCCTCAGCCCCTCAGCCTGCCAGCCCTCTGTCCTTCCTTCCTGAGCTGTGTGCCACGGGGTGCAGCACCCCAATCGTGACCACAGAAACCCCAACACGCTTGCCGGGCAGCTGCAGCCCTGCCCAGGGGGCCTGCCCGTGCTCTGGGCCTCGGTGTCACGGACGCCGTGACCCTGCCTCACCCTCGGCCACCCCAAGCCCAGTCCCAGGAGAGCACCCGCTTCTCCCACCCGAGTTTCTTCTCCGGGAGCCTGGCAGCCTGTGCAGGGAGCCGCGAGGGGTGCTCCCCAGGTCCCTCACCAGGACAGCACCAGGAGGGGGGCGTGCTGGTCCCATCAGGTGTGGTCCTGGGCGTCACCTGCTCAGGACACCGTTCACAGGCTCTCCCTTCCCCGGTTGCCCCCCTTCCTCCAGTTCGGCTTCCAGGGCCTCTCCCACCCACACAGCCTGCCTTGGGCCCAGGGGCTAGGGGATGTAACAGTCCCCCTCTATCCCATGAGAGCCCTCCCCAGCCCCCCTAACCCCTGCCCCCCCTCCCTGAGACAGCCCAGCCTTTCTGTGCAGCTGGGGGCCCTTCCACCACCTGCCTCCTCCTTCTGCTCCCGTGGGAGTCAGACCTGCCCTGGGTTTAAGAGTCTCTACTCCTCCCCTTGTCCTCCACAGGAGGTACCCCATCTGTCTGCTTCTCCGAGCACTCAGACACCGTGGGCCATACCCTCAGGAGAGTCCTGATGCCACCCAACCGTCCTGCTGGGCTTCCTGGAAGATACCCTCCCCCACATCCTAAACCATCCCCTCCCCCAACATCCTAGAACACCCCTCGCCCACATCCTGGACCAGTGTGGTGCCCAGCCCGGTCCGTCCGTGAGAGACTGCAGCAAGGAGGAGCAGCGTTCGGACACTCACAGCAGCTCCCCGCACGCCCAGACCACGCTCACTGTCCCTCATGTCCCCCACGGTGCAGGGACAGCGTCTGGGGGTGCGGTCCTCACACAGTGGAGCCCCACGCAGGTGCTCGTGGCTGTCACACGCAGCATGGCCACATCGCCACAACGGTGCCCAACGGTATGAAAGCCTGAAAACATGCAGGCGTGCGATTATTGTCACAATTTGTTGCTTTTACAATTGCTTTAAGTTTCATTTAAGCCTGTTTAGTACATACTAACACTGTTAGCTCAATTAAGACGTGTGTTGTAGTTAACCTGTGAAATGAGCTTCACAGCAGAGCACAGCGTTGGGAAGTGCAGCTGATGTGGCGATCCCGACACGCTGACGGAAGTGCTGGCCCAGGACGGGAGCCGGCCCCACACCGGCCCAAGGGCACATGGAGCTCCGGTGAGCCACAGGGCGGGGCCTGCTCAAGCCGCATGGTGCTGTCTGCGCAGAAGCAGTGGGAGCTGGAGAGGCAATGAAACTATCAAAACTTAGATGACATTTCTATACAAAGCACAAACTCAGGATCAAAACTTACTCTTCCAAAGAAGAGCATTCGATTAAAATACTGGTTTTGTTAACCCTCTCCTGAGGACATTTCCCCCCACTGATTTTTATTTTATTTTATTTTAAAAAATATATATTTTATTGATTTTTTTACAGAGAGGAAGAGAGAGGAATAGAGAGCTAGAAACATGGATGAGAGAGAAACATCAATCACCTGCCTCCTGCACACCCCCTACTGGGGATGTGCCAGCAACCAAGGTACATGCCCTTGACTGGAATTGAACCCTTCAGTCCATAGACCAATGCTCTATCCACTGAGCCAAACCAATTCCGCCCCCCCCCCCCCACACTGATTTTTACAGAGAGTGGAAGGGAGGAGGAGCGACAGAGGGAGAGATGGAGCCTGCAACCGAGATACGTGCCCTTGACAAGAATCGAACCTGAGTCCCTTAAGCCTGTGGGTGTGACACTCTAACCATTCAGCAATACTGCCCAGGGCTTAAAATACTCGTTTAATCCTATCTCATATGTCACTCACAGATCTTACAAAGCAACATTTGTGGCTATAAGCAAATTAGTTGGCCAGGCACTGTGGGGGACCGCTCAAGCCAAGTTGATGCTGAAACATGGACTGACCTGGTCAGGAAGAGGGCAGCTCACCGCCCCTTCCCAGCCACCCCCGGGCTCCACGTACTGGGGACACAGAACACCGACTCACAGCAGGGACCCGCTGGCCAAGTGCTCGTCACCAACACTGACAAAGGCAGGTATCACTCACATGGCGATTCTCTGAGCACGCGCGTGTGTGCGTGCGTGCGTGCGTGTGTGTATGTGTATGTGTGTGTGTGTGTGTGTGTGTGTGTGTGTGTGTGTGTGTGATCTGCACCTGACAAGAAGGAAGCAGTTTTTCAGCTTCATCGCCTGCAGACAAAACCAGCTGGGAATGGTGCAAAAACCGTGAAGGACTGTCGCCGATCAACCAGGACGGTTTGGAGCAGGCACTTAATTTAAGGAGCTTACACCAGACACAAATCATCCCACTGCTTCCTTCACGGAGAAAGATCTGCTTCGGGAAAAAAAGCCGTGCGAGCTCCGGGCTGCTCAGTGCGAGGGCGCGGCCCGTGGGCTGTGGGAGTCGCCGACGGGAGGCCGTGTCACAACACGAGTCACTTGGCGGCGACCATGTGACCTGTGCGCGGATCTCTACAATGCTGGGCAGCGCTCACAGGCATTGGCTCCTGCTGTCGCCAGAGAAACAGTGGGTGGAAGGGAAAGTCCTCTTCAGGCCATTTGACCACGAGTTGCTCTCCTTATGGACGGAAACCAGTGTAACACCGCTATCTTAACGACCAGGTGTGGACAGCCAGAGGTTTACTCGTATGACTGTGCTGTTCCTAACGTTCTCCTCCTAAGAAAGGAGTGCAAGGTCGAGGAAGGAGGAGGGCTGGCCGGGAAGAGCCTCCTGCTGACTGGCTGCTGTCTGTTCCCTGTGTGGTGGCCAGAAGGGCCTCGTGGGCCGCAGCCAGAGCAGCCAGGCCCCCCCACAGCCCTCGGCGCTGCCCTTCACACTTGGGGTAACATCGCGATTCTTCTCCATGGACCCCTGGGCCCTGCAGTCTGGCCCTGACTCGGAAGCCTCCATCCACTCCCCACACCTTGGTCCTCCACAGCCATGCTGACCCTCCCCCCAACTCTCCCGTCCAGCCCCAGAGACCAGACAGCAAGCGGGCCACCGCCTGTGCCCTAGATCCTACAAGCGTGTCCCCGCCTGAGGACGTCGGCACCTGCTGTCCCCAGCCCCAGGCTGGCCTCCCCAGGCCCCTGTGTGGCGCCCCTGTTACTTCTTTATGGTCTGGCCTCACACCTCCCTGCTCAGCAGGGACCACCCTGGGCTGCTGTCTGCTCCCACGCTAGAACCTATGATCTCATCTTCCCTTGGCACTTCCTGCTCCCATGCCATCCCGGACAGACCTGTGTGCTGTGTGCAGATGCCTGCTGTGCGTTCCACAAGGGCAGCAGTTCTATCCGCACCATTCCCGGTTGTGTTGTAGGCCCGGGGGGAGGGCTGGGACATGGTGCTGTCCAAGCACACTTCAGGGTGGACTGATGGATGGATGATTATGTCTCTGTAACAGCTTTGCTTTGGTTCCGTCTTAGGAGACTCGGTTACCTGGACGTGGAAAATGCCTCATTGAGAGACCACGGCCTGGGCTCCCGGTCAAGGCTGTGTGCACCCGAGTATGTGAGTGTGTGTGAGTGTGTAAGTTGACCGACAGATGACAGATAAACACAGCGATTCAGGCACAGTCTCGGTCCCTGAGCTTGGGAGGAAGGAAGCAGCATTGCCCAGCTCATGGGCTCCTGTTCGTTCTCGACGTCACCCCTCAAAGGCCCTGAGATACATGCCAGCATCACATCACAGAGCAGGAAGTGGATGCCCAGGACAGCCAGCATGTTCCCCATGGTCACAGGCACGAGATGGAGGCTGGACAGGAAGGAGCGGCAGGTGTCAGGGCCGAGGTGCTCCGAAGCGTGGTGACGGGTTCAGAGCCGCGGGGAAGCACTCGTCCCGTGACCAGCAGCCATGTGTGCTCTAGAGGGAATAGCAGGGCTCACAGGGCTCTGTCCCCCTGGCCCCTGGTGCTGGGGAAACGGGCTCAGCCTGAGGACCCCGCCCCAGCAGTGTCTCCCTGAATGCATAGGTGAGACACGAAAATCCAACTGAAGAAAGAACCCAGACGGGGCTCCCGGGAGAGGATGGCTCTTTGCCTTCCTCAGGGGTGGCCTGGGGGATGGGTATCTTTGTGCAAGGAGAGTCAGCTGCCCCCTCCTGGGACACTGGGCAGAACGGGAGGGGACAGGAGCCACCGGGAGACCAGAGACTGAGACTGAGGGTCCCTGTGCTTGGAATGGATGCCATCATGCTTGCTGGTGGAAACAGCAGTCACCGGGCTTTGCAAACCCCAGCTGCTTGGTCCTGGGTGGTGGGGAGGAGGACGGGGAGGGGTGGGCTCTCTGAGGGCATGCCAGCAGCATTGGGGCCTCACTAAGAGTCAGCCTGGACCCAGCACATTTGCGAAGCTCGACCTGATTTCACTGACTCTTCCCATCCCTGTCCCAGCATCCCCACGGTAAGGTGGGGAAACTGAGGCTGGGAAGTAGAGAGGCTTGCCTGTCACCAGCCTTGTCCAGTGCTTGGGAGCCTGTCTCGATGTGGGGGGACCAGGGATCCCAGGGCTGGGGGCAAAGGCCAGGACACCTAGAACTTGGCTGCCCCGGGGAGCTGGAAGAGTGTCAAGTTTGCTTAAGAATTGAAATGTTGCCAAAACAGGTTTGGCTCAGTGGATAGAGCGTTGGCCTGCGGACCAAAAAGTCCCGGGTTCAATTCCGGTCAAGGGCATGTACCTTGGTTGCAGGCATATCCCCAGTGGGGAGTGTGCAAGAGGCAGCTGATCGATGTTTCTCTCTCATCGATCTTTCTAACTCTCTGTCCCTCTCTCTTCCTCTCTGTAGAAAAATCAATAAAAATATGTTTATTTATTTATTTTATTTTTATTTTTTAAATATATTTTATTGATATTTAACAGAGAGGAAGAGAGAGAGATAGAGAGCTAGAAACGTCGATGAGAGAGAAACATCGACCAGCCGCCTCCTGCACACCCCCGACCGGGGATGTGCCCGCAACCAGTGTACATGCCCTTGACGGGAATCGAACCCGGGATCTTTCCGTCCGCAGACTGACGCTCTACCACTGAGCCAAACTGGTTTCGGCAAAAATATGTTTTTATAAAAAGAATTGAAATTTTGAAAAATATATTTTTTATTAAAATAAATAATGAATATGCTGAACACAAAAATCCACACGCATCTTTTTAAAAAGTCTAATCTGGGGTTCAGAGGACAGACAGCTGCCGGGGGCTGCATCCCCTCTGGCGGAATCAGTCCCTGCAGGGCCTGCCTCCCGAGTGTGTCTGTCCGAGCGAACATTCCTGAGCGCTTACTGTGTGCCAGGCACCCCCGGGCCAGCCTGACTCCCGTGACAACCTCAGGACAGGCTGCGATTATCCCTGGTGAGCTCATCGCCGCCATGACGCTGAACACCATCCACTCGCCGACAGTCTCCTCCTCGTGCCTCGGAACCAGACCTCTCCCCGGAGGTCCGGCCTTCGGACTCGTTAGCTGAGCAGCTGGCACCGGCGGCCCCCGCAGCCATCACATGCCGTGTGCTCCCACCCGGCTCCTCGCCGCGGTAAACAGAGCTCCACCTCGGAGTCTCCTCCTCTCACACCTTCAGCCAGTCCATCCATCAACACATCCCCTGCGCCTTCCTTCAAAGCACAGCCCGGCTCTGGTACCTCTCACCGCTCACGTCTCCTGCAGACTCTCACCCTCTTAACCTCCCCGCACCCACCTTGGCCACGAAGTCCGCTCCTCACCCCACCAGAGCGAGTCTTTTCAAATATCAGACGGATCATGTCACCCCCTCCACGCAAGACCCTCCTCAGTGTATCGCCTCACTCAGAACAAAATCCAAAACCCTTGTCACGGCCCCAAAACCGTGCCTGCCCATGGCCCTGTGGCCCTGTGACCCCCTCACCAGCTGCATTGGCCTCCTTGCTGTTCCACAGCTGCTGCTCAGGGCCCTGCCTCCTACTGCTCCCACTGCCTGGGACATTGTTCACCCAAGTTCCCATGGTACCCTTCCTCCCCTCGATCTCAGAGAGCAGCATCTGCCCAGAGTCTTCCCTGGTGTCCATCCAGCTCTCCCTACTCGGCGCACTGTGCTCTCTTCTGGGCAGCAGTCACCAGCTGGCCTGCTTGCCCCCTGCCTCCAGCAGAATGACCCCTGAGAGCCGGGTGTCCAGCGGCTCGCTGTTGTATCCAGTGCCCAGTGACTAACTAGGAGGTGCTCAACATTCGGGGGATGAAAAATTGAATTTCCACCTCTAGATGAAGAGAGGCAGAAAAAATATCCGGTGATTGTCCAAGGTCACATAGCGAAGGCCTTAGCCACCCCCTGGGCTGCTATGGAGAGCTTAAAAAACATTTATTTCTCACAAGTTCTGGAGGCCGGAAGTTCAAGATCAAGGCATTGGCAGCTTCTTGATATGCCCTCACCTAGCGGAGGGGGTGAGGGAGCTCCGTGGGTCCTTCTATAAGTATACTAATCCCATTCATGAGGCTCCCAAAGGTCTCAGCTACTAATACCAACACCTTGGGGGAGGGGGAGGGAGAGGAGTTCAACATATGAACTGGGGGAGATACAGTCAATCCACTGCAGTGAGCAAGGCTGGGAAAGGGCCCACAGTCTAGCCAGACCACACCGCTTTGACCTTTAGCATCTCCACTGGGGCTGCTGATGTCTCTTCATAGTTCACTTTGGGCCCCTCAGCGTCCACCTTGCTCACACCAGGGCCAAACAGAGACACCAGCATAGCCTTCCAGGTGCTCGGGCCAACCTGGCAGAACTCTGACCTTGACTGGACTGTCCAGTCCCCTTGAGGCAAGTAGAGGGGTGCTCTCCAGAAGTCCCCACTCAGCACCAAGACGGCACCGGCTGGGCTACAGGACTGGGTTCTGGGAGACAGAGCCCCAGCCGCGTGGAGACTCCGGCGGAGGGGAGGGAGGAGAGGATGGGGGTGGAGGGGTAGGGTGGGGGGGTCCAGGCAGCTTTAGGTCCTCCAGAACCTACGTCCAGCCCAGGCCTTGGAGGGGTCTGGCCCGAGGCTCCAGGACGCTCCCAGTGGCAGGACACTCAGATGCTCGCCTTGTGCAGGCGCTGGGTGAGTTCTGGTGACAGGGGCTGCCCAGTGGCCAAGGCGGATCCATCCAGATGCTGCTGAGTAGAGACTCGAACTAGTGGCTGTGGGAGCCCCTGTCCCTCTGACAGTGCCTGGGGCTGCACGTGACCTTTGCCACATCAACCTTGAGAATGAGGCTTCTCCTCCTGGCAGCCGGGGGGCCGGAGACCACCAGGTTGGGGCCATTTCCGTGGCTTGGTAGGCTCCATCTAAGGGGATTCAGAAATGGGGTCACACAGGCAAGAAAGGGGGGTGTAAAATGGTGTCAGCCCTCTCCCCCATGCCCGGGCGTCCCACCACCTCCCTGGCTTCTGATCCCACCCAAGATCAAGATCTGAGCCCGAGGACGCTCCCGGGGCCCCTCAGGCTGGGCCATCCAGGGAGGAGTGACGTGGGATGGTCCCCACCCCCCAGACCGACTCTCACGTAGGGGTGGGTGCTCTGGCTTCCCAAAGAAACACGCTCACATTTTCCCAGGAAATTCTGTCAGGGGTTTGGGAAAATGTGGTTATTCCTTTTCTAGAGCTGTCCAGAAACCTAATTATAGCGCAAGGAGCGCAGCTGAGATCCCTCCCTTAAATGTTACCAAAGTGAATGTCAGCCTTCTTCCTACAAAGAGAAATTAAAAAAATCCCACCAGAAAGCAGGGGGAAGGTCAAAGGTGAAGCAGCGGCCCTGGGTGTATGGGGCTGCCAAGGGCCCCAGCTGACCCGCAGAGAAGGTACTGGAAAAGGCTTCGCGGGGAGAGAGGAGTCCTGGGCTCGCCTGGGGGGGGGGGGGAGGCTAAGATGCAGCGTCTAGGATGGCAGCCCCCCTCCCGAGTGGCCTGGGGGACCCCTGAGGGAAGAAGATGCACTCTCCTTCCTCCCACACCTGCCCGGACAGTCACCTCTAGTTATTTCTTTACTGGCCCCTAAACCTGATGTGACTGGGCTCTGCCTTTGACCACCCACCCCGCCATACACACTGCCTGGATGATGGGGGGGGGGGGGTAACGTCATCACCTCATATGATTCAGACCTCAGTACCAACACCCTGCTTCTCCCCCAGCTCCTGGCCCATTTATCAAATGGCCTCTGTCCCAGCCAACTAGACCCCCCCAGCCCACCCCTCCACACCCCTCCAACCTCCTCCAACCCCCCCCCCCACCTCCCTGTCCCTACCCCTGCACGCGCTCTGCTCCATGTTCCCCCAGGAGCCCCAGGCCTGCTGCTCAGTCAGATACCCATAAGCCCCAAACCCACTGAGCAAATGTGTGTCCAGAAGGCAGGTGGCGGGAGGCCGGCCAGGCTGGGAGGCACAGACTGGCTGGGTCGGGGGGACCCACAGCGGCTCCGTTACCCGGGGGCTTAGCCCCCCTGGGGGCGGGAGAGGAGCCAGGCTGGCCCACGCTCTGCAGTTACCACCCGTCTCCCCGGCTCTTGGGGACCCGCCCAGCAGAGCCCATGGAGCCCACGGAGGCTTTGAGCGGCAGGCAGGGCTCTGCTCTCACACCCCCTTAGCTCCATCAGGGGGACTGTGGCCTGAGGGCTGATGTCTCCGTGTGCTGCTTGGACACTGGATCGTCTTCCCGTCGTCAGCTCCGTGTCAGGTAAGTGCTAATCCGTCCGCCCCAGGGGCCTCGGTCCCGTGGGAGCCACCCCGTCGGCCACAGGGCAATTCTGCAGCTTGCGGATGCCCTCCTCCCGGCTCTGGCACCTCCCAGGTCACAGGTCTGCACAGGCCCGTCTCCCTGCAGGCTGCTCTGCCCCAGGCCCCAGGCTTCCTGCTCGCTGGGGGAATCCTCCCACCAGGCAGCCGTGGTGTTCTGTCTTGCCTGTTGTCCACCTTCCCTCCCAGCTCACCGCTTGCTTTCGCTCCTTTCCGCAGACACTCATTTACTCTATTGCAGTCCAGCCACGTCTAACGTTGTTGTTCACTGTTTTCCCAGGATCTGCTTGCATTGTAGCGCGTCAGAGTACAGACTGGGGTTCACACCCTCCCTGTAACCGGGGCCCTGGGCCCTGTGTATCCATGTTTATGACATGTCGTCACCTTCCACGGATGGAGCCACTTTCCACGGATAAAACATTCATTCCTCCCGGAGCACCCTCCGCATATGATGTGTTTCTTTCCTTCAGTGGAGAACGTCCACCTTTCCCCTTCGACGAAGCCCATTATAGCTTCTCTCTGGCGGATCCGGGTCGCCAATATCACTGCCCTTTCAATCTGGGGCCATAAGCAAAGGTGATTTGAACACAGGTTCTGCGATGCCATGACAGCCGACCTGATGACTGAGATGGGGACTGAGGGACTAACACACAGGCAGTGTCCACAGCCTGGGGAGGCTGGACAGCGGGGTGAGGCACGTCCTGGGAGGGGAGGGGGGCAGTTGAGGTTTCATCACCCTGCTCAGAATGGTGCACAGTTTAAAACGCATAAATTGTTCACTTCTGGGTTTTTTAATTTAGTATTTTCAGGCCACGTTTGACCGTGGGTCACTGAAACCTGGGAAGGGAAACTGTGGCTGAGGGGCACTGCGGGGGACTCAGGCCTTGGGCCGAGCCTGTGCGATGACCAGTCCAGAACGAACTCGCCGCCGAACGGTTATCCGGAGCCCAGAGACAGACCACAGGAACGCACAGCCCCCGTCTCCGCCGTCCCCCCAGGCCCTGCGGGCAGACAGGAACTCCAGGCCGCGGGCTCGTCTGCCGCCGTGGTCCCAGCCCTCACCACTCACGTCCGGCATTTTCCTGGTTCCCTGAGCCACAGGAGGACCTCAGCTGCCTCGTGGCTGAAAACCACTGCCCACAGACCTGAAGGAGACGCGTCTAGTAAAAGCAGCAGACCGCGCTCTCCACCTGAGGTCCTAAAGGCCCGTGGACGAGAGCTCCTGCCCCTTTAACCGAACCGTGCCCTGGCCACATCTGCTCAGAAAAGAGGCCCCGGGGTCAAGGTCGGGCTGCGGGAGGGCGGAGGGCGGGCGGTGCCAGCTTGCTGAGGTGTGTTTCATGGTTTCCGGAAGGCCAAGCACTGCAGAGCGTCTCTGGATGGCGCCGTGGGTGCGTCCTGCCTTACTAGACTGTCCTCGCCCGTGGATAAAGCCGTGGTCTTCCTGGCATGCCCTGAGCTCAATGCCCCTCACCCTGGCCCCGGCAGACCAAGCCTCACCCCGTTGCCACCTTGCAACCTTCAGGACATGCTCAGTCTTCCAAGCCCAGAGGCCATACCTCCCCATCACAAAGCCCTCCCCCTGTGCATCCACCCCCGTCACTCTTATTTCTCCATGTTCCTGCTCCGGGCGTTGTGGTCTTTGAGAGAGCTTACCACTAAGAACACCTCTTCCCCATCCAAGTTCAGGACAAACTGAAAACAGGATAAAGAATAAGATACATGGAGCCTAAATTATTACTAAAAAATTACTGCTTTCCCTTTCTCTCTCTCTCTCTCTCTCCTCTCTCTCATCTTCCTTCCCTTTCTCCCTCTTTACTCTTTCTCTCCATATACCTCTCTTTCTCCTCTCTCTCTACCCCCCTTTCTTCCTCTACATGCCCCCGGTCCCCCATCCCTCCGCACATTGCCACCATGCTGTGAGGAAGCCCAGGCCACATGCAGGAGCGGGGCAGCTGTTTGGGCCAATGGCCCTCTGAGGTTCCAGCAAACCCACCTCCGAGCAGCCCCAGCTGATGCTGAGCGGGGCCCAAGGAGCAAACACGAGGGGCCCAGCCCCTCCACACCGAGGTCCAGTAGACACTGCAGCTTCGCCTTTGCAAACAACAGTGAGCCGTTGGCAACCAGACTGCCCAGCTGCGTCAGCGGGGGCTGGTCCAGCCCTGGACCTTCCTCTTTCATCACTCTGAAGGAAGGTGGGACAGGGGTCCTAGCTCTTCCAGGGGTCCAGTACCCTCTCCCCCAGGATAAACTTGGGAAGGGCTAGCCAGAGGTTCCCAAGACAGTGTGGGTAAGGCTGCCACTGACTGTCTGTCCTGCCCACTGATGTCCAGGGTGGGGCCCAGAATCCGCAGCTCCGATGCTGAGGCCTGCACGGCCCCCTTCACCATTTGTCTGAGCCTCTCAGCCGTGGCCCCACTTCTACTGCCCCTGAGCCCTGAACCCCAGACATGCCCCCACCCAGCACTGAGCCTTGTGGGCCGGTGAGCAGGGTCTCCATTGGGGCAGCTGCACCCTGAAACCACCTCCCCATTGGGGCAGCTGCACCCTGAAACCACCTCCCCATTGGGACAGCTGCACCCTGAAACCACCTCTGCTCCCAGTGCCACGAGGCACGTAGCCCCACAGAACCCCTAGCGCGGCCCACGCTAAACCCTGTCTGTTTTGTAATTCTGGCTAAGGCTGCACGGCCAGATGTTGACCAGAGCACAGAGTGAGCCCCGATGTTCTTTGCTAATCTCTGGGGGATCTGTGTGCCTCCACCCTCTTCCCTGGGAGGAAAGAGCCCCCAAACCAGTTTCCCGGGCACGGAGAGGACAGGATGCGACAGGCAGCAGCCAGGAACAGCACGTGTTCTCTGGCCACGGCAAGGCAGCGCGAGTGGGCTGACGGGGACTCGGCCAAAGCAGTGAGGATGTGGCCAGAACAGCCTCACACATGGGCTCAGTGCAGGGACCTAAGGCCCTGGCCCGCTGGAGACCAGCCTGGACACAGGACGCTGAGGATGCTCCCGTCAGCTAGCTGGGGACAGTGATGGCTGAGGACTGGATCTGCCCTGGGAGCCCCAGCCTCAGGAGCCCCTGCCTGCTCCTTGTCCAGCCCCATATGGACCAGGCAGCTCTGCCAGCATCAGAACTCGGGGGAGGGAGGAGTTGGGGTACAGGTCCGGGGGCTTTGGGGTGTCTATGCCTCCCCCTCACTGGGCCTGTTCAGGACTATCCCAAGGAGGCCAGCTCCCCTCAGCCCGGCTCCCAGCCAGGCAGGCTGAGCACCCTCGCTGGCCCCCCATCTTCATGGCAAGATCGGTTCTCCCTAGGGGGAGCCGTCAGGAAACGCCGATCATGGATCGAGGGCGGCGATGACCAGGAAGTCTGACTTGGACATGCAGGGGGATGAGCTCAGGTGAGCATCACCATGTGCACCCAGCTCTGTGCCTCTGCTCAGCCGCCAGCCACCCATGATCGTCCCATTTTACAGGTGAGAAGATGGAGGCCAAAACAGTCAGGTAACTTTGCTGAGATCACACAGCCGTAAGTTCCAGAGCCAGAGCCCAAACGCTCCACCATGGGGTGGGGTTGGGGAGTTGGGGGGAAGGTGGTCTCAGCAGAGAGTTGGGCCATTTCTCCTCCCCAGCCAGTGCCTGGTCTGGCCCTGGGGCCCGGGCCATCCCATCCAGCAGGGACGTCTAGCTCTCTCCCAACGCCTTTGGAGCCATCACGCCCGCCTTGGGCTGACAGCTCTGTTTTTTCAGACAGAAACCAGGGCAGAGAAACCCTACCTAAAAAGCTACCTGGCTTTGGTGTGCTGGTCACGTCCATAGTTTTATACGAATGTTGCTTCCTCGGCGTGTTCGTCTATGGAAGTTCAGAGCTGTACACCTACGAAGTGTGTGCTTTTCAGTATTAAATTAGTTTTCAATAAAATATTTTTTAAACTACATTTCATGACAATTTTCCCTCGAAAGGCCTTCCGAGCACCTGCTTTGAGCTATTCTGCGCCTTCCCCGAGACTTCTGGCAACGAGAGCCCGAGTCCTCGTGTAAATCAGAAACACGGTATTTAAAGAATGATTTCCCTTTAAAATGATGTATAAATAATGGCGCGCTCCGCAGCTGGCACGGGGAGCGTGGCGGCTCTTTAGGAACGGATATAAAGCAGCCCTCAGCGCGCCGTGGGTGTCCAGAGGCAGGTACTAATGGGGCTTCTGCATTATTAAAAAGGAAAATAAAGGAGGCGAGGATTGTATGCTCTCAGCTGTGTGTGCAGAGACCTGCCTGGGACGCGGGACGCTGAGGATGCCGGAGCTCCAGGAAGAGACAGGGCCGGGGAAAGGCCGATTCTTCCTCTGTGTCCTCTCTCAGACCTTGTGAATTTTGTTCCAGGTGAACTGTTACTTATGGAATATTAATCTGATTTTTTTTAAAGTTAAGCCTTATAAAAAGAAGGTCTACATTTTCTGTGATCTTCAAACCTGCTTCCTTTTCATGGGTTTCTCTTCCCTGAAAGGAAGAGTTCAAAAATGATTCCCACAAGCTCTGTCTTGCCAGGAGCAAACATCGGGACCTGGAGGCCCCAGGCTGGCTCTGTAGTAGTGAAGATAAAACAAACAAAAAACAAAACAAAACAAAACCGATTGTTCTCCATGTTAAAAATATGTAGGGACCTACACACTGGAGACATGCCAATCAAAATTCCCCAAATGACCCTCCATCAGAGCTGCTTTTTCCAATGTCAAAGGGATATATTGAAGCTGTGGAGCACTATGACAATTTTCAAAAAAAATAAACAGAATTCCCATATGATCCAGCAATTCCACTTCTGGGTAAAGGCCCCCAAACAGAATTTTTCAGAGATACTTGTATTCCCATGTTTGCAGCAGCAGCAGCCATAACAGCTACATGTGGAAGCCACCCAGGTGTCCACTGACTGGTGAGTGATGACAAGTGTGGTCCATCCACACAAGGGAATATTACTCCACCTTGCAAAGGAAGGGCATCCTGACACAGGCTATGATGTGGATGATCCTTAGGGACATACACTGGCTGGCCAGATTATTATGATCTCTAAATGCATAATAATCTGGCCGCTCAGTGTATATCCTATATAATAAAAGGCTAATATGCAAATTGTCCCCTCCACCAGGAGTTCAACCAGCAGCCAGGCCAGCCAACTGCCCATGTCCTCTCCCCCTGGCCAGGCTGGCTGGACCCCACCCATGCACGAATGCATGCACTGGGCCTCTAATATATATATATATATATATATATATATATATATATATATATATAGTATTAGGGAAAACGAGTTAACCAGTTGACTCCTGCCCCATGCACCCAAGGGACAAGCCCTGCATTGCTCTGCCATGATTCCTCCTGCCTGGGGTGGGGGTGGGGTCAGTAAAAAAATTTTATATATATATATATATATATATATATATATATATATATATATTGATTTTTTACAGAGAGGAAGAGAGAGAGATAGAGAGTTAGAAACATCAATGATAGAGAATCATTGATCAGCTGCCTCTTGCACACCCCCCACTGGGGATGTGCCCGCAACCAAGGTACATGCCCTTGACCAGAATCGAACCTGGAACCTCTCAGTCCACAGGTTGATGCTCTATCCACTGAGCCAAACCAGTTTCGGCGGAAGTCTATTTCTCCAGGAAGCCTGCATTGTAAAAGCTCAAGGCCCTCAGGTGCCACCCCTTACTCTACAGATAGGGCAAGGAGTCCCAGGGAGGAAGGTGACTGCTCCGGGCCTGGCAGCTGGTCTGTGGGCCACCACCCCAGGGCCCTCCCAACCACAGCAGCTTCGCTCAAATGCCCTCACACACTCCTCTATGAATTTGAAAAGGTGAGTGGTACCAGCTAAAAGGCTGTGAAGAGCAGTATAGAGACCAAAATTTTGCCTTCAACATATATTGATTCAATTCAGGGCTTTGGGACATAAACATATAACAGGAACAAAAATTAAAAAGCAGACCCCGGCTAGAAACTTTTCTAATAAAGCGCTCACAGCTGGATATGCAGACGCTGCTCGCTTTGTGGGGCCTCTGCCCACTTTCCCAGGCCGCTGGTGCATGAAAACAATGTAATATAGTGATTCAATTTTCTAAAGAACGAGTTAGCAATTAAACTGAGAATGTTTGGGAACAGATATTAAATTCTAAAGAGAATTGCCATTTAAACTTTAACTTTTCTGAGCAACAAAGGGATAATAGGGAACAGCTAGGAAGTTTCTCGTGAATTTCAGTGAGGAAATTATAAAAATTGAGGTCAAATTCCCTTTGCGATTCTTTAAATGAATCAGTGACCTTGATATGATACCAGGAAGCAGCAAGGGCATTAGGATTGTCTTAAGGGGTGTTCGTCTGCTTTTGTCCCAATTTTCAGATCTAGCGACATCCGGGCAATTCACCTGGCACATTGATTATGGATCACTGGTAGCACCAGTTGCTCTAAGCTGATGGCTCTAGAAATAGAGTCCATCTACTGTGGGGAAAATACACAGGCATCCTCTCACCCCAGCTTCCTCTCCTTTTGTCCGACAATTTTCAAGCATGCCTTTTTGTCGAGCACACACAGGCCCTCAGAATAGAGTGGCTAATGGGAGCGTCAGAGACCAGCTGCCTGGAGTTTACCTGCCAGGTTCAGATGCCACAGGGAACCTCAGGTGACACCTGCAGGAAGGTGGGCCTTGGCCCCTTGTCCTTGTTATAAGAGACCCAGGCCCCATCTCTAGCTCTGGGTGGACCAATGGCTGGAGCTCAGCACCCTTCTGCTCTGTGAAGGGAGCGTTAGCCTGGATTACCTCCAACCTCACATGACATTGAGCGCGAGCGTCCTCTTGTTCAGCCAAACAGGTCAGACCCGTTCCTCCGGCTTTTCCAGGGCTCAGGGTTTTGTGCATACATAAATGCTAGGGGGATTTTTTTTTTCTCAAGGAAGTACTTTCTCGATGTGTAATTAATTGTTGTGGAAATCTGCTATTGTGCTGACTACAACTACTTATGCTTAAGTATGCCAAAGGTCAACAGTTTATGCAGAACCAGGAAAATTGGGCCTAATAATAAATCAAATACCTTGTGTGTGTGTGTGTGTGTGTGTGTGTGTGTGTGTGTGTGTGTGTATGTGTGTGTGTGTACCCCACATGGAGAACTGCGCTTGTTGCTGGAAATTCTGGTGGAAGGAGGGATATGGATAATAAATCTCCACCAGGGGAAATGGTCTGAAAACTGGAAATTCTTTTTGAAAATTAACAAAACAAACAAACAAACAAACAAAAACCACAACGCTCTGGAGAGAGTGGTTGAGAGGACCTTGCACGGATGTCCATCAGGAAAAGGGCTGAACTTATTCTGTGGGATCCCATGGTGGAGAGCCAGACCTCAGTTAGAACAGGACCTGCGGTTAGAAGCTACAGAAAGGTTGGGTTTTTAACGTGGTGTAAAGGAATGTAAGATCTGAACTGCCTGAAATAGAACGGATTGCCTCAGGAAGTGGTGGCCCACATTGCCATTCTTCTAAATGATTCCTCTCACCTTGCAGCTTCAGCCACTTCCTTCCACTGGCTCTTTCTCCTGGCTTTTAAGTGGTGGTTCCTCCAAAACTTCACCCCCACGCTTCCCACCTCAGCAGGCGGCCCATTCTCCCTCACAGCCCTGCTTCTGGCAGAGCCGTCCCTATCTGCTTCCTCCAATGATCTCACTCCAGCCCCACAGCCCACGGCTCCTCAGAAACTGCCTTCTGACTCCCCAGTAGCTGAGTCCAAACACGCTTCAGTCCTTGTCACCAACCCTGGGGCTGCCACCTTCCTTCCGGAAACTCTCTCCACCCGTCTCTCCCGGGGCCACACCCAAGCTGCCCTCCCCTCCTGCATCTGGCTCCCCATCAGCTCACCTGCCTCCCGGTGGCTATTTCTGGCCAACACAAAGCTCCTCAGGGATCAGCTCGGGCCACCTCCTCTTCTCACTCTCTTCTCCTTACTCTCCAAACAAGCTCACCGCCCTTCCCTGGGGCCCCATCACCACCTTACACATGCATGGCACTCACACATACTTACGTTCAGTCCAAACGTCTGTGTGAGCTCCAAACCTGAAGCCCAGCCACCCGCAGGACATCCGCACGAGATGCTGCAAGCAACTCAGATTCGTGATGTTCAAGCTGAATTGCCCACAGGTCCCCTGCACCTCCCAGATCAGGCCCTCTTGGAGGGTCCCCACCTGGGCATATGGCTCCGCCCTCTGTCCAGTCCTGAGCTCGCGCTCACCCTGGAATACGCTCCAGGCAGCCTGAGACATCTACAGGGGCCCGTCCTCCTGGGAGGAGCGGCTGGTCCCTGCTCATCTTTTGTGTGTGTCGTAAACACTTAACATGAGATTCTCCTTGAACAAAATTTTAGGTGTACAATACAGTCTCATTAACTAAAGGCACAAGGTCTACAGCTGATCTCTGGACCTTCTTCACCTGGTGTAACGGAAGCTGCATGTCCCCACGTTCCACCCCAGGCCCTGGTCACCATCCCCTTCTCCCTGCTCTTGTGAGTTTGACTGTTCTGGATTCCTCAGGTAAGTGGGTTCATGGAGTATCTGTCCTTCTGTGACTGGCTTATCTCACTTAGCATAGTGACCTTAATATATATATATATATATATATATATATATATATATATATATATATATATATAATTGATTTCGGAGAGGAAGGGAGAGGGAGAGAAAGAGAGAAACATCAATGATGAGAGAGAATCATTGATCAGCTGCCTCCCGCACACCCCCTACTGGGAATCAATCCCACACCCCGAGCATGTGCTCTTAACTGGAATCAAACCTGGGACCCTCCAGTCTGTAGGCCGACACTCTATCCACTGAGCCAAACCAGCTAGGGCTAGCATAGTGTCCTTAAGGTTCACCCATGTTGTCACATACAGCAGGATTTCCTTCTTTCTCAAGGCTGAATGATGTTCCAGGGTGTGCACAGACCACACTTCTTTCATCCACTCACCTCTCAGTGGGATGGGCAGGTAGGCCGTTTCCAGTTTTGGCCATTGTGAATAATGCTCCAATAAGCACAGCGGTGCAGACACCTCTTCCAGACACCGGTGTTATCTTCTTCGGATTAATTCCCAGAAGTGGCATTGCTGGGTCATATGGCAGCTCTATTTTTCATATTTTGAGGAACATGCTGTTTTCCTTAGTAGCTGCGCTAACTTACATTCATTCCCACCACAGTGGACAAGGGTTCCCTTTTCTCCCAGTCTCCGCCAACATCTGCCTCTTTTTCCTCATAAGTGTGAGGTGACAACTCATTGTGGTTTTGATTAGTGAGGTTGAGCACCTTTTCATGTATCTATTGGCAGTTTGTATGTCTTCTTGGGAGAAATTTCTATTCAAGTCCTTTGCCCATTTTTAAATCTACTTTTTCTTGTGTGGTTTTTTGTTCGTTTGTTTGTTTGTTTGTTAATGAGTTCCTGATATATTTTGAATAGTAAATCCTTATCATGTATGGGGTTTGCATATGCCTTCTCCTGATCCTTACGTTGTCTCTGTTGGTGGTTTTCTTTGCTGTGCAGAGCTTTATGGTTTGATGAGGTCCCACATGTTGATTTTTGCTTTTGTTGCCTGTACTTCTGATATCATATCCAAGAAATCATTGCCAAGATCAATGTCATGAAGCTTTCCCTCTATGTCTTCTAGGATTTTTACAGTTTCAGATCTTACTTTTCTGTCTTTAGTTCATTTTAAGTTAATGTTTGTGTGTGGTATGAGATAAGGGTCCAATTTCATTCCTTTACATGTGGAAATCCAGTTTTTCCAACACCATTTGTTGAACACTATGTTTTTCTGAATTGCTGTAGCTTTGTAATATGCTGGAAATCAGAAAGTGTAATGGCTCTAGCTTTGCTCATCTTCCCCAAGATTGTTTGTGCTATTTATGGTCTTTTGTGGTTCCATAGGAATTTTAGGATGGGCTTTTCTATTTGTGTAAAAAATGCTATCGCATAGAATCTGTAGATGTCTTTGGGTAGTGTGGACATTTTAATAATATTAAGTCCCTTTATTTGTGTGTTCTTTAATTTAATTAATCAATGTGTTGTGATTTTCAGTGGAGGCTCTTTCACCTCCTTAGTTAAGTGTATTCCTAAGTATTTTATTCTTTTTGTTGTTATTGAAAATGGGATTGTTTTCTTCATTTCCCTTTCAGATGGTTCATCGTTGGGGCATAAAAACACAATAGATTCCTGTGTGTTGACTTTGCATCCTGCAGTTCCACTGAGTTCGTCTGTTAGTTCTAACAGCTGTTTGGATGAGTCTTCATAGTTTTCTACATAGAAGATCATCTCTCCTCTCCTCTCCTCTCCTCTCCTCTCCTCTCCTCTCCTCTCCTCCCTTCTCCTCTCCTCGCCTTTCCCCAGCATAGGAACACATTCCTGGGGTCCTTGGGAGAAGGACTCACAGACACCCCTCAGATAGTCAGTAAATGGTTGATGAAGGACAAACAGCTGGATATCGTTATCAAAGGGTGAAGTCATGATGAGCAGGAATTGATCTAAAGTCAAGGTAGTACAAAAAGGAGCGTGTTTTATTACCTGCCTGTCCCCTCCTCCTGTTCCCTGACATCTCCTTAAAAGCTGCAGTCTCCACAAAACGTGCAGCTCACCCTCTGAGTCTCTCTGCATTGGCGCTAACATCATCACTCGAGTCCCCTTCACCCGCCAACACAGATGAAAACATCTGCCACAAAAATAAACAGAAAAAGGAGGGCCCAGGGCCATGGTATGACTCTATCTACTCCGCCTGTTGCAGAATTCTCTTGGCTCAGGGCAAAAAAAAACAGCTGTTGGCTAAGAGGGTCACCATTACCGTATATGAACAAATAAAGCCCACTGAGAAAGAATGCTGCTCTCAGTGGCTGAAGCACAGGAGCACCCAGTGCGCGGGGAACACATGCAGTAAGGATGCTGTAATGGCCTTTATAATGCTTAAAGGACATAATTTCAAGGGCAAAACAGCTATAATCTCAGAGGCAAGTCAGTGTTCCTTAGGTCACAAATCAGTGCTCCTTAAACATACCACGGGTGTCTAATCTGTCAGAGTTTGATTTAAAGGAAGGCTTTCCCTCCCCAGCTGGTGTGGTTCAGTGGTTTAGTGTCGACCTATGATCAATTCCCTGCCTGGATTGCAGGTTCGATCCCCAGTAGGGGGTGTGCAGGAGGCAACTGATCAATGAGTGTCTACCATTGGTGTTTCTAACTCTCCCTCTCCCTTCCCCTCTCTGAAACAGAGAGAGAGAGAGAGAGAGAGAGAGAGAGAGAGAGAGAGAGAGAGAGAGAAAGAGAGAGAGAGAGAAGCTCTCCCACATACACAGTGAGCACCCATGGAAGACTTATCTCACTCACTAATGAGAGAACCAGCGACATGACTGAGCTGGTACAAAGAGCATTTGGGGAGCTGGGCAGTTAGAAGCAGTGGAAAGGAAAGATGAAATAAGATTGCTAAGTTACGTAGGAAACTTGTTAATGTCCTCCAGGCAGCACCACCATGAGGTGTGCCGTTCTCTTTTCTAGGATCAGGAACCATTTGCATACCTTCGGAGCAGAAACCCACATGTGCACATGTAACTCCATGGTTATGGCACTGCTCAGTAAATAATGTGTCCAACATACATGTGCTTTGCAAAGAACTAAATAACCCTCAGGTGGGCCTATCGGACGCTGCCCAGTATGACGTGGAAGGGATAACAGCCACCCTTTTGCTTTATTTACAAGGCTTTTTTGAAATAAGTTTTCTCAGCAGAATACTATAAAAGTAGAAATGAAATGACCATTATTTGCAAATGATATCATTTATACGTGGATAACTCAAGGGAGCCACAGAAGCCTTTAGAGCAGGTTACAGGCTGACCCGGACCCCCAATTCATGTGTTGAGGTCAAAACCCCAGGATCTCAGAACATAGTTATACGTGGAGTTCCATCTTTACAGAAGTGGTGGACCCTACTCCACTGTGACTGTGTCCTGCAAGAAGAGGCGATCTGGATACAGACATGTACAGAGAACGACCACCTGGGGAAGACGGCTGTCTACGTGCCCAGGAGAAACCAACCCTGCAGACACTGGTCTCAGACTTCTACCCTCTGGACTGTGAGACAGTGAATGTCTGCTGTGTGAGCCCCCCAGTGTGTGGCACAGCAGCCTTAGCTGACTGATACTCAGGGCCAGCGTGCCTGACCGGAGAGAGAGCGCCAGAGGCAATGGGCTGAGATGTACCCACACCCCATTGCCCTTCACTTCCTCATGTGAGCCTGCACCCCTCAGGAGCGAGGCGCCTTCCTGGCCACCACCCGCACCAGCAGCTGCGTCTCCCAGGGCCTGTTCCCTCAGTCACAGGTAGGCAGGCCAGCTGCTCCCCGAGCGAGGGATTCTGACTGTACAAAATGTACAAATGTAACATGTACACATGTAACATGTTACAGCAGACTGATCACATTTGGAAGAAAATGCACAGAACATCTATCTGACAGCAACTTTAACAAGAAACATGCATGACGTACGCACAGGATAGGAGGCTGGAGGCATGCTCAGTGAGGTGTGAAGTCTCCAGGCTAAATGTTAAATTTAACCCAACTCAATTAATGAAGCGAGAGAATTTTTTTACTTGAAAAATTGATTCTAAAATTCTACTGGAAGCATAAGTAGGTAGCAAATGCCAAGACCAGTCAGGGACCAGGGTGGGGACTTCTGTCCATCGCAGCCAGCTCTGGGAGCACAGTTCCTTTTCCACCTGAGGCTGAGCCTCCCTGGCTGAGCTGAGAGAACAGAGCAGAGCAGAGCTGTCCAATGGAGGGGGCCTGGCCCCAGGGCTGCCCACCGCCATGCTGTATCAGAGTTGAGCAGAGTTGTTTTGCACTGAATAGTTTTCCTTCTTCACCCGCCACACCCCAAGTTGGGGATTCCTGTTGGCCTTAGAGCCCACAACCATCAGTTGTCAGCACATAGTCAACATTCCACCTTGTCCTGAGGCTGGAAGCACGAGGGGAATCAAGAGATAGCTGTTTCAGAATCCAGGAAAGTCAGCATTTCCCCAAAGAACACCCTGAGGTAAAATGGCTCTTGGCAGTGGGTCCAAAGAGAAGTTCCCACCCGCAGGAGCAGAGTGAAGGCCACATGGTCCTTGGAGCATCTAGGTACTATTTTTAAGAAAAGTGGTATTTTTATTAAGAAAGGTATTGTTTCCGAAACCAGTTTTGCTTAGTGGATAGAGAGTCAGCCTACAGACCAATGGGTCCCGGGTTCGATTCCGGTCAAAGGCATGTGCCTTGGTTGCAGGCGCATCCCTAGTGGAGGTTGTGCAGAAAGTGGCTGGTCGATGTTTCTCTCTCATCGATGTTTCTAGCTCTCTATATCTCTCCCTTCCTCTCTCTAAAAAAATCAAACATATATATATATATATATATATATATATATATATATATATATTTGAAAGGTATTGTTTCTTACAACCATGGGCCTCAGTGATAGATAGAAGGAGACCCTGGGATGGTCCCGAGGGCTAAGCACCTCTCTCCGTTGTCAGAGCAAGCAGGCCTTTGTGTTACCCGCTTATCATCCTTTGGAGCCTGTCCTGCCAAAGGCATGCCTATCCTGCTAAGTAACAAGCGAAAGGAATATGAAATACTCCACCAGCATATTACAAATTCTGCACAAATCTGTGGTGTGTGTATATTCCCACGAGTGTTCTACAGGTGGAGATTAGGATGGAAACTTTATATAAGAAAGCAGGGGCTCTCAAATTTAAGGTTCTTCTCTGAGACCACACAGCAAGTGGAAGGTCCATAACTAAGAGCTAATAGAGCTCCTGGCCCACGGCCCTGGGGACACTGAGTCGTTCGTGGAATCAGGAAGGGAAGTTCAGGTGCATGTGGACCCTGCCGACCCTTCATAGTTGGCCCTCGCGGGGGTCAAGGCCATTGGTACTGTCGTTGGATGCCACTCCTCGACTCCGCGAGGTGGGAGTCACCACACAGGCTTGTAGTCAGTGCACCCGTCTCTCCACGTCTGAACCGGCCCCAGAGGCTGCCCGAGGAGGCACATCCCAGTGGACACCTGGCGGGGCGGGCGTGCCTTCCTGCTTGGTGCCTTGTTCTGGGACCACAGGCCGCCCCTTCACGCTCCCAGCGGACTCTACTCCATTTGAGCGCCGCGTTGAAGCAAACTTCATGTTTATAAAACCATGAATTATTAAAAAGCACTCAAGAATTTTGTGTTCCATTTGTACAAATCAATGAGCAGAGGGCTGCATTCAGCCTTTGCTTTGCTGCTTATGTTTATAAAGGCAGTGCAAGCCAACAATATCAAACATACACGGAGAGCAATCCTAGTCACGCCGGCAGTAAATCTAAAAATGGCCTTTGCAAATCTCTAAGAAGCAAAGGACTCATCAGTTGGTAGACAGATTTTGTTGTTAGTTTTTAAGGATGTTTCCAAAGGTACACAAGAGTACAGAGACTCATGGAGTCCGTCCCCCACATCTAGCCAGAGCTCCGTGTGGCACCTGATCTTCCTGCGCTAACTGTTCTTAGAACCACAATATGTTCAGATAAATGAACCGAAGAGCCAAATAAATGCAAACATTATGCAAACATATGTGGGTACTAAATGTGAATGTTATAAAAATGACAATAATTATTCAATAAGATCTACACTATCAAAATAAAATTCTAGAATTTAGACAGACAAAAACAAAACACACTAAAATGGCCAAAGCATTTGAAAGACCGGGCAGGTCTGGTGAGCTCTGTATTAAACTGTAAAGCCACACAAAAAAAAACACCGTTAGAAAAAGCAGACCTTTCTTATAATGTTAGGGCAGGGAAGGGCTTTCTGAGCCTAACACCCAAAATATTAACTAATCTGATCTTATAAATTTTTAAAAAATAGTCATATATTTATAAATTGAAGAGTTTAAAGACACACTATTATAATTAGTATGCAAATTTGGTCACCTTGCCTGGTATGAAATTAGTGTGCATAAATCAACTATATTTCCATGTGAGAAAAAAAGCAGATAGAAAGCAAAATTTACCAAAGGCAGAATTTATCTGGGAATCAATCCAACAGATTGTATAGAACTTTTACACAGAAATCTACAAAGTGCCATTGAGAGAAATTGAAAGTTCCAAAGATAAACAAAACCTCCTCTGTAACGTGGTAGTGAGAGACGTTTTAAAAGTTCTAAATGAATGGGAAGTTTTGCTTTGGTGCGTACTGCCCAAATTCATCTATAAACTCCAGTTACAGTAAACCCCAGTTCACATGGTGACTCAAAACTCAGATGCTCCAGATAATCTGGAGGGGGAGGGAGGTTAGTGGGGGGGGGGGGGAATGAAGCTTCCTATAAAACAGGGTTTATTAGGAAACTATAGTGACTGGGCAAGTGTGATTTGCACAAGGACAGACAAACTGACCGCGTGTCAGAGTACGGTCCAGAAGTAGACACACACCGTGATGGGGTGGGGAAAGGGCTCTGTTTTCATACACAGCCGAGGCCCTCTCTGTGGCGTTAAAGGCATGCTGTGCACTTGAGCAAATTGTCTTCTAGAAAAGCAGTGCTCACTCACAACCTATTAAATTCCTGGCCATCTCCCTGTCGGGTCAGCTCTTTCCTCACCTGGTTGCTCTGCTTTTGGGGAGGTTTCCTGTCTTCACGGAGCACTTGGGCTGCTTTTTAACAATCACCTCTTCGCCCCACTGCCTGATTTTTTGTTGGGAGGGTCACCACTTCTCTTGATGATTTCTCGTATACTTTGTAATCTCTCTATGTATTAACGATATATTTCTTTATTATTATTATTATTGTCTAAAGTTTTACATATGTCTCCTTTTTCCCCTGATTGACCACACACACACACCCCACACCCCACCTCAAAGCCATTCCCACCCCAGGCAAGACCCCATCAAGATGTATTTCTTGCTGAAACAAGTTTGGCTCAGTGGATAGAGCGTCAGCCTGTGGACTGAAAGGTCCCAGGTTCAATTCCAGTCAAGGGCGTGTACCTTGGTTGCGTGCACATCCCCAGTACTGGGTATGCAGGAGGCAGCTGATGGATGATTCTCTCTCATCGATGTTTCTAACTCTCTATCCCTCTCTCTTCCTCACTGCAAAACATCAATAAAATATATGCATATTTTAAAAAGATGTATTTCTTTCTCTGGTGTATTTTGAAAGTGCTGATGCTGGCGGCAGGCAATATGGGTGCTGGGTGCTTCGATGCCTCGTCAGGTGGCTCCAAGGGGCCACTTCTACAGGCCCAGCCCCGCAGTGACCAGTGGACCCAGCCCCTGGTCCCGATTCGGGTGCCTCCAAAGGGCCACCTGCCTCAGGCCTCTCTGTGGGCCCGACTGGGGCCTCTGTGGAGACTGCATGCCCAGCGCGGAGACTGCCTCTCTCCTCACCTGCCCCCTCAGTGTGGATCCCACAGCTCCCCGGGGCAGCCTGCTGTCTGCTCACCTCCACCTCAGAGACCGAGAGCCCTGCCACAGCGCTTCAGCATAAAGAAGACCTTACGTTGTCAGTCCTGTTCGTCTGCTCTACGGGTTTTGCATCTGTGAAATCCTTAGAAGGTTTTCCTGCATTCCCGTGATGAAGTGAATATTAAATATTTACACTCGGAGCAGTATGGCACCTGGCGCGTACGTGGGATGAAATGCAGAGAACTGAACTCCCTTTCTTTCCCCAAGGCCCTGGAAGTCGCAGTGCTGCTTATTGAACAATCAATCCCTGTGCTACTGATTTGAAATATCACCCTAATAACAGAGTAAATCATTAAGGGATTTGAATTTGTTTCTGGCTTCCTGGTACATTAGGCTGGTCTCGTCCTGCGCCAGCCGCGCTGCCGGGGCCCCACAGCCCCTGGGCCTCTCCACCAGGACCCGACCCCTGCCTCCTCCCGGGGAGCGGCCACCATGGGTTCTCTCTGTGAAGCCCATAGTCCTCCCTGCTCACAGCTGTGGGCCCCCGTCCAGCCCGGCCACACCGCCTGAGTCAGCCCCTCGACCTCTGTCTACTGACTGGTGACAGTGACATACGTGTCCCAGGACCCCAGCACAGCCTGTGGGCACAGAGGGATGCTCAGTGCCTGTCCCTTAACCGGGCTGGAAGAATTCTGACTCCTGAGCTGCCCGCCAGCCCACACTGTCTCCCCGGCAGGTCCCTGTGTCAGGACAGATTGCAGACAAATGTCCTCTCTCCCACAGCTGCTCAGTGCAGGCCCCTCATCCACTCTGCGTTCAGGTTAAGCGAATCCTGTTCAGACTTTCCACCCCACCGACCTTAGGAGGGCCCGGCGTGCGGCCCCAGTGACTAGGGCTTGTCATTGCCCGGCCTGTCCTGTCTCCCTCACGACGCAGGAGAGACTTGGATGGGAGGCAGGCCTCGCTCCCCCAGCCCACCCCCCTCCCTCCCTCCCTCCCTCCCCCAGGCAGACACCTGCCTCCGCAGCACGGCTCACCTGCGGGTCCCAGAACTCATTATTCCAGGTGCGCCGAGGCTGCTGCCGGTCTGCTGCTGTCGGTGCTGTCTCTGCGGCGTGGTTTGCTCTTAGGCCGTCTTCCAGGGAGGCTGCTCAAGTATGAAATGGTGAACTTGAGTACCGGCGATCCATGGGGTATCCTGGTGACCTGAGGGGCCAGGCTCTGCCTCCTCAGTCTTTGCTCTTGACAGAGGAGGGAGAGGGGGGACCCAACAGGGCAGCTGGCCCCACAGCGGGTCTGGACTTTGTGGCCTGGGGGCCCGTGTGAGGCCCTCTCCTCCTGCTCATGGGCCCTGCTCCTCCGGCGCTCCCACCGGGAGTCTGAGCACTGAACGGCCCTGCCTGTCAGGAGGCCTGTGTGGATCGAGAAACAAGGAACAAGGGGATGTGCGGACCCTGGAGGAGACACTGCTCTCCCAGAGCTGCAAGAGTTCTGAGGGTCCTGCCCTCCCACATGAGTACACCCCCAGGTGTCACTCTCCTTTCTCTGGCTGTGGCCACAGCCCACACCTCCGAGGCAGAATCCGAAACAACCACAGTGAGAATGAAACCCACCGGAGGAGTAATTTCCCCAGGCGCCCCCCTGCCTCTGCACCTCAGACTCGGCGGGCCCACAGGAATCCAGAGGGGCTGGGAATGTGGGCTCGGGGGGCCCGGGAGGCCGTGTCCAGGCGAGCTCTGCTTTGCTCTCAGAGGCAGTTTTTAAGCCTTGTTTTTGAGACACGGACCCAGGCAGAGGTTAAAAATAAGAATACTGCCGAAACCGGTTTGGCTCAGTGGATAGACCGTCAGTCTGCGGACTGAAAGGTCCCGGGTTCGATTCCGGCCAAGGGCATGTACATTGGTTGCGGGCACATCCCCGGTAGGGGGTGTGCAAGAGGCAGCTGGTCGATGTTTCTCTCTCATCGACGTTTCTAGCTCTCTAGCTCTCTCCCTTCCTCTCTGTAAAATATCAATACAATATATTTTTTAAAAAAAATAAAAATAAGAATACAGCACTGAGGTGACAGGATGAAAAGGGTGATGGGTGGGGGTGGGGGTGACTGGGGATGAGAGAGCAGGGGCAGGGGCACCCCCAGGATCCCCAGGGCAGATGGAGGTGGCCAGCGGTCGGTTTTGGACTCACTCACCTGCCTGGTCCCAGGAGACTCATTTCCTGGGGATGAAAGTGAGACCCGCAGCTGCCTAGCCGGGCTGCGTGAGGATCAAAGCCAGAAGCTGCTTTGCGTCACAGCACCAGTAACGGCAGCTCCTGTGTAAGCTCTTCCACTGTGAAATAACGTCAGACTTAGAGAAAAGTTGCAAAAAGGAACCCAGAGGCCCGTGTGCCTCCCCCCCCCCACTCCCCCCCCCCCGCCCCCCGTGTTGACGTCTCGGATCGCCGTGGCGCAACGATCAGAACCGAGAGACTCACATCAGCCCGATGGTATTACCGAAATGACGAACGCTGTTTGGGTTTCGTGTGTTTTCCACTGATGTCCTGTTCCCGCTCCGGGCTCTCACGTTGCACGGCGCGGCTCTGCATGACTTCCTGCGGAACGCCTCCAAGCGCTGGTTTATTTGCTCAGGGAGTCTTTCTCGAAGGACCTCTCACCACCTCCTGAGAGAGAAGTGAGGGGCATGGGTATCCTTCGGGGACAACCAAGTTACACAATACGGCAAACATCGCCCACGCATACGCCGAGGGGTGTCTGACCCAGCTTTTGTAACTGGCCGGGGGATGTCTGGAATGTGACCCCCACGAGGCAGGCTCGGGCCGCTGCCGTCCGTGGGGACCCAGGCAAGGGCCTGGCTTTTCTCCTGGCGGGTACAGACAGCTGCCTGCTCAGCCCCGGGTCACACAGCACGGTCCTTTGGACAGGGTCCTAAACCTGCCCCGAGCTCAAGGAGGACGACAAATAAAAATCTGGAGCGCATGAGGGTACACGGATGTGTCGGAGGCCAAGTTCGACGGCCCGGTCCACCGCTGAAACGGTAAACCGTCTGCGGGAGGGCTCGGGCTCGCTGGGGCTGCCAAAGACACCAGGCTGCTCCCAAACGTTCTGGGACAGCTGGAGAGTCTGCGTGCCCTCGGCGTCACCAGGGGAAACTTCAAAGCAGAGGCTGCCGGCCCGAGGCTTCCCAGCCTCAGGATGGCCGGTCGGGTGGACCAAGCCCATGGCCAGGTGCCTGCGGAGCGTGGTTGAGGAGTCCAAATTCTGCCGGAGATAAAACCACAGCCGTGGTCTCAGAGCCTTTGCCCCGAGAGCCGGCGGTTTATGAACTGGAAAAGCCGTATGTACCAACTCCCGAGGACTCGGCCGGTCCGGGCTCAGAGAAGTCAGGCAGGAAACACAGAGGAGATGCAGCAGAGGAGGCGCGGTGCCGTGTCCCATCTTGCTGGGCTGTGGGTGGGCACACCTGTCCCCTCTGTGCTTCCACCCCCTCACCAGGGGGCCTGTCCCCAGCACAGCGGGCTTCCCTCGGCTGCCTGTCCCCTGCCCGGATGCCCTGGCCCATCTCTGCTGCCCAAAACCTGCTGCTTGTCCTTCCAGACCCAGCACCCTTGCCGCCGCTGCCCACCCATATGTGCTGCGCTCAGGGGTGCCCTCCCAGCTTGTTGCTGGCTCTCCTGAAAGCCCTTGCACATTTCAGAGAAATTCTGTATCTGCCCAGGGGCCCCCATCCAGGTCGTGTTTGATGCGTGTGTCCTCGCCCTGAGCACAGGGACCCCGCGGGTGTCCCTGGAAGCTGGTTGGGTGAAGGGGCAGAGGGGCGCAGAGGAGCAAAACTTGTGTTAATGTGGGAGAAGGAAGACGGAGCCCTTCCCCACAGACTTTGGAAACGCTTGCCATGTCAGGAAGCAGGGCCTGGAAAGGGAAAATGTCCCAGAGAAAGGAAACGCTGGTCTACAGATGCCTGGAGCACCCGTGTGGGCGCAGGGCTGACGGCCAAGACTGAGCTCCACGCTGAGCTGATGCTCCTCGAGGACAGATGGCCCTCGGGGACACGAGCTCCGAGGGGAACGTCTCGGGAGTGATTTCAGTGGTGGCGGCGGCGGCAGGATCATTCTTGTCAAATATTCAATTTAACTCAGTATCGTCAAAGCTTGACGCGGTGGTGCAAACCTTGGTTCCGCTCCGGCCACAGCGATTGCCGGAGGCCCGTCCATCCCTGGTGCTGCTTCCAACGCTCCGGACCCCGGTGAGCAGCACAGGACCCAGGGCCTGACCTCCAGGGCAAAGCTTTCTGAGCGCCGTTGGCTGGTCCATGTGCAGCTGTGGTACTGACAGGCTTGGGGGGAGGAGGCGCCTTCTCTGTCACACTCTCCGTCAGAGCCCATGGGCGCCTGGCGGGGAAGAGTGAGGCGAGACCTAAACATGCAAACTTGCCCCAAGGCTCCCAGAAATGGGGACTCGGGAGGCCATCGTGGGGACTTACCCTTGCTGCTCTGTCACGCCCACCCCTGCTGGCCGGACACACCACCGTCTTTGGATGACAAACAGAATCTGTGGGTCAGGCCTGAAGGATCTCTTCAGCCTCCGAGGCCACAACAGGCAGCAGGAGCAAGACTGGCCTGCCAGCCCCGTGGGAGGGGCAGCCGAGGGTCACGCCCAGGTGACAACCCGGGGACCCTCCCACAGGCCACACTGGACCCTCCCGAGAAGAGGGGATGGGCCGGCGCTGCTGTGGAGCCCCGCTTGCTGGGGAGCTGTGCCCAGGCCAGACTCAGGCGAGACCAGCCAGCTCCCTGCTCGGCTGCACGAAGCCGCCAGCACCTCCAGTTCAGTGCTGATTAGCAACAGTGTGTTTAATAGAAATCTCAAGGTTCATTACGGAATGTGGATTAATTAAATTGAGAGGGAAGATAATGAAAAATATTCCCACTGGACGCATAGAAGAGCAGCCCTGCTGTGGCAGAGGAGTGGATGGAAACGTGCAGACCTACTAGACCCCCCACGTTTGCCACTTGGAAGTGCACGCAGTGTTCCTGCTGTTTCCGCTAGAGCAGTGTTTCCCAAAGTGTGGTGCACGTACCCCCAGGGGTACGGGAAGAGTTTGGTGGGGATATGCACTGCAACATGCTTAGCTGCACCTAATTCTACGTTCTCATGAGTCAAGTCAAGACAGTCTTGTGAGGCGTGAGATGGTCCAGTGTGCAAATAAATTTTATTTATAATATAACTTTTATTTATATTTTATTATGAATAATTTTATGTTTCATTTATTATTATTTTGTGTATGTACCCAAAAAAGAAAAAATAAGTATATTTAGATTGTTATTAAAATACATCCATTTTTTTTTGATGAGGGGTACTCAGCGTTATGAAAATTATAGAAGGGGTACACATATGTCAAAATTTGGGAAACACTGCTCGAGAGCAAAGAAAGCAGCAGCACCAAGCCCTGGGGACACGCAGCCTCCCTCAGGTTCTCCTCGGGCATTGCGGCTGAGTCCTGGCTACCTCCACTCCAGGCCTAGCATCACAGGAGAGGTCCTTGGCGGGCGCCCACGGGGACCTTAGAGCTGCCAACTCCTCACCTCTTTCTTTACCAAGGGTTCTGGGAGGGAGGGAAGGAAGAGGACTGGGCAGAACTCTGCTCTGAGCACACTCTGGGGGAGCAAGGCGGCCGGTGACTCCAAAGGTGCTGCTGGTCCTGGATCCTGGAGGGTCTTCAGGGAACGCTGGCAAAGTTGGCTCTGAACTTACTGACCGACCTGCCGGAGCACAAGGAGCTGACTGAGTTAAAATGCACACACACCTAAATACCGAGACTTAACTCCCAGGCTCCTGGTGATCGACGGGGCACTCTTTGCCAGCACCACACACACTCCGCCCTGTGCGTTCATTGTTGTTCTCCACGAGAGGCAGGCCATCAGTGGGCTGTGGGGCCTCGGCTCACTCTCACGGAACAAGTGGCCCCTCTGGACCTTTTAGGAAGACCTCCCGAAGTCTATGGGGGAGGAAGGTGGGAATATTCCAAAGGCCTCCATCAGGACAGGATACGGATTTGGCCTGGGCCAAGGAGTGCATGTGGGAGGCAGCCAATGGATGCGTCTCCCTCACATCGGTGTTTCTCTCTCTTTCCTCTGCCTCCCCCTTCTTCTCCCCTCCTTTCCACTCTCTCTGAAAGGCAAGGGGAAAACTATCCTCAGGTAAAGATTAGCAAACAAAACAAAGAAAAAGAAAACTCTGTGGTAACAGGCTTTACACCTGCTGCTCCTCCGACACCACCGCCGCCCCCACCCCTCCGCCCCACCCCTGCTAGGCCATCTTCCAGTCAGCAAGTCACAGCCTCACAAGAAATATGGAGAAAGGCAAAAGTGGTTTGGAAATGTCGATACGAAATGCATAATTCAGGGAGCGTGCCTCCCCGGGGGACAGCTGATGGACGAGCTGTGATGAAGACGGGGGTTGAGTCTTCACGTTGCGGAAGGGGATGTTAACCCAACCTGCAGCCGCTGCACACTTGGCAGAGGTCCAGGGACACGACCCTGCTCGGTCACCCAGGCCGGCGACTGGGCTGTTGGGGAGGATGTGTGGAAAACCAGCCCGCAAGGGAGCCAGGCCGCGCCTGCCTTCCAACGGTGCAGACACCCAGCTGTTGCCTAGCAACCAAATATGTTTCCTGCCAAAGACGGAAAGATGTGATCAGATGGGGGCATTTTTTTTTCTTTCTTTCTGGGGAGTCAACCAGTTTGGTGTTGTCTGGCTACAGAGTCAGTCTTGGCCCTGGATGCCTCTGCCTGTCCATGCTGAATCCCAGGGAGCCCCAGGTCCCCGGGATGGGATGGCACAGTGTGCAAGGGACAGAGAAGGGGCCCAGGCCAGCTTCCAGCCAGCGCTTGGGGAGAGTTTCCAGAGAGCTCTGGGGAAGCTTACTTAATCTCCTCTGTAAAGGAGCAGATAGGTAACACTTGTATCCAGCCACCTCCCAGGTGGCTGACAAGTATCTAGTGGTTCCATCCCACAAAGCCCTGCAGAAAAGGGGGCCTTTACTCTCCACTCCTGTTTCTGTACTTTCACAAATCTCAACTCTCTGGGCAGGAGGCAGAGTTTGTCCAGCAGGGGACATGAGGACCAAGATTTTTATATAGGGGTCAAACTCTACGTTTTCTCCGCAACTTGCTTTATTCCATTAGGAACACATGTTGCAGGTCACCCCGAGTCAGTATATGCCTGCAAGCTTCATTTTTACTGCTCTTTGGTATTTCATAGTTTAGACATGCTCACATTTGTTTTCCCATTTTGTAATTCAAATACATGTTTTGGTGTGTTTCTCTCCTACCAATAGGGCATATTTCAAAGCAGCATGCACGGCCTTTCTGCAGCTGAGGGAAGTTTCTTCTACTATATCTTTGACTTTTATTTCTCCTACTCTTGTAATATGAACAGCTGACATTGATTGATGCTGTCCCTCTGCCAGGAACTGTTCCAAACTCTGTTCTAAGACAATACATAAGGAGGTGGATTGTCGCCCAGGTGGAGTTTGAAAGAAATCAAATAGGAACATGGAAAATCATCAGTGGAGTGGGGTGGAAGGAAAATAAAATGTGCAAGGAGGCAACTGTCACCACTGCACACTACTTAGCTCAGCAGCAGACTGTTCATACATAGACATTATGTAAACAGTGTGTTGTTGTTTTTTTTTACTTAAAATTGTGATATATCCACATTAAGAGAATGGTGGGTGATCATCCTCCACAACAGGAGGCACTGATAGCATCTTGTCCAGGTGCTCCCTACTATCCCCACTGTCCTCTTCCGGCAACCAGGAACAGACTACATTTCCCAGCCTCCCTTGCACTTAGGCTGAGACACGTGAGTGGTGTCAGCCAATGAAATGTGCCATCTGCAGGCTTTCTGTTAAACCTCCCGGTACCCTCTGAGACTGGTGCTGCTATTATCCGCACTTTACAGATGAGCAGCCTAAAGCACTGAAGTTAGGCAATGTGCCTGTGCCCACTCAGTGACCCACCCCCAGGTCTGAGCCTGAGATCAGAGGGCACAGCTGCCTCCATCACTAGGTGACCTTCCGTCTAAACGTCCCTGAGCACCTGAGTGTCTCCAGACCCTGAGGCAGGCTGCGTGTCTGTGCTTCTCCAGCCCGGGAACAAGTGCCAGAGCATCCTGGCCACAGCACGAGCCCAGTGCTCTTTCCACTGGCTGAGGGCAGAGTTGAGAGAGCCCCTGCGCATGGGTTCCCAGTGCCCCAGGGAGCTGGTCTTCCTCTTCATTCTGCCCTCAGCCACTTCTGGAACTAAGAGTCCCCACCGGGATAGGAAAGTTGACATTGGAACTGGGCAGAGTCTTCCATTTGAACTACCTCAGAGTCAATGAAAACAAGGAAACGTGGTATGCATGCTGTGCCTCTTCCCCCCCCCCCCCCTTTAAAAGACACAGAAAGTGTCTCACCAGGTTTAGAATCTGCCAATTTAACAAGTTTGGAGCTGGTGACTCACATTTTTATGGACTAACTTTGAATCCCTATGATCCCATGATAAAAAAAAAATTAAACCTCCTCAGCTCTATAAAGATTTTTGGCCACTCTACAGGGCTTAGTAGACAGTTTGCTAATTTAGGCATAAATTAATTGCATGTTATTGGCAGAGGCACAATCTAATTTTTTATGGGCCTTAGACCCAGGCCTGTGAGTCAGAGTAATTACGCCATCAACACTGGGACCGCTCAGTGCATTATCTGCAGCCTTTGTACCCCAGGCAGGCCTTCCCACCACCTAACACATGCCCACCTGGCTCTGGAAAAGGGAGAGTAGTCTGGAGTCAGGCAGATAGACTGGGTGTGACACTGCACCCTTGATTTTACCCCACTTGCTGGCTCTGCAGCCTCTGACAGCCCCTGATTCCCCTTACCCAAAGATGCCTCATCAGAACATGGGCAGTACCTCACATGCACCTGCACATTTGTGCACATGCACACATGTGCACATAGTATACACACATGCACACTCACAGCACATACATGTATACACGCACACACACAGGGTGGCAGGGATAGTGGACAGACACAGGAGCACGGAAGTTCACCTACATGCTCTGGTTCCTCTCCTCCTGCAGGAAGCAGAGCAGAGGTCTAGACTCTCTCCTCCCTGTACAGGGGGGAGAGAGGAGGCCAAGCCTCCATGTTGCAGCCCTGGGTCCCCACCCCCAGCTCCTACTTCAGGCCTCAGGGGATGTGGGATATGGGAGGGGGAATGACAGGGTACCACTACTTGCATGGCTCACACTCACAGTCCCAAGGCCAGTACAGCATAGACAACACACGATGCAGTCCTGGCGGCCTAGGGTGAGGCAAGAACAGGCCAAGGTCACAGTCCAGAGATTCTGCCAGCATGTGGCCCCACACCATCAGGACAAAGCTGTTGCTCTCCTGGCCTTTGGGGCAAACTTGCTGAGGGTGGGGTCTGAGGAGAAGGGACTGGAAGTTAAATCCTCACACTCAGAGAAAAAAAGGGGTGTGGGCAAATGCATTAGTAGTTTGAAGCAAACACAACTGTGGGGCCCAAAAGGTGATCTCCTACGCTGGTTTCCATTTGGGAATCTCCATCACGGTCAGAGAGTCCTTGTGTGGTCACCCCACTTCCCACAGTCCTCAGTTCACCAGAGATTCTCTCCTCGCATCAAAGGCCCTGATGTCTCCGCAAAGCATCAAGCAGAGGAGGATGCAGACCCTGTGGGCTCCGGCCAACAGCAGGGTCTCCACAGCAGCGGGAGGCTGCGTCTCTCTCAGGACCTGCAGTTCTGTGCCACACCCCTCCTCACCGCCACCCAGATGTATTAGCACAAGGGAGACATGCCCAATCTAGCGAACCAGTCCCTTAAAGGGACTAACATTTATCTTAGTTCAAACTTACATAGGTAATAATATTGTGTTGCATATTTAAAACTTGCTGAGATTGTAGATCTTAAATGTTCTCATCACAAAAAAAATAATTATAACTACGTGTGGTAATGAATGCTAACTAGACTTGTGGTAATTTCACAATATAGACAAATATCACATCATTTTGTTGTACACCTGAAATTAATACAAAGTGATATGTCTGGTATACTTCAATAATAAATTAATAACAAATAAATAAATAAATAAATCATATATAATAAAAGGCTAATATGCAAATTGACCAAATGGCAGAATGACCAGTTGCTATGATGCACACTGACCATCAGGGAGCAGATGCTCAACACAGGAGCTGCCCCCCTGGTGGTCAGTGCACTCCCACAGGAGGAGTGCCACTCAGCCAGAAGCTGCTCAGGGCTGGTGAGTGCAGCGGTGATGGTGGAAGCCTCTCCCACCCCGGCAGCAGCGCTAAGGATGTTTGACTTCCAGCTTAGGCCAGCTCCCCACAGGGAACGCGTTTAAGCCTTCAGTTGGACATCCCCCAAGGGGTCTCAGACTGCAAGAGGGTGCAGGCTGGGCTGAGGGACCCCTCCCCCAAAGTGCACAAATTTTGTGCACCAGGCCTCTAGTAAATAAATAAAGATTTTGATTGTTCAAAAAAGTCCACATTAGAGATGAGCTGTGTTCAATGTGTTCAAATGAGCTTGCAGATTCATACCATTTCTTGATTGTGCTTGATTGGTGTGGATTTCCTCATCTTAATTCACACAATGATTGCAAGCCGCTTATAAATCCAGGATTTTCAAAAATAGGCCAACATCTCTCCATTTCTCCCACCTGGTAACCATCTTATCCTCTCTGCTCCAGGAGTTCGATGTTTCTCGATTCCACGTGTGAGATCCTGCAGTACTTTCCATGTTCCCCTTTTCATGGTGAGTAATATTTCATCGTATGTATACACTGCATTTTCCTGATCCGTTCACCTGCCAGTGGACACGTAGGCCTTTCCATGTCTTGGCTGTTGTGTGTGATGCTGCAGTGACAGGCAGTGCAGCTAGCTCTTCGAGGAACTGATTTCATTTCTCCTGGAGATATGCCCAGAAGTGAGATTGCTGGATCATATGGTATCTCTATTTTTAACATTTAGAGGAACCTCCAAACTGTTTGCCACAGTGGCTGCACCAATTTACAATGCCATCGACAGTGATCTCGGGTGTTTCCACATGAGAAATAAAAGGTAACTATGTAAGCAGGTGGGTATGTTAACTAGTTTGACTGGGGTGACCACTCACAATGTGTGTATATGTCAAAGCACAGTGATGTATACTTTAAATAAATTCAATTTTTATTTTAAAGAATAGAGCAAATCTGGATTAAGAGCAAACAAGAGTGGCTATGGGAGCATAGCCAGCACCCACAGAAGTGCCCCGTGCTGGCTGGAGACTATGGGCCCACTGGGTTCTGGATTTCATGGCCAATGAAGTGTAGGGGTGCAGTTTGGGTTGGGTCAGGGAGGCATACAAAGCTGGGAGGACACTGGCCATGGTGTGGATGCTGACAGTCTCAATGTGGTGATGGCTGCACAGATACTTACGCACAAACTTAGCAGGCTGTCCACAAAACTGTGAACACAATACAATCGGGAGCAGACTGGGTGATTTCCCCAGAAACAGTCAGCCGGGTGCATGCAAACACAGAGTGGGACGTTGACAGAAAGGCATTGGATGGCTGAGGACAAGGTGAAGAGTGTGGACCCAGGAGGGCAGGCTGAGGGGAGGAGGACAAGGTCCTGAGGTGAGGAGGTCATCTGTGTGGAGAAGGACAGGGCAGGGTGATAGGAGGGCAGGACGGTGGTGGAATAGCCCCTTCAGGCCTGGATTCTCTCTGCAGAAGTCTCCAGACTGGGACTAGAAGATCCCACAGCTCCCTTCTGGGTGGTAAGCATCAGTGAGGTCTTGCTACCCTTGAGCTACCTTCAGAAACCACTTTGGTTGAAGGTGCCGATTGGCAGCTGGTGGGAAGGGGACTGGACATCAGGGATGCTCCTGATCAATAAGTTCATGACCTTCTTTATCCCTCACACCTTAGGAGACGGCCAAGAGTCTCCCAGGGTCATTGCAGGTGGACCAGAACCTTCTGGCAGCCCTGGCAGCACCTGGGCCACCTCCAGGTGGCTGGTCCACCTCACTGCAGCGGGTCTGAGGTCCAGAGCCCAGCCCTCATTTCCTGTCCAAATGCTCAAGGCTATGCGCACTGACCAGAGAGCCCAGGGGAGCAAAGGAAGAGCACGTGCAGCTCTGTGTTGCATCCTCATCTCCACTCCCACCACCAAGGCCAACTATGCAAATAAAAGCAAGCGCATCACTCCCTCACTAAGCCACCGCTTCCCCCTCTCTCCTACGAGCGAACAGAAGAAGCCAGGGCCGCCTGGTGAGACTGCTCGGCAGACATTATAGTCAGAAGCCATTAAAGACTTAGTACAACATGGACCGGAGGCCACCTCCGGGGCTGGCAGGGAAGCAGCATCTTCAATAAAACCATCGCAGATCTCTTCTCTTGACAGCGAGTGTTCGGTGTGGGGCTGAGCAATCGATCCCGCCTCCCACTCAGATGGGTCCCGATCTTTCCCTTAAAAGATGTCAGATGCTGAGCAACAAGATATAAACTCCAGACAGGGTCTTCGGGGGGCTTTGAAAGCAGTGGCAAGCGTAAGGCAGACAGGAAAACAGCAGAGCCGTGGGTATTAGCGCCGCCTGAGCACGTGCGGAGGCAGCTGCCTTTCCGGTTTTCACCATCTGTGCCAGGGCTCTGCTGCCCCATGATGAGGAGGCACAGACCCTCCTAGGAGGAGGCCTGCCAGGCCCATCCTGCACCCTTGCAGTTGCCCAGCCTGCCCTGGTGGTGCCCCAGAACCCACCTGCTTTGCCCGGTGCTGTGGGAGTACGTGGTACAGCTCAGGTCTGCACTGCAGCGAAGCCGGTGTGAATGAATTGAGGCAACTAGGAGTAGGCATGAGCTGCAGACCATTAAAATGGGGTTTCAGAGCTCACGCCACCCGCACCCAGGCCTGGGGTGACAGGGGCAGCGCTCTGGGCAAACTCCCCTGAGCGTCTGCACGGGACCCTCTGGGAGCAGCTGCTGGGAAGAGTCAGTGCTTGGGCCTGGGGGAAGTGGAGGGGTCCTCCAGTCCCATTCTTGGTGGACTCCCTCTGCCTATCCCGCTGGCAGGAGAACCCACTCCCAGACCAGCGTGCCCCCAGGAGTCGAGATCCATCATTCAACTGCTAAACAGTGCCCTGTGGTTGCAGCCCAGGGGCTGTGTCAGACTCTGAAGATCAAGTTGAAGGAGGTGGTAGCATTGAGGAGGCCCCACCCCACGGGCCCTTGCCCCAGGAACAACTTCAGAGCTCACCCGTGCACCCACACAGCCAGCTCTCCTCATTTGCTGCAATCTCATCCTGCACCCTCATTGCACATTACGAACAGCTTTAAATCCCCAACCTTGAGATGAGGACCAGGGCCCAGGGTCTAGAGGCAAGGACGACAGATGCTCCCTGTGGCTCCATCCCAGCTAAGGGCGTGGCTGCCCCATGCTGGGCCCAGGGGAGCCTCCCACCAGAACTGGCCCGTCACTATGAAGCCAGGCTAACCAGCTCAGCCCAAAGAATCCAGTTCCAAAGGTGGAGGCATGGAGGGGAAATTTTTGTTAATCCACAACAAGTTTAAGAGCTGAAGTAACAGTTTCTCAAGTTTCAAGGCATCCACCCACGGCCCTAAATGTGAAACAGAAATCCTGGGTTTTGCAGGGTTCCGGAGGTTAGGATGACGGTGCTGGTGCCCTGTTTACCCCCACCCCAAGCCGGGCATCCAGCACACGGTTGTCTGGAAGGCTGGCAGCCGTGGCACCCAGGCCTCACAGAAGAGTCTGGGAAGTTCTGGCTGCTTTCTTCTCTTCCTATCTCAGTTGATTACCTCCTAATGCTGCCTGGTTAGCAGCAGGGGCCCGAGCCTTGGCACCCACTGTCTTGCAAAGGTGTGGAGACAGCCTACCCACAGGGGAGGCCTACCAGCCAGCCAGTGGAAGAGGTGGGGAGGGAGTTGCCCCCAGTGCACCAAGAGCACGGCGAAGACCAGACTCTAGGACCAGCTGGCTAGGTGACCCTGGGCACAGAACAGCTTCCGGGGCCATCCCTCTGAAACTCCACACACTGAGGCCGGGCCACCTCCTGGGTTGTCACTTGTGCAGATCAAATGAGGTCATGGGAGGAGAGCTTTGTAAACTATGACACGCTCCTGTTCCTCCTAAACTCTGTCCCTGGCCCCAGAATTGAAATCTCAAAGGCACACCAACCTCACCGAGGATGAAGTCTAGAAGGTCATGGGTCCTGTTCAACACCGGGGAACGTTCCGGTGCCTGGAACCCGAGCCATGGGAGAGGCAGGCTGTGGAAACGCTGGGCGCTGCACCCCGAGGCCAGTGTCCTCCCTGCAGGTGTGAGAGGGAGCCCACTCCACCATCTCCTTCTGCTTGGTCACGAGTGGACCCTGGCACAACAACTGCCGTGTGGGGCTTTTGAAGGTTGACTAAGCTCATGAAGTCATTGGTCTTGCTTCCAGAAAGTTCTGGAGCCTCAAGCAGGGGCTGGGCAAGCAGGGAATGAGGGACCATCTGACAGAGGCTGCTCTCTGTTAGAAGAAGCCCAGTAGGTCATCTCTGAGGTTCTCACACACACACACACACACACACACACACACACACACACAGAATCCAGGGTACAAACCCAAGAGATCCAGTACCTTAGGACTCACTGCCCCTCTGTCCACCTATCTGTCAGACAAAGGCTCATAAATGCCCCAAGAAGCAGAGTCATTGTGGATTAGCACTGCCCTGGAGAACATTGCCTCTCACTGGTGAACAGAGAAATGCAAATTCCAACAATAAACATATCACTAATACCCACCTCAATAAAAAACCGAGCAGAAGCAAACTAACCATAAAAACCTAATTTTGATCAACATATATTACATTCAACAAATATTTTCAAACGTCTATCATGTGCCTGGCTTACATTCTAACATGAGACAGTGTTAGGAGCTCTAAGGGCAATAACATGGGGGGTGATGGACAAGGGCAGAGGTGGCAGTCAGGGTCAAATCACACAGAACTGTCACCGGCAATCACTTTGGTTTGGGGACACATTATCAATGACCAGTCCTTGGCAATGATGAAATGGTAGATCGATGTGGCAGAATCCCTCTAACCCTTGAGATGGAATGACACTTCAGTCTACCTGGAGGTCTCACAGATAATTTCATAATCAATTCCTTTCATAAGTCAAGGGCAGCCAAAAGCTACCACCGACCTCATGTTACTCTTGACCAATCTCCCCCTAATGTGGTTTGTGACTGAGTGGCCATTTCTGCACCCAGCAACTCAAAGGTCAGCCATAGAATCCAGCATGCAGTTGTCCATTCCAGGAGGATTGTCCAGTAAACCACAGGTCTCCTCCAGGAAGAAAGAAAATTCCATTTAGATCTAGAAGCACAGCCTCAGGCTGAGGAATTTGGCTGCTGGGTTCTGTGATTTCTATGACCTTAAGGATAAATCCAAACTCTATAAAATTGCAAAGTAGAACTCCCACTTCCGGCCGTCCAAAAAAAACACACAAAAAACCCACAAAAAACAACAACAACAACAACCCGGATAAACTGTAGAAATTAAAATTTTCAAGACATTGGACATCAAAGAATGAAGGCAAATTATCATGAGTTGAGATACAAATGACATGAGGCCCATGGTTGGTGCCAGGCCATGCACAGGGAGGGGAGACACACACAGCCCAGCCACCCCCCAGATCGAGGAGCCGAGGACCCAGGGAGACCAAGGCAGTTATTGATCTCACATCAAGTACAGGAGAGGAGAGATTCTCAGCCCCCCCCCACACACACATACACGCACGCACACACACGCACACGTGTGCACACGCACGTGCCTACTCAGGGACACACACATGCACACACACTGTACTCGTCCACTCCTGCAAGGGGGTGTGCAATTCCCCAGAGAAGGCAGGGAGACGGGGAGGCTACTGCACGGATCACAGGACAGCGGGAGGAAGCTGTCACAGAGAGGATGGCATTTCCTGCTGCCTGCAAGCTTGCATGGCTGGAGGATGCGTGTGAAGAGTGGTGGGTTTGGGCGCGGGCTCCATGGTGCTGCCTGAGGACGTTCTGGGCACATTCAGCCTGGGAGACAGCAGGCAGGGGGCAAGTGCTGTGAGGTGGCCTGTGATTCTGCTGAGTGAGTGAGCATCCGGAGAACCAGAAAATGTCCCCGAGGGAACAGACAAGGGAACCGGGGCAGGGCCGGGATCACAAGGGGCAGGTGCTGGCAGGTCCTCACTCTGAGGGCCTGGTGGCCACCGCAGGGAACTTCATTTATGACAGAAAGGCCCAAATTCACAGACACGACTTCCTTCTTCAGAGGAGCCAGGCAGCACGGTCCATCCCCTGTGTTATCACCGCTCTGAATCACACTTAACGCCATGCCCGGGGACAGAAACTGAATGATCTCAACTCTCATTTCAAGAGGAAAACAATGTCAATAAAGGGAAAGACAGGAATTGCTAATTAAACCCTCTTTAAATTTAGTGCAAGATAAAACAAACGTATGGACTCTGCAAGCTGGCACGCGGCAAAGTTTCCCCCCCCTGAAAAATGCTAATTTAGAAGGGATGGACTCATTTAGCCACGACTTGATGTTGCTATTCTGAATCATGCGCTCGCTCTCTGGAGATTCCGGATGAAGTTGGAGTGAGTTTTATTCCTGGAGACTGCCCACCTCCCCAGAAGGAAAAGGGGTGCAGAAAAGGTTACCGACGACCCTAAGATCACAGCATAAACCTCCTCACCCTGGAGCACCAAGAAATAAGCCCGAGCCAGACAGTTAGGCTCGGCCACTTACAGGAAAGGCGCTGCCAATCCTCAGTGCAGCACCCACATCTCTTCAAGGGCTTTTAAAGGAGAGTGTAGCCATGCTCCAGCAACACTCCCTGGCTCCCTCCCTTGATTCCCAGCCACTCTGCAACCCTGCATACGCCATGTCTGCCCATTCTACACGGGGCTCCCGCCTCCCGCCTCCCACTCCTCTGTCCTCAGTTGCTCCTGCTTCTGCCTGATAGTCACCAGCTCAGGGTGGCAAAGACAGATGTGTGTGCACACGTGTGCTCATATGCCCATGGATATGTGTGTGAGTCCATGTGTACTTGTGTATGCACATACATGTGGAAGCATATACACACATTTTATCACCTATTTTAATCAAAATATAAATAAAAGGTGAAGATCAAGCCATATGTATTTTTCAGACACTTTTAATCTGAAACTCAAAATTATTAAAATGAATGGCAAATACAACCTATAATAAATACTAAATTTTTAAATCAAAATTATTTTAACAAAGCTGACTTTTCATTTAATTTTGAAAATTAAATCACTACCTAGAAATGATACCATGTTTTGCAAACATCACTTTCACCCACAACTCGTCACTACCATGTTTCCCGAACAGGACAGGAAGTGTCGAGGCGTGAGTGGTGTGTGCATATGAGTGTGCGGATGTGTCATGTAGTATCCTCACGATAGTTGAGAGCTTGGGGCAGGGTCTAAAGGCAATAACATATGTGCACCCATGCATACACACATATGGAGGCACGCATGTGTGTGCATGTGTGTGTGTACACTGGGTGTACTATTTGCATGATGCATTATGTGAGAGCTGTGTATACATATGTACATGCGCCATGCGGAAGTTTGGGTGTGGATGCATGATGGATGTACATGCACGTGAGGGTATATGTATTGCATACACATACATGTGTGTGCATGCATGCTGTGTATGCCCATAGTATGGGCATGAAGGATGATTGTGCACCAGGCAGAATCCTTCACTCTGCTGACGTGTCTCCAGTGTTCATAGACCCCTGACCCCTGACCCAACCCTTTCTCTCCATCTAGTCCCCTCCTTGGGTGCTGGTGTCCTGGGCAGTCCCATCTGGGAAGAAGCTACCCTGACCCCTGGCTATCCCTGTGGTCCAGTGCTTGCCTGCTCCTACAACCATCCCTCCTGTGTTGGTAATTTCAACCTTTCGGGGAAGCTGTGTTTCTGTTTGGCTTTGTTTTTGAGCTTTTGGTGGTTGTTATTAATGTTTTTCATTTCCTCAAAAATTACAGCTGTTGCAATGTTAATGGAATTAATTGCTACTGTTCAGCAGCTGGAGTGGCAATTTAGCGCCTGCTAATAAAGACGCGGGGTTCGAGGTTGGAAGAAAATGGCTAGATTATCCAGTGTTATCCTGTCAGTCGGTGGCAAGTGGGAATTATAAAGGCAGAGCGTGGGGTTGCCACTGGCGCCTGAGACCCACAGGGCGTGGGGCACATCCGTCTATCGTGTACATGACATCCCCGCTGTGGGCCAGGACAGGCCTCGTGCAGAATCCCCTTGTCACTGTGACATTTCTCACGAGAGTTTCCAATATGTACCCCTTGTGTACAGGGTGGGTGCCCTGTCTGCCGAGAGTGTGCATGCCTGTATATGAGACGCCTTTACCTCCCTTCTTCTTGCAAAGATCAGACCTGCTGCTTGCTAGGGGTGTGGAGGCTGCCTGCAGAGTACTGACTACAGGCAATCCTGATTTTGAACCATAGCCCCTTGGAATGCGCACGTCAGCACTTTGGGGAGGATGGTAGGAGCGGCCTGCTGAGTAAGAAGAGGGTGAAATGCTGGGCAGGAACTAAACCCCGGCCAGTACTGGATTCCTGGGTGAGGAAGATGACCTGGGCTCCGTGGGGACACAGGGCCCTCCTGAGCAAGAAAGGCTTGGAGACAGAGAATCACACACTCAGGACTCTGGGGTCTTAGGGAGTTGCTTTCTTAGTCAAGGACATGGAGCAGAGTGAAGTCAGAAGCCCCACAGGCAGGACCAGCCCTCCCCATCACTAGCCCACCAGCTGAGCAGCCTCAGGTGGGCAGAAGAGCAGGGCAGAGCCAGTCAACGTGAGTAACAGTGACATCTGAGGACCACCCCAAGAGCCAGGCGTCCCAGGACCTGCAGCCCCCTCCCTCCTGAAAGAGCCTCACCTCCGTCCCTTGGAGGAGCAGCCCCCGTCAGTGGGAAGGCATCTCCAGAGGAATCTCACAAGGAACTCGCTGCCTGCCTCTCCACCCTCCCAACCAGATGTAGCTCCATGTGAGGCCCTCGGGCGTGACTGGGGTGTCTTGGGTCACACTCAGCCATCCCATCCTCAAACCAACCCCCTGGCCCTGGGAGGGAGCTGGGAAGGTCTCAGCAGCCAGACAATGAAAGAGCAGAGCTCGCATGCGAAATTCCTCTGGGTCCAGGATTCTGTGCTGAGAAAATGACTCATTACGAACAGCAGAGCCTTGGAGTTGGACAGATGGAGAAAAACACTCCGAAATGTGCTTGTCGGCCTCATCTAGGATAATTGCAGTCCCCTTCATTAGGGCATCGGGTTTTCAGCATCTGGTGAAACGCTTGGGGTGAGAAGGGGGACGCTTTTTGGCAAATTAAGATGAAACTGAAAAGGCCAGTTGCTGGCTTGTCCCCAGTGGCTGTCATTCTACCCTCATCTCCGTGTGGCTGTATCCTGCTACTCGTCCACACGGCTAGCCTATCAAAAACAAACTGCCAGCAAATGGAAGTTGAAAGCCTGAAAGGAGGGAGGAAAGCAGAAGTAGGTGGGCACCACCCTGCTGGACCTGGGAGGCCAGCGCTCCACTCTGCCCGCCACGCCCGACTGTCTGGAGAGATATTGGCCTCACCTGGCTCTATGCCTTCCGTGCAGCGGGCTCCAGAGCCACCCAGTAGCTTCATTTAGATCTTGACTCCCAGTTGGTCCTGCTAATCCAGGGTTTTGTTTTGCCAAAGGTTCATGGGGGCTTGGGCTTCAATTCAAGTTGGTCACTGAGGCTTCCAGACCAGATAGCATATCTATAGTGGTCACGGCACTGATATTTGTCCCAGCTTCCCTTGGTCACTCTCTTGGCTCCTTTCCAGGTGGAGTTCTCTGGAGCCACGCAGGACCATTAGGAGCTGGTATGACACACAGCTGCTTGAGAATGGGGTGAGGAAAAACACTTTACAGACTGGGAACACCAGGATATTCATGCATGGGAGGGTGAGGTGTTTTTTGTTTGTTTGTTTGTTTTGTTTGTTTTGTTTTGTTTTTTAATATATTTTATTGGTTTTTCACAGAGAGGAAGGGAGATAGAGAGTTAGAAACATCAATGAGAGTCATCAATCAGCTGCCTCTTGCACGCCCCCTACTGGGGATGTGCCCGCAACCAAGGTACATGCCCCTGATCGGAATTGAACCCAGGACCCTTGCGTCCACAAGCCAACGCTCTATCCACTGAGCCAAACCGGTTTTGGCGAGGGTGAGGTGTTTTGATTTGGGCTTTTATGGAGTATTCCTCATCTGTACTTTCTCCTCTGGCCTTATTTGATAAAATTAGAACACCTGACTTGGCAGATTTCCTTATACAGCAGGTGCACAAGCAGATGCTACCACCGCCCTTTCAGGAAGCCTGGCTATCGGGAGAAAGGGAGGGCCAGGTGCAGGAGTGCCCACCACATGTACAGGTTGGTGAGGTCAGAGCTAGCCGCCCTTTGCTATCAGGCACATCCTTCACTCTGGCCATGGGCCTTGCGGCCCTATCTGAGTGCCTACCTACCTGAGTGCAAGCCCGTCTAAAAGCCAGTTCACCTGACTCTCAGGCTCACCCAAGTGCCAGGTCCCACTGTGCGGCCTGGCCTGCTGCCAGGTGGGGAGGCTTCTTGAGGAGGGGCCTCAGCATGGCCCAGACACATTGGGGGAGACCCATGGAGTTAGAACAGAACACCTGAATGAAGCCAGGAAGAGCAGGCATCCTCCCAGCAGAGCCTGTCTCTCAATGGGTAAGGACATCATTACCTTTAGCTGTGTCCTCACAGTCATCTAAGTGAGACTGTTTTCATGGGCTGGCTCTCATAAGAGCAGGGCCACCACTGATTGGCTGGCTTTCATGAAGATGGGCTTCACTGATTGGCTGATTCAGAAGGGCAGACTGTCACTGATTGGCTGGTTTTCAGTGAAGCAAAGCTATCACTTGTTGGTTGGCTTTGAAAAGAGTGGTATAGCACTCATTGGTTGGCTTTCCAGAAGGGCTGGGCTATCACTGATTGGTTGGCTTTCAGAAGCTCATGTTCTGGGAAGAAGCTGCTAATCCACTGGGATCAGTTTAAATAAGTTCTGATGGTGATTTTTAACTCTGGCCAAAATGCCACTGGCCTTTTCCTGGGAGGATAGGCTTTTCTTAGCCACACATGGGCTTCTATTAAGAATGCCTAAAACTGGCTGCCTAGCTCACTGGCACAACATGAATAACCTTGACCCCAAATCCCAAGACTCATATCGGTCAGCTTATTTCTGGGCCAAGTGCCGACCGCATGGTTAGCACTTTCTGTATTGTGATGGTGGCTGAATGGGCATGCACTTAGCAAGAAAGACCGGCTCCGCTCTTGCCTCCTCCACTTTCTCCCCATGAACCGTGGTCCACTCACCTGTGAATGGTGGTGGTCACACTGCTGTCTCCTGGGATCGCTGCAAGAATTCAACATACCCACAGTGTGAGCTTAGTCAAGGAAGCCAGCGGGAACGCCAGGCCACCAAGGTTCCTATCCATGGGAAGACGTCACCAGGAAGCAGACCTGGTTGGCTAGCCTGGCAGATGCAAGGCTGCATTTGGGGAACCTCTGGGACCCCAGCTGGCTGGCCCTGAGCAGCTCCTCTAAGAGGATGTGCCTAGGAGAGAGTCTGTTGTGAGCAGTTCAGAGGGCACTGAGAATTCCAGCCCCAAAGGGTGATGCTCGAAGGTGTCCCCCACTAGACCCATCCCCTGTTCCCACCAGCCACTTTCGAATACACATTTGTGTTGGATTATCACTGAGGCTGATCACGTTTGTCCCTAACTGGAGTGACATCCTTGAATGTCTGCATATTGCTGTTTTCACTGAGCCACATGCAACACTTCAGAGTGCCAAGTGCTTTTTAAAAACTAGATCTGGCCTGACAGAGTGCTACAGAACAACACTGGTGGAATATGGCTTTTAGGAAAACACAGAATGTTACCAAAATTGAAAAAAAAATCCTTTGGAAAGAGGTGTTTTTGCAAAGAGATGGTTGTTCTGGGCGCCGGTTTGAGGGGTGAGAGCCCTGGGAGAGGGTCGTCCCCTTTAGTCCTGGTTGTTTAAAGTCTCCACAGCTCCGCTCCCCAGACTGAGAGGCACAGACTGGATCTTAATGACCACAAAAAGGAGGGTCCTCCCGATCTTCCGTGGGGTCCAATGTGGTTGGGTGAGTGAAACAAAGGGTGACATTGGAGGCATGGGAAGTGGATGCCAACCCTGGCAAGTCTATCTTCCCATCCCACTAACACCCATGACCATCCTGCCCCTATCTTTCTGCATTTCGGTGGGTTTAGTCACTAACTGACTAGTGTTCCTTGCAGCCCAGCCAGGTGACTGTATGGTCATCATCTGCTCCCTCCCACTCTGTCCCCTTCCCCTTGGAAACCATTCCACCCCTATACATGCCCAGACGCCTCACAGCCTTCCCAGAGTGCTCTGTCTCCAGGAAAGAGTGTTTTTCCCTCTGATCATAGGCCACTCTCCCCCTCTGCTTCGTGCTCACCTCTTCTGGCTTCCCAGCAGTCTTGCTCCCCCTCCTCCTGAAATCTTCACGCTCTTTTCTGTTATGGCTATCTCCCTCAGCCTATGTTTACAACCCATCCTCTCGTCTTAGAAAACAAGCAGGCAGAACTGTAGAGACAGTAAAAAGATTAGGGGGTGGGGAAAGGGTGTCCCGGTTCGGGATGCAGGCATGAGGGGAGGGAGGTAAGACTACTTGGTGAGATGCTGCCCTGGTGGGCATGTGATAGCAAGCAGTCCACAAAACCCACGGAATCTCACAGCACCACGAGTGGACCCTAAAGGGAACTGTGGACTTCAGTTCATAATAATCCATCCATGTCAGTTCATTGCATGAAGTTAATAATGGAAACCATGGCGGGAGAGGGCCGGGGACGTTGGGGATTCTGTGCTTCCTGTGCAGTTTTTCTGTAAGCCTAAAAATGCTCTTAAAAATAAAATCTATTTTTATAAAACCCTTCCCTGGCGACTTTCAAGTAGATGGCACAGTGAGAATGGAATCCAGTAAAATGCTATTTAAGCCGGGAAGCCTGGAAGCTAAAGCCAGGAGCCTCGTGGAATTTCTGTGAAAGGTCAGGTATGTCTGCATCGGCCTGGAGAAGAGAGGCTGGCCCACAGCCAGCCAGCCTCTGAAAGACCAGCCTGGCTTAGACCCAGACGGAGAAGGCATGGCCTCGCCCCATCGATCCCGTCTCAGAGGCAAGGGACGGCACCGGGCGGAAGGGCAGCCTCGGGGCGTGCACCAGCACATCCAGGCGATCTCACCACCTGGTGAGATCCAGAATGGAAAGGGGAAACTGGTTTTGTTAAGATAAACTAGAAGGCAGAAAACACAATGGACAAAAAGGAGGCTCTGAGGTCAAGGAAGATGATGTGAACATGAGAACAGGATTGCTGCATCCCTAGAACGAGGAGGCTTCCGCTGGGGCCTGGTTCTCATGCAACAGCAGGGCGCCCTGAGAGGTACCATTTCTTCAAGTGCACCGCCCAGGAGGCCTCCCTAAGACTTCCCCAGAGCAAGCTCACTCAAGTTGCATTGGAAGTGTCACAGGGACTGCCTGTGAGGAGGCACGAGCCATCCAACCGCAGCCCACGTCGACATGCTCAGTATAAAACACAGCCACTCAGCACTCCGTTGCTAACCATATTCCTTAAAGAGCAGTGAGCTCCCTGTTTCCCATGCAAAGACTGCTGGAAATAAACCCAGGGTCCCTGCCTAGAAGAGCCAGGTGATGGTATTATTGACCTAAAAAACCCAAGTAGTAAATTGAAAATTTCTCAAAACCCACAGTCAGATCTTGGCCACATGCATCATTAATGTGTGAAAAAAAAGAATATAACATTTCAGTATAATGGAGACCCAATATAGATGTCCAAGAAAAGGCAACTAACATTTCATATGGTTGGCCCTGATCTTAAAAAGTCCTACAAGTTGTCTTTGAAGATGTGGAGAGAGGTTTCATGTGGAAATTCCAATTCCTTTTTGGGTATAAATCCAATCTTTGCTGAAGAAAGTTTGTGTGAGTGGGATGGATAGATGAATGGATGGATGAAGGATGGATGGATAGATGAAATGATAGATGGATGAATAGATAGATGGATGGATGGAGTATGGATGGATAATGGATGAGTGGATTGGCACACACACAATGGAAAAACAGATGGATGATAGATGGACAAATGGAAAGATGGATTATTATATGAATAAATTGATTCATTGATTAGTCATTTGGCTACAATGTGCCTTTCTACATGTTTTGTCCAGGCCCCAGAATACAAAGTTCCTGAGGATGGAAGGACCAGGGGCCGTGGCTGGTCCACTGGAGTCCACTTGGGGAGGAAAGAGGAGCCTTGTGAAGGGCAGTGAGGCACAGACTGGCCCAAATACAGAATGAGTGCAGAAGGGAGGGATGTTCTGTGAATAGGTTCATATCCGCAGGGACTCAGGTTCATATCCCATGTCCATGTGTTCTGAGGAGAGGGCCACACGGCAGTAACTAAACTGGGCCTGGGGACCACTACCCTAGAAAATGACAGCCCCTCACTGCTCCCCTTCCCCTGTCCCATCATTTGGGTGTCACCCAGAGCCACAAGGACCTCAGGGACTCCCCTCCAGGGTGGAGAAAGCTTTCCAGCAGTTGCTGAGGACAAGTTCCCAAGATGATGGCAGAGTGGGACAGCCCAGCACATCGAGGAGGAACGCAGTCTGAGCACATGCGAGCAGGACTGGGACCACCCAGGAGCCGGGGACAGGGGTGCTGGTTAGGCCCTACTGCTCAGTGTCCCTCCCCGCTGCCAGCCCTCTTAGAACACTGTGTGCTCTCTTGGCTGGGGCCAGGGGAAGAGTGACAAGGTCAAGGTCTCCAAGGAGGTGGGAGGGGGGGCCAGAGCTGGACTCCAGATGCCAACATGGGGGATGTCTGGCCACATAATTCAAAGCAGATAGATCCATGTTTGTGTGATTGTTGGGGAGGGGACAAGGCGTGAAATTTGAGCTCGTCGTTAAAAGACCTTAGAGTAGAAATGCATAGTCTTTTAATTAAAATTTTACTGAATTTTAACTTGAATTCTCCATCTGTTCTCTTAATTAAGCCTAACCCTAAACCTTAACTCTAAGCCATCTGTGTTCTTATCATTAGCTTGGGGTTATTTTTGTGCTTGTCCGACTCCTGCAGAAACAGTGAGTCCCTTGCAGGGAGGAACTGTTTCTGGTGTTTGGGATCTTTAGAAGCAAATGGTTGCCTGTCTCACCGTCAGGTCTCAGAAGGAGTTTGCCGAACAAAAGCTTCATCAGCAGTGATCAGATGAGTGAACAAAAGCCCGAGGGATGTGAGGACAAGCAGAAGGATGGGAAGGTGGATGGATCCCCCCACCACATTGTTGTGACTTCGAAATTCAGGTCAGAGGAGAGATTGAGCCAGAAGGGAGGGCCTTGTCTTCCACAGATGTTATGTAAAGTTCACAGTGACTTTTCCCCACCAGTTCTGGGACTTGTTTTCTGTTATTGGAATTGAACAAGAATTAGGTGGAGCAAGACTTGGACAAATATATATATATATTTGGCTTATCAGTAAGGCCTTTGCCCTGTGACCCCTAGGGATGGACAAAGTGATGGGCTTGGTGGCACTGTGCTGACACTGAGAAGCAGTGGCGTGGACTGAATGGAGGTGTCCTTACATATTTACACAAATGACCCCCACATGCTGCCATAGCCAGAGCCCAGGTACTGATGGAAATCACCCACATGCCACTGGGGTGATTCTTCCAAGCTTCAAAGTACCCATGGTCCTTTATAGCATGATGGGCCAGCTCCCAGGGACAGTGTCACATGTGCACTCCTGCAGTAGAATGCCACTCAACCACAGACAGCAACTGGGCTTGATGTCCACCCCAGAGTCATCAGCATTTCTATCAGGACACTAGAGAGAGCGGGCAAACCACTTCTCAAGTGCTCATACTGTGCTGCATGCTGCCTGCCCATGGTCCCAATGTTCCTGTCGTGGCCCGGTGGGTGCACCAGGGCCCCTGAGGGAGCAGACTCATTAAAGAAAGCAGGTCACATTTCCATATAAACCTCATAAGCTTATGGGCCAGAACGAGTGAAAACGTGTGTTTAGCTGCACATAACTGGAAGTTTAGCACCGAGTGCACGCTCTCGTTGGTCATCACAGGTTGCTCCTGGAAAATAAAAATGGAAACCAAGAACAGGAAAGTGTTCCTTGAAATTCTGGAGAAATGGTGTCCACCATTGTAGTGGGTGTGGTTTAATACCAGACAGCATCAGAGCTCAAGCCCGAAGTGTCATCACAGCCACCAAAATGTGTGTGAGCCCCAGAGGCCAGAAGGAGGAACAGGAGGTTGGCTGGGCCCCAAGAACACCCCACTCCTCCCAACTCTTGGTGGTATTGTGTTCCCTCCCCCATCTCACCTTCAGAAGCAAGAGGATTAGTTCCTGGGCAGAGTAACCATTCCCCTGTCAACTGCGCGCCTGCTCTCGCAGCATGCATGAGCACACGAGTGATTGTCCAAGTGTGTGTGTGTGTGTGTG